>VDFB02000007.1:28742487-28982892 GCA_007258455.2 Sequoia sempervirens | reverse complement strand
GGTTTGTACACTCCATATACTCTGAACTCTTAGTTATATTTTCATGCGAGGTTATGGATTTACTTGAGGTCTTTATGTCCACCTAGAGGTTCAACTACACATTGTGTTTTCCAACCTACATTGGCTTACATCATGGTTGATAGGAAATTTTACACCTTTATGGATTTCCTAATTCACTCCATTACTGATTCATTATTTTTTCAACAAATGCAAAAAAAGTGTTATTCTTTTGGCTTTGTTGGCTACAATGGATGTACATTTTTTTACATACAAGGTTGTCATAAAAGGTTTTGGTTTCCCTCTAACCTTTCATCTCCATCAACACATGCACATGCACCACAACCAACATATCTTCCCAAAATAATACATCTATTGTTGCAACTATAGAAGTAATTACATATTGTTATGCACATTACACTTGTACGCCACATACAAAGTTGTAGGTTGAACCACTCATTGTGTTGTTCAACTTACACTTTTTTATTTCATGAATTGCAAGATGTGCTTTAGCTACTCCTATTGACTCACCCCAAATGGAAGGCTTGATATCACAACATGAATTATCAGGTAAAAGAGGTTTGTACCCCCCACATACTTTGAACTCTTAGTTATATTTTCATGCAAGGTTGCAAATTTACTTGCGATCTTTATGTCCACTTGGAGGCTTAACTACACACTGTGTTTTCCAAACTACATTAGCTTACATCATAATTGATAGGAAATTTTACACCTTTCTTCCTTTCCTCATTCTCTCCATTACCAATTCATTATTTTGTCAATAGATGCAACAAATGTGTTATCCTTGTTACATTTCTCGCAGCAATGGATGCACATTTTTTTACATAAAAGGTTGTCATAAAAGGTTTTGGTTGCCCTCTAACCTTTCAACTCCATTAACACATACACACACACCACAACCAACGTATATTCCCAAAATAATACATTTTTTATCATAACTATAGAAGTAATTACATATTGTTATGCATGTTACACTCGTACGCCACTTACAAAGTTGTAGGTTGAACCACTCATCGTATTGTTTCTCAAACAACACAAGTTTACTTCAAAATTATGGTTCATTTTCACAACATTCCTCTTCAGGTAAAATAGGTTTGTGTGCCACACCTAAAATAGACTCATCCTTGAATGTCCATGTACGCTTGCGATTGTGTTGTCGTTGTCTATGTCCACTTGTACGTTGATCTACACACTCTGATTTCCAACTCATGTTTGTTTCATATTTTATGTGTAGCTTGATTCAATGTATCACCTTTTATTTTCCTCAACAAAAGTCAACAACCTCCTATTGGTTTCATGTTGGTGGCAACAATGCAAGCATGTTTTATTTACGTTTGAAATGAATAATTTTTTTCTTTTATTTGACACAATCGACTCTAATTTTAAATGTTCATCTAATTCCTACCTTACCTAGAATGGGGAGAGGCTTGAAATGGAAGAAGGAAGATGATTTGGAGGTGCAAGATGTACGGGACAGAGGATCTCCTTTTTCCTCTTGCAATTTACAGTGGACTCCTATTTCCATCAATAATGATGGGGTCCTTAACCTTGTCGCAACAATTCCTCATAGTAGATTTAATGATTTCATTCACGATGAAGGGTTGGTTGAAGGTTTTGAAGCTTCATTTATACATGTGAAAAAAAGAGAGAAGACCATCAGGGATCTCGTCAACAACAAAAATTATAGCAAAAAAATTATGTGGCACAAGTTTGTACCTTTCAACATTCATGTGTATGGTCCAATGATATTTTACTCTCTCTTACTTGAAGATGATGAAATGATGCTTTCTTTACAGCTACTAGTGTGGATACGGTTTTGAAGACCACATGAACCAACCTCCACCACTAAAAAGACAACAAAATTCTATAAAAAAATGATGTCAATGCAACTTCATTGCAAAAGGTTATGTACGGTAGACCTGATGTTATCTATCTTCTTTTCAAACAAATGTTTTATGTTGATGTTAATGGTGATTTTTTCCATGGCATTGGCAACACAAGTGGAGACTTGTGTTACAGGTTTTCCCCTAATCTATCAACAAAATGAAAAAGCTATATTGAAATCCTTTTGCTCATGGATGTGAGTGTCGATGCAATAATGGGTAGACACCTCACTAATCCTATTCTCTGTGGCATGATGAGTAAGAGAGATGAATTCTTGAAAAGAAAGGATGTAATGAATGCTTGAAAAAAGGTGCATTCTATTCACACACAAAAAAAGATATGATTTGACAAGTATCATAATATGGAATGCATAGGACGCTGACAACTTCTACTTTTAGTGGCCCCATGGAAACGATACACCTTTTGTTATTAGGGTTCAAACTCCATCAGTGCTAGATAAGATGGTTCGCCACTCACACAATTCAGTAATATCCATGGATTCCATGTCTTCCATTAAAAAATATGGGGTGAGGCATTAAAAACGTTGACAAATACTTCTTCATCTTTTCAATGATCTTACTAGCTATAAACTTGAAAATGCTCACGCTAACTTGTTATGTCTACAGTATGAATTATATACTTTACTCATTTTCGATGAGCAACAGAGTAGTGTGCTCATTGCATGGGTAGTAGATCCTTGCAAAACAAGATTGAGGACATTTATGGCTAGCTAGATGTGGTACATTACCATGGAAGAAGAGCCAGACCCGACTGGAGAATCCATGCATTTTTTATCGATGATGCCACTACAAAAATTTAGGCCATATAGTAAGTGCATTTTTTTTGGTTTGCATACCTTTCTCATTTTGTATTTATTTTCAATGCCACTTTGTCATGCAAATGAGAACTAAACAACATCCTTTGTATTGTCTATTAGGGTTGTCTTTGGATGTTTTGTGCTTCTATGCATTTGGAACGTTCGAAGGGCTTGGCTGAAGAATGTACATAAGTACACAACTAAGGAAAGGGAAATGGATATCTTCCAAAGACTTGGCATGATCATGATGGGGATCAGTGATAGCAAAGACAACATCACTCAACTATTGAACAATTTCTTTGATGAGTTCAATGATCAACCCCAGTTTTTATAGTACTTCTAGAAGACTTGGTGTGAAGGAGATGGTCGAACTGGTGAGTTGAAAATTTCTATCACCTCGTTCAATTCACACCATTCACATTCTTTGGCATTACCTTTAATATGTTGTGGTTTACTTGACTATTGATTTTTTTTCGCAGCCATGTAGGCAAATTGTCAACTATTCCCACATTTGACACCCGTCCAGGAAGGTAACTTTCCACAAGCACTTAAGAAAATAACAATTCACATAATAAACATATAAATAATGATAAGATATTATCATCCTTTTGCAACTAGCCCAAAGTTACCATTAGACTTAAATTCTCAAAAGTAATTATTACATTTATAGTATCCCTATACATAACTCTTGAAAAATAAATAAATTAATAAAATCCTTTACCAACTAATTGAATCAAAATAACATCTAAGTTCTTGATTTGAATACCGTTAACCTAAATGATATATTGCATTGATATTTTATCCTTCTTCATTTATTTCCTAATTAAATGAAATAACATGCAATTAACATAAGTTCAACTATTGGAAGGAGACATTAATCATTTCTCTTTACCCCTCTCAATTCTATTTTATTTGAAAGAATAGGTAATCTAAAATACCTCCCTTGAAGTAAGACCTTACCAATTTTCCTCTTTAATTTTTTGACTACATAAGAAAATTAATCATAAATAAATATCTTTGATAAATTATAAGCAACATATTAAAGCATTGTTGTGACACTTATTTTCTCAAATAGAAGTAATTTAAAATCCTAAAGAATATCCAATTTTCTTTTATTTAAAGAACCATGCAAAATTCCCAAAGGTAAAATTAAGCAACATTAGTAGTTGATGAAGTGTAACAATTCCACTAAATTTAGACAATGCAAATTACTATAATACATAGATAAATAAAGGAAAAGATCCACAAAGCAATTATAACCTGAGCCATAATAGACTAAAGGATAGACTTACACATCTGGCAAATGATGTGAGCCTCTTAGATTTAATATGATTTTTTTTTGTTCAGAAAATATTAGCTTGGTGGAATCTTGATATTAAGGAACATTGTAACCATTCAAAATACCATCTTTAAATTAAAGATGGTAAATATTCTTTCATGACTCATGACCTTCATGGCATTTCTTTTCATGCAACCGTTATATTCTTAAAGACTCCCCACTCTTTTTTTCTCAACATGCATCCAATGAAGGTAACATGCAATTTAATTTCCATGATTTTTAATTAGTTTTCATTTTAACTTATTTGAATTTGAATTTATCATTTTCTTTCAAATAATGCTCAAGCACTTTTTAATAGAACTTATTTATTTAACTTTTTTTTCTGTAATAATATTTATGCATTATTCATACAGCTCCACATTTTGATTGAATATTATATTTGGATTATTTTCTTTTCTTGATCTATTTTTCTCTGGGATCAATTTTAACTTCATTTATCCATTTGTATTTTTGTTTGATTCAATGGAATTTGACATTTGATTTTTGGTTTTGGATTTGTAAGAATTTTGTTTTTGTTGGTTGCAATTGGCAGGTTTAATGAACTGGGAATGAGGGTTTATGATGTGGATGAAGGGAGTGTTGGCAGTAACCTTATGGTAAGGACTACACATGGCCCCCATTTTGATGTTTGTATTGGATAAAGTTTCCCCCAATATCATGAAGGTCTCACTAACATCATTTGAATTTTTGATTGAAGAATAATAAGACCTTGATGTTGAAGATTTGCATGAAACTATACTGGTTCTAGAATTCCTTGCTCATGTAAGCCTAATCCTCTTCCTCGATACTGAATGCTCTAAAATATTCTATTTACAATGTGGTATTTGTTATTTTAGAAACAAGATGATAACCCATCATTTTGTAGTTGGAAACCATTACTGTTTGGTATTTTCTCATCTGCAAGAAATCTTGATTTGATCAAAGTAGATGATCCTAGTTGATAGGATATTGAGGTTTTATCCTTCTTCGTGCTTCTTTCTTCTTGAGAATTTCACATGTCGATTTGATCCATGGTAGCTTCTTTATATTCTTTGACTTGATCTGTAGTAGCTTTTGTATCTTCTTGTTGGATTTGATCTGTAGTACCTTTTGTATGTTCTTGTTTGATATGATCCATGGTAGCTTTTGTATGTTCTTCTTTGATGTTATCGATGTCATTTATTGGAGTATCTATGGGTCTAAGGGAGGCAAGTGTCTGATCTTGGGAAATTGAGGTGGTTGGATTTTGGATAGGATCAACTTCAAGTTTATGATCATGGATGGTAAAATCTAAGATAGGCTCATCTTGGATGTCATGATTATTAATGGGATCTTGATTAGGGATGGGATTAATTACTTGGATATCATGAGCATCTAGAAGGGTTTCTTGGAAAAACTCAAGGATAGGATCATGACCAAGGATTGGATTATCATGGATGACATGAATAGGATATTGATCAAGGATTGATTTAACTTTTATATCATAATTATCGATAGGGATTTTTTAGGTAAATTGATCTTGATTTGTATTGGAGTTTATTGCATTATGCTTTGGAATTTTCTCTTGACATATATACAATGGTTTAGGAAACAAAATGTGGTCTTGGAAAATGATAGGATTTTCTTTAGTGAACTCAAGATTTTGGCATGGTAATAATGGAGTTTTGATAGGAAGGTAATTTTTGAGATTGGTAGGTGACGAAGAGCATGATGGTGGAAGAGGGTTGGATGGTGGAAGAGGGTTATATGGGGTAAGATTAGCATTGTGATGGGATTGTCCAACTTTTTTTCAAGGAAAATCCTTTGCTAGTAGTCCTTGGAGATCATTACTAGAGGTGGTTTTATTAGATGGATTTGTGGATTGGGATGGAATGGATGGAAATGGTTTAGCGGATGAAGGATTATGAGAAGAGGTGGAGGCTATAATACTTTCTTGGTTTTGCCTTGGCATAGGTTCAAAAATGATTCTACCTTGGTCAATAAGGTCTTGTATAATGATCTTGAGTCTAGAGAAAGAAGAAGTTATATGCCCTTTGTGCCTGTGGAATTCACAAAAGGCATTATCATTCCACCAAGATGGTTTATTATGGCTAGGGTCATAATTTTTGGTTTCATGGAGTCGAATAACTTTAGACTACAATAGATTCTTTAATATTAATTTGTTTGGTTCCCCTAGAGGGGTAAATTATTATTTCAGAGGAAGATTGGGTCTAAGGGAACCACATTGAGGATTGTTTTGAATAGCATTGGTTGGTTGAGAAGGAATTGATGATGGATGAGTGTTGGTAGGTTGTGCATAACCTTGTGGCTAGTGTGGTTGGGTTGCTGGTATGAGTGAGAGATAGAGGGATGACTAGGGGTTGTAGGTTGTTAGAAAGGAGGTTGAATTGTTGGGGATTTTTGGTATGAAGGGTTGATCGATAGATAACTAGGGATTGTGGGTGATTGGAAAGGAGGGTTAGGTGGTATGTGTGTACTTCTAGCAATGGGATAAGGACATATGTCCTCCATTGTGTATTTATTTTTAAGTCTAGAGGCTTCTAGATCAACCACATGTTGTGTCAAGGCTTGCATTTTTTTTAATAACATTTCTTATCTTGTCAATGATTTCATTAGAATGGTATTTTCCCAAGCATTGTAGTTTAAATTTGGTATGGAACCCATGGCTGGTTTTAGGTTTTAATAATTCAAGGTTTTTGATACATGGGTTGTGTGAGTATTGGGATACTATTTGAAATGAATGTGTGAGTATATCCTTGGTTGGATTCTAAACCCTAAGATATTAGGACAAACAATCAAAGACTTTTGGTGTTTTTTTTGGGATTTTCAATTTTTTTAGATTTTTTGGTTTTATAATATTTTTTTTTGGATTTTGGATTTTAAAAATGAGTATGAAAATGAAGGATGATAGATAATGTATGGGGAAAATGATAATGGTGGTTTGATTATGGGTTTTGATTTCAACCTTGAAAGATGATGGTTAACCAAAGTAACCAAAAGGGATATCTAGATCTCCAAAAGACGGTGGTGATGAAGACAATAAATGATAGTTAACCTTAAACTAGACTTATGAGTTTAAATCCAAACCTTGATGAAAGATGAAAAGATGGGGAGGTCAAAACACCCAAAGGATGAACAAGGTTGAAACAAAATCTAACTAGTTTAATATCAGTGGAGGATAGTGAATGAATGAAAATGGTGTAGTGAGAGAGGTTACTAGACCAAAGTAGCCACAAGGAGAGTCTAGAATCTTGAAAGGATGATTATCAAGACCAATGTAGACAAATTCAAACCCTAACTATACTGTTGAGATTAGGGTCAACTATGGATAAGACAAGACACAATATTTCAAGACTACTAAGGATAACCAAGTTCCAATGATGGTTGGTTGAATGATGTGCAATATATGGGAATTATGAGTGGTTGGGTTGATTGAATGGATTTTTGAACTATAGATGAAATATTAACCAAATTTTATCCTATGGAATGCAAGCCTAACCTAAGGTAACCCCAAGGCTGAAAAATCAACCTAGGGTGAAAATCAACCAAAGATTAACCAAAGGAAGAGGAATCCACCAAAGATTAACCCAAGGAGGGAAATCAAAATCTAACCTAAGGATGCAAAGACAACCAAGGATTAGCCAAAGGAAGAGGAATCAACCAAATATTAACCCAAAGAGGGAGATCAAAATCTAACCTAAGGATGAAATTAATATTTGAGATGAAAAGGTGGCTGTGGAAAGCTAAACTAAGGAATTTTTGTAGGTCTTAGGTCACTTAAGCTCAAAAATTGGATTCAAAGGATAGACCCTAGATTTTTCAATGTAGACTAATGGTTGTCATCCTATGAATTAAGTCTTTAAAGGTGTTATTTGTGGGGGGTTTCAATTTTAAGATAACATACACTCAGGGAACACTTGGAATACAAAGTGGTTGTTGAATCTTAACTAAGGATGATCCCACAATACTAGTTTACAATTTTTGACCAAACTTGACATTGAACTAATTTTTTCTAACTAAATCTTCACTCTCAAGCACCTATAACGGCTAAACCATGAGGAATTTGAAGATGATGCAAACTAGTGATTTGTGACATTTTGACTGTAGATTCTAAATATATTTTTTTCAAAATTTTGAAATCAGATTGCACTTCTTTTTCCATCTCCTTTGAAAACTAGTTTTTTCAGTAAACACCATTTTTAAGGAGTGATGTTCATTGTATACACATAATTTTTTCCATGAAGGATAAAATTCTAATTTTTTTGAATTTAGATTTGTAACTACAATATCTAGTGCTTCCAATTGGTTTAATAGTGTTTTATTGAATATTTTTTCCTTAATCAAGTTTCAAAGTCAAACCAATTACAATTAGACATAGGGATATAACAACTTTTTTTGTATGTATCGAAATTCAATTTTTCCTTTTGTTGGATCAAGGACTTCAATATCTGGTGCAATCATATTTTCAAAAAAATTGATAATTTTCTATTTTTCCACATGTGCAGAACATGGAGCTTGATTTTTAGTGAAAAACCTACATTCACAAGAAATAAAAAATAAATGTAATAATAAAATTAAATTTATTTAAAATTATAATTTTTGGAAATATTATAATAAAGACTACATACTTACAAAAAAAAATTTAAATGAATTCATTTGATCCCCCAAAAGGTAAATCAAAAGTGGTTTTTTATCAGCATTTTGATAGGTGTAAAGGAGATTGTTAGAGGTATGGTTTAAAACTAGTGGGGTTCTATCCAAGGGGGTTTGATCTAAGGTAGTTTGATCAAACCCTATTATATTGGAATGCTTTAAATGGAACTTTTTAAGGCTTAAATCATTATATTTTCTAAAAATATGTGATTTCAGCAAAAATCAAAATCTCTCAAAAATTGTAACCAGCTTTGTGGGATCACCCCTGAAAGGGGTAAGGCTTGAGGCCAAAAGGCCAATGGCTCAATCGGTACATAACAAATAAAGAAACTCTTAAGAAAATCACAACCTATTTATTCAATTGGGTGTGTTAACTTAATGTGGGCCCACCACACCAAAGGTGATAATACACCAAGCTTAGTGTGAGATGCTTCTCTTTCAAGAGCAGATAGCCAGAGGTCTAGTGGCACATGACCAATACATAAACAAGCTCATCTTTCCTCTCTCCTTGGGAGGTTATGAATGCCAACCCAAAGATTCCTATCTTGACTCAAGGGCATACATGTTGAGTAACTTTATGCATGATATTGTACATTGCACAGCACCAAGCTTACAAATGAAGGCTTCTAGGCTACTAAAAACAAGAGGTGTCTAGTGGGGGTACTCCATAATCACCAACACATGTACAAATGTGAGATTAAAATCCCATCTCCTTTTTTCTAGAATCACTCAGGATCATAGAGGAATACCTGACATGTCATGATTGGATTGAGTTATAGCTTTCACTCTCGCCCCTTTATATAGCCTGCTGAAAAAAACATGCTTGAGGTCAAACCCCGGGGTGATGAAATCCCCAAGTAGGCCTCCTACTAAAAATAAAAAATGAGACTAATGTGTGTTTCTCATCACCCATGATCACATGAGTGTGCAATGGGAGAGGATACATACACACTAGCTCAAGTTGACACACAATATGCAAGCGCACAAGACACAAAAAATAATGTTTTTTTTAATCCAACTACTCTACGTGTGAGCTAATATAAAAAACAAAAGACACAATGTTTCAAGCTTATTTATTTGATAATAAAACCTACAAAAAACTAGTTAGTATTTCAAGAAAATCCTTTGACAACATCCTACAACAATTAGATTAGTAGTTTGAAAGAAAGACTTTGACAATAGAGTTGCAATCAAAGGATTAATATTTTATTCTTTGTCTTTGGCTTGTGAAAAAGTGTTGCATCAAAAAAAAATTCTATTTTTTTGGTAACCTAGGGGGGTCCCCATGACTTAGACCAGTGTGTTCCCTTTATGGGGTGATCTGAGGTGAGACTAGTCCCCTAGGGATGTACGCAATATCCCGCAAACCATGTGCAGCAGGTAAGCACGAGCCTCAGAGTTGATCTCAGAACCTGTGGGGAGAAAACCCATGACCCAAGCCAACTCTGCTACCCATGTGAGCTTAGTGTTGCATCAAATTATTAGTAAAAATAAATAATAATATTATACAAATCAAAAAACCAATCATACCATTAAAAATTCTCTTGAAAATTTTTATGATTTTTTTTAAAAGCAAGTTCATGTGTTCTTATTTGAAGTTTAAGTTTAAAACATTCAATTTAAATAATTATACCTAATTTGTTAATTTTGATCAAAAGAAATGATCTGATCCATACCATGCACATCAAAAGCAACTTTCCAACACCTACAAAAACTTGAAATTCCAATGAATGGTTTCAAAGTTACGCCTGTTTTACAATAGGTTAGTATTTTCAAACAATTGTGAAAAAGAGCACTCTCAACAAATGATTAAAGCTCTATGAATTAATTTTATAACCATAAAATGAAACCATATTCATTATCAATGGATTTTAGAAATGTACAGTAATAAAATTGTAGTAAAAAAGTGTGGATCCCTACAATATACGGATTAACAAAGAAAGTTTGAACTGCAAATCACATTTTTAAAGTTTAAAATGCTATTTTGCACCAAAATATGGGGTATAATATATGAAAAAAAATTGCTCAACCCTTTTTGATACAACAGTGATTTCCATTTTTCCTCAATCAGTCCCTAAGTTTTTAAATTTTCATAGCCTCTTGAAAGTACCTGCAACCTTCAAGACATAAAACACCAAAAAATTGGAAACAAGAAGGTTAGCCAAAAAGACTGGTAGTTCACATCAGGTTCACCGATTTGTAGGACAAGGAAAATCATATTTTAAATCTTAAAACTTGCACAACAACCACCAAACTATTAGTATCAAGCTTAAATCCCTAATCAAGTAATAGAACACAAACTTGAGTAAAAGATCAAATGAAAACACACAAAGCACAAACTATACCTCTTATGCCATAGTTGAATCATTTCTATTTCCCTTCTCCTCTTTGATTTTGTGAAAATATGGATTGTTGCTCTTAGATTTTGGGAGTGCACTATTGATTGGCTCAAGAAAATAATAACAATAAAGATTGGAAGATGGTGGTTGTTCGAATGAAGAAGCAAATGCCAAATTTATAGATGAAGTTGGTAGAATTGACGGATGAGATTGAGAAGAAAATCAATAGATGAGATTGAATAAGAGAATGTGCAACAAAAAATTTCTAATTTTTGAAATATAAAAATGGAAGAGAAATGGAAGAGTTGAATGAAGTGAAAAATAGAAAAATGTAAGAGATTACTGGAGAGAACAAGGAAAAGTGGAAGAGTTAACTAAAAGAAAAAGGTAGTCAAATGGAAGAAAGGATCAGTCAAGTGAAAGAGGAAATAAAGAAATGGAAGAGTTAAGTGAGAGAAAGGGGAGTTAAGTAAAGAGTGAAATAGAGGAAAGTTTTTGAAAATAAAATAAATACAAATTTATTTTTGATGTCATGAATTTTTTAATTAATTATAGAGGAAACTTTAGGTTAGTATAATTAAAATAATAGTAATATTTATTTAATCATAGATGAGATAGAATTAGGGATTAAATAATTATTATTTAATCAAAGAAATGGTGAGAGAAATAATTAGAATAATTAAAATTATTTAATTATTAAAATCTGAAAAAGACTAGAATTGGGTTCAAATGAAAATTAGGGTTAGACAAAATTAGAGTTAGATGGAAGTTAGTCAGAAAATGGGATTGCAGGCTCGGGACAATATTAAGTGTCTACAAATACATTAAAAATTATTTTTGTTAACACACTCACATTTCACTCCATCTCGTGTTTCCATTGTAGGTTACACCTATCGGTGTAACTAGTATAGATATCTTAAATACATCCTATCAATAGTAAACCTTATATAATTACAAGGTTGAGATGCATTTTCCCAAAAAATCTCCCACTTTTCGAACACCTTGCAAGAGCAATAGGATGGTGTATAAACATCATCTCTTAATTGCTAGGGGCCAAAAGGCCCATAGACTTTGAACACCATTTGAACTTCTCTATGTTCACATACTTTGTTAAATAATCAAAAACATTAATAAAAGTCTCTACCTTAACCAACTTCACATTTCCATCTTTGACCATATCTCTAACAAAATGATATTGTAAATCAATGTGCTTCATCTTAGTATGAAATGTTGTGTTCTTAGCTAGACATATCACACTCTAATAGTCACAATAAAATGCCACTGCACCTTGTTTTATTTCAATAGCTAAACACAATCTCTTAAGCCAGATGGCTTCTTTACAAGTATGATTAGTTGCCATATACTTAGCTTTAATAGTGGACAAATCAACCATAGCCTATATCTTACTCATCTAACTAATTACACCACCAAATAAAGTAAACATAAAAGCACTAGTGGATCATCTGCTATCAACATCATCTTCCTAGTTTGAATCCACATAATCATGAATATCAAGGGAAATATTTTCTTTAGTCAAATTACTATGATAACACAAGGAATACTCTAAGGTGTCCCATAAATATCCGAAGACTTTTAACTACATCCCAATAAATTCTACTAGGATTAGATATGTATCTAGAAATAACTCCCATTGCTTGGGCAATGTCTGGTCTAGTACAAACCATAACATACATCAAACTTCCAACTAGACTCTGGTAAGGAACTCTACTCACCTCTTCCATCTCTAATGGGGATGTTGGACAATCTGAAATAGATAACTTTGTTCTAGCTAAAAAAGGAACACACAATGGTCTATAATTTCGCATGTTAAACCTCTATAAAATTGAATTGGCATACTTAATTTGGCCAAGACATAGCTTTATGTTCACTTTATCTCTTCTAATTTTCATCCCAATAATGTGTCTAGCTACACCAAGATCTTTCATTTCAAATTTAGCTACAAGTTGTTGACTTCAATTCTACATCATACCTTTCCCTTTTCCAATAAATAATATATCTTCAACATATAATGCAATAAATAGGAAAATATCACCATTAATTTTATAATAAATATAATTATCTGATTCAAGAACACTCTAATCTCAAACTCAACACATATATAAAATTTTGGTAGCACATCCTAGGACTCTATTTTAGGCCATACAAAAAAAATAAATTACAAACCAATTTACTTTTTCCTTTCACCACATAGTGCTCTAGTTGTGTCATATAAATATCCTCCTCTAAGTCTCCATGAAGGAAATTAATTTTCACATCCATTTTCTCAACCTCTAAATGATGCAAGAGCATCCAAGGTGTAAGGGCAATCTTGCATCACCCAAAAATAGTTAAATTTCAAGTTTCTCATTTTAGATGTTTTATCATAATGAAATTCCCAATTTACGGTTTTATTTTTGGTTCCCCGGGTTGAAAGATATTACAGTTTTAGTTTCCCAGATTTGCACCTGAAAATCTTCCGAGTTAGATTTGAGGCACTTAGAGCTCAGACAGCCCGAAACTTGCCAAAATCAGCATAGAAAATTTTGAGCATTATTGACTTCGAGACCTTTCCAACAATTCAAACGGTTCACGAATCGGAGTCCCGGATCAAAAGTTATGGCCCCGGGAAGTTGGCACACTTTCTAGAAGATACAATTGCAAATGCTCTTTTGAAATTTGAACTTCATGTTGTAAATTTTCGCCAAACCGCCTAAACTCAAATTTGAATGTTGTTTTGGCTCCAAACTAAAGAGGAGCTCTATTTATGGGTGGGTTTCTAATTTTTGGGTAACTTTTTGGGGACATGCTCGCATATTGCGAAAGGGTTATTCTGTAGCTTTCTGTAACTTGCATGTGTTGTAGAATTTGGGGATTTGAGATCCTCTGCATGTAAGAAGCTCCATTTTCTGAATAATAAAATTATTCTCTTGTTTGTGGGTTATTTTCTAAGTCTCGGTGCCTTCATCACTAAATCATAAGAAGCAAAAATAGAAAGCAAAAATCTAATGGATGTCATTTTTGCAATAGTGAAAATAACTCACAATAATCAACACCCTCAACTTGAGAGTAACCTTTCACAACCAACCTTGCTTTGTACTTCTCAATACCTCCATCTGAACCAATCTTTTTCTTGAACACCCATTTGCAACCAATAAGTTTTTGTCCTTCAAGAAATGGTACAAGATCCCATGTATCATTCTTTTTCAAAGCTATCATTTCTTCATCCATAGCAATCTTCCAAGATTTTGCATCATTCATTCCTAAAGCCTCTTCTATAGATTTGGGTTCATCCATGTTAATATTCAAAGAAAAAGTGCATCTCCAATCATTAGGTGAATACCTTTCAAGTGGTTTTCTATGTCTTGTAGACCTACGAACAAGTTGATTTGGAGGTTCTTCCTCCTCTTCTAAAGATTTAGAGCTAGATGAGCTCTCCTCAACTTGTTGTCTATCCATGGGCCTTGATTGAACTTTCTCAGGTGTAGAAGGAAATTGAATCACATATTCATGTTTATTTTGTTATGGCTGTAATGTAATAGAAGGCTTAGTTTCCATAAAATAAACACTTCTACTATATAATACCTTCTATGCAACAGGATCCCAAAACTTGTATCCTTTCACACCATAGCTATATCTGATGAAGATATATTTCATGAATTTATTCTCCAAATTTGTTTGCTTATCCTTTAGCACATGTGCATATGCCTCACAACCAAAAAATCTAAGATGTCTTAATGAAGGCTTATGACTTGACCATGCATCTATAGATGTCTTATCAACAAGAGTTGATGTAGGAGACCTATTAATCGGGTAAAAAGTAGTGGCAACAACTTCAACCCAAATTTTTTTTTCTATACTAACACCACTTGAAATACTCCTATCCTTCCCCATAAGTTTCTTGTCCATTCTTTCTACAACTCCATTATGCTATAGCGAATATAGAGTTTTCTTTTTTCTCTGAATACCACAATATTTACAAAATCTCTCAAAATCATTAGAGACAAATTCACCGTCATTATTAATCCTCAAACATTTTATTTTATTTCCCATCTATAACTCAACCATTGCTTTAAATTCTTTAAATCGACTAAAAACTTCAAATTTACTCTTTAGAAAATATACCCATGTCCTACTATAATCATCAATAAATAAAAAATAATATGTGGATTTTCCAATTGAAGGAATGAATCTATAGGCCCAAAAAATCAAAATGAATAAGATCCAATACATGACAGGATTTATGAAAACTCAAGTAAAATTAAACACGGTTTTATTTTCCATAAATTAAATTCAATATTACAATCAGACAACCCTTCATCAAGGTTTTTTAGTTTTTAAGGTCCTTAGACCCTTTTCTCTAATGTGTCCAAGTCTCTAGTGCCATAACATAGTTTTATATGTAGATAAATTTGATTCAGAAGAAAGAGCACCCTTGGTTACCCAAAATCCATGACCATCTGCTGAAAATGAAACCCTCACCTCTTCCAATGAAGTAGCCACAAATTTTCTTTTCATAGAAGTACTATTGCACTCAACAGCATATGCATCAATCTTATACATTTTTCCATATTTGAAACCTATCGCAATCACCATAGCACCTTTAACCATCTTGCATCCTGCATCAGAAAATACTACCTGCACACCTGCAACTATTAGTTTTTTCATAGATCCAAATACACCTTAGCTCCATATCCAAAAGTATATTCTACACAAGCTCCCACTCAAATCTAGATTAGTTCAAAAAACCCAACAACCCACAACTAAAACAAAAGGTGATCAGGATCAGATACCACTTGTAAGGAAGCTAAGGTAGCAGAACAACTTCCTGCACTAATATTGAGAAGAGAATAATGTAAAAATTTACATATTCTTTCAACAATTACATAAACTTAAATAAAAATAAACATAAATATCATGTATACCACAACACACTGATTTACATGGAAAAAAACCCTTTCAGGAGAAAAAAACCCACTCCAAAATCTGCCCAATATTATTCAGAAATCATAAATATTATAATATACTTATTGAGCAAGCTTCTCATAGAAGTGTCACCAACTAGGGATCAAGAGGAAAAAATGACCAATATCAAACTCTCATAATACATCACAATACATAATTATAATACAACACCCTCATAAAATAGGGTTACCTTCTAGGGAAAGACAAGCCAAAAAAAAATCTATGATCAGATCTGAAACCTAATGTTGAACGATCCATATTTACAATATATCATTAATTTAATGTAGTCGATAATTTAATATTTTTTAATTTATTTTTTGTTAAAAAACTCACATTTCACTCCACCCTATGTTGCCAATGTAGGTTACACCTATTGGTGTAACTAGTATAGATATCTTAATTACATCCTATCAATAGTAAACCTTATATAATAACAAGGTTGAGACACATTTTCCCAACATGGACAAACCTACATTGACCTATTCATTGAACATGTTGATGTAGACCTATTCACTTAAAAATAAAATGACAAATCAAGTTGTAAATACTCATATTAAGGAATTATAAGTATTCAGGTTACAACCTTCATAATTATTAAATATAATTCATGAAATAATAAAATAAATCACTTTGAATAATCAATTTCATAAAGAAATATTAATCCTTTATAGAATAATAATGTTCATGACATTTGACAGTTTGAACTCATATATACTTACTCATCAAATGGAATATTATGCATTCATAGAACCATGGTACTCAAACCTCTTATCCTCAATCTTTCACTCTCTCCTAGATGATGCTCTCCCTCTTTTTATGAGAGAGGGTGTCATGCCCACACTATAATTTTAATCAACATAAACATAGTTTGAATTTTTTATTAAGGGGCTCTTACTTGCTAGCCTTCCCTAAACTTGACCCTTGAAGGAGACCTAAAATCCAGCCTTGACCAATTTGAAACTTTATTCACAATAAATGACTAACCCAATCACTTAATTTCTAACACACTAGTGTGCTAACTTACTCAAATACCAACAAAACACTAAGTTTGATTCCCACAAGTATCGAAACAGATGCCCAAATAGTAACAACATACAAAGCAATATGCAACAGGGTACCTACTTTTTCACTCCAAATTGGTCCACTTATAAATGTGGTTACTAGTGTTTAAAGATGAGAGGCAATGATTGAAAGATTAATTACTATCCTTAAGCAAGCTAGTTTTCCAGTTGTTGTTTCCTTAAATTGGGTTTCAAAATATTTTGGTTTATTTACTTAGTTTATTTTCTTTTGAATTTCCTTTATACCGACCTACTTTTATATGATAATTAATTATTTATGACGCATTAAATTAACTTACCAATATGGTCCTAAATTCTCCTTTTTGAGAAGTTCTCACTTAACCCTCTTATTAAATTTACCCTTGGGATGAGAAATCAAATAACGAGCACCACCTTGAGTCAAACAAGGAAAATCTATTAGTTATTTATTTTTTATATATCATTAAGGGTTGTAAGTTGAGTGCACTTTGACCAAGATCTATGGTTTATCAAATAATTTCTAGATTGATAAGTTAGGAAATGAGATTATTCATAGTTTAACAATAGTATGAGTGATGCTTTAAAATGTGCAAATTAAATTACACGTTACCCATAATTCTAGGGAAATGCAAGGGGTTAATCTTAAATTTAATGAAGATTCAATACATAATTGACAGTTTGTATATATAATGAATCCAAAGGATCAAAATTTATTGACATTGTGGATTGCTTCAAACTCTTTATAAAATGAGTTTTATAGAACTATAATTTGTATTAACGCCAGTTACTTCTACCCATCAATCAATAACCCTAAAGTCCACAATTTTCAACCAAATTAAGAGCACTATTATCAATCCACCCTAGGTTATTACCATGGTTGATATTAACAACTTGTTTTATAAACTATAGAAAAAGATTAGGATGACTCCATAGTTGAGAACAAGAGGCATTCTTAGTAATTCATTTAAAATATTAAAGGAATATAATTCTTCTAGATATATAATTTATTCTTCTTCTTTTTTATGTTTCAAATGGTTTAATACAAAATTTATGTTACTTTAATAGTAATAATTTTAAATTTGCAAATTAAGTTTAAAAAAAAAACTATTTTCATGATATCTCAACCAAGGTTTATCCACCTTTATGTTAACATTAACTGATTAGTCTAAGATTTTGACAATATTATACTTTTAAGAAATTGCACATTAAATCTCATCCATAAGATGAGGTTCAACACCCACCCTTGGATTTAGATTAAGAAAAGAAACTCTAAACCTAAAAGAACACATAACACCTCTATCTTTTCATTTTTCCCTCATTCTATTTTGCAGATTTGAAAGGAAGGATATCTGAGAGCATTGGAATGGAGAATCTTTCCCATTTTAACCAATATTATATTGTTTGTATGGTGAATGTTGATGGTAAGAGTTGCAATAATATGTATTCCTAGTAGAGGCATTGCCTTGATATTCTTTCTTCCTTTTTTGTGGGGTTTAAAATTTCCCGAGTGAGATTATAACTACATACATGGAGGATACTCAAATATATATAGGAGGTTTATTGCAAGGAAGGCATTAGAACCCAAGAAGACCACATGAAATTCAATTTACCCTTCTATATGTTCAATAAATTTTTGCACAACATTTTTGTTTAAATTCAATAATGTCTTATTTTTATTAGAAAAACTAGTTAAACCATGGTGAGATATTGGGGCTAACCCACCCCCTTCTATTTTTTTTCTTTCTTTAGAGGAGCCACAACCTCCCTTGGATACATCCCACCTATGGGTCACAGTTTAACCCGTGGCCATAGTGGGGTCATAGCTCCAAGGGAGCCATTGCCCCCACTCAATTGGGATGTGCCCACTAGTAGGGCTTTGACCTTGCTGTGAGGACTTTATTATATATATATATATAATTTAAACAAAAAAACTTATATATTTTTGTGAATAGTTATTTATTTTTATATCTCCATTTCTAAAATAAGAAATTTCATATGTGCCAATATTTTATGGATTTCCTCAAATTCATTAATTTTATTTATTCTTAGATTCGTTAGGTATATTTAAACTCATTTTTTATAATCTGTAGTGTAGAAAAATGTACACTTTTACATTTTCACACTATGTTTGCATCCCCTTAATTGATTGGACTTAATTAAGCTTCTAATTGCCTAAATTATACATTCCTAAGCCTTATTATTCTCATTTCTGAAAGGGCAACTTATATTAAACAAATGCTTACATTACTTAAAACATATTGGAAATTGTGTGTCCCAGATTTAGGTCCTAGGACCCATTCGCCCAAGGGAAAATGGGTCCTCCTTAGGTGCTAGGGCCCAATTTAAAATATGTTTTTGGTGGAATTTTATTAATTCAAATTCAAGTTTCAATTGTTGGCTTTTAGAATCTTATTTTAGGGAAATTAGATAACCACCTATAAAAACATAGTTATTTTATCAATTCAACATTAAGAATCAAGAGGCAACTTTCACAAGAGCAAATATTATTGTCAAGAGAATTGAAGAGAAAATTTATCAAGCATCTATAGCAGCAATCAAGATCATATCATCATGTCAAAGTTTATGTATCTTCATGCCATGTTTTGGAGCTAACATTGTGATGTAGGTTTCAAGAATTCAAGCATCAAATCAAGTGTCAAATTAAGCATCTGTTCAAGCCATTTCATGCAAGATCTAATCCTTAGAGTGATTTTTTAGACTTCAGTCTTCTAAGGGTAGTCGTTGAGGTTTTGGTGAGTTGTGACATAGCATTGTTCATTCATCAAATTCCTTTTATTTTGTCATTATTTCACTATCAAGGTTTAACTACCAACATGGGGTTTGACTAAGGCAAACCCCTATTCACCCAAAAACAAAAAATTCCCCCTCTTTCTATATGTGTAGATTTACAAGTGAAGAAGGATTGAAGATTGATTAAAGGAGAAATTTTACAAAGTTTTCAAATTTGTCAAGCCATAGAAACTCGAATCCTAAATGTATTTCTGACTTTCTAGCAATGAAACCTAAGGAAAATAGAAGCTTGGATCTTGCACCAGAGGACCCTTGAAGCTGAGAAAAATCCCTGTACAAAGACCCATTTCCGTAGGGTGAATGAGTCCTTGTAGGACACTCAACCCCTATTTTTGGAGCCTCGTACATGTCATTTTTCACTTCCTAAATCTTCCTAAAAGTTGTTTCTATTTATGCTATCCTTAATTTTTGCATTTCAAGTTTTGCATCATACAATTGAGCTCATTGACTATTTTATTTTTATCTTGAAAAATTTCATTTTAATTATTTTTGGTCATAAGAAAACAACAGATCCTCCTAATAGGGTTGACTCACCTCAAGGTTGAAATTCAATCCTATCCTTGGAATATCTCTTTTTTGAATGAAATTAGAAAAGTTTAAGTGTATAGATCACACACCTTTTAATCATACTCGCATCTATCCCCGCGTACCTTTTTCTATGTTTCATTTTGGTGAGCCCAACATTCTTACACTATAAACTTTCTAATTTGGTAGTCTCTTCAAACCCTAGATCTATATTTTGCATTGCATTAGTTTATTGTGTATTTCATTTAGGGTTTAAAAATTGCATTTGCATCATTTAAAATTGTATTTTACATCATTTAAATTCACAAAAATCTAAAAATCTTGCATACATCTTGCATTGAGAGTATTTTTCAGTTATTTAGATAAAAATTTCAATTAAATTTGCATTCAAAAAGTTTTCATTTTGTTTAATTTTTGTCATTATTTTTATTTTCATTTAGACATCCAAATATAGAAAAATCTATCACGATAGCAACATTCTACAACTTGGAACATAAAACATAAACACTAGCTCAAATAGTAAATTTTTCACATTTTTAGAACTCTGAGCAAGGACCCATTCACCCGTGGGTGAATTTGTCCCTACACAAGTGTCTTGATAGAATTTTCAATGCATTATTGTCTCTGTTTTGATTTCCTATTTCTGTTGTTCAAGTTTTACTTTGAAATTCTGAAAAACAGTTATTGTATGTGCAAGAAAAGTGCCATTTTGCTTGATCCATTACAAGTTCATAGAAAAATTGTTGCATTTTAGTATTGAAAATCATCATATCTATAGGAAAATTGTGTTCATTTTCTGAAGCATTGCATATTTTGGATAGATTATTTCTCATTTTTGCACAAATAAAAGCATGTTTCCTTTTCAAAGATATGGCTTTCATAGAGTATCACATGGCTTGCATGATTCTATTTTCCCTACTCATGGAAAACAGAATAAAACCTTTGACAAGCATATTAGTTACCCTCCTATATCTATCGAATTTGTAAGAATGTAATAACACAAGAGGATGCAACCATAGACAATCATGACAATCCTATTTGTTCTTCTCTTGATACCTCTCCTACTTGTGGCAAAGGTACCTTGGTGTTAGAAGATACAATCATTGAGTGTCATGAAAATCTTGTTTGTCCCTCTTCCCCTACCCCACCCACTTGGGAAGATATTATGGCACAAGAGGATGAAATCACTGACACATTCCTTTGTTAGAAGAATAAGGATTTTTTCATTGGTGCATTTAATGGCAACATGAGCATGAGGTATAAGTGCATTGTATTATAGTGTTGTCATTGATGTCAACATTGTATTCTGGTATGAATACCATCATGTGGATAAATTTGTACAACTTGAACATGTTTGAATATGGTAATCCAGTGGGAATTTACAAAAAGGTTTGATCTAGTGAAGGAAGTTGATATGGAAATTGACTAAGTGTCAATATAGGTAATTTTGTGTATAGGACATTTAGTTATTGGGTCCACATTGGTCTACTATGTAAGATCTTGCTCGACGTTTTTGACATAATTTTATTAGCTAATAGAGAAGATTATATCTAGAATTTCATATTGTTTGGGCTTTTGGTGAAGAAGTTAAGTGTATTAAAAGTTTGGTCTGGAAATAACAAAAGTGTCTAGTTCAATGTACATGTTTTAATGAATCCACATTTCTCCACAGATTGGAATCTAGATTTGTGGATTTTTGGGAATGATGACAGGTCTTAATAGTGCTTGTATTCCAAGTGGCATGAAGTTTGGAGGTCCACATGTCAGTTTTTGGATGTACAATTGGTGAATTTTGTTATTAGGTCATTACCAGTGCCAACCTAATAAGTTTTGTATATTGCAAAATTTGAATAAGTATTGATTCATCATGTGGGAGCTATTATGGGTCCATGCTGACCTATTTAAATTTGTTATGAGTTTTAAATCTTGGCGCGGAGCATGTATGTATGTATGTTGATCCCACAAGATTTAATTGGTATGATAAATCTAATTTGGCTAACCTAACTAATGTTGTAAGTGTTTATGGATAAATCAGATATATATATATATAAGATATTTTTTAGTGTTTTGAAGATAACAGATGTAAAATGATGTGTAGTTGATCTGAATTGTGTGAGTATAAGGCAAATGTAGAGCATAGAAGAGTGTTAGTGTAGATCAATATGAAGTGTGTGAAGTCATTATATTGAGCTTCAATGGAATTGTAATTCATGCATATGTTAGATGCAACTATAACAATTTAAATCTTAACCATGTGCCACGACCTCTTCTATATTTTATTCTTTCAATGGGTAGTGAATCCACTTGGAGAGTGATTCCACCTACAGTGATCACTTTTGTAATATATTATAATCGGTTAAATATATTGTGAGCTAATCCTCACCGTGGTTTTTCCCATTTTTGTTTTTCCACATAAAAATTTGGTGTTCATGTGTTATGTTCTTTGATGGTTGATTTCATACTTTCCTTTCCTATTCCAAATTGAATATGCTATATGGAATGAATGTTTAAATGTTTAAGTGGTTTAAAAGAATATTGATTCACCCCCCTCTCTCAGTATTTTGGGTGTTCAACAATTGGTATCAGATCTTGGTTCCTTAAAAGGAGCTTAATCACTTGAGGAAGATCTTGTAGGTTGAACACATGGCTATTAGAAGATTTCCTACTCCTCTGAAAGAGATACCTGCTACTAGGTTTACAAAAGAAGAGTGGATGTTTGACATGAGTGGAGAACTCAAAGTAGCTTTTAAATATCTAGAAAGGATTGAAAGTGAGAACAAAGATCTGAAAGAAAATGTCAAAGAATCAAATGGATGTATCAAAAAGTTGAGGGAGAAAATCAAGAAGTTTAGAGAGACATAAGGAAGTCAATGAGTAGTTGAAGCAAGCCAATGAGACAATTACCAGTCTAAACCTATG
The DNA here is from genome assembly GCA_007258455.2 of Sequoia sempervirens. Lineage (NCBI taxonomy): Eukaryota > Viridiplantae > Streptophyta > Pinopsida > Cupressales > Cupressaceae > Sequoia > Sequoia sempervirens. The sequence continues at coordinate 28,959,606 of VDFB02000007.1, read as the reverse complement.
CAAGTTGAAGAAGGAAAAATAATTGAAGAATGTTTAAATGCCAAGATGAAAAGAAAATCTAAAGAATGTTTAAAACTTGAAGAAGTTGTGACTTTGAGATTAGATCTTGAGAAAGCAAAGAGACATGAAGACAAATTCAAGATGAGTTCTACAAAGCTTGATGAAATGATTGTAAATAATAAAAGATCTAAAAACAAAGGTGGGTCAGGTTTAAGATAGGAGTGTTACAAGAATGGAAAATAATGAAGGTGTTGTCATTGATGTCAATTGGTCAATTGGTTATCAATTGGTTGTTGTTGTTGTCATTGATTTCATGGTTGCAGGTTGTTGGTTGTTCATGTTGAGGATATTGAGAAAATTGTATTGAAAAAAGGTTGCAGGTGTTTAGTGGTTGCTCCAGGATTTGCTCCTATGTTTGTGTGGTTCAAATATGTTGGTCATGGTTTTGGGAAGCTTCTATATCCAATTTTTTGGCTCCTGATTCATTGTATAGTGAAAGTTAAGTTCACCAGTTGTGAACTGTAGTTTTTTGTGTTCTGGTTGAGGTCTAGGAGAAAAGTTCTTGGTATAGATTTCTCTTTGGTAGTCTTATGACTTGCAGTTCTAGAGTTGAGTTGTTATGTGTGTATTGAAGATAATTTTGGTATTTGGAAGGATCGTGCTTAATTGGTCTACGTGTTTTAAACTGGTTTTTCTAACCGACCTTGTGTTAAACATTATCTTTAGAATTGATATAGCATGTTGGATCTATTTTGGTCCTCACCAATTGTGTGTTTGGTTAACCTTCATTCTAATTCCACCCTAGTATGTTTTGGTGTTGACCTAATTTGAATTTAATGTTGGATGGCCAACTTTGGATATGTTTCAAAGTTGAAGATGGTATAAATGTAGGATGAGTTAGTGGTGAAATGGTGTACAAAGAGAGATAAGTGTAAACAAATAGAGCAGATAGATGTGATATTGATGTGAATCAGTGAGTGTGTGTGATGCGAGTGTGGAAGATCAGTGCGAAGCCTAAATGATGAGTTTTTGGATGCAGTGAGCTAAAGGTATACTCTAGTATTAATGCATGCCTATAAGTGGTTGAGCAAATTGTGGTGGATTTCTTTGTTGCATTGATATTGTCTTCTCTCTGTAACATATCTCTTCTATCTTCTTTGTATCTTTGTGGCAGTGAGCCCTCTAGGTTGTTATCCCTATTGGACAATAAGTCCTCATCTAGACAGTGAGTCCTTGTTTTGGAAGTGAGCCTTTTTAATCAGTTTTGATATTCTCTATAGTGTGAGTTAATCCTCACCGTGGTTTTTCCCTTATTGGGTTTTCTACTTAAATCTAGTGTTGTTGTGTTTGTGTGATGGTGTTCAACTGCTACACTTGCACTTAATGTTTAATCATTTAAGCAGTGTTAAGGATTAGTTCCAGTGAATGATTTAAAGGTTTTAATTTGCTACAAGTGATTCACCCCCCCTCTCAGTTCTCTTATTCAATAATTGGTATTAGATCTTGGTTCCTTGAAGTAGATCTTAACCGCTTAAGGTAAAGTACATTTTGAAGAACAATATTGTACATTCTGAGTTGATTAAGGTTCAGAATTTGAAGACTGCTAAGGATGTCTGGGATGCTTTAGAAAGGGTGCATGAAGGTGATGAAAAGGTCAAAGAGGAAAATTTGTGGAATTTGGAAACAAAACTTGAGCTCCTACATATGTTTGAAGATGAGAATGATAAAGCTTATGTACAAAGACTGGATGAGATAGTAGCTGGAATGTGAGGACTTGGTGCTACTATAGATGAAACTAGGATTGTAAAGAAGATTCTTATAACTCTCCCTGATACTTATAGTGAAAAGGTATGTGCTATGAATAGAGTATAGATTACAAGACTTACACTAAAGATATATTGTTGGGATCTCTGACATCTTATGAGATGAGGAAGCCAAATTTAAGAAATGGATTCAAATTAGAGACTACCTTTAAGGCTACAAAAGATGAAGTTCTGGATGAAGAAAATCTTGATGAAGTAGAGGCTAACTTTTTGAGAAGGATGAAGAAATGATCTGATAAGTATGAAGGTAAGTTACCCTTCAAATGCTTTAGTTATGGAGAAATAGGTCATTATGCTATAAAGTGTCTGGAAAGAGCTAAGAGGAATAAACAAAGATATGAGAAAGAAAAGAAAGGTAAGAAGATCAAGAGAGCATATTATGTGTGAGAATGCTAGTATATCTGATGAGGATTTTGATTATGAAGATCCTAATCACAATGAATTATTGTTCTTGGCTATAAAGGATGAACCTACTTTTGCTAATTCTGAAAAACAAGTGAAGGAATGCCCTCCGGAGAAGGAGAAAAATGAAGGTATTGTAATCTCTGCCCTACATGCTAAACAAAAAAAGAACTATTGGGTTGTTGACAATGGTTGTTCACATCAAATGACTAGTGATAAGAGTAAGTTTGTTAAACTTTAAAAATATGATGGAGGCTTGTTTATGTTTGGAGATGATACTAGTGCTAAAATTTGTGGGATAGGTTCAGTAAGTTTTGATGGCAAGCATAATACTAATGATGTCTACTATGTTAAGGGTTTAAGGAATAATATTTTGAGCATTGGAAATATGTGTAGTAAATGATATAATCTTGTGTTTGAGGATGAGAGATGTGAGATCAAAAAAGGATCCAGAACAGTGATTGTTGCATGTAAGAAATATGAAGGAAATATCTATAAACTTAAAGGTGTTGATGGACGATGCTTTATGACTCAAATTAATGATATTTGGTTGTGGCATCATAGAATGTGTCACATGAATTTTGATAATTTGGAAAGGATTAGTATAGTTCAAGCCGTGAGAGATTTACCAAGGATTAAAAATCCTATCAATACTATTTGCAAGAATTGTCAGTTTGGAAAGCAAGCTAGAAGCAATTATAGATCAAAGGAACAATCTACTACTAGACTATTGGATTTAATTCATACAAATCTCTATGGTCCTACAAAAGTGAGAATTCTACAAGGTGAAAGGTACTTTATTCTTTTGATTGATGATTATTCTAGATATACATCGGTTACATTTCTTAGAGAGAAATCAGATGCATTAGATAGATTCAAGACACTCAAAGCTATGGTTGAAAATGAAGTGAATTTGAGGATAAAATTATTAAGGTCTGAAAGAGGTGGAGAATTTACCTCCCATGAATTTAATATGTTTTTAGAAGTGCATGGAATAAAAGACAGTTATCTGCTCTGAGAACTCCTTAGCAAAATGGAGTTTTTGAAAGAAAGAACAAAATAGTTCAAGAGGTCGTTAGATCAATGATTACTGAGGATGGTTTACCAGAAGTCTACTAGAGAGAAGCTATTCATATTGGTTTTTATGTATTCAATCGAGTTCAAGCAAGAGTAAACAATAAAAATATCCCCTATGAGTTATGGTCTGGAAGAATTCCTACTGTTAAGTATTTCAAGGCATTTGGAAGCAAATGTTATATTAGAAGAGATGAAGAAACTTTAGGAAAGTTTGATGCAAGAAGTGATGAAGCCATTTTTATTGGATATTCTACTAAAATCAAAGCCTGCATATGTTTCAATAAAAGAATGAGAAATATTGTAGAAAGTGCAAATTTCAAAGTTGATGAAACAATGAAGAATTCAATTGATATTGATGGATATGTATCTAATGAACCTGATTGGAAAAGAATTGAAGAAATTTTGGAAGAACAGGAAAGGGATGAGCAAGAGAAGTAGAATGAAGAAAATGAAAGAGAAGAAGAAGCTCTGGTGGTGTCCCCTAAGATGCCTAGATATGTGCAGAAGAATCATTCAGAAAGTCAGATCATTGGAGATAAGACAAAAGGAGTATTGACAAGAAGAAAAGCTACTACTGAAGTAAATTTGTGTTTATTTTCTAAGATTGAACCAAAGACTATAAGTGAAGCATGCAAAGATGAACATTCGATGGAAGCTAGAAAAGAAGAACTTATGCAGATTGAGAAGAATCAAACTTGGGAATTGGTCCCAAGACTGGCAAAAAAAACATTATTGGATCAAAGTGGATATTCATAAATAAGTTGAATGAGAATGGAGAAGTGGTTAGAAACAAAGCAAGGATTGTGTGTAAAGGTTACTCACAAGTAAAAGGCATAGATTCTCAGGATACTTTTTCTCTAGTGGCAAGAATGGAAGCTATAAGGATGTTATTAGCATTTGTTGCTCATAAAGATTTCAAGGTCTATTAGATGGATGTCAAGTCTATATTTTTGAATGGTGAGCTAGAAGAAGAGGTCTACATGGAACAATCAAAAGGATTTCAATTGTCAGATCAACTAAATATGATGGCAGATTGAAGAAATATTTATATGGATTGAAGCATTCTCCTAGAGCTTAGTATGCAAGGTTAGATAGGTATTTGATTCAACAAGGTTTCAACAAAGTTACGACAAATAGTAATCTATATTTTAAAATTGAAAATAAAAAAAATCTTGATTGTAGTTGTATATGTTGATGACATTATTTTTGGAGGAAATTAAACTATGTGTAAGCTGTTTGTGGAAGAGATGCAAAAATAATTTGAAATGTTTATGTTTGGAGAGATGAATTCCTTTCTTGGGCTGCAAATTAATCAAACAGAGAAAGGAATTTGTATTTCACAGTCTAAGTATGTAAAAGAGTTGTTGAAGATATTTGGGATGGATGGTTCCAAACCGGTATGCACTCCTATGGTGACTGGTTTCAAATTGGGAAAAGATGATGATTCACCTAAGGCTGATCAGAGCAAGTATAGATCTATGATTGGTGGACTATTGTATTTGACTTCTACTAGACCAGATATTATGCATGTTGTCTATCTTGTGGCTAGATTACAAGAAGATCCTAAGGAAACACATGTTGCTTCTGTTAAAAGAATATTCATATATTTGAATGGCACTCTGGATTATGGGTTATGGTATCCTAGGGATACTGAATTTACACTAAGTGCTTATACAAATGTAGATTGGGCTGGATGTGTAGATGATAGAAAGAGTACAAGTGGTGGTACATTCTTTCTTGGTTGCATATTGGTGGCATGGTTGAGTAAAAAGTAAGATTCAGTTTCCTTGTCTACTGTTGAAGTTGAGTATATTGTTTCTACATCTTGTTGTACACAAGTTCTATGGATGAAGCAAATAATGAAAGATATCACAGTGGTGTATGATGATCCTATTTCTATCTTTTGTGATAACACAAGTGCAATTAAAATTTCAAAGAATTAATTGATGCACTGAAGGACAAAGCACATATCTATCAGGTATCATTTCTTGAGAGAGAAGGTCATGGATAATGAAGCAAATCTGAGTATATCTCTACAAAGAATCAAATTGTCGATATATTTATGAAGGATCTTCCTAAAGATACTTTTGAGTATCTCCACGAGAAGTTAGGGTTCATTTCCCCTCCTTTCTTAAACTAGATGCTTATAGAGATGCATCATTCCAGTGGATCTATGGATCTATCTTTCTTCTGGACTGATGTTTGGTGGCTACCTCTCAGGGGGAGCAAGTAGTGTCATGTGTTGTCATTGTACGAGTATTCTATTTTCTATGTAAAAGGGGAAATCAATGTAAAATATATTTTTCCTTTGCCATTGATGTCAAAGGGGGAGAGGAAGAATTTAAAAAAGAAAAAGAGGAATAATGTGAAAATATTATCTACTAAGGGGGAGAAATAGAAAGAAAAATCTTGAGAAGTGTATTCAGAGCTAGTATGTTGTCTTTGATGGTTTTTCACATCATGTGTTGCCATCAATGACAAAGGGGAGATTGTTGCAAGAATGGAAAAGAATGAAGGTTGTTTTCACTGATGCCAACTAGTCAATTGGTTATCAACTGGTTGTTGTTGTCATTGATGTCATGGTTGCAGGTTATTGGTTGTTCATGTTGAGGATATTGAGAAAATTGTATTGAAGAAAGGTTGCAAGTGTTCATTGGTTGCTCTAGGTTTTTCTCTGGTATTTTCTCCTATGTTTGTGTGGTTCAGATATGTTGGTCATGGTTGTTGGAAGCTTCTATATCTAGGTTTTCGGCTCCTAATTCATTGTACAGTGTGTGTTATGTTCACCAGTTGTGAAGTGTGGTTTTTTGTGTTTTGGTTGAGGTCTGGGAGAAAAGTTGTTGGTCTGGATTTCTCTTTGGTAAAGTCTTATGACTTGCAATTCTAGATTTGAGTTGTTATATTTATATTGAAGATAATTTTAGTATCTGAAAGGATTGTGCTTAATTGTTCTATGTGTTTTACACTAGTTTCGTCAAACTTTTGTTGAACACTATCTTCAGAATTGATGTAGTGTGTTGGATCTATTTGGGTCCGCACCAAGCATGTGTTTGGGTTTCCCTCATTTTAATTCCACCCTAGGATGCTTTGGTGCTAACCTAATTTGAATTTAATGTTGAATGGCTGACTTTGGATATGTTTCAAAGTTGAAGATGGTATAAATGTAGGATGAGTTAGTGGTGAATTGATGTAAAAAAGAGAGATACGTTTAAATAAATAGAGAAAATAGATACGAGATTGATGCAAATCAGTGAGCATGTGTGATGTGAGTGTGGCAGATCAGTGCAAATCCTAAATGTTAAGTTTTCAGATGTAGTGAGTTGAAGGTGTACTCTATTATTCATGCATGTCTACAAGTGGTTGAGAAAATAGTGGTGGATTTCTTTGTTGCATTGAGATTGTCTTCTCTTTGTAACATATCTTTTCTATCTTCTTTGTATCTCTATGGCAGTGAGCCCTCTGGGTTGTTAGCTCTATTAGATAGTGAGTCCTGATTCAAACAATGAGTCCTTGTTTTGGTAGTGAGCCTTATTTCTCAAGAAGTGAGCCTTTGTAATCAGTTTTGATATTCTCTATAGTGTGAGTTAATCCTCACCATGGTTTCTCCCTTATTGGTTTTTCCAAGTAAATCTGGCATTGTTGTGTTTATGTGATGGTTTTTAGTTTCTGCACTTGCACTTAATGTTTAATCATTTAAGCAATGTTAAGGATTAGTTTCGATGAATGATTTAAAGGTTTTAATTTTCCATAATTGATTCACCCCCCCTAGTTGTATTATTCAACAAGGAGAAGGCTCAAAGATAGATCAAAATCCAAATCAGGCTGAAAAGAAGACAGAAGACAAGAAGAGTAATGGCAAGCAGATCTAGAATCAAAAGAGTCAAGTTAGAGGACCACCTATTAGACAACCAAATGCACAAAGGTACCCATATTTTAATGGTTTTGTTATTCTTGTAATAAATTTAGACATAAGGCTATGGAATCTAGAAGTAGAATGAATCAAAATGTTCAATATTTTCTCATTTAGTGCTTTACATGTAAGAGGTTTGGTCATAAGGCTAATAAATGAAAAAGTAAAATGATGAATGGCTATAACAATGGTATGAGGTTTCAATATTTTAATGGTTACTTTTATGCATGCAATGGATTTGGGCATAAAGTTAATCAATACATATCTAGAATGAATGGAGGTAAACCTGTTCAAAATAATTTCATATGTTACAATTACAGTAGACCTGGACATATCTCTAAGCTTTGTAGAAGCTAGAATGTGAAGAACAACCTGGTAAAGAAGAATGATCTGGTGAAAAAAGGTTGATCTAGTAGAGATGAAGAAATATATGGACAAGATTTGGAAAAAGAATGAAGACAATGACATTGAGCCTGAGTCTGTACTAGCATCTGGTGTAGATGTTTCTTTTGAAAAATAAGAAGAGAGATTTGGCTTAAGGGGATCATTAATAGAAGATTCGTTATCCGCTATTGAAGAAATGGTGTTGATGCTTCAACACATGGATATGAGGTATGGTTCAATAAATTCTTGACCTACTGGAGAAAGAATCGATGAAAAATATTGAATTGTGGAAGATTGTGAAGCATTTAAAGTTGATTGTGCATATAGTTAGGGTTTTTACCAAATTTTCAATTTATGTATTTAATGTGAAATTAGGTCAATTTTAAAAAGGTTATAAGTGATTTCATTTGATCAAAAATCATTTACAAATGAGTATTTGAGAAGAGCAGAGCAAACAAAGAGAAAAGTGGAGTGATTGAAGTGATTGAGATTTCATGTGAGAAAAACCCTAGCTGGAAAGCAATTTGAAAGGTATTTGTAGTCTCCATTTGACCTAAGTTTTTGAAAGCACTTTCAATTTATTGAAAATATGTATACACCACAATTGGTAGATGTTATGGAGCATCTTTTCCCTAAATTAAAATGACATCATCATAAATCATTGGTGGATGATCTGAATGGTGCATTTTCACACATCCCATATGGAGTTTTACACATAAAATATGTTATGGAATACAAATTAGAAGAATATAATCATACAAAATTGAGTGTTTTGTGATACAAAGAGCTCATCGAAAATGATTTAGAGTTGAAATCAGAATTTGAGGTTCTGGTGGAGAAGAAACTCGATGTCTAGGAAAAGTTTCCCATATTTTTCTATGTAGATGAGTGGGTGAGATACACCCTGAGCCACATTCATGATAAGTTCCTTTGGTTGGAGATTCCACATCTAATAACAAATATTCTATTAGGGTTATCACTAGTTTGTGCTCAACTAGACCAACTTTGGTACTTAAGTCTATGAAGAATGAGGTTGTCATGGAGAGAACAGGTGCAAACTATGATAGGAGAGCCTTGACCATCAAGGACATCAGGAACCCGACAGCAAAGTATGCTTCAATGATGATAGGATACAAAATATATTTCTCTAACAAAAGGAATTATATATCTACAACTGCCATTAATACAACATATGAGATGGTTGAGATGGTAGTTGATTATGATCTATGTGAACTATTGAGATTACAACTTTTGGAGAATATGCAAATGTCAAAAGAGTCTAAGTGTGCTTTCAAATTTGGAACTTTAATTATCTATTTACTATTCTACTTTCTGAAAGAAGTCCTCAAAACAAAGAATATTATGTGGCTAAAAAATAGACCTATAGCCCACCAGATGAGAGATCATTTACTGAGGTTGGGAGACTCAAATGCATAGAAGAATTCCCTCTAGAGGTTCTTCAAAAATTTCCAAGAGAAGATGCATGCAATACAAATAATTTCAAAAAATATTGTGGAGAAATACAAAAATGATAATTTTTTTTTGGTGAATAATGATTTTTTCATAATGGAGGTTGTAGAGCCTAGAACCATATGGATCCTAGAACTAGGATATGAAGTTGAGGAGAATGAATTTGTTGGTTTGGTTGATCTTATGCTGAGAAAACCCAGGGATACCACTCAAGAGAGGTATGGCACCTATGAGGAGAAGTTGATGGAGGTGCATATGGAGCAAAGTCAATCACAGACAAAGAAGATAACTGATAAGATGATTGCACAATTTGCATAAGTAATGGGCCTTACCAAAGAGAAAGTTGAAAAAGAAAAGTCTAATTATAGCTTATCGAGAGGATCATTAAGTGTTAGGAGATCCAATGGAACATCTACCACTCCTTCGATTCCCCCCAAGTCCTCTGGGATTAAGCCTACCTTAGGGGAGAAGAGAAAAGAGCTTGTAAGTGCTTTGGTGAAGGAGAAGACCTCTCTAGTTAAATAGGAAAAGAGACCTGAAAAGGAAAAGGTTGCTTTGACAACACAAAAAACTAGTCCTACAAGGAGAGTGGAGACAAAATCCACAAGGGAATAGTACTTAGGGGTAAATGTGGAAGATGAAGAAGAACAAGAAAATACTAAACCACTGATCCAGAAAAAAAATCAGAAGCTTCACAAGACGAAAGTGTGAAGAAACAAAAGTTTGATATCATTGATACTAATAGTGAGGTGGAGTTCGAGAAAGAGAAATAAGGGTATAGAGTGAAAATGAGAGAAAAGAAAGAAGAGTCCAATAAAAAGGAAAAGACACTAAAGACCAAAAGAAGAAGAAGAAAAAGAATCCTACAAGGGCTCATAGTCCCATGAAACTTGATTCTCTAATTTAATGGGATTTTTCATAATGGAGGTTGTAGAGCCTAGAACCATATGGATCCCAAAACTAGGATATGAAGTTGAGGAGAATGAATTTGTTGGTTTGGTTGATCTTATGTTGAGAACCCGGGATACCACTCAAGAGAGGTATGGAACCTATGAGGAGAAGTTGATGGAGGTGCATATGGAGCAAAGTCAATCACAGACAAAGAAGATAACTGATAAGATGATTGCACAATTTGCATAAGTAATGGGCCTTACCAAAGAGAAAGTTGAAAAAGAAAAGTCTAATTATAGCTTATCGAGAGGATCATTAAGTGTTAGGAGATCCAATGGAACATCTACCACTCCTTCGATTCCCCCCAAGTCCTCTGGGATTAAGCCTACCTTAGGGGAGAAGAGAAAAGAGCTTGTAAGTGCTTTGGTGAAGGAGAAGACCTCTCTAGTTAAATAGGAAAAGAGACCTGAAAAGGAAAAGGTTGCTTTGACAACACAACAAACTATCCCTACAAGAAGGAGAGTGAAGACAAAATCCACAAGGGAATAGTACTTAGGGGTAAATGTGGAAGATGAAGAAGAACAAGAAAATACTAAACCACTGATCCAGAAAAAAATAGAAGCTTCACAAGAAGAAAGTGTGAAGAAACAAAAGTTTGATATCATTGATACTAATAGTGAGGTGGAGTTCAAGAAAGAGAAAGAAGGGTATAGAGTGAAAATGAGAGAAAAGAAAGAAGATTCCAATAAAAAGGAAAAGGAAGACTAGAAGAAGAAGAAGAAAAAGAATCCTACAAGGGCTCATAGTCCCATGAAACTTGATTCTAATTTAATGACATAACAAACCATATGGATCCCCTACAGGAGAATGGGATGTGAGTAAAGATACCACTCAAGAGAATGACACCTATGAGGAGAAGTTGATGGAGGTGCATATGGAGCAAAGTCAATCACAGACAAAGAAGATAACTGATAAGATGATTGCACAATTTGCATAAGTAATGGGCTTACCAAAGAGAAAGTTGAAAAAGAATTATAGCTTATCGAGAGGATCATTAAGTGTTAGGAGATCCAATGGAACATCTACCACTCCTTCGAAAGTCTCTGATTAAGCCCTTAGGGGAGAAGAGAAAAGAGCTTGTAAGTGCTTTGGTGAAGGAGAAGACCTCTCTAGTTAAATAGGAAAAGAGACCTGAAAAGGAAAAGGTTGCTTTGACAACACAACAAACTATCCTACAAGAAGGAGAGTGGAGACAAAATCCACAAGGGAATAGTATAGGGGTAAATGTGGAAGATGAAGAAGAATAAGAAAATACTAAACCACTGATCCAGAAAAAAATCAGAAGCTTCACAAGAAGAAAGTGTGAAGAAACAAAGTTTGATATCATTGATACTAGTAGTGAGGTGGAGTTCAAGAAAGAGAAAGAAGGGTATAGAGTGAAAATGAGAGAAAAGAAAGAAGAGTCCAATAAAAAGGAAGACACCGAAGATTAGAAGAAGAAGAAGAAAAAGAATCCTACAAGGGCTCATAGTCCCATGAAACTTGATTCTCTAATTTAATGGGATTTTTTCATAATGGAGGTTGTAGAGCCTAGAACCATATGGATCCTAGAACTAGGATATGAAGTTGAGGAGAATGAATTTGTTGGTTTGGTTGATCTTATGCTGAGAAAACCCAGGGATACCACTCAAGAGAGGTATGGCACCTATGAGGAGAAGTTGATGGAGGTGCATATGGAGCAAAGTCAATCACAGACAAAGAAGATAACTGATAAGATGATTGCACAATTTGCATAAGTAATGGGCCTTACCAAAGAGAAAGTTGAAAAAGAAAAGTCTAATTATAGCTTATCGAGAGGATCATTAAGTGTTAGGAGATCCAATGGAACATCTACCACTCCTTCGATTCCCCCCAAGTCCTCTGGGATTAAGCCTACCTTAGGGGAGAAGAGAAAAGAGCTTGTAAGTGCTTTGGTGAAGGAGAAGACCTCTCTAGTTAAATAGGAAAAGAGACCTGAAAAGGAAAAGGTTGCTTTGACAACACAAAAAACTAGTCCTACAAGGAGAGTGGAGACAAAATCCACAAGGGAATAGTACTTAGGGGTAAATGTGGAAGATGAAGAAGAACAAGAAAATACTAAACCACTGATCCAGAAAAAAAATCAGAAGCTTCACAAGACGAAAGTGTGAAGAAACAAAAGTTTGATATCATTGATACTAATAGTGAGGTGGAGTTCGAGAAAGAGAAATAAGGGTATAGAGTGAAAATGAGAGAAAAGAAAGAAGAGTCCAATAAAAAGGAAAAGACACTAAAGACCAAAAGAAGAAGAAGAAAAAGAATCCTACAAGGGCTCATAGTCCCATGAAACTTGATTCTCTAATTTAATGGGATTGTGGAGAATGAAATGTTAGAGGAGACTATTGCATTATACATTGATGTTGATGAGGTGGAAAAAGCCATCATTGTAGAAGAAATTCTCAAATGCATTGTTAGTTTTGAAGTTAATATGCAAAATATTGAGAAACAAATTCCTAAAGATCTATGGAATGTACTACTTGCAAGGAGTCAAGAGGCTATAGAGGAAGAAGAAAAAATATATATTTTTCTTTGGAATAGATTAGTGTATCTCTCTCTGAAGATAATAAAGCCATATTTGCTAATTTTGATAGCAAGGAGTTCTGAACAAAGCAAAGGGTGACCACCCTCATGAAAAGTGATCAAAATGATCACAAAAGGCTCTAGAAAGAGACTGTAGAGAAGGTTGCATGGTTAGATAAAAGATTAAGGATGACTCCAGAAAGCATAAAAGGAATGCATGTTGAGATGAAGGCTTCAAATGTGGACATTAATGAATAAGAACAAAATGATGATGCTCAACATGAGCATGAAACTAAAGAAGGTAATATGTAGGATAATGTTCTTTTGGAAGTGGAAGAAATTGCAGAAGAAAATGTTGTAGATGAGGAAAATGTTGAAGAAGAAGGAGCTATCAGAGAAGACAATACAAAGGAAAATTCTTCAAAGGAGGATAATACTATAGATCATCAAACACCTCCTCTAGTATCTAAGACTAATATAGAGAATACTCAAGGCCAACCAGAGACAATCATTCTTTCAGATAACAAGGATAAATCTATTGGTGAAGATGTGTAGAAGGAGCAAAAGGATGAGGATGCTCCCAGAAATGAAGAGAAGAAGGATGCAGAGACACCAATTAACATTGGTGATAAGGAAAAGGATTTGGAGGAGAAAGATGCAAAGGAGGACGTAAAGACTACTGGAAAAATTTCATAACCTCCAGAGATTCATTAAATAATTTGTTAAGCATGCAGTTATATTTCTAGCCTATAGTGTCAACCCAATTACTACAACTTTTGATGCAACAAGGGTGTGTGGAAATGGATAAGATATCTCATCTTCACAAGCTTCAACTAGGTGATGCAGTTCATGAATCTTTGAGAAATAAATCATTGAGACTCATTAGAAGAGTCAAGAAATAATTGATGAGGCTATAAAGGTTTTGTAGGAGACTATACCCAATGTTACCATTGACTATTCTCTATCTGGTATGGACAATTTAAAGTTTTTACTTGATTCATTTAAGGAGTATGCTAGTGGGTTGAAAGGGAAGCTAGAGAAATAAATAGAGAAAAAGATAAATGATAGGAAACTAATGGATATAATGGAGAAGTGTGTTGTTGCACACAAAAAATTCTAGGAAAAACTTAAAAGTGTACAAACTTGTGTGGTAGAAGCCAAAATTTTATTTTAATTTTGTATGAAGTGGATAGGATTTACAAAAGCATAAAAGATGAGATGGACTCAATTGAGTCCCAAATTGATAAAGCTTATAGTGCCTATGATTTGGCACAAGATTTGGATGGAAGCACAAGGTTTGCAATTGAGAACTTGTATGAGCAATACTTCCAACTACAAGCTCAGAAAGAAAAGATTATATTGTAGTTTGGTAAACTAAGGGATCTAGTGAACACCAAGTTCATATCTATTTCTAGTAACCTATTGAGTGCTGACAAAACTTCAAAGATAAATTTAGTACCCAACACTTTGAATGATGGTGAAGAACTCTTGGTGGAGTTGTTGACCTAGAGCAGGATTCCTGGCATTGCCAATAACATTTAGGAAGAAGGAAAAAAAGAGTGGCAATCTCATCTGAATAAACTACAAGAGTAAAATCCTTTCTTTGGGTGAATGTATTTCATTCATTTTGTACATTTCAATTATTGTTTCAGAATTCTATGTTATGCGGATGGCATAAGGAAATTTTCCAGTACAATTTTTTTATTGCACCCTTAGGGGGAATCAGTTAAGTTTTCAACTTGTATATATGTACATATCAGTTAAGGGGAGTTCTGATGTCAAAGGGGGAGAATAATTTTGGGAGATAGTTAAGGCATGTTTCCATCAATGAAAAAAGGGGAGATTGTTGGAAGATTAAGGAGTTTTTAATTGGTGCATTTGTTGGAAACATGAGCATGAGGGATAAGCATATTATATTATAGTGTTGTCATTGATGTCAACATTATATTCTAGTATGAAGACCATCATGCAGATTAGTTTGTATAGCTTGAACATGTTTGTAAATGGTAATCCAATGGGCATTTGCAGGAAGGTTTGATTTGGTGAAGGCAGTTGAAATGGAAATTGACTAAGTGTCAATACAGGTAATTCTATGTATAGGACATCCAATTATTGGGTCTGCATTGGTCCACTGTGTAGGATCTTTCTTTTCTCATATAATAGAGAAGGTTATATCCAAAGTTTTATATTGTTTGGGATTCTAGCGAAGAAGTTCAGTCTGGCAATAGCAAAGGTTTCCAATTTGATGTACATGTTTTGATGAATCCGTACTTCTCCACAGATTGGAACCTGACTTTGCAATTTTTTTGGAATGATGAAAAGTGTCAATGGTGCCTATATTCCAAATGGGATGAAGTTTTGAGGTCCACATGTCAATTTTTTGATGTATAGTTGGCAAAAAAAAATTATTAGGGTATTACCAATTCTGACCTAATAAGTTTTGTATATTGCAGAGTTTGAATAAGTATTTATTCATCATGTGGGAGCTATTATGGGTCCATGCCGACCTATTTTTATTTTTTATAAGTTTTGAGTCTTGGTGTGAAGCGTGTATGTATGTATGTTGAGCTAACAAGTTATAATTGGTATGATACATCTAATTAGGCTAACCTAATTGATGTTGTAAGTGTTTGTGGATAAAGAAGATATATATGTAGGATCTTTTTTGGTGTTTTGAAGATAAAATATGTAACATGATGTGTAGTTGATGCAAATTATGTGAGTATAAGGAAAATGCAGAGTAGATCAGAGCATTAGTGGAGATTAATATGAAGTGTGTGAATTCAATATATTGATCTTCAATAGAACTGTAATTCATGCATATGTTAGATACAACTATAACAATTCAAATCTTGGTTGTGTGCCACAATCTCTTCTATCTTGTCTTCTTTCAATGGGATGTAAGTCCACTTGGATATTGATTCCACCTGTAGTGATAACTTCTGCAATATACTAGAACTAGTTATAGTATATCATGAGCTAATCCTTGCCATGGTTCCAATTTTGGGTTTTCCACATAAAAATTTGGTGTTCATATGTTATGTGCTTTTATGGTTGCTTTCATACTTTCCTTTCCTACTCCAAATTGAATATGTTATATTGAATGAATGCTTAAATTTTTAAGTGATTTAAAATAATACTAATTCACACCCCCCTCCTAGTATTTTAGGTGTTCAACATCCTTAACATCACTTTTCCTAGCCTTCATTCATCTCCCAATATTTCTCTCATTTGTGAGAATGATTTGATAGAAGAAGATGCAATCATTGAAAATCATGACAATCCTAGTTGTTCTTTTTCCAACACCTCTCCTACTTGTGACAAAGGTGTCATTGAGCATCATGACAATCTTGCTTGCTTTTCTCCTAAAACCTCTCCTATTTTGGAGGATATTGTTGGACATAAAGATGAAAAGAAGGCTTGCTTAGATGAACATGCTAAGGTCACTTTAGATCCTCCCTCATGTGAAATTCATAATCAATAAGTCACATCTGCTAAGGTTATGAATGCACAAGTATCCATTAGCTCTCCCTTGATTATTGGACCACCTAAGATTCCTTTTGAACCTCCTAAGAGTCCTCCTATTCCACTTCTTATTATAATACCATCTCAACACAAACCATTACCTTCAAGGGTTATCTTGAATTTTGCAAGGAAAAATTGCAGTAACAATGTTTTGTAGCAACTAAGTTATAATAATATTGCTCATACATATAATACAAGGAATAATAAGCAACCAAAAACCATACATATTTCATTACCATTACCTCAACCTGTTTTGCCTAGTGCTCCTCATTTTCCTTTGCATAATGGAAATGTGTATGATCTTGTGGAACAACTTAGAAACACTCATGCTAAGATTTTTTTATGGGACCTTATTCAAGCTTCACCTATTTATCATAACATGCATTAAAATTCTTTGCAAAAAGTTGTTATCTCTCCTAGTGTGCAACCCAATGATGTAGCATCCCTAATTCAAGGTATGAATTCGATTAACATTGATATTACCTTTCATCACGATGATTTACCTCCATTAGAAGTGAAACAACAAAATGAGGCTTTGATGATAGTGGCTATTATTAATCATTGTGGCATAAGGCATCCCTCATTGATAATGGTTCAACATTCAATGTCTGTAGTGTAAGTCTTCTTGACAAGATTGGAGTAGACAAGAGTCAAATTCAACTTGATTCTTTATCTATCTATGGATTTGATAATGTGGGGAAACAACCACTTGACGTGATAACATTACCTATTAAAGTAGGAAAAGTAGCATTGAAAACTCCTATTCATGTCATGCCTCAAGAACTCTCATATAATATTCTCTCCAACTATTAAAGTGGAACCTTTACAAGTTGAGGATAATGATAAGTGTCTTTCACCCATGATAATATTGTTAGAAGATGATTAGGGATCATTAGATTTTACATCTAAATTTGATGGGCAACCCAAGATTATGTAGTTAAAGTAGAGAAAGTGGAAATAAGCTAACATAATATCAACACAAGATAAGCCATCAAAAGCATGTGAGCCCACAAATTTTAGTGAAGAAGAGGACAACACAAGTTATACATCCACATATGATGAGTGTGATCATGAGAAACCACCAAATCCAAAAGAAATGAAAAAAATTTATGGAAGAGGTTATGAGCTTTCTGAAACAACTTGGTTATAATGGAAATGGATGTGGTATAAGAGAACAAGGTATTTATGTCTCTATAGATCCTACCCCACAATAAAAAACAAGATTTCTTGGTTATTTTCCTTCGAAAGAAATGAAAGCATCAAAGAAACCTTCACTTAATATCAACACCATCATGCAAAACAATCCTAGGAAAAATATTGTTTTATCTTCAAACACATGTCTTAGTGCGGATTGGGGTTCATTATATTTTATACCCTCCTTTAAGGGAGAGTAAAAAATATCACAAACTAAAGAGTCTTGTGTATGTATGTACTAAGCAAGAAATATCTTTGTCACAAAAGAAAGACACATCTTCTACTATTGACCAAGAGGGATTCATCATCTTTACTCAACTTGCATCCAGTCGCCATAGGGGTACCAACTGGTTTGGGATCATCCATTCCTAACTTCTTCAACAACTCTTTGACATACTTTGATTGTGAAATGAATATTCCCTTATTAGTTTGATTCACTTGAAGTCCAAGGAATAAATTCAACTCACCAATCATAGACATTTCAAACTCTTTTTTCATCTCCTCTACAAATCTCTTGTACATACCTTTATTTCCTCCAAAAATGATATCATCAACATACACAACCACTATCAACATTTTCTTTACTTCAACTTGGAAATAAATATTACTATCTGCAGAGCCTTTGTTGAATCTTTATTGTGTCAAATACCTGTCCAACCTTGCATACCATGCTTTGGGAGCCTATTTATGTCCATATAATTCCATTTTCAACTTGCAGACCATATCCGATTTATCTGATAACTAAAATCCCTTCGATTGTTCCATGTACACCTCTTCTTCCAATTCTCCATTTAGGAATGCAAACTTAACATCCATCTGATATACCTTCAAATCTTTATGTGCAAAAAATGCCAAAAACATCTGAATGGCCTCCATTCTTGCCATCGGGGCAAATGTCTCCTCAAAGTCAATTCCTTCAACTTGTGAATAACCTTTGCATACAAGCCTTGCTTTGTTTCTTACAACTTCACCATTCTCATTTATCTTATTCCTAAACACCCATTTTGAACCAATTACATTCTTGTTTATAGGTCTAGGAACCAATTCCCATGTCTAGTTCTTCTTTATCTGCTGCAATTCCTCTTTCATTTCTCTAACCCAACTTTCATCTTTGCATGCTTCACACATTGTTTTAGGTTATATATTTGAAAGTAGAAATAGATTTACCTCAGTTGATACCACTTTGCTTCTTGTCTTTACACCTTCACTCTTATCTCCAATTATTTGTTCTTCCAGATGATTGTTCTATACATATTTTGGAGTTTTAGGGGCAGGTTCTGGAGCTTCTTCTTCTTCAATTTGTTCTTCCTGCAGCTACCATAGTTCTGGACCCTTTTGCATAACCTATGTCTATCAATTCCTTACAACATATCTTCATGCCAAATATCTAGGGGGTTTGAACAATTTTATGTTAAAGCTCCCCTTAAGACCATGTTGGGTCTAATTGTCGAAGGAGTTGTCTGCACCGGATGGGGGCCCAAGCGCATCTGATGTTTCTGGCTCTTCTTTCTTCTTCCATATCTTGTTCATTTCTTGCTTAATCTCATTCTTGTCAATTTTCTTCACTGGTTCATTCTTCTTTACTGAATCAGATTGCTTTCCATTTTTACTTCTGCAAACTCTTGAAATGTGTCTGGGTTTGTTGCAGTTGTAGCAAACAATATTTCTCTGATTTGATTGACCTACATTACCCCCTGATCTGTACTAATTTTCTTTGTGTCCAAACTTATTACATGTATAGTAGTAGCCAATAAAAGATTGATTCATTCTACCTCCATTAAACCAATTCATCATCTGAGTTTTGCATCCACTAGCTTTATGCCCAACTTTCTTGTATGCAAAACATTATCTGGATAAGGGACTAGCATACTCGTTTACTCTACTTCTGCACTCTATTGCCTTGTGACCAAATTTATTACATGAAAAGAAAACAACATTGAAAGATGAAAGATGGGTACCATTGAGCATTTGGTTGTCTGATAGGCGATCTTCTAGCAAAGTTCCTTGGATTTCTTAGTTATTTTCATTTGTTCTGAGTGTTTGGGGTTTGCACATCCTTAGAGATTTCACCTACTTCATTTCCCAAACCACCTTTGTTTTTAGAAGGTTTATGTCCTGCAATCAACTCATCAAGCTTGGTGGATCTTGTCTTGAAATTATCTTCATGGAGTTTTGTTTTCTTCAGATCTTCTTTCAAGTTCAGCACTTCTTGTTCAAGTCTTGTGCATTCATCAGTCTTGCTTTGCACCACTGTATTCAGACATTCTTCAATTCTCTTCTTTTCCTCCACTTTCACCTTCAATCTGGTAACCTCTTCATTATCTTTTATCAATTACTCACTCACTTCTCTATGTATTTCTTTGAATTTCTTCAATTGCTCTTTCAATTTCTAGACACATTCATTTGCCTCATCAATATTTTCTTTCAAATCTATGTTTTCACTTTCAGCCTTGTCAATATCTTCAAGAGCAGCTCAAAGCTCTTCTTTATCATCCATTTGTTCAGAATCTTCCTCAATTTGTTAGGCTTCTTCAGAGGAACCAACCTCTGATACCAATTGTTGAAAGATGCAAGACAACTAAGAGGGGGGGTGAATCAGTTGTCACCAATCTTAATCCAAAACTCAAACACTTATCAACTTCAAATCCACTTTATTCTGTTATTAAGTGTGAACATGAAATGGAAATAATATAAAGCAATATCAACACAAGAGACATCAGATTTACGTGGAAAACCAAATAAGGGAAAAACCATGGTGAGGATTAACTCACAATATAAAGTAATTCCAAAATCAATTACAAGAGGCTCACTGCCAAAGGGCTCACTTCCCAAGAAGGACTCACTATCCGGATACTGGGCTTACTACCTACAAATAGGACTCACTATCCAACAAGGAGTCTCAATACCTACAGATACAAAAGATAATAGAAAATATCCACCACAACATATTACACACATCCGTAGCCTTGATCAGAAGATTGTAGACACAATCAGCTCACTACTTTCAAGATTCTAACACATTAAAGTACTACTGCCCCAATTCACTTTCGCACACTCTTGATTCTCACACATGTGGCATTCTTGATACATCAATCCATAACATCTCAACTTGTATTTATACCATCTTCAACCTTAGAAAGTTTCTCCAAGGTCGCCTACACACACTTCAATTTACAAATTCAAATTAGGTCAGCAACTCAACATTCCCGCAATTGAAGAAAATGAGAGGAGACCAAACCAACACTTAACCAAGACCCAAAAAAAAATCTTAGATCAATCACATGTTTCCTTAATTGATACTTATCCTTCACATGATGTGTAGTCACCAGGTTGGCTAAACCTAACGAAAACACAAATGAACTTTGAAGTACACACTTCTGCAACGAGAAGATAGCATGCAAACCACATAACATGCTTCACCAAACACTGGAACACATCTCAAATGCCTTCATATTCATCTGAAGAAAATGCAACAACCTTCATACATAGAAAACTTCTCACTAGTCCATCTGGACTGTACAAACAAACACAAAAACACTGAAACACAACTTCCAAAGCACCAAACCATGAACACCTTCGACAGAACACATGTAACACCATTACAAGACATCATCCAGATCTGCAAGACCTGAAATGAAGTAGCGGAGGACTACAGAGCAAAAAAAATTATCCTAGTCCACAGAAAAACAACTCTTCCAAACCAATTCACATACCGGTGAACACAAATTTTAGTTTACATCAAACCAGAAACTAAAAACTAGGATATATCACCAACAAATGCCCATAAACAATACTTCAGGTCCCCACAAGCATAGGATCAACACAAAAGAAATGCGGAGCAAAAACCAGAGCACATTTTGAACACACACACAACTCTGACTTCACTATTCCCAAAAGCACTTGATAACTCATCATATCAACACACCTGCAACACCATAAAGATAGCTCCATGTACTCACAACATCTCAATAGTATCTCAACTATACATGCACAACCTGCAATCATTTGTTTCCTTTCTCTGCAACAACCTGTATTGTGTTGACATCAATGACGACACCACCATACTTATTCATACTTGCAATAGTAAGGACATTTAGAGATCATTCCAATGCATTAAAATGCTATCCACCCATCGTATTTTGCACCATCATGCCATTCATGGATCTATCCAAACCCCAAGTAGAAGAAAACACCAAAACCCATGAATTAAGAATATAACAGTCTAACCCCCAACAACAAAGAAAAATATTAAACAAGTTAACATTAAATCCGGATGATCCCACAATACTGGTTTACAATTTCTGGGAGATCCTGATTTTTGCTGAAATCACATATTTTTAGAAAATATAATGATTTAAGCCTTGAAAAGTTCCATTTAAAATATTCCAATTGAAGAGGGTTTGATCGAACCACCTTAGATCAAACCCCCTTGGATAGAACCCCGCTAGTTTTAAACCATACCTATAACGGAGTCTCCTTTACACCTATCAAAATGCTGATAAAAACCCACTTTTGATTTAGCTTTTGGGAGATCAAATGAATTCATTTAAATTTTATTTTTTTTAAGTATGTAATCCTTATTATAAGCTTCCCAAATAGTATAATTTTAAATAAATTTAATTTTATTATTATATTTATTTTTTATTTCTTGTGAATGTAGGTTTTTCACTGAAAATCAAGCTCTTTGTTCTGTACGTGGAAAAATAGTTGATTATCAAAAAAAAAATTGAAAAATATCAGTGCACTAGATATTGAAGTCCTTGATCCAACAAAAAAAAAGAATTTCGGTACATACAAAAAAATTTACGTTGTATACAGTCCGCCTATGTCTAAATTGTAATTGGTTTGACTTCAAAACTTGATTAAGGAAAAAATATTTGATAAAGCACTATGAAACCAAATAAAAGTGCTAGATATCATAGTTACAAATATAAATTCAAAAAAATTAGAATTTTATCCTTCATGGAAAAAAAGTGATGTTGTATATAGTGAGCATCACTCCTTAAAATTGGTGTTTACTGGAAAAAAAACTAGTTTTTGAAGGAGATGGAGAAAGAAGTGCAATCTGATACCAAAAATTTTGAAAAAAATATATTTAAAATCTACAGAAAAAAGTGGCACAAATCACTAGTTTGCATCATCCTAAAATTCCTCATAGTTTAGCCGTTATAGGTGCTCGAAAGTGAAGATTTAGTTAGAAAAAATCAATTTAGTGTCTAGTTTGGCCAAAAACTGCAAACCAGTAATGTGGGATCACCCATCCCATACAAAATATTTTGCAAATACCCACTAAATATTGGTTCACCCACACTCTCTAAAGATTGAAACTATCCATTTCAAAAATAAGCCCAAAATAAATTTATAATCATTTCCAACCAGAATTTCAACAAGTTAAAGAAATCACAACTATCTATCCATGGCATAATAGGGTCAAAAGACTTAGCTTTCCTTCTTTCTCATTCCATTTTTTTATTTCTTCACCTTCTTCTTCCTTCCAAATCCTCTCCCCAAGATCTCTCTTCTCCAACCCTAAAAATATGAGAGTGTTTTAACTTTCCTAGCCTTTTATTCCAAATAATGAATAAAATAAGATAAAGTAAACAAAACCCTAAACTCCAATTTTGTCACAATCATAAAAGGAGGATAAAAAGGGGTCAACACTCATTTATTAGATAATTTATAGCCTCAAAAAAGTGCTTAACCCTTAGGTGTATACTTAAGGTCTTTAAAAACACTAATATAAAGAAAAGTATAATATTCTAAGATACTTCTAACCCACTTGGAACATAACCAAGTCCTATTTAACAAAGGATTAAATGAACTCCTATTTCTAACACATGATTTTTCAAAGAAAAATGTCAAATAAACTAAAATAACAATAACCTGTTGATGTGTATTTTATGCACTTCTCAACACAGGCAGTGCATAGGTGCACTACCTCTCTTGAAAGACAATCTTCCAGAATTAAATTAGAGAACACTATCCCAAGGTCTCTCGGGTGTCAAGTCTTGACAGTGCTTGGAATATCTCAGTTGTTTTATGTGATTTTTCTAGAATCACAAGGCGAACTTAAGGATGAGTTACGAAGCATGGGAAGTTGGGTTTGCAAATGCAGTTTCAAAGTGCTAGAAGTGAATGAACAATGGTTGTCCACTCAAAACAACAAGCTGAAACTCATCAAGTTCATCTAATTTAGCTTCATGGTGATGCTTTGGATCCTACTCTAACCAAGGGCTAAAAGAAATAGCAAAAGGAGAAGGGTTAAGAAAGCTATTATAATCCTAAGCTACGAATGAACAGTAACAATGGTGGCTGCTACAGTAGACAAACTCCCTAAATTGGGTTTTGCTTGGCCAAGAGGAACCTACAGTTGCACAAAACCAGCGCAATCTTCTAAGGACTGCAGATTTTCATATTAAACACACACATCATGCACATGTAATTGAACTAAGTTGTAGCAATGAAGTAGAGAGCTCAGACTAGCTTTGCAAAGTGACTCATCATCAATGAACCACAAAAAGCATGAGCTGAAAATTCATCAAATACTGAAACAACAATCACCATCACCACTTCCATTCAAGAAACTAGCACCTAAACTAACAGGGAAGTTGAACTATTCATACATAAAGAGCAAACTCAAAAGGAACACCCATAAATCATGCAATGTTTCTTTCTATTGCTGCAGAATGTCCTTACATCAATTCTCCAACCCTTACAAATGAGGGGCAAGCCCCTATTTATAGTTTTCCAAAGCCTAAATGAATGGATAGGATTGAATTACATTGTGTGGCCCAGATTTGATTACATTAGGGTTTCACCTACCCCCCATTATCCAGCAATTTAAAACACATCTTTGTATTTTTCCTGTTTTGTCATCTAGTGCTCAGGTGTTGTAGCAATTTCGTCATTTAGCTGATTGCCCTTTTACTGTAGCTGAAACTACCTGAAAGTTGTCTTCTTACTTGATGTGTTTGCAGTGTTCTTCTTTGGATCAAATGATCCCGTCGACGATTGGCATCAATGGATTGGTTGCCCCTGATTCGGGCAGATAGCTCCCTTATGCCCTCTTCAAGGCCACCCCCTTGCATTTTTGTCCTTGACTTCCTTGGCATAGGCCTTCTTCTAATGCTAGCTCTGTTGATGGGTGCTACGAGGAAAGGTGGGCATGAAATGAATGGTGATAGGAGCTATATACCTTTCCTTGTTCAGCTTTCTCAATGGTTCTCCTGACAGACCTGCAGTAGGCTCCTTGAATCCTGCATACATGAAGTGTCGTAAGTGCTTTCATACACAAATCAAGGAAAATGTTAGTCAAACCTTGCAAAATCCTTGTTAGATCCATCCATGCATCATCAAAAGATCATAATATTCATATTTGGAGCTCATTTGGACCGTAAACATTAATGCGGCCCAAGGGGGCGAAGCGAACGGGGACAACAAACCAAGGGAAGTTCCCAGACCCCACAAAACATAGCAAAACCAAGATTTTTCAATTATATTGCATGAGAAAAGGAAAGGAAGAGTTCCTAGAAAAAATTCCTTAACATTGGACTCATTTGAAAAAACTGGAAGCTTGGAAGGGGAAAGGTGGAGGGTCACGGCCCTTTTGAAAAGGAAATGAGCACACGGCGGACTGGAAGGAAAGTCTCAAACACTCGGAGGGTGGAGTCCCAAAATGGCCACGGAGGGATGGAGTCCCTGGCCACTGGGGCCAGTCCCGGCGTCGGGTCATCTGCTCCACATGTTCAAAAACGGCCATAGAGGGTCCCGAACAAAGATTGTGGGGCGGTCCCGAAGGTGGTCACGGGCTCCATGGATGCTCAAATGGCCATGGAGGGCGGAGTCCCTAAATGGCCACGGAGGGGGCAAGTCCTCGGAGGCCGTCGCCGAGGCTCCGGGATGTTTCAGCCAAAGAGGGACGGAAGTTCAAACAACCTAAACTTAACTAAACGCTGACAAACCTTTCACTTAGGCATCACAAAACATCCCAAATCCACAAGTTTTTCCCCAAAGTCAAAATGTGGAAAGCGGACCATTGGGGGTCCACATATGTTTCAAAATAGCCAAAGAGGGAGGGAGTTCCGAGGGAAAGTTCTGAAACCACCGAAACTTAACGAAACATTGACGAAACCTTGGCAGTTCACTTAGGCACCACAAAAACACCCCAAATCCACAAGAAAGTTGTCCCCAAAGTCAAAAATGTGGAAAGCGGACCATCAGGGGTCCAAGATGTTTTAAAACAACCAAAGAGGGAGGGAGTTCCAGAGGAAAGTTTTGAAACCAGAAACTTAACAAAACGTTGACAAAACCTTGGCAATTCACTTAGGCACCACAAAACACCCCAAATCACCAAAAATTTCCCAATGGAAAGATCGTGGGGTCCACAAATGTTTCCAAAAACAGCCAAAGAGGGAGAGTTCCAGAGGGAAAGTTCTGAAACCACCGAAACTTAACAAACGTTGAAAAACCTTAGTTCACTTAGGCACCACAAAACATCCCAAATCCACCAGAAAGTTGTCCCCAAAGTCAAAAATGTGGAAAGCGGACCGTCGGGGGTCCATGGATGTTTCAAAACAACCAAAGAGGGAGGGAGTTCCAAGGAAAGTTTGAAACCACCGAAACTTAATGAAACGTTGACAAAACCTTGGCAGTTCACTTAGGCACCACAAAAACATCCCAAATCCACCATAAAGTTTTCCCCAAAGTCAAAAATGTGGAAAAAAGTGAGTCGAGCAATCAGAGACCAAGTCAGCAGGAACAAGAAAAAAGGCAGAAAAGGGGAAGGGGACTTTTTTTCTCCCCAGATTTGAATACCCCAAGTAGGTGAATTTGGTCAGGGGGATTTGATCGTTTGAAGGCACATGACCAATTTGGGCTTGGAAAATGGGGCACACAAAACAAGACAGGAGCAAAGCAGCCTATCGGGAGCGAAAAAAGGGGGTCCCTGCCCACGGCGGGGCGTGTGTGAAAAACATGCACAACATAACCCTAAATTATTAAAATACAACTTAAAAATATAAAATCTTTCACATTAACTCTTCTCTTAAAACATCAAGCAAACGTACAACTTCAATGAGTGAAGTATTTTAATAGGGTTTTGATGTATCTCCCTTCCCTCATTTGGAACCTATTTCCTATAAAACAACCACAACATTAGTAGATACATATCCAATATGCATATGGTAAAGCTTCATCAATAATCACTAAATTTTCATTACTCTCACTAAGATCACTTTCCTACTTTAATTGATAAAAATAAATTCATATAATCAATTCAAACTCATCATTAAGGAAAATTAAGTCATAACCATTGGTTTAATCTTCCCTAATTTTATCTTCAACAATTTTCTTATTATCAAGAAGGAATATATATATTGTAGTGTAGAAAATTGTCACCCTTAACAAATTGACACTATGTCTTTGCCCCCCTAAATTATTGAGCCTAATTGACCCCATAATGTCCTAAAATTATGTATTTTGGAGCCCATTTGTACCATTTTCTATAAATTACAAGCACTAAACAAATTCAACCGATCATTAAATTTCCCTCAACACATAATGTCCTAGAAGTTTGAACTAGGACCCATACACCCTTGGGTGTATGGGTCCCCCTTCTTAGCCAGGACCTATTTTTGGGCATGTTTTTGGCGACATTTTAACATTCAAAATTCAAATTTTAACTGTCAAATTTTGGGATCTAAATTTTTATAAATTGAATAAATGCCTATAAATACCTATTCATTTCATCACTTGAAACTAGAAGAAAGAAAAGCTACAATTGAGGAGAAAATACTATTGTCAAGAGGAAATCAAGAGCAACATTTCAAAGTATTATTGCAGCAATTCAAGATCCAGAATCATGTCAAAGTGTATGTGAGTTTATGTGTTCATGTTATCATTGTTTTGTGAAGACTAACCCTTGTTGTAGGTATCCAAAGAATTTAAGCATTCAAGCAAAGCAAGATCCAAATCCTTGAGGTGATGTGTATGACTTCATTCCTTCAAGGAAGCTATTTAAGGGTGGTGATTTGTAGCACTTTGTGGTTTCATCATTACTTCCTTTCAATTATCATTTCTATCATTGGAATTTCCATTGTGGAAGTGGAAACACTTACACGAAGTTTGACTATGGAAATCCCCTAAAATGGCCCAACATTTCCTCTCTTTTTGAATGTGTAGGTTACAAGTTGAAGAAGATTGAAGAAGAATTCAAGAGAATTTTTCCATTGTTGCGTTTGTTGTCATGCATCTTATCAAGCTACGAAAACTCGATTAAAAAAATATCTGAAAGTGTATCAAAAACTTTGTAAGTGGAAACAAAGATCTTTGATATGCTACCAGAGGAACCCAAAAGTTGACCAAGACCCCCTATCAGGGACCCATACACCCTTGGGTGACTATGTCATTTTATGGTGGCTAAAACAAGCTTTTCTAGGTTAGTACATATCACTCTACACTTTTCAGATCCACATGCAAACTATGGTTTCCATTTGTTAGTTGTCGGGATCTTGCAATTTACATATTAGGGCACATAGCCTAATTAGGTTAATCATTCCAGATTATTTCCAATCCATTCCCATCCTCAATTAGATGTAGATTTGGGTCTGACTAGCTCACCTTCATGGTTGAAAGTCAACCTATACACCTTGTTGATCTACATCCTAATGTAATTTGGAAAAATAACACCTTACATCCTAGGCTCCTTGCATTTAGTAAATAGGAATCCTTTTTTCTACATTATATTTTGGTGAACTTGACATCTTACATCATAAAATTTCTAAAATTGGAGGTCTTTCAAACCTTAGGTCTAGGTTTTGCATTGCATTATTTACATTTCTCATTAAGGGTTTCATTTTTACATCATAAAAGCATAAAAATACAAAAAAAAACATTTATATTGCATCATAATTTGAATTAGGGTTTTTTTTAGTCATCTTTAGATCATATTTACATTCATTAGGTTTTAAACTTTGAAATTGTTTATTGCATTTAAACTGCATCTTTTATTTAAGCATAAAAAGGTGAAAAATTGCATTGTTTTATTTCAAGTTTGCATCAAATTATCATTTTTAGAATTTTGCATCATCAAATTAGTCAATCATTGCATCTTAGATCTAAAAATTCAATTTTAAATTGTTGTTTATTGTTGCATAGTTGCATTAGAATTGAATTTTCTTACATTGAATAAATTCTAGAAAAACAATCACTATCAAACCTGCTTGCAGATAGAAACAACATAAACATTCAAATTTTGAATTTCCAGAACCCTTATCAAGGACTTAGATGCCCTTGGGAACCTATATCCTTGTACCCTACCATTATCCAAATTTTCACATATTTATGTCTTTGTTTGCTCAGTTTGAATGTGCCTGCAAATCCCAAAATTGGAATTTATAATTGCATATATTTTAGACATCTTTCATATAGTCCAAAAAGTGAAAAACATTGCATTATTTGATTTCAAATTTGTATCAAAATCATCATGTTTAGGTTGTGGCATCCTAGAATCAATAAATTATCACATTTTTTAATCTCAAAATTACATTTAAAATTTTTGAAAACATTTTCAATTGTATTGTACACTTGCATCTTGAAGTGCATTATCTTAAATTGACAAAAAAAATGGAAAATATCAACTTTTCAACCTATTTGCAAGCAGACCTAGAATCCTTCAATGATGCTTCATATAGTCAAAATTTGAATTTTTAGAGCCCCTATTTAGGATTCAGACACCCTTGGGTGCCTATGTCCTATTTGGGAACCTCTGTCCTACTATTTTTGGCTTAAAATTTTGTGGAAGACCTCTCTTAGTGCCCTCTATCTAGGTCTGATGTCTAATTTTCAATTTTTATTACAAAGCTAGTTGATTTTGATTATTTTATGTATAAGGAAAGTAGCAACATGTTTCCTTTTCAAAGATTTAGTTTTCATAGGGTAATGCATGGATTGTATGATTGTAATCTTCATACTTACATGAGCATAATCTAAGGAAGAAAAGTGAAATCATTGATAAGCATGTTATTCATTCTCCTAAAATCTCTCCTAATTATGAGAGTATCTTGGCACAAAAAGATGAAATCATTGGCACATTTCTTAAAATCACTTTTCTTAGTCTTCATTCATCTTCCAACATCTCTCACACTTATCAAAAAAATTTGGTGCAAGAGGATGCAATCATAGAAAATCATGACAATCATATTTATTCTCTTGATACCTCTCCTAATTGTGATAAAGGTACCTTGGTGTTAGAAGATCCAATCGTTGAGTGTTATGAGAATCTTGTTTGTTTCTCTCCCCCCACCTCTCCTACTTGGGAATATATTTTTGGACAAGAATATGAAATCATTGATACATTTATTTCAAAATATAGTAAGATGGCTTTCTTAGATGAAGATGATAAGGTCACCTTAGATTCCCCCTCGTTAGAAAATCATCAACAAGAGATAAAATTCATTGAGGTTATGAATGCACGAGTGACTTTTAGGTCTCATTTAATTATTGGACCTCCTAAGATTCCTCTAATTATTGGACCTCCTAAGAGTCCTCTAATTTTTGGACCTCCTAAAAGTCCCCTAATTATTGGACCTCCTAATTCGCCTCTCATTATAGGACCTCCTAAACCTCCAAGTGTTATCTTAAACTTTGAAAGACAACTTACTAGTAATCAAGTGTCACAACAAAAAATTTATCATACTTTAGCTCACACATATAATAATAGGAACAATAAAAAACCAAAGAAAACTCGAACTTCCATTCCATTGTATCTCCCACCCACACCTAACATTTTGTAGTGTAGTGGTAAAGGATTTGATCTTGTTGAGCAACTTTGGAACACTCCTGCTAATATATCCTTGTGGGATTTGATTCAAACATAACCTACTTATCATGACAAGCTTCAAAATGATTTGAAAAATGTTGTTATCCCTTCTAGTGCACAAAAAAATGAGGTGGCTTCTTTGATTTAGAATATGAATCAACCTAATTTGGACATTGTCTTTCATCAAAGTGAATTACCTCCTTTAGAAATACAAAAAAAAATCTTTTGATGATATTGGTTGTTATTAACAAGGCTAGGATTAGGAATACCCTTGTTGACAATGGTTCAAAGCTTAATGTTTTTAATGTAAATATTTTGGATAAAATTGGAGTGGAAAAGACTAAAATCCAACTAGCGGATATCTATTCATGGTTTTCACAATGTGGGAAAACAACCATTGGGTGTGATAACATTACCTGTCAAATTTGGATATGTTACTTTACAAACTCCTATCCATTTCATGCCCCAAGATCTTTCATATAATCTTCTCTTGGGTAGACCATAGATTCATGAAATGGATGTAGTGCCTTCAATGCTTCATTGTTCACTGAAGTACATATACAACAATAAGGTTTACACGATAAAAGATGATCCTAAATATGAACAATGTTTATAAACTAAAACGGGAATGAAAAATCCTCTTAGCATATTGACACCAACTATAAAAGTGGAACCTTTACATGTTGAGGATAAATATAAGTATATTTCAAATGTGACAATTTTTTGGATGATTATTAGGGATTGTTAGATTTTGCACCTACATTTATGGGAAAATACAAGATTATAGAAAAAGAAAAGGAAAAAGAGAAAGAAGTTATGGTGGTATCAATGCAATCTAATATTGAAACATCCACAATATTTCACAACTTATATTAGTGAGGAGAACAATGATTACACATCTACCTATGATGAAAGTGACTATGAAAAAACCACCTTCCTCGAAAGAAATGAAAAAACTTTATGGAAGAGGTTATCAATTGTTGAAAAAAATTGACTATAATGGAAAAGGATGTGGAGTGAAAGAACAAGGTATCCATGTCCCCATAGAACCTAGCATGAAAGAAACAACAAGAGTTCTTTCTTATTGTCTTTTGAAAGAAATGAAAGCATCAAAGCAACCTTCACCTAATATCAATTCCATCATGCAAGATTCTTCTAAGATAACTTTAACCTTGGTGCATCCTAAAATGATAGACACTATATGTGAAAATAAGGGTCATGATGTTGCTTCATCTTCAAATACATGTTTTAGTGATGATTTGGTTTCATTATATTTTACACCCTCCTTTATGAGAGAGTAAAAAATCTCACAATCTAAAGCTAAGGAGTCTTGGGTATGTATGACATCATGTGATAAGAAAGCAAGATTTTCTTCACAAGAGAAAGAAATGTCCCCTAATTTGGATCAAGAGAATATCTTGTCGAGGCTTCTCAAAGCCTACTTGATTACTCTTCCTCCAAGAACATGAAAGAAATTCTACAACAAAAACACATTTTATGCATATCATCGAGTGCATGGTCATTCTACCAGTGAATGTAAGGCCTTGAGTAATAAAATACAGCTTAAGGATTGTGGTGCTCTTCTTTGTGTTGATGCACCTAATTCCCCTAATCAATAATTCTCTTCATCTTATCATTTTTCTCATCACTATGTGGAATTTGTATCTTTATGTGTCTTTCTCTTTCCATTCATAGTGGTACAATCTTAAGTGCAACCATACTTTTCATGGAAGCAACATGATGGTCATTGGTGTGGTTTTCCTTGTCTCTACACTTGGGGGGGAAGGATAACTTTTTTTGGGGAGGCGTGCATTATTTTCAAGGATTCCCTCTTCCCCTCTTTCTCCTTAAACTACTATAGAGAAGGAGGATTCACTACTCATGAGTCTCTTTATTCTCAAGAGATACCCAAGGGGTGAACTGCCCTAAACTACCTCACGGAAAAACATGAGAGTTTCAAAATTAGAAAGAGCAGGTCAAATATTTTCTAGACAGACTGACAAATTCTCGATCAAAGGACAACATAGCAGAATAAAGATGGCAGCATGACACACTAGTGTCCCAAACGCACGTTGGTGTCTCGTACGAACCAAAGAACGAGAATATCATAGGAAACAACAAAGTGACCTCTAACAATCTAATTACTAAGAACTTCTAGAATGCGGGAAGTTAACATAATGTAATAGAACTGAAATAAAGTTAAGTATAAATGATAAAGTAAGAGAATAAGAGATAGAAGAAGCTCACAAAACCCCAAGCAATGAAGCTTCCAACAAATGAATGTCTTCAATACCTACATGCATAAGATCTGGAGAAAATGTTGGGGTTGTATAGGGGTTTGCCTCAATCAAACCCTCGTTTTGGTTTTCCCACCTCCACAGACAACCAAATAGATAGAAAGAAATGAAAAAAGGATTGATAAAATCAATCCCCACTCGAGGAGGAGAAACCGTATCAC
Source organism: Sequoia sempervirens (assembly GCA_007258455.2). Lineage (NCBI taxonomy): Eukaryota > Viridiplantae > Streptophyta > Pinopsida > Cupressales > Cupressaceae > Sequoia > Sequoia sempervirens. The sequence continues at coordinate 28,927,057 of VDFB02000007.1, read as the reverse complement.
AAAATGGAGATGCAATAGATAGGGGATGTGTGAAATCCCAAGATTCTCGCAAGCACAAGATAAGGGAGATGTCAGCTGCAAGGCTTAAGGAAGCCAAAGGGAGAGAGATAGAGCTGCAAGAGCCATGAGAGCTACAAAGAGAAATGTAAGAGTTTAAAAGTCTGCTATAGCAATTTTTATGGAGCTATGTGAGCAAGGTAGGATGAGCAATAGAGGAGGAAAAGGTAGGAGCCAAATCTAGAAAGATTCAAAGAGAAAAATATTGAAAAGATAGCATATAAAGAGAGAATAGGAGGGAAAAGAAGCTTCTCGAGCGGTTACAAGGCGTCTCGGGCCATTATCATCGATAAAGGGAGGTGAAAAGTGGAAAACATGCACATAAATGGTTGTTTGAACATTGACATGTCGCAGGACACTAGCACGGCGTGCAAACATCTACATAGTGCTCTAGTGTCCAGACGCATCACGCTACAAAATGACAAGAACGGGAAAATCCCTAGGTGTGATGAAAAGCTAGCGCACAAAGGTAACTATTTAAAAAGGGATTTTTGAGCATATTGAGATGGAAAAAGGTTGATGCAAGGGCTAAAATTATCCTACACAAGTGCTAAGGGAATGGACACTATAGTGGATACAAGAATGTATGTGAAATTGCAAGGGGTGCAATTTTATGACATTACATTTTTCCTCCACTTTAGCGGGCATATGAATCTACACTAATATGCATGCTAAAGTAAATCTACCAAACATAAATAACATCATGATTCCAAAAGGATACTATAGAGGAAGCAAATAACTCTTCGAATCAAGGAAGCTTTCCCCCAAGCTGAAGACCTACAAAACAAACACATTAGACAAGAAAGACTTGCACAAGAAAACAATGTTAGAACATAAAAACCATTACATCATGGGGTTATAACATATAAACACACACACAGGCACACAATAAACTAAAGGATTTGAGTCAGCAAAGTGAAAGAGACCTCGATGTAAAAGGTTGTCTTACTACTATGTGTCATCCCCAAATTAAAAACAATAACACATAGAAGAATTCTTAAATGGAGAGAAGAATGTAAGGATCAATTGCTTCGGGAGAAGAATGCACCCAAAAGTTAGGGAAGCAACCAATATCGAAGAGAGAAAGAGCATATACTCAGGATGAAGAAGATGCAGATCTTCGATTCAGTATACATAATTGAGAAGAAAGAGAATTTAAGAGAGGGATGGAGAAGCTAGAAAGGAATCAAAATCCCAAGAGAGATGGCTCTGAAGGTCCTTAGACCCAAGGAGAGTTGAACAAATGTGTCGTAGATCCACAGACCCATGAAAGGTGAGCAAAAGGCTCTGTAGGTAATCTCTCCTACAGAGTTGAAAAAACTGCACCAGAGGCCCATAGACCAACTGTGAACAAATCTCGCAAGATGAAAGCACTATAAAAGTCCTCAGACTTGCAAAGAAGGCACCCCAAGTACTCTTTCCTAAGGGAATCCTGATGTAGGGGACTTCACAGAGTCAGATTAGGAAGTAGCTTCACAAGCGCACCTAGAAAGCAACATGTTAATCTATAGACTAAACATGTTAGACAAGCTTGATGCAAAGGAGCTCTACAGGTTCTCGGTCCTGCAGAGCAAGACTAATCAGATGAACCTATGGCTGCTGCAAATTGCATTTGTAAGACAGTCATATGAAAGATAGGTCTAGTCAAGCTTCCCCCAAGCTAGACGCCAATGAATTTATTCGAGAGAAAAGATTTCAAAGGTGGTCCCTCGAGAACCCCTCAAAATAAAAAGGGTTCCACTCAAGGGATACTTCATTTGAAAGACATAGAGGGAAGAGAGGGGGTCCTTAGAAGAACATACATCTCCAAAACAAGTTATCACTGCCCCCAACATATAGGGGAGGAGAACTATGCAAGATACTTAGAACATATAGGATAGAGGTAGACCTCGATATCACTTGTCATTTGAAGAAGAGGCAGGTGCATTAGAAAATAAATGAGTGATGGAACTTGAATCAAGCAATTTTTTCATCTTATCCTTCAAGGCCTTACATTCACTAGTGGAATGGCCAGGCACTTGATGGTATGCATAGAAAGAGTGTTTTTCTTTATCATTTTTATGAAATTTCTTACATGTAGGAGTAGGAAGATAAATGAAGTGGGATTTTAAAATCCTCAACAAAATACACTCTTGCTTAGATAAAGAATGAGTAGGAAGAAAACCTTTCTCTTGTGGAGGAAGACTCAACTGCTCACAAGAAGAAGACATGAAGATAGCAGAGAAGGGCGAATGAATCAATCCATGAGAACAAGGTTGAGCAAGAATCGTGCCAATGTTCAACCATGGTTTCTGTTTAGATTATTCATTCAAGCAGCCAAGTCCCAAATTACTCTTACGAGGTGCACATTCTATAGGGACCTGAATGCCTTGTTCATTATGCCCACAACCTTTATGCCCATAGCCATATTTAGAGACAAGCTTAAAGCCAAGGCCATAACATGCTTGCAAATCTTGAGGAGGAGGATCTTCATAGAGAGAATTATTCTAGCAAGGTGGATTATACTCCTCTATGGGATTGTCATCATCCTTCTTGATAGGACTGCCATCATTAGCCTCTTTAATAGAAATGTGATCATCTCCCTTAGAAGGAGGATCAACACTAAGAACATTACAATTTATGTTCACGTTATCTCGTGATACAGAAGAATAACCATCTTTGATAGTGGGTGTGGATGATGTTATCAGAAGGTTTAAGTGGATCAGGTTGACTTTACATTCTCCAATGAAGGATTCTGTAAATTCTAGAGAACCCCAATCATCACCAAAACATGCATTCTCTTGAGAAGAGGAAGACTTAGGATTTCTTGCTTCTAAAGGATCTTCTTCGAGGACATCTATCCCAAGGGCATCCATCGTGATAGGTACTACTAGAGTAGGTGTCAACACATGAGAAGACACTAAAGGGATAAGAGTAGGCACAACCAGAACCTGACCAACAACTTTCATCTCACATAAGTGCATAGCGTCAGGGTTAGCCTTGACTGTGACTACTTGATTATTACAAATGAACTTAATAGATTTATGCAAGGTAGATGGGATTGCACCCATAGCGTGAATCCATGGCCTACCAAGAAGAAGGTTATATGATAATTTTTTCTGACATAACATACACAAGGGTGGGTATGATAATGGGTCCCAACCTCAAATTCAAGACTATCGTGCCTAGGGCTTGTCAACCAACATTAACCAACCCATGAATGACAACCAAAGAAGCATTAAGAGAATATGAATCAATATTAATCTTAGGAAATAGATCAATGCTACATACATTGAGCACTAAACCGATGTCAACAAGAGTACATCTAATGCCAATTTCGTTAATGTTAACTATAATCATCAGAGAGTTTGCTTGCTTCTACACATCCAGGGGTGGAAGTTCTTGTGGATAGAACATGATATTCGGTGAATCTACATGAATATGATTCATCAATGCATTAACATCCACCATCCTAATAAAAGAAGGAAAGAGGATCTTTCACAAGGCTTCCTAAAGCAAGTCCCATAGTGAGATCTTATCCAAAGTAACTTGGAGTTGCTCAACAAGATCGTAATTACTAGGTGCTTTAGTCATAGGCTTAGGTGCTTGAGGAATGCTTGGTTGAGAAGGTGGAAAATAAGTAGGTTGATCAACATTTTGTTTATTCCTTCTAGTATTATAAGTATGGGCTACCACTCTATAAGAGGGAGCCTTCATGTAAAAATCTAGAGAATCATCATCAAATGGAACACCATTAATAGAACAAATCATTTTAAGAGAAGGACTGGTTGGGGTCAAATAAATAACAGGTCTCTTAGGCCTTTGAGGGGAAGCAAAGACATTATATTTACAAACTCATCACAACTAGTGGAATAATTATTTGAAGATATATTCTCAACATCAATCTAGGGAGGATCAGATGTGGAAGGAGGTTCATCATTTGCTAATGCATCGTCTCTAGAAGAGAGTGCATTGGAACAGAAAAGAGATTCATCATTCACTAATGCATCATCTCTAGAAGAGATTCCATCGGAATGAAGAGAGGGTAGTGTAATGTTAAGAAAGGTATCAATGATTTCATCTTCTTGCAACAAGATATCCTTCAAAGCAAGAAGAATCTCATGAGAAGGATCAAAAAGCCAAGTCACTATCACATGCATTAAATGGAACATCATTAACATTTTGAATATAATTAGATATTGAACTCATAAAAGAGGATATTAAATTCATTTTGAAAATGGTAAGCTAAATATAATAAACAAATAATAAACAATTCAGCTGACCTAGAGCAGCCTAGGGGTGACAAAATTGAGAAAAACTGAAAATTGAGATTTTTTTATTTTTTTGGTATTTTCTAGGTTCTAGTAATTTGCATTTTCGGAGGTCTTCAGAGCAGAATTTGGGGTCGAAACTTGTGTCGGTCCCTAAAATTTAATTTCCAAAGGCACAATATTTTAGGGACTAAATTATTCCTCATGGAGACCTTTCCAACGATATAAATGGTTCTAAATTTTGAGCACCAAGTCAAAAGTTATGACCCCACAAAGTTGGGGTAAATAAATTCTATTTTTTGAAAATACTACACTTCACATCGGGTTCACCAAAATATAGAGAAGGGGGATTCTTTACTCATGAGTCTCTTTATTCTCAAGAGTTTCCCAAGGGGAGAACTTCCCTAAACTACCTTAGGGAACAAAGTGAGAGTTTCAAAATCAAAAAGAGCAAGTCACAAAGATTTTCTAGACAGACTGACGAATTCTCGGCCAAAGGATGATAGTGTGGAATAAAGATGACAGTGCAGCACACTGGCGTCCTAGAGGAATTTTGAGGTCTCGTATGGACCAAAGAATGAGAATATCATAGGAAACAACAAAGCAACGCCTAACAATCTGATTACTAAGAACTTCCAGAATGTGGGAAGTTAACATAATGTAATAGAACTAAAATAAAGTGAATGATAAATGATAAAGTAAGAGAATAAGAGATAGAAGAAGCTCACAAAACCTAAAGTAATGAAGCTTCCAACAAATTAATTTATTCAATACCTACATGCATAAGATCTGGAGAAAATGTTGGGGTTGTATAGGGTTTTTCCTCAATCAAAACCCTGTTTTAGTGTTCCCACCTCCACGGACAGCCAAATAGATAGAGAGAAATGAGCAAAGGAGTGATAAAAGCAATCCTTGTTCAAGGAGGAGAACCTGTATCACAAAATGGAGATGCAATAGATAAGGGATGTGTGAAATCCCAAGATGCTCGCAAACACAAGACAAGGGAGATGTTAGCTGCAAGGCTTAAGGAAGTTAAAGGGAGAGAGATAGAGCTGCAAGAGCCACGAGAGCTACAAAGAGCATTGTAAGAGCTTGAGAGTGTTGTTATAGCAAGTTTTATGGAGTTGTGTGAGCAAGGTAGGAAGAGCAATAGAGGAGGAAAAGGCAGGAGCCAAATCTAGAAAGATTCAGAGAGCAAAATAGATTGAAAAGATAGCATATAAAGAGAGAATAAGAGGGAAAATAAGCTTCCCTGGCTATTACAAGGTGTCCTCAGCCATTACCACTGACAAAGGGAGGTGACAAGTGGAAAAGATGCACGAAAAATGGTCATTTGAACATTGAAATTTCACAGGACGCTAGCGTGGCACGCGAACTTCTACATGGCACGCTAGTGTCCAGACACATCACGCTACAAAATGACAAGAATGGGAAAAGCCCCAAGTTTGATGAAAAGATGGCGTGCAAAGGTAGTTGCTGAAAAAGGGGTTTTTGAGCATCCTAAGAGGGAAAAATGTTGATGTAGGGGCTAAAATGAGCCTACACAAGTGCTAAGGGAGTGGACACTATAGTGGATATAAGAATGTATGTGAAATTATAAGGGGTGCAATTTTATGACATTACAAATACCAACATATCAAGTATGTTGACATTTAAGGGGGGCTTATAGTCCCCCGCTCATTGTTTGCATAGGAAATGATCCATTCCTAGTGACAATAGCATACATCTCCTAGGAAGTGTGACCTTTTCAACCAAAGTGTGGTCTTCTTAATCCATGTGACGTGTCTCCATTGTGGTGATATTATACTTGATGTCCCATAAGAGTGTGACCTTTCTTGCCATATGACATTCTCCTTGGTGGTAACAATATGAATAGTGTTCCCTAAGGTGTGAATTTATATTCCTCAACTAGTCCTCTTTCAGTGGTGATGTCCTGTGTGATGTTCCCTAAGGTGTGACCTGTTGTATAGGACAACTGAGAGGGGGGTGAATCAGTTGTAAAAAATTTAATCTTTAATACCTCCACTAGATATTACATCTATTATCATTCACAAATCCTTTACTCTACTAATGTGATTAATCATTAAGTGCATTTAAGCAAAAACAGAAAGAAGAAAAACCATACACAACACCATATTTACATGGAATACCTAATGAGGGAAAAACCACGCTGAGGATTAGCTCACAATATAGAGAATATCAAAACTAAATACAAAGGCTCACTACTAGAAAGGCTCACTGCCAAAACAAGACTTACTGCCTAGAACAGTACTCACTATCCAACAAGGGTTAACCACCCAAAGGGCTCACTACCACATAATTACATAGAAGATAGAAGAGATTGGTTAGAGAGAAAAATAATATCAATGCAACGAATATTTCCACCACAATTTGCTCACACACTTGTAGACATGCTTGAATGATAGAGTAAACATTCAGGTCATTTCCTCTAGAAACTCAACAATTAGATTTCACACTAATTTGCTAAAACTTGCATCACACACACACACACACACACACACACACACACACACACACACACACACACACACACACACACACACTATTTCACATATATCTCACATCTATCTTGCTTGCATTCATCTTTCGCAAACATCTCAACTTGTATTTATACCATCTTCAACTTTGAGACTCATCCAAAGTTGGCCACACAACATTTACGTTTATAAATTCAAGTTAGGTTGGCGTCGAAATATTCTACAATGGAATTAGAATGAGGGCAACCAAAACACACAATGAGGACCTAAATAAGCCCCAACATGCCTCAACACACTTCCATGAACTTTGTAAGTAGTTTTTAACACAAGGTCGTCCAGTACTAGTGTAAAACACATAAATCAATTAAACACACACAACCTTAACATGATCCAATCTTCTAGATAACAAATTTCACTTGAAAATGACCTCATCAACTTATCCATAGAACCACAAGTCATAAAACTTGAACAAGAAGAAATCCAGAGCAACTACATTTCTCCTAGACCTTAGCTAGATACACAAAAAAGCACAGTTCACAACTGGTGAACATAACTCACACTGTACAGTGATCCAAAAACCCAAAATCTGGATATAGCAACTACCAACAACCATGAACAATACCTCAAATCCTCACTACCATAGCAGAAAATCCCAAAGCAAAACTCAGAGCAAACATTGAATACATGCAACCTTTATCTATTACAATTTTTTCAATATCATCAGCATATATAGTCAATAACCAACATTCATGACATCAATGACAACAACAACCAGTTGACAACCAGTTAACTAGTTGACATCAATGACAACACCTTCATACTTGAAACATGACCTTTCATTTTTTGATCAAAGCCCCTTTGATTGTTTTCAAAAATTACCTTTTGTGGTGATATAATATCCTTTGAGATTTTAGCCTTGCCTTTGTTTGTCCCCAATGATGTTAAAACTTGTGGCATTTGTCCCTCGTGATGTTAAACCTTGATATTTTTTCTTCATGGGAGTTGAACTTAGTGTAGTGTTGGCATAGCACATTGATCATTTTTGGCACCTTATTAGAGTTATCAGGGAGTATAACTCTTGATATAGTTATTGTGGGCACACCTTCTAGACCTAGTGTGTGTTTCCCACTTTTACCACCTTGTTACAAGCACACCTTTTAGACCTAGTGTGTTTCTCTCATTTTACCTTGGCTTGGGGGCTCACCTAGTGAATATCAGACTTCACTAGCCCATGTGTCTCCTTGTTTATGATTCACCTAGTAAATATTAGACTATGCTATTGTTTGAGTCATGAACCCCTTTTAACATGGCCACCTAGCATAATACAACTTGTTTTCTAGTGGAGCCATGTGGCTGTAAGTGATTTTATATCCTTCTAAGAGAATATTTTTTTTAGATAGCACATTCGATGGAAGACGTTTGGTATTTGAGATAATTTAAGATTGAGGTCTCTTTGCCTTACTAACTTGAATCCATTAGTAATAACCCTATATTTTATTATGTTCCTTTTTATGTGTCTTCCTCATGTTTACATCATGTTTGTTCTCATTTCATTATCATCATTATGTTCCATCATATCATGTATATTTTCATCATGTATGCTTCATGTTTTTTGACATGTATGTTTGTGTATGTTGTCATGATGCATATCATACATTTGTGTGTTCCTTCATGCTTATGTTGGTTTTCCATGGGATCTTGGATCTCTGGGGCTTGAGTGCTTTCCCCCTAGATCCTTTTTCATCCTATCTCTTCAACATTTGGACAATCAGACCCCTCTTGACATATTTTTCTATTTTAATGTGAGTCTAAGCATAAGTTCATACTCTCACTAAAATCAAGGCTAAATATAGCATAGAAAATTGTCATCCTTAACAATTTCACTTTATAATTTTCCCCCCTAAATTATTGAGCCTAATTGACCCCATAATGTCCTAAAATTATGTATTTTGGAGCCCATTTGTACCATTTTTCAATAAATTACAAGCATTGAAAAATTGCAATTAATCATTAAATTTCCCTGACCTAGCACATAATATCTTAGAGGTTTGTGCCAAGACCCATATGCCCTTGGGTGTATGATTCCACCTTCTTAGCTAGGACCCAGTTTTAGGCATGTTGTTGGTGGCATTGTAACATTCAAATTTCATGTGTCGGATTTCGAGATCTAATTTTTTGGGAAATTGAATAAATGTGTATAATACCTAGTCATTTCACCATTTAAAACTAGAAGACAAAAAAATAAATATAATTGAGGAGAAAATACTATATTGTCAAGAGCAAGTCAAAAGTAGCATTTTAAAGTATTATTGTAGAAATTTAAGATCCAAGCATCATTTCAAAGTGTATGTGAGTTTATGTGTTCATGTTATCATGGTTTTGTGAAGGCTAACCCTTATTATAGGTATCCAAAGTTTTTAAGCATTCAAGTAGACCAAGATCCAAATCCTTGAGGTGATGGGTATGATTTCAGTCCTCCAAGGAAGCTATTGAAGGGTGGTGAGTGCAACACTTTGTGGTTTCATCATTCCTTCCTTTTAATTATCATTTTTATCATTGGCATTGTTATTGTGGAAGTGGAAACACTTACACGAGGTTTGGATGAGGCAAGCCCCTAAAATGGCCCAACATTTCCTCTCTTTATGAATGTTTAGGTTACAGGTTAAAGAGGATTGAAGAATAATTGAAGACAATTTATCCATTTTTACATTTGTTGTTATACATCTTGTCAAGCTATGTAAACTCAATTACAAAAATATCTTACAATGTTTCAACAACATTGCAAGCAGAAATGGAAATCTCATATCTGCTACTAGAAGACCCCAAAATTTGACTAGGATCCCCTATTAGGGACTTATACGCCCTTGGGAAACTATGTCCTTCTATAGTGGCTAAAACAAGCTTTTCTAGGTTAGTGCATATCACTCTACACTTTCCAAATCCACCTAGAAACTATGGTTTCAATCTATCAATTGTCAAGATCTTGCAATTTACATATTAGGGCACATAATCTAATTAGGTCAATCATTCAAAATAATTTACAATCCATTCTCATCCTCAATTAGATGTAGATCTTGGTCTTATTGGCTCACCTTCATGGTTGAAATTCAATCTATACACCTTGTTGATCTATATCTTAATGTAATTTGGAAAAAGGCAACCTTACATCCTAGGTTATTTTCATTTAGGACCTAAGATCCCTTTTTCTACATTACATATATATATTATGTATATAAATTACCATCTATACTTGAAGTTGATCTCTAGTTCAATTAATGTTACCTTTACTTGCATCCACATATGATTGGTGGCCAATTTTTTTTAGTTGTTACGGAAACTCTTAAGACCTCCAATACCTAACATAGGTAATATCTTCATCAAATATATTCAACTCATTAGTACATTTTTTGAACTAAAATTTAATACCACATTAGTCCTTATCTTTTACTCAACTAAATTCATTCATTATATTTTGTTTCTTGAAAATGATCCATTTACAAGGAATAACCCACAATCCTAAACTAGGTCAAACAATCACAATTCCATACTTCCATACTAATAATTAAATATTCTATGTCAATTATTTATTCCAAGTTTAAATAATCCATAGTCCTTAACATTACTCGTAGAATTCATTAGCATCATTAAAATTCAAAACATATAATAAAGTGCAAGAGCTAATAATCTCCTAGATAGTCATCCCATAAGAGAGTTATGCAAATTTTTCTTAACAAAAATAACCATGTTTGCTACATAAGTTTAGGGAGAGGGGAATTAATCCATATGATTCACCAATGCAATTGATAACACAACACACCAACAAAATTGCTCCATGTATCTAGTTTATTCAACCCATAATGAAACACATGCCAAGGAATACCAGAATATTAATAGTCCCACAAAGGTTGGCCTTATAGGGGGAAACTATCATTGCATTCATCTCATGGCCAATAACATAATATTTAGTCCATATATTTCACAAAATTCATAATCATGAACTATTAGATATTGATACAAAATTATGTATTTAAATTAAAAATCAATGCATCATATCATCCACAATTATTTTAATGACCTTTAGGAATTAAAATATATAGTCAAGATGGCATAATTAGTTTAAAGAATTATACTAAATGCATAATCAAGAAAAAAATTATAGAGATCATTTATTATTCCTACAAAAAAGAAAATGTATTATCCATATGCCTAATAAAATGATTAATTACTCAAAAAAAATTGATTAAGTTATGTAGCCAAAATGGTTTGTGACACTTAGACAATTTGTATACATGGCCTTGATCTTCCTTGTATATTTACATATATTGGAAGACCCCTTAGAATTATTTTTCAAACCTCTAGCCCTAAGTACCCTTTTGAGAAGTTACTCACATTGTACCTCAGAGATCATACAATAGGCTACAAGAACGGTCTACCCTTTGAGGTTACATTTATTTATGAATATGATTAGCATATTTACAAGCTCACACATATTTAGGTTTGAATTGTATATTTAGGAGAGTGCTTCTTACTTCTTATGTAAGTCTAAAATTGTCTTGATGCAGGAGCATCCCGGGTGAACCAGCTATCTGCATCACCCAAAAAAAATTTGGTTTGACTTTCTTCCATTTTGTTTTGATTTTAGTTTCATATTGTATTTTGGAGTTTGAGGTCAGCTTTTAGAGTTCAATTCAAATCCAATTTAGGTGGTTGATTTTTTATGGAGGTTGAACGACATTATTGTCACTAGTTCACAAAATGTGGTATTTCAATTTTAATTTTGAATTGGCATTTTGTTGCTGCCATATTTAATAAATTTGGTTTGTTTCAGACATTTATTTGTTCAATTGACCAAATGATTTATTCATGAGTTTGATTGCTAGATTGACAAAATCATACGTATGATTCTTGACAATTGATCAACTTTATTTTATTAATTAATTTCTAGATATTATTCATTTTCCTAGCATGGGAAAATTAAAGAGAAAAATGCATAAGAAAGTTGGAGAGGCACAACCAAAAGAAATAATAAAATAAATACATAAAATAAATACAAAATAAAAAATGCATATGGAGGGAGGGGTCAAGTTGATCAAAGGAGGTGAAGGGCTACGAAAGGGAGCAAAATGGTCATGAGTAAGGTGTCATTTTGAAGACAATAAAATTATAGATTGGATTATGAAAGTGGGGGTGTAAAGGCCAAATTAGTGCGGTTGGGTAGATGAAAAAATAATAATAAACCATTATCTACAGACAAAAGAGGTACACCAAGTATGATGGAGGACTTGATTGGGTGAAAGTTGAGTTTCATATGTAAATATATGGCAGATTTGAATAAATGGAGGGAGGAGTGCCACATCAACTAGTGGAAAAGAGACCTTTAAAAATAAAAATGAAACCTATGAATGGCAGATTGAGTGGTTGCATTGAAATTGGGATGGGCTGAGTAAAGGAGGCTACCACATTGCTAAAGGAAATAAAATCTATGAATATTGTGATGGATTGTGTGTAGTAGAATGGAAGAGGAGATTAAAATCAAAAGGAAATAATGCCAAGTAAAGAGGATTGGAATAGGTTGTGATATAGGAAGGTGGAGTGTGAAGTTTAAGCCAAGGAAAATGACATGTATAATGGGTAACATAAAGAATAATATAAAAAAAAATGCAATGAATACCACTGCTAATAAATGGCCATGCAAGCATGAGAATTAAAGAGAATGGGAGTCACAAATTTTGGACAGATTTGTATGTAGGAGAAAATTGCCATAGGGTCGTGCATAGAGGAAGACATGAGCTAAAAGCAATAAATTTCAAATAAACACAAGAGGTTGTAGCAAAGAGAAGTATGTGTAAAGTAGAAAAATGAAGATTTGTAAAGTAGAAAAATGAAGATTGGAATGTAGGGAAGGCGTGGCAAAGGTAGAGACAAGAATTGCAAATTTCAGAGTGAGAGGGAGCATAAAATAAAAGAATGGATAATTTAAAAGCTTGGAAACATTATCAATTTTTCCAATTGTAATTGTAATGTTGGCCTATGAACTAGGAAGAAATAAAATTATTTGAATTGTATTTTTATGGGAATTAAAATTAGTTGAATGGTTAGTAATATTCATGTGCCCGTGAAGAATTGGGATTGATTAACAAAGGAAATTTGTCAATCCAATTTATTGTTTGGTTGGATGTGAGATAGAGCACTAATTTTCATTAGTTGGAATTAGATTTTGAGTTTTATTTTTTCATCTTGTGTAAAATGGTATCAGGGCAAGTAGTCCTGATAGTGGAGAGGATCCACCATGACCTACAAGTGGAACTGTGTGAATAGATCATCGACCATGAGGCAGTTCACACCTAATAGAGTGTGTGAAACAGTAGAGTTTTCTGAGAATCTCAAAATAATTATTGCAAGCCTTGAGAAATTGAGATTCGAGAGGGGCAAGCCGTCGAGATGCAAAACAAGTGAGTTGAAGTGATATTACATTAGACAAAGATGGGATGGGTCATAAGGAGACCCACGAGAATATCATTTTGGGAACAATATTGGGAGAAAGTAGAAAATGAAAAGTTTGAGGTGATGGGAAAGATAGTTTGTGAGGAAATGGGAAAGATCCATGCTAGGATAGAGGCATTGGAGAATAATGTTGGAAAAGGTGAAAGGGGATTGATAAAGAGGAGTGAGAAGAAGAACAAGGATAGTGGAAAGAAGAGTTGAAGAAATGAGTGTTGCAGCCTATGATGGAAGGAGAAAAATTTGAGAGAAGCCCCTACCAATGCAAATGAAGAAGTTGCAACAAATACATGCCATGAGGAAGGCATGGAGAAAGAAGAAGAAAATATTGGGAAAGACAATGAAAGTATAACAACAGTGGTTGAAGATGGAAAAGATGAAGAAGCTTTGTTGGCAATATTGGAAATAGAGGATGAGTGGATGGAAAATCTTGCAATTGTAGTGAAAGAAGAGGAAACACAAGTTGCAACAATGAAAATTGAAGAGGTTGTTAGAAACAAGAAACATTGAGAGGGAGGGTGAATCTGTGTTATGCAAAAATTAAATTTATTATTCTGATCTTTAACCCACTTAAAACATTCAACCAAGAGAAATATGCATGAATAGAAAGATAACAACCACCATAACACAAGGATTTTTACGTGGAAACCCTTTTAGGGGAAAAACCACAGTGGATGGCCAATCCACAATATGATCTGAGTATACTCAAAAAGAAAATTACAATGTGGTAATGCACTTACATTCAAGCGCACTACCTAGAGCTCACTGCTCAAAATAGAAAGGTACATTGCCTTACAAATATTTGGATTAGATCCAAGAGACTGAACTGAGAGAGTAGCATCTACAAATGCTTGATTACAGTTTTGGTTAGGCTCAGTAGTCGATATTTTGTCCTTCTGACTGATTATGCACTTCTGCTCTGCTATGCTCTAACTGGCATCACAAAATATTTAATGCACAAGTGAAACCATGCATAATTTCTCAATCACCCTTTGGATATTCGTAACACACATCATAACACCTTCCACACACACCAAAAAGATATAATTGGTCATTTATATATATCCGCAACTAAGAATTTAATTGCAACAATTTGGCTTCAATAAGACTTAAAAATATTTACAACTGTAGGCTCAAATCATAAATTATATTCAATGTGCATCCACAATGTTCGGTCTCAACTTAGCTTGAACCCAAATCAAATTGCTCGAACACAAAAAACATTTGAGTAAACACTCCTCAAATATCTGCAACATGTTATATCAACTGGGTCGATCACCAAACACAAATGAATAGAAAGATATCCAACTAGATCTCCAAACTTGCAAGCAACTTGATATGAGGCACTAAGATTTTAGGATAACACAAGACATACATTGATTAACCTCCCATAAGATACACAACTCAATATAACGACAAAAAATATGTATGTGAATCGATGAACACAGAACTGTCGAATGCTTTGTTCTTCCTAGATTGTCTTCAATCTATCTACTGGTATGATCAAATGATGGCATGCAGATCCAATCACCGACTAGGAGAGCCATCAATGAAAACACCAGAAAACATTTGCAGTGTCTCTTGCCAACAATCTCTCCCTTTGGCATTGATGGAAACACTTAGTGAAAAATGACTAAGTGTTGGATCAGTACCAACAAGAATTACACTGCCACTTCAAAACTTGAAAAAGAATCTTCAATCTTAGCTCAGAAATGCAACTCCCCCTAAGATGAATATACATTTTTCATTGTACAACTCTCCCCCTTTGACATCAATGGAAAAACTGGGGAAACAAAATTTCAAAACTATACAGGCATGATCTTGTTACTTACACAAATTTTAAAATATCTGCAAAATCTCTCTTCAACATGCTCAAATTTGTGTTGCAAACCATTTTGAGACTCTACAAAATTGTTATGTAACCACAAACTAAATAAGATTGAGTTTATGTAGTCTCAAGATTCATTGGCTCACTAACTACCATAGCATCTTTGGCTTCCTTTAATGCATTCACCATTATTTCAATCTTTGGATGAATTAGTCTTTTGAGCTCACATGCTCTTCCTACAATCATGTCATTTTCATGCTCCAAGCTCCTTATTTTATCAATTAGAGATATTACTTGACCTTCTTGCTTGCCAACATCACCAGCTAATGGATCAAAAGCATCAGAAATGGTAGCCAATTGTTTTTCAAGATCCTTCACATTCTTCTCATTGTCTTCAGTAAATTTGGACAAAACTAAACATGACTTATAGGCCTTTCCTCCTTTAGATATAGAATCTTCAATATTCTTCATTCAGGTGGCTAACAGAGTTTTATCTTTTGCAATCATTTCATTCAACCTACTAAATCTTTGTCCATTGAACTCCATCTGCACTTTAACCATGGATTATTTTTCAATAGACTCGAAATGAGCACTTCCAGAATTTGTGAGCTTCTTCAGTTCACTAGAAGAGGAACCAGACGGATCCTTAACATGAGTTGGCATAATTTTCTCCAGAACTCCAAATGCAAGACTTAATAATTCATTGTCCTGAATGTGAGACTTCATAATCTTCTCACTGGCCTTAGCTTGTGCAAATGATGCGACCTTCATTATCTAGATTGGGGACAAGGTGGATAAATTGATTGGGCCTTCAACCAATTCAGGATCAAATTTTTCGTGTTGTTCCATCAGATATTTCTTCACTGCCTCAGTAGTGTCTCTTGCTTCCACTGGGATTGCCTTAACCTAAACCTTTTCTTTTTCAACTTTTTATTCTTCAGTAATTGTTTCTTGATTGCCTTTAGGAGCTTCAACTTCTTCACTTGGCATCCCCTTTTCTTCAACTAATACAACCTTAGGAACTTCAGTCTACATAGACACTTTTGTATTACCCACATTAGCAGGAATTTGATTATCCTCAGTATCTACATTCACCTCCTCATTTACCAAATCAGATACAACATCTTCAACATTCACTTCTTCAACATTGATCTTGTTCCTTGACAAAAATGCTTCCAAGATTTTCTTGGTTTCATCAGCAACAACACCAGTTTCACCGATCATAAGTTTGTTCACCCTTATTTTGCTTTTGAATTCCTTCTTGGCTTTGTCCAAAAGTGAATTCATCTCCTCAATAGACATTTCCGAACATAAGTCTACAAGAATTCTCTTTCTCATATTCTCTTCTTTTGTCCTAGCATTTACTCTTCTTGACTCCAAAACATCATACAGACTCTTAGGTAAACCAGACGTCATTTCAACAAGAACTTTAATGAAAATATTTTGATTTTTTATTGTTTCCTCTTCAAGAATTCTTTGAATTGATCCATCACACATTTCATACCATTCGTAGAGGGGCTTGATATTTCCATCCTTGATAATAGCATTCTCAACTTCTTCAACTATCATACCTGGTTTATCAACTTTTTCCTTCTTCTTTGCCTTTTCTTCCTCACTGGAAGATTTCCTCTTGGTTACCTTCGTTACCTTGGTTACCTTGGTTACTTGAGTGTCAGTAGCCTTCATTTCTTTCACAACTTCATCTGACTCAATCTCCTCATCTTCTAAGATGGCTTCATAGGTTCTTGTTCTCTTGTTCTTCTTCCTCTTACCAGAATCCTTATCTTGGGTTTTCACAAGAACTGGCTTGGTTGCAAGAGCGGATAGGGATGGAGAAGTCCTTGTTGATCTAGTATGGGCTGAGGATCCTTTCAGACTAGCAGATTCGGTTCTTGCTGACTCTTTTCCTGCTTCAACTTCATCTCTCTTCCTTATGGCTTCTTTCAACACTTCTACAAATAAACCAAAACTTTCTACAAAGACCTCCACTTATTTCCTTACTCTTTTGATTATCTTAGGCTTCTTCAGCTATTCATACACCTAAATATATTTTTTAGCATAGGTTCCAAACCTTTCTTCTGCCAAATCTAGAGGCATGCTCAAAAAATGTTTTGCATACATTTTCAAGATGTTCTCCTCAACTTGTATCCCATAGGCATTATCCATATCATTCTGGGATCAATGACTTCCATATGGCATTGATCAATATCTACCATGAAATAGATTGTATCTTTGTACTTCTCAACAATTGAGGTAGGAATTCTTTCTCTTGCATGCATCATATTCTAAATTTTTTTGAAGTACCCCTAGAGGGGCAGTGTTTCTAGTCTGACGATCACCAATTCCAAACAATATATCTCTTATTTGAACAGCTACAGGCTAATTACTTTTCCAATGAACTTCCCAACACCCAGAACCTCACTCATGAAATAAAAGAACAAACAAAGTAGAGAATTACCATATTTAAAAGAGTTATTTTTGTCTTTCTTAATCTTGCCCAAATTCTCCATCAGTTGACTTCTAAGCAATTCACACAAGTCATAATCTGTATTTTCTTTTACCATCTGATAGGCTGCATAAATGGTCGTACCAGATACTGAATTATCTCAGCTAGAGTGGTAGACCTTGTAGCCAATGACCATCGATGCAAATTTCACATCCACTTCAACAATATCTTCGATTATCATTTCCCTTCTATCAAATTGTGCACCCATTGCATCAATAACCTTCTAATTCTTTATCAATTTCAAGCTAGGTAGTCCACAGGAGGAATTTAAAGTTGTGACTATGCTTATAGCTTCTTTCATAATCTTAAAACGTATATTCAACCACATGAACTTGGCTCAAAATATATCACACCCATTCGCTTTCATCAAATATGGGAAATTTCACAAACTATGTGAACTTCTTCTCTTCTAGGGTTTTGTATTCTGGCTTAACAGTGAATTCCTCTCCAATTATATGGTTGGAATACAAATTCAGCATTTTTGAGCTTCCTAACTCTTCAATATTAGCATGTATATAAGCCCTAATGTCTTCAATGTGCAAGACACCATACGATACAAATAGAAATGCACCTAGGGGCTCGGTCTCAACATACTTCAACTACCAATGGAGTGGCCATTTTTCCAATTCACAAATTCACAGGTTTTTCTGATAAATACCTTTTCGTCGGATCATAATTTGATCATTGAATCTTCTTCACTCTTGAATCTCACAATAATTCAGCAAAGTTCACCCCAGAGCTCTCCAAACTTCTTTTTTTTTTCAAAATGCAAAGTGACAAATGAAAGATAAAAATGACTTTTTGTCATTCGTACAACTATCCCTTTTGTTGCAATAAATTATTTTACCCTAATTCATCTGGTTACCTTGTTTCCATGCACTGAGATAGATAATTCTTCTGCGGATCTCCAATATTGTTTAATACTTTCTCCAATTGTTTGAAAAACATCTGAAAGGAATCTATGCACTTACTGGACTTTTCCACATTCTGGTGTCAGTTAGCGCAAGGGGTTAAGATATTTTCTTGACAGCTCCCCCTAGGCCAAAGACCTAAAATTAATTCCCAGATGAATTACCAAAATAAAATTCTAGTGTTGGCACATTTCCTTCAACAGAGGGATCCTTCTTCACCCATTTCTTTTGCATTTTCCTCTTGATCACATATGTAGTGACTTTACCTTTTCCCTTAACATCATGTTGCATCTTTTATTTTACCAGACCTCTTCTTCTCCAATAGAATCTAGCAGTGTGGCCAAATTTATTGTAGTTGTAACACACAACATTTCTCTATCCAGATCCATTGTTCCACTGATTTTTCCTTGATCTGCATTGGTTGGAAATATGCCCAAGTCTATTACATGCATAGCATCTGGAATCTCTATGAAATTTGTTCATCACATTTTTGCATTCGTTTGAATTATGACCAAACTTATTACAATTAAAGGACTGACCTGAGAATAATGGTCCACTTGGATTCATCCTACTTCTACACTGAGAAGCCATATGACCAAATTTATTGCAAGCAAAATAATAAACATTGAATTTTTGAGCATTTGGTTGTCTTACCAGATTCATTCTAGCTCCAATCATTTGATTTCCTTTCCTGAATCTCCCTTGTCTGGATTTTCTTTGTCCAGATCTGGAATTTTCTCCTTCTTCATAGCCAAGACCTCACTTGTCACCATTAGTCATCTAACCTTTAATCAGTTCATCAAGCTTGGCTGAGCTTGCTTTGAATTTCTCCTTGTACTCATTTGTAGTAGTAAGTTCATTTCTAAGATCATCAAGTTGTTTTTCAAGCACTTCCTCATTTTTTTTGGATTGTTTTAATTCATTGTCCAATCGGTTGCATTCTTCAGATTTTTCTTTCAAGGATCGTGCTAGATTTTCTTCATTCTTTCTTCTATCTTCAATCTCCTTAGTCATTTTCATCATGATATATTCCATCTCACACTTCAAGGTAGCATTTTCTCTAGAGAAATTTTCACATTCTTCTAGTTTCTCCTTCAAGGTGTGACTCAGTTGTTCATCTTCCATGCTTCTATTCTTCTACTTAAGTTGATCACATAATTCCTTTCTTTTCTCCCTTGATTCATTGATTTTGTCTTTCAATAACTAAATGAATTTCTCTGCATTCTCAAGATTTTCCTACAGTTCCTAGTTCTCATATTTTGACTGGTCAAGATCATCCAGGGCCACCAAACGTTGTTCTTGAAGACTGCTTGTATCCATTGAAAACACTTTCCAAAATCTCCCCAAGTTGTTAGACTTCTTTCGAGGAACTAGCTCTAATACCAATTGTTGGAAACAAGCAACACTGAGAGGAGGGTGAATTAGTGTTCTACAAAAATTAAATTTATTATTTTGATCTTTAACCCACTTAAAACATTCAACCAAGATAAATATGCATGAACAGAAAGCTAACAACCACAACACCATAACACAAGGATTTTTTTGTGGAAACCCTATTAGGGGAAAAACCATGGTGGATGGCCAATCCACAATATGATATGAGTATACTCAAAAATAAAATTACAATGTGGGAATGCACTTGCATTAAAGTGCACTGCCTAGAGCTCACTGCTCAAAATAGAAAGACACACTACCTTACAAAGATTTGGATTAGATCCAAGAGAATGAACAGAGAGAGTAGCATCTACAAATGCTTGATTATAGTTCTAGTTAGGCTCAGTAGTTGATCTTCTATCCTTCTGATTGATTCTGCACTTCTGCTCTGCTATGCTCTAACTTGCATCACAAAATATTTAATGCACAAGTGAAACTATGCATAATCACTCAATCACCCTTCTGATATTCGCAACACACCTTCCACACACACCAAAAAGATATAATTGGTCATTTATATATATCCACGACTAAGAATTTAATCACAACAAGTCGGCTTCAAAAAGACTTAAAAATATTTACAACTGTCAGCTCAAATCATGAATGATATTCAATGTGCATCCACAACAATCAGTCTCAACTTAGCTCAGACCCAAATCAAAATTCTTGAACACGAAAAACATTTGAGTAAACACTCCTCAAATATCCGCAACATGTTATATCAATTGGGTTGGCCACCAGACACAGATGAATAGTAAGATATCCAATCGGATCTCTAGACTTGCACACAACTTGATACGAGGCATTGATATTTTCAGATAACACAAGACATACATTGATTAACCTCCCATAAGATCCACAACTCAAAATAATGACAAAAAATTTGTATGTGAATGGATGAACACAGAACTGTCAGATGTTATGTTCTTTCTATACTATCTTCAATTTGTCTGCTGGTATGAGCAAATAATGATGTGCAAATCCAATCATCGACTAGGGTTTCCATCAATGACAACACCAGAAAACATTTGCAGTGTCTCTTGCCAACAGAGGTAGAGTGTAATTTTTATGAATATTGTGATGAGAATTTTTTTATAAATTTGCATGTTGTTGAGGTGAATAAGGAGTTAGTGCAAGTAGATGGAAAGAGATATCATATGGTTATAGTTTCATATTTTCATTTAGATGCTACATATTTTGTTGTAGAAGTTGTGGAGGATGATGCAAGTGAAGCTTGGTGGAGGTGGTCAGTTGGTGGTGGGTTGGATCCCACAAAGAAGGAGATGATAGTAGAGAGTATTTGGCAAAGGAGGATGGTTCATGGTGGACATAATTCCACAAGAGGAAGGAAGAAGGAGGTGTAACATTGTTGGAAGAATATGGTGAGTGTTCTAGAAAGATGTTGGAAGAAGAGGAAGAAACCATTTCATGTGCACAAGATTCAACAATGGAGTTCACTGCAGATTACATTCAACTTGGAAGAGTAGTTTGACTACTCAAATCCACCTTTGTGAGCCTATGCTCACAATCTTTCTACCTAAAATTTATGATGTAGGAGCATCTCGAGTGAACAAGCTATCTGCATCACCCAAAAATAGTTTGATTTTATTTTCTTCCATTTTGGTCTAATTTCAGTTTAATGTTTCATTTTGGAGTTTGAGGTCGGATTTTAGAATTCAATTCAAATTCAATTTAGGTGGTCGAATTTTGATGGAGGTTGAACAACATTATTGTCACTAGTTGAAAAAATGTGGCATTTCAATTTTAATTTCAAATTAGTATTTTGTTGCTACCATATTTGATAAATTTGGTTTGTTCAAGATATTTATTTGTTCAGTTCACTAGATGATTTCTTCATGAGTTTGAATCCCAGATTAAAAAAATCCAGCATATAATTCTTGACAATTGATCAGCTTTATTTTATTAATTAATTTCTAGAAATTATTCATTATCCTAGCATGGGAAAAGTAGAGAAAAATGAATAAGAAATTTGGAGAAGTGCAGCCAAAAGAAATAATAATAAAAGCATAAGATAAATGCAAAATTAAAAAAATGCATATAGAGGGAGGGGTCGAGCTGAACAGAGGAGGTGAAGGACTGGAAAGGGAGCATAATGGTCATGAGTAAGGTGTCATTTGAAGACAATAAAATTACATATTGGATTATGAATGTGGGGGCACAAAGGCAGAATTAGTGTGGCTAGGAAAATAAAAAATAAAAATAAACCATTATTTGTAGACAAAAGAGGCACATCAGGTATGATGGAGGACATGATTGGGTGAAAGTTGAGTTTCATCTACAAATATATGGTAGACTTGAATAAATGGAGGGATGAGTGCCACATAAACTGGTGGAAAAGAGACCTTTAAAATTTTAAAATAAAACCTATGAATGGAAAATTGAGTGGTTGCATTGAATTTGAGAGAGGTTGAGTAAAGGAGGTTGTGTGTGGAAGTGAAAGGAGGGGGTTGTGAGAAGGAAGATATACGGTGGGTTGAAATCATGCACATGCCACCACATTGCTAAAGGAAATAAAATCTATGAATAGTGTGATGTACTGTGCTTGGTAGAAAGGAAGGGGAGATTAAAATCAAAAGGAAATAATTCCAAGTAAAGAGGATTGGAATAGGCTGTGGTAGGAAGGTGAAGTGTAAAGTTTAAGCCAAGGAAAATGACATGTATAATGGGCAACACAAATAATAATATGAGACAAAATCCAATGAAGACCACTATTGATAAATGGTCATGCAAGGATGGGAATTGAAGAGAATGGGAGTTGCAAATTTGGACAAATTTGTATGCAGGAGTAGATTACCATAGGGTCACTCGTAGAGGAAGACATGAGCTGAAAGCAACAAATTTTAAATAAACACAAGAGGTTGCAGCAAAGAGAAGTACGTTTAAAGTAGGAAAATGAAGATTAGATTGTAGGGAAGGCATGGAAAAGGTGGCGACATTACAAATTGCAAAGTGAGAGGGAGCGCAAAATCAAAGAATGGATAATTTGAAATCCTAGAAGCATTGTCAATTTTTCCAATTGCAATTGTAATGTTGACCTATGAATTGAGAATAAATAAAATTATTTGAATTGTATCTGAATTGTATTTTTATTAGAATTAAAATTAGTTGAATGGTCAGTAATATTTATGTGGGTGAAGAATTGGGATTGATTGACAAATGAAATTGTCAATCCAATTTGTTGTTTGGCTAGCTACAAGATAGAGTGTTAATTATCATTAATTGGAATTAGATTTTGAGTTTGAGTTATTTCATCTTGTGTCATATCTAGAAAGTTTCAAATTTATTCTTTCAAATGAAATTGGGTTAAGTAGAAAGATGATATTAATATTGATGTAGGAGCATCCAAGGTGAATATCAATCTTGTATCAATTTGTGATTGTTTTCTCTCAATAAGGGAAAATCAGTTTAATTTTTCCAAGTTGGCAGTTGGGCTTTACACCTTGTGTTTACACATTGATTTCTTCTAGAGTTCTATGCTTTAATGGACTGGCTCATTAGTGTGACAAGGAGACTTTAGTGGGACCTTATTGCATGTCCCTTCAACATGTCAATGGTGTTAGGAGCAGCAATAAATGGGCACAAAGAAGTCACATCAGAGTGAGGTTCGCATATCTATGGAACATCAAAGTGTGTCACTTTGATGTCCCAACGAACTGAAGACATCCAACAAGCATTCAAGAGGACTCTGAGTTATTGGTAGGACGACATTCGAAGTCCCTCCAACGAAGAAATGAAACTACAATCCCACGACAATCTGTGAAGGATTCTAGCGGTATGGCGATATAGAACCTCAAGCTTGTGATAGTATATGTGGGTAGCGTATGGTCTGGTGATAACTCGCAAGCACCATAGTGGTAATTTGGAATGATTGAGATAGAGTGGTGTTATTAGTATTTTGGTGAGATCAATGATAGGAAGCTAGTTACATTATGACAAGAGTAGATCGATGGTGATAGATGAACGAATACATTGGTGACACATGGCACAATACTATTCGTTGATTCCATGTCGTTGTTGTGGATCAACATGATCATTGGCTAGATGAATTCAAGCATGAAGACAATTACCTATTAGAATGAAAGCTACTAATAATGAAATAACTACTTAGAGATCTCGATGACTCATTGGATGACGACACAATATTTATGACAACATGGAGAGAAAGAATGTCAAGCAGTGAGGCCGATCTGAAGGAGGAGTATCAATATAAAAGAGTTAACCAAAGATAGGAAAAGGAGGTGGACAGTAAGATAGTAAAGCAAAGATTGAATGCCTGATCTGCATATTTGATCAATTGTATATGGTGTTTTGTAATCAAGCAACCCAAGTATCTCTGTAACTTATTTTTTCCAATTCAATATTAGTAAAATATCACTATTCTCTGCATTTTGTTGTGAAAACTTGTGTATTTGTGGTGTGTTTTGGCCTGTAAGGGGAGTACACTTCATCAAGTGGTAAGCAGCTTGTCTTGAGTCTATAAAAAAACACCAAACGTGAGGAAGTTTGCAGCAAGACCTATAAGTGTGGGTTAAAGATCAAAATTCCTCCTAGAGTTGCCCAACATTGTAGAGGTTGAGGCAGAGGTGGTGGAGGAAGAGATTCTCCTAGAGATGAAATCAGAGCCCTTAGAAGGAAAATGGCAGCCCTGCAGGAAGAGGTTTATAGGAGAGAAGTGCATCAAAAAAGAGATGACAATGAAGATGAAACTGAAGAGGAAATGGAAGAGGAAGAATAAGATCAAGTGGATCCTAGAGAAATGATATTGTTAAGAGCAATATCCAGCCTTGGAAAGAAACCTAAAATGGAGGTTTTGACTTTCAGTGGAAGTCTGAACCCTAAAGAGTTGATCAACTAGATCAACGATATGGAGGAATTTTTTGAGTTTAAGGAGATTGAAGGCCCTCACAAAGTGAGGTTTGCAAAGACTAAGTTAAAAGGTCATGCAAGTATATGGTGGAAAGAGATCAAGCTTTAAAGAGGAAAAAAAGGGAAGGATAAAATTTCTAGATGGGATAGAATGGTGGAAAAATTGAAGAAGCAATTTATTCCAGTTGATTATGAGTTTGATCTGCTCAAGAAGATGCAGATTCTGAGACAAGGGACGAGGATAGTGAAAGAATACACAGAGGAATTTCATAAGGTCTTGATTTGAATAGGACATTCTGAGGAAAGTAAGGAGAAAGTTGCTTGTTATATTAATGGGCTGAAACCTAGCATACAAGAAGAATTGGCATTGGTAAGAATGACCACCAATGAGGATGCTTATCAGTTTTCCTTAAAGGTTGAAGAATGACTAAACAAAATATTTTAAATCAAACAAAGAGGCAGAGGTCATGGTGGAAGGGCTAGTAAATGGCCTTCTGGAGGCCAAAGTGGAGATCAAATGAAGTTCAAAGTATGCAGTACCAGTCAAGATAAAAAAAAAAGACAACTCATTTAGCCTCATGATCAAAATAGTGGAGACCGAAGAGGCAGAGGAAGATCTGGGTGAGGACCAGGAAGAGGAGGCTTCTAAGGAACCTATTTTCAATGTAGAGAAGGACATAGGGCTTATGATTTCCCTCAACATTAAGGAAGGACATATAGAAGACCTAAAGGCAATACGCGAGTTGCCTATGTGGATGAAGATGCTTGATCTTCACAGTCTAAAGATGCTAAAACGGGTGAATCCCTTGTTGTCAGAATATCCTTGCTGAACAAGGAGAAGGAACTAGACCAATGAAATAATTTATTTCACACTTGATGTAAGTGTGAAGGTAAGGTCTACA
This sequence comes from Sequoia sempervirens, assembly GCA_007258455.2. Lineage (NCBI taxonomy): Eukaryota > Viridiplantae > Streptophyta > Pinopsida > Cupressales > Cupressaceae > Sequoia > Sequoia sempervirens. The sequence continues at coordinate 28,901,283 of VDFB02000007.1, read as the reverse complement.
ATGTTATCATTGATAGAGGTAGCACAGGAAATCTTGTGTCAGAGGAAATGGTCACTAAGTTACAGTTGGAAAGGAGAAGACATCCAAGTCCATATAAAATTGCATGGTTACGGAAGGACCAAAGGGCTTTGGTCAATGAGCAGTGTTTGATAAAGTTTAAGATTGATAACTATAAGGATGATGTTTTGCGTGTTATCATACCTATGGATGTCTATCACATGTCGTTAGGCTGACCATGGCAGTTTGATCAGTGAGTGGTCCATGATGGACATGCTAACACTTATTCGTTGACAAAGGATGTTGTTAGACATAAGTTGAAACCCCTGAAGGATGTAGGGGAAAAGGTATGCAGCAATGCACAAATTTATTTGGTTAATGGAAGAAAATTCGTAGAAGGTATATTACATGAGAATATGTGTTTTACATTAATCCCTAGAGTTGATAAAGAAGATGATAGTGATGTACCTATAGAAGTTTTAGATTTGTTGAAATAGTTTTAGGGTATTATTTCTGATAATGTGCCTAAAGGTTTTCCTCCAATAAGGAAGATTGACCATTAGATGGACCTGATTCCTTAATGCATTTTTCCTAATAAGGCTTCTCGTTGCATCACTTCAACAGAGAGTGAAGAATTGAATAGAAAAATTTGCAAGAACTATTGTTTAAAGGATTGATCGGAGAGAGTTTGATTCCATGTGCAGTAGCACCTAAGAAGGATGGAGAGAGGCGGATGTGTATAGATTCTAGAGCCATCAATAAGATCACTATCAAGTATTGATTTCCCTTGCCAAGGATGGACATCATGGATTGTTTAAGTGGAGTTGAGTATTTCACGAAGATAGATCTAAAGAGTGGTTACCACCAAATCTGAATTAGAGGAGATGAATGGAAAACATCCTTCAAAACCAAAGAAGGTTTGTACAAGTGGTTATTCATGCCTCTTGGGCTAAATAATGCACCAAGCACATTCATACAGCTCATGAACGAGGTATTGAAATAATTTCTAGGTAAGTTTGTTATTATTTACTTGGATGATATTTTGATTTTCAATAAGACATTGGATGAGCATTTGATGCATATTAGAAAAGTTATTAATCAACTTGAAGAAGTGTAGTTTTGTGAAAAATGAGTTGGTATACCTGGGATTTGTGATCTCATCAGAGGGTCTTAAGATGGATCTAGAGAAGGTGAGAGCTATTGTTGAATGGCCTACACCAAGGAGTACTACATAGGTGAGATTTTTTCATGGTCTAGCAAGTTTTTATAGGAATTTTATCACAGGTTTTAGTAGTATTTGTGCACCCCTAATGAAAACAATGAGATGAGATAGGAAAGAGTTTAAGTGGAGTACAGGAGTAGCAAAGAGTTTTGGTTTGCTAAAGAAGAAAGTTATGGAGCAACCTATTTTTGCACTTCCAGATTTCAATAAGGTATTTTAGGTAGACTGTGATGCCAGTGGTAGCACCATTGGAGCTATTTTGAGTCAAGAAGGTAAACCCGTTGACTATTTTAGTGAACTATTTTGTTTATGATCAGGAGTTATGTGCTATAGTTCAGGCTTTGAAGAAATGGAGACATCACTTATTGCCAAAATAATTTTTTTTATTTACTAATCATCAGGATTTATAGTATTTTAACATTTAAGGAAGGTTGAATCAAAGGCATTTCAAATGGTTTGAATTCCTACAAAGTTACACATATTTTTCGAAGCATTGGAATGGAAGATTGAACAGAGATGTAGATGCCTTGAGAAGAAGGCAGAATTTGTTAACAAAAATGCAGATTGAAGTAGTTGGGTTCAATGAACTCAAGAGTTTGTATCCTGAAGATCTTGATTTCATAGAGGCTTGGAAATGTTGCATGGAGCCTATCACTTTGGATAGGATGTAGTGCTTGGATTTTACAATCCAAGATGGTATGTTGTTTTGAAGGAATCGATTGTGCATTCCAAAGAATTCCATGATGGGGAACTTGATCAAGGAGAAACATAGTGGAGGATTAGTTGGACATTTCGATTAGGATAAGATAATTGCTATTGTTGTTGAACATTACTATTAGCCACAGTTGCAGTAGGATGTGAAGAAGTTTGTGTAGGGTTGCAGAGTGTGACAAATAGAAAAAGGAACAAGTTTGAATATAGGGTTATATCAGCCATTACCTATACCAGAGAAGCCATGGGAGGACATCAACATGTATTTTGTTCTTGGTTTGTTGAGGACACGGTAAGGTCATGACTCCATATTTGTGGTGGTAGATAGATTTTTGAAGATAACACACTTCATTTTGTGTCATAAGACTAGTGATGTTGTTCATATTGAAGAATTTTTTTTCAAAGACGTGGTGAGACTACATGGTCTACCCAAGATCATAGTTTTAGATCAAGACACCAAATTTGTAGGGTATTTCTAGAGGACATTGTGGAAGAAGATGAAGACTGATTTGAATTTTATTTCAACACATCATCCACAGGTAGATGGACAAACAGAGGTGGTGAATAGGAGTTTGGGTAACTTGTTGAGATGCTTAGTAGGGGACAAACCCAAGGGATGGGATTTGATTTTAACATAGGAAAAAATTTCTTACAACAATTCTGTCAATAGGAGCACTAATAAATCACCATTCTAGATTATGTATGGGCGTAGTCCTAGAACTACTTCTGAGTTGAGGAAGATGGATAAGGGAAAGACACATAGTGTTGAAGCTGAAGAAACATATCCATAAGATGAATATACAGTACAAGGCTAAGGAAAATCAAAAAAAAGCTATAAGGAGTTTTAGGTAGGTGATGAAGTCATGATTCATTTGTGAAAGGAGACGTTTCTAGTTGGCACATACAACAAGCTGAGGATGAAGAAGTTTCGACCATGCAAGATCCTAAAGAAGCATGATTGAGGAAATGCTTATGAGGTAGAGTTTCCAGATGAGATTCATGTTTCACTTATGCTTAACATTGTTGATTTGACAGAATATTATGAAGGGGATAAAGAGAATGAATTGACAGAGGCATAGTAGAGCATTCCAACACCTACTACACAAAAAGAAGAGATTGAATAAATTTTGGATAGTCATGTGGGAATAAGTAAAAGGAATAGGAAATACAAAGAGTACTTGGTGAAATGGAGATGAAGGCTTGTCGAAGATTCAACATGGTTTTCTAAGTCAGATGTTAGTTGTCTTGGTTTTCCCCTAACTCCTAAGGAATGACAGGTTCACTTTTCAAATTACCACAGGTGTCTGATGTAGGAGCATCCAGGGTGAAGAGTAATCTTGCATCAATTTGTGATTATTTTCTATCAATAAGGGCTAATTAGTTTAAGTTTTCCAAGTTGGAAGTTGAGCTTTACACCTTGCATTTACACCTCGATTTCTTCAAAAATTTGATGCTTTAATGGGTTGGCTCATGGGTGTGATAGGGAGACTTCGATGGGACCTTATCTCATGCCAATTTTGCGTGCCAATGTTGTTAGGAGCAAAAATGAATGGGCACAAAGAAGTCACGTCAAAGTGAGGTTCACATATTGGTGGACCATCAAGTGTGTCCCTTTAATGTCCCAACGAACTGAAGAAATCAAACAAGTGGTCAAGGAGGCTCTGAGTTATCGATAGGATGGCGTTCAAAGTCCCTTCAATGGTCACAAGCCCATGACAATCTATGAAGGAGTCTAGCGGTATGGCGGTATAGAACCACAAGAACATGATAGTATATGTGGATAATGTGTGGTATGGCGATAACTCATGAGCACCACAGTGGTAATTTGGAAGGATGGTGGTAGAGTGGTGTCAACAGTATTGTGGTGAGATCAACAATAGGAATTCGGTTATGTTATGACAAGAGTAGATCGATGGTGATATATGGACAAATACGTTGGTGACACATGGCATGATACCATTTGTTAATTCCACATCGTTGTTGTGGATCAACGTGATAATTGGCCAAATGAATTCAAGCATCAAGATGATTACCTATCAAAATGAAAGCTATTGATAACAAGATAACTGCCTAGAGATCTCAATGACTCATTAGACGATGACATGGTACTACAAAAACATGGAGAGAAAGAACGTCAAGCAGTGAGGCAAACTTGAAGGGGGAGTATCGATATAAAAGAGTTAACCAGAGATAGGAGAAGGGAGGCAGACAGTAAGATAGTGAAGCAGAGATTGAATGCTCAATCTACATATTTGATCAATCATATCAAATGTTTTATAATCAAGCAACCAATGTAACTCTAGACCTTGTTTTTTCCATTTCAATATTAATAAAATATCACTGTTCTCTTTGCATTTTTGTTGAGCAAGCCTGTGTAGTTGTGGTGAGTTTTGGCCTATAAGGGGAGTACCCTTCATCAAATATATGTGAAAGGGAGAAAGGTATTGGATGATATCACTATAGCAAGAAATTGGGTATTGATGTGCAAGGATCCTTGGTCTAACAATATTTAAGATGGTATTAGAAATTTCATAGTAAATTTATTTCATGAACATATTCATCCTTGATATTGAAAAAAATATTTAAATTTTAAATCCATGGTATGTGAATCCAAACAAAGTCTTTAAAACTTCTTTTTTTCACCATATCATATTTGATATTTTCTATCAAGTGTTTTGAAAAGTTAGACAAGGTAGTGATGGTGTTGAAAGTGCACCTCCTATATAGGTAAGCAAGTTCAATCAATTCATCATATGTGAAAAAATTAATGATGATGTAGATGGTATGATGAAATGCATCAAATGGTCTTGTCAAACATATGATAATTTTCCAAAATTAGATTTGAGAAATGAAGACACTAACATGATGAAGATGATAAAATTCAAGAGGTACAAGTACATAAAGTATTAAGCCAAAATTGGGAAATAAGCTACAATGTTATATTATGTAAAAGAGGAAATACCTATTATAACATTTAAGATTTATTTTTTGTAACTTGATAGAATGATACATATGACATTCCTTTAAATCACTAAGTGAAAAGAAAAATAGTTTAATTTGTTGAGAGATACTTTAATTCTTGGAATTTTTTTATCATTAATTAAATTTATAGAGAATTACACTTTTACCCATAAAAAAGGAGATTTAAATATACCATCATTATTTAGAGTATGTGACTATTGTGGTGCATGTGTGTTATCAATATGTGTAATTGGAGTTAGAAGGTGTTGGGAGTACCTATCTATAATGAGTCATTAATAAAGAATCAAATTTATATTAGCAACAATAAAGGGAATGATGCACATTTTTTGCAACATTCCTTTTACATATTTTTTGGAGAAGTAATAGAAGGAATGTGAAATTTGATAAATATATATATATATGATCAGATAGGCGTCTATCACAAGTCATTTCATCAAGACCATTTTTTCACTTTGTAGATATGAATAAATTCACAATATACATAAAATTTAGAGTTTATTTTGATATTTCCCATGGAAAGGGTGAACACAATGCTGTAGAAGCTTAAATCAAATATGCCCTAAGAAAACACCAAATAAATTATAAGGGAGATTGTATAAATTATACATATGATGTTAAATTGTGTAAGAATAATTTCACATGTGAAGTTGGCATAAGTTCAAGAAGGAACTCATAGCCATACATGGGACATAAAAGGCACATTATTTGAGTTTAAAACTTTTGACTAGTTTAAATATTTATGTGGATGTTTTATTGTATAATGACTATAATTGTAAGTTTCAACAAAACTATACTTGAAATTTATGCATGAAGGTAAATAAAATTATAGGTTTTCATAAACATGTGTGCATGGATGTAAGAGTAGTGAAAATAAGGTCTTTAAATTGTGTCATCAACACAAATATCTAGATGTAGAATTTGTGCAGTCTAGATTACTCTGGTTTTTTATGACTACATCATGGATATGCTAATGAATTCAATTCGGTGTCAACAATTGTTAGTGATGCATATGGTATAGATGATGATGAAATTTTTGAAGGTATTTATTTGAATTCAACTAATTATGATCATGATGTAGGAGCATCCAGTGGTGTAGGGAAATCTTGCATCACCCAAAAATACATATTTTTCTTTGTTTTTTCTTTAGTTTTTTTGAGTCCCATGATGGAACTTAAGGGGTGTAAGAGAGTTAGAAGTTAGAAAGGGTGAAAAATGGTCACTTACTATTTTTAGTAATTTGGCCTAAACGGGCTTGTATGGACCTAAAAATGTACCCCAAGGAGTGGAACTGCAAAACATTTTTGATGGCAGAAGAACCATCTCAATACCATGTACAATTTGGGAGGTATTAATTTTTTTGTCACAAGAAATTTCTCCAATGCAACTTCAAATTCAAATTTGAAAACCTTAGAAGCCCCAAAATAGCTCAAAAAGTGGACAAAATGATCTTGAATGGTTTCGGCATTGTAGATCTCTTTGAGAGCTTTCCAATGATATATTATAATAGAAAATTAGACTCTTAGATCAAAATTTATGGCCTCGAGAAGCTACCCCACTAAAAAGTGAATTTCATTAAAATATCTTCCTAGGTAAGAAATCAAATAGCAGGACTTTTGGTGCCAAAATAAAAGGGAAAGTTACACTTTCTAGAACATTCTAGGGAAGCTAGTGGGTAAAATAAAAGGGTTAGGTGAGGGTTGTAGAATGTGGCTCCATTAGTGTAGATTGTGGCTGCAAACACAAATTTTCTTTTAGAGTTGATTTTGTTGTAACAAATCAAGCCCATGAGGTTGTAGCCCCGTAATTTATGAATCTGTAATTTCATTTTTGGAGAATAATTGAAAGTGAGCTATTTTTTGTCTTGCATTTTTTGTGTTGTTATTTGTTATTGTGATTTGTGTGGGGTTTGGGTGGTGTATCCTTCATCAAGTAGTATCAGAATGAGGTTTTCTTAAGTGTGTAAATAGATTGCCAAATGTGAGGCAATTTGCACTAGGACTTGTGGTTGTGGGTTTATGAGAAAAGTGATTAGAATGCCTCCGCGAAGAAACCGTGATGGTGGAAGAAATTTTATTGTACCATACAATGGTTTTAGAGCCTTGTAGAGACAAGTTCAAGCACTACAAGATGAGCTACATTGAGGGTTTGAGCCAAGAAGAGGAGATGAAAGTGAAGATAAAGTTGAAAATAAGGAACAGCTCAAAGAAGAACAAGATGTAGATCCAAAGAAATTTAGATTATTTAAGGTCATATATAATATTGGGAAAAGTCCAAATATAGATGTTTCTACATTTTCTAGAAATATTAACCCAGAAGAGTTGATTGATTGGATCAACGATATAGAGGACTACTTTTAGTATGAGTAGGTGGAAGATCCTGAGAGGGTCAAATTTGCAAAGACCAAGCTAAAGGGTCATGTGAACATTTGGTGGAAAGAGGTATAACTAGAAATAAATCAAAGAGGAAAAGAAAAAATAACCAAATGGGACCAAATGGTGGACAGATTAAAAAGACAGTTCATTCCTGTGGACTATGAGCTAGATTTGTTGAAGAAGATGCAAAGGTTGAAACAAGCGGAAAAAATTTTCAAGGAGTATATAGAAGAATTCTACAATGTCATGATTAGAACAGGCTATTCTAAGCCAACAAGTAAAAAATTTCTCGTTACATAAATGGGTTGAAGCCAAGTATTCAAGAAGAGTTGGATCTGGTAAGAATGTCTACCATTGAAGATGCATATTAGTTTTCTTTGAAGGTAGAAAAAAAGTTGAATAGAAGATTTGAAAGCAAGCAAAGAGGTGGGGGTTGTGGTGGAAAGACTATTGGATAGTCATATGGAGGTCAAAATGAAGATGAAAAGAAGGGTGAAGGATCCAGTAGCAGCCAAAAATAGAAAGGAGATAACACCTACCATCCTCATGATCAGAATAATGGAGACCAAAGAGGAAGAGGAAGATCTAGATGAGGACTGGGAAGAGGAGGCTTTTGTGGAACCTATTTCCAATGCAGAGAAAAATGACATAGAGACTATGAGTGTCTCAACATAAAACAAGGACAAATAGAAGACCTGAGGGTAATGCATGAGTTGTGCATGTAGATGAATATGTTGAGTCTTCACATTCTGAGGATGCAAAAAGAGGAGAGGTTCTTGTTACTAGAAGAGCCTTGTTGAATGAGGAGAAAGAACCAACTTAAAGGAAGAATTTGTTTCACACCAAATGTAAGTGTGAAGGTAAATTTTGCAATGTTATTATTGATGGAGGTAGTATTGATAACCTTGTTTCAGAAGAAATGGTTAGTAATTTGTGGTTGGAGAGAAGAAGGTATCTAAATCCATACCGGATTGCTTGGTTGTAGAAGGACCATAAAGCTTTGGTAAATGAACAATGTCTAGTAAAGTTCAAGATTGTAAATTGCCATGATGAGATATTGTGTGATATTATGCCTATCGATGTTTTTCATATGATATTAGGAAAACCGTGGTAGTTTGATCAGTGACCAATGTATGATGGACATGCTAACACCTATTCCTTGAAAAAGGATGGTGTTTGTCATAAGTTGAAACCGCTGAGGGAGGTAGAAGAAAAGGTATGTAGTAATGCAAGAATTTGTTTGGTTGATGGAAGAAAGTTCCTAGAAGGTATGAGGCATGAGCATGTGTGTTTTACATTGATCCCTAGAGTTGATAAAGAATATACTAATGAGGTACCTATAGAGTTTTCAGATTTGTTGAATGAGTTTCAAGATTTTTTTTTTGATAACATACCTAAAGGTTTTCCTTCAGTAAGAAAGATTAGTCATTAAATGAACCTAATTCTTGCAGCCAATTTTCCAAATAAAGTAGCTCATCATATGACTCTAGCATAGAGTGAAGAGTTGAATAGACAAGTGCAAGAGTTGTTGCAGAAGGGATTCATTAGAGACATTTTGAGTCCATCTGCAATACCTACAGTACTAGTACCAAAGAAGGATGGGGAATGGTAGATGTGTATAGATTCTAGAACCATCAACAAGATCACCATCAAGTATAGATTTCCCTTACTGAGAATGGATGACATTATGGATTATTTGTGTGGATCTTAGTACTTCACGAAGATAGATATGAAGAGCAGATATCACTAGATACATATTAGAGAAGGAGATGAATTGGAAGACAACCTTCAAAACCAAGGAGGGCTTGTATGAGTGGTTAGTCATGCCTTTTGGGCTAACCAATGCAATAAGCAAATTTATGCAACTTATGAATGAGGTATTGAAAGAATTTTTAAGAAAATTTGTCATTGTTTATTTGGATGATATTTTCATTTTTAGTAAGACATTGGAGGAGCTCATGATGTATATCTGAAGAGTTTTTGAGAAGCTAAGGGAGGAGAAGTTGTTGATTAATTTGAAGAAATGTAATTTTGTGAAGAGAGAGTTGGTGCATCTTGGATTTTTTGTCTCAATAGAGGGTCTTAAAATGGATCCAAAGAAGTTGAGGGCTATCATTGAATGGCCTACCTCAACGAGTGTTATAGAGGTAAGGTCATTTCATGGTCTAGCAAGTTTTATAGAAAGTTTATTAAGAATTTTAGTAGTATTTGTGCACCTTTAATTGAAGCAATGAGAGGGGATAGAAAGGATTTTAAATGGACTATAGGAGAACAAAGAGTTTTGAGATGTTGAAAAAGAAAGTTATAGAGCAACCTATTTTGGCACTTCCAAATTTCAATAAGATCTTTCAGGTAGATTGTGATGCTAGTGGCACTGCCATAGGAGTTGTTTTGAGTCAAGAAGGTAAGCATGTTACCGATTTTGGTGAGAAGTTGAATGATGCTAAGAAGAAATATTATGTCTATGATCAAGAGTTTTATGCTATATTTCGGGCTTTGAAGAAATGGAGACACTATTTTTTTCCAAAATAATTTGTTTTATATACTAATCACTGGGCTTTACAATATCTCAATAGTCAAGGAAAGTTAATTAAAAGGCACTTAAAATGGGTTGAGTTTTTGCAAAGTTATACTTTTGTTTTGAAGAATAAGAGTAAAAGGTCAAATAGAATTGCAAATGCCTTGAGTAGAAGGCAATTTTTTTTTATAGAGATGAATATAGAGGTTTTTGGGTTCAATGAACTCAAGGATCTATATCCTGAAGATCCAGACTTTGTAGAAGCTTGGAAGGATTTTTTTGGAACCTAATACATTGGATAGGACAAGATGGTTGAATTTCTTAATCCAAGATGGGATGTTGTTTAGAGGAAGCCAATTGTGCATTCCAAGGAGTTCCATGAGAGATATTATAATCAAGGAGAAGCATAGTTGAGGATTGGTTGGATATTTTGGTCAAGATAAGACCATTGCTATTGTTAGTGAGAATTATTTGCCATAGTTACAACAAGATGTGAAGAATTCTATACAAAGTTGTAGATTATGTCAGATGGCCAAAGGAACAAGTCAGAATACTAGATTGTATCAGCCATTACCTATATTTGAGAGGCCATGGGAGGATATTAGCATGGATTTTGTTCTTGGATTGCCAAGGACACAGAGAGGGCATGATTACATATTTGTGGTGGTGGATATATTTTCAAAGAGGGCACATTTAATATTGTGTCATAAGACCAGTGATGATGTTCATATTACGAAGTTGTTTTTCAGAGGTGGTGAGACTACATGGTCTATTGAAGAATATAGTTTCATACATAGATACCAAATTTGTTGGTTATTTCTGGAGGACATTGTGGAAGAAGTTGAAGATAGATTTGAAGCTCAGTTTTGTGCACCATCCACAGACTGGAGGAAAAATAGAGGTGGTGAATAGGGATTTGGATAACCTACTAAGATGCTTAGTAGGAGATAATCCCAAGGGATGGGATTTGTTTATACTACAAGAAAAAAATTCTTACAACAATTATGTCAATAGGAGTACTCGTAAATCCCCATTCCAGATTATATATGGGAGTAGTCCAAGGAATTTTTTTGGGTTGGGGAAGATGGAAAAAGGAGAAAAAAGTAGTGTTGAGGCTAAATATTTTGCAGAGCACCTAAAGAACTTGCATGAAGAGGTAAGAAATCACATCAATGAGATGAATTCTTAATACAAAGTTAAAGCTGATCAAAAGAGGAGATTTAAAGAATTTCAAGTTGGCGATGATGCCAGCGTCCTCCCTATCTACGCCAGCATGGGAGCTTTGGAATAGGGTGTGGGAAGCATTATTTTGTAGAATAGTTGATTGAGATAGCTCTTGTTTCAACCGACCACCCTCTCATGAAATCTCGTTCATATAATAATCTTGCATGATCTTATCATGGTGAAGGTGATTATGACACCACTAGCCACTACTACATGGCATCAATCAAGGAAAGCCAAAGGCCATGGGATTTTTTGTTTCCATACTCTGGGCTGGGACAGGTTCAACTGAAGTTGGGAGATCTTAAGAGTTCTCTTTCAAATTTTGAAAAGGTTCAAGAGGTGCACAAATTGGATTTGTTGAAAAGGCTTAAGAAACTGGAAAGAAATGTAAATGGTAGGTGTAAAAAGACATCATGGCATGGAATGCAATGATTGTAGGATATGTTGATTCATTTATTAATTGTTTTTTATACTGGAATAATAGATAGATGTCTCGTTTCCAAGCAGAATTGAAAATTCAAGGAATTTATTTCTAGAAAAGGAGAGAGAGTTCAATCCATTAATGGCACATTTAGAAAAAAAGGTAAACAGAAGATTAGAATCCAACCCAGATCCAACACTGGCAGGAACAATAATTTGTTATTGAGCTCAACCTTTTGCTCCAAATTCCAAATGCTTTGATTTCATGATCCTAAGTTTCAAATGCCCCAATCTCTGCAAAATCCACAATAGAATCCCATTTTTTGACCATCTCCCCGAAACCCAAAACATTTTTCGCAAGAAGAAGAATGTGGTTGTACAGGAATTTCAAAATGGTCCCCAACCAACTCCTGAACCAAAATATAGTTAGATTTTAATTTATTAAATTAATAATCAACTAAAAATATTTCAATTAAAATCTTAATTTGGGTAAATAAAATTGATACCCAAAAATGGTAAAACCATTTACTGACATTTATTTCATATTATAATTAATTGTTTACTCCAACCTTATAACATTTTTATTTATTTATCATATTATTATTTACTTATTAACATTACATTGTAAATTTATTTATTATTAACTATAATTATTTATTTATATATATTTATATATTTATTTATCAAAGTAAATCCCAATTTATTTTAATACATAAAATCACTAAATGCATATTATTAGAAAAATTAAACCAAATACCAAAACAATTACCTAACCACTATCTAGGGTCAAATGCAAAACTTCAAGCAACACTGACTGGCCACTAACAAAACTAACAAGGTATCAACCAGATACTCATCCTATTCAAGGATGATGGCTAGGGTAGGGGACCAAGTTTTATCTCCGATCAACTGATCCATTGGGTTCAAGGCATACTCAGACCTACCAATTCAGGTGGAGTCAATGCCTAGCACCTGTAACCAACATCACACAAAACGGTTGTGCATATACATATCCATATAAACAAACACATTATGAAAGGGAATCACAGCGTCGCAGGGTACTCACAAGTGAGTGATGCAACACTATCCCTTTCACCCAAACACATCATTAAGGACATCGCCAAGTTAATCAAATTGACTCATATACAATTAGTTGCATGATAATCACATAATAGTCATGATAAGATAATAACATAGTGCTCATGATAGGGTTAGTCTTCATAATCAAATAAAACCATATACTAATCATAACATGTGCATAAAACCTCATTAGAACATACATTTAAATATCCCTATTATTTAACCTTTGTCTCCAAGTTCCAAATCCAAACTACCTACACATCCATGGTGAGAATGGAGGGGGCACTACACCCTCCCCTCCTAAAACTTGACTTACTCCTAGAAGTCACAAACTAGGGTGGAAACATAACACATTAGTACTACAATTTCTATTACCAACATCAAAATTGATTCATTACATCAAATAATATACACTAGTTTTTCCTATGAAAATAATTCATCTCACAAGGATATATACTTATATAGTCCATTTCAAACATGACCTATCCTTTTAGTTTTCAATGTCACAATAATAACACAATCAAGAATTTCATTTCAAAAATGATTCCATAGTACATAAACCACTCAAAATCCTTACATATTAGCATTAACACCCATCAGTTTCTTTCAGGACAAAGAAAGCATTGCACCCTTTTAATCCTAACTAGCAGAATTTATCATAACAAAATCATATAAAAGTATTCATTTCCAAATGCATCACCATTTCATTTTCTTTACCCTTAAACTACAATTCCTCTTCCAATACTTTGTTAAGCAATCAATACCTCAAAATGCTATATTTCCATAAAACAAAACATAATTATACACACAAGGCACACATTTTTTATTAAATATCCATCATTTACAAACAAGACATTCTACTTTATTCATTTTACAACACTAAATGTCATAAAATATTCAACAAAAGATCATGATTTTACACCTTTTTAGAAGCATGGAAACACAATTTATTATTTTATAAGTACTATATTCATGATTTAACATACATTCTTCACATACACACAAATTCACATCACTAGTAATCACATCACAAGGCTACACAAGGGTCCATCTGGACACCAGGAAGCAACATACTAATCCATGATACATAATCCATGAGCCAAGAGCCAATATCCATCTCACAAAATCCATATCTCACACTCAATGGCTTGATGGTGTTAGGCCACACACACATGGTGAGACCATCCAAGCAAGACCACAATGACCTATCTCTTGTTGTATAAGGTGGTTAGCCTCCAAGAGATAGTCATCACACAGGTGGGTAGTGAGTCCTAGTTGTCTAATAGCCTCACATACCTCCATCCTCAAGGTTCCTTGTGTCTGATTCCTCATATACACTCACCAATTATGTCTCATATGTCCTTGGAGAGGAATCATAATATGACACATGATCGACATTGAAAATAATAAGGATAAACTAGTTAACTACCAAAGTCATAAATAAATATCAAATAAAGATTCAATTTCAGCAATAAAGCAAGAAATGCACATAATTTCAACACTAAATCAAATGTAACCATGAGGGCTATGTGAAAATAAGATCACAAGGTGTGGCTAAACCATCACAATCAATAGAAAATCATCGATACCATAAAGAAAATACATAATCTTCAAAATTTCACTGTACAACACTGTGTGACTAAATACTAGCCACCAAATGAGGAAGGAGGGAACAACGTCAGGCTATAGCAGTAGCCCTCGTGTGGTGCAGAGTGAGCACGCCATCCACATGGCTAAGAGTGTACTCCTTGGTTACACCTTGCATCACGTCATCATGCAGCATGGACTAGCCAAGTGGCCCATGCACTCATTGGCTACTTGTATGGGATGTGCACCTCAACCACATCTCACATCATGTCTTAGTGCGGGTCATACACCAGCTAGAGAAGGCACGTATTGTTCATATGTTGCATGGTAGTGTGTTTGTGGCTCCATGTAGGCACGCACAGAACACACCCCGCATAGCGATACCTTGTGGAGAAGGCACACAGAAGTACTCATCATAGCCATAGGTATACATGGCTAGGACATACCCATATGCTAACTGACCCAAACAATGTTGAAAGTAAACATGAGTATCCCTCTACAAGTGTACGAGTCCCCATTACACTCATTACACAAGTAGGCTATCATAACACAATCTCATAGTGCACCTTCACATGTCTATGCACGTGGCATTGTGTCCTCAAGCCCAGCTCCCTACCATCAGCAACACGGCATCATCACCAACACTGTGTCGGAACATTTGTGGGGTGTGGAATCATATCCATTGCATCATGTCAGAACACGTGCAGATACAATATATATAATGCATATATGATTATATCAATATGGGGCTACTCGAGCTTCACCTCTCATATAGATGAGGTTGAATCACTGATGCCAACTCAATGTCCCTACAGATTGCCAGGAATATACTAACAAACCAATGTTGTTGTAATCAAAACTATGGGGATTAGGCTAGCACATATGGATCAAGTACCCTAATCCATCATAAGAGGAAGTAGTGAGTACTTTCCTCAGGGTCGGTTGAGCTGAGACCGCTCTACACCGCAATATGCATACACTACACACCTCGCCCAAGGAACTTTGTGGCTGCTACTACCCCTTCACGAACTAAATTTTGGCTACTCTTATATTTCAACCACACATGGGTTGGCCCTCAATCAAGTAACAAACATACAAACACACATAATGGTATGGTTAATCCCAGACCTAAAATACAACATATTCCCCATGGATGGGTACATAGTATCACCATCCCATGGGTACACAAAGTAAGTATGGGGTATTCACAACACTCAACCAATGCATAGTTATTGGTTTCTCACATTTATAGGGGGGTTACATTTACATACTCAATTCCATTACTTTTCAAAATTTCACATACCATAAGTACATTTATTTCCATAATCAATATGATTCTCTTTCCAAAATCATATCATTACCTATTATCCATAACCCTTTACAAGCTTTCTTTCACTCTACTCTTTTCCATATATCACATGATGCTAAATGTCAATGTCATGATCATCGTGATCACTTAACAACTCCACTTAACAAATTCACATTCACTTTTATTCATTTGGTATAACATTCTATCCTCATAACATATGCATATGCAAACTAAATTTTCTTCGACATAATAAGAATTTTACATAAGCAACCATGTATTCCTAACTACATCCAAGAATCATTAATACTTTCACACCAACATTCATGCATCCAAAGTACTAAAAATTATACACAAGTTCCATATTCACAAAAGAACAATAATGATCCTCTACTTAACTCTTACTACTTCATGTAGGTCTTTCCTAAACACCAACAACTCTTACTTCATCACAAGTTATTCAAATTTTCACAAAACCAAGGATTCACATATTTGTTCCCAAACACAATCCCATGTTCTCTCAAACTTTTTCCCAAGCCAATACAAGTAACACTAAATCTTTACACAGTGATTATGCCTACTCAAACATCCTTGTTCCATTCCTGAGCTTAATTACTTCACATGTTACCGCATCATAACAATTTAACATTCAAGAAATCCAATGCATAACTCTTTTTTATTTATACAATAGTAATAAAAGAGAAAGACATTACATCATAGGTTTCAACTACACATATCAAACAAGATGTTCAAATACCAATATAGTCATCATAATTTTTCAAAATAGAAACCTAGTTCTATGCACTAGCATCTTATTTTTTTCACAAATGTATCCCTTTCCAATAAAAATATATCACATCATGTAATGTAAAACTTAATCACATAAATTTACTTCCAAATGCATAGATTAAATACAGTTACAGGACATAATAACCAGACCAAAATAACCCTAGACAGAATAACGTGGTCACAATAACCCAAGGATAAAATAACTGAGGGTCATAATAACCCAAGCCAAAATAATATGTGGTCAAAATCACCCATGGACAGAATATCCTCATAAGAATATAGATAAAGGAAAACAAAATTTATAAATTACATTTATTTTGACCAAGGGTTATTTTGTCCATGGATTATTTTGACCACGGGTTATTTTGTCCATGGGTTATTATGACCTTGGGTTATTCTATCCTTTGGTTATTATGACTGGGTTATTGTATCCAAGGTTATTGTGGCCGGGTTATTATGTCCTGATACCATTAAATACCCAGCAACTACACTCAATCTCATTCATAATCTATCTTTTATGCATAAACCAAAAGTAAGGAGTGCAGTTTCAGGAGAACATAAGATCTGTCACTCAAGTAATTTCAGACATAATTTCTTTGATTTGCAGTCAAGGTTTAAGCATACAAGTTTAAGGCCTAAATGTTTTTATCTTATAATGTGGTTTAAGACTAATTCTCTTTATTAACTATATGTGGGTTAAGAGAAAGAGGAGACAAGATAATTTAATTTGATGCAAGCCACTTGCAAACACAACCTTTCCAAATATAGCATCTATATAAAGGAGAATTAAGTCACACTTTCTACCCAAATCTCAACTATCACCATCAGGAATTTTTTTCCATTTCTAATCATAACTAAACACATGATCAAGATTCCATTACACCACCTTGCATATATTATAACAATCATGAAAAGACAATTTGATAATTCATTTATTAACTACCTACATACTTTTCCTTAGTCTATTATAACAACCCTTTTACATGCAGTATATTCTTAACATTATGAAAATGTGTTGAACAACATATAGGTGTAAACACTTGCAAACCACGGAAAAACACATGAAGAGATGACACACTCAGGTCATGACTTTTTTTGTAAACCACATAACATACATTCCCACTTGCATAGAACCAGATAAGTAACTTAGCTACACAAAAAAGAATATTATCCTAATGCACATTTAGTCAAACAAGGAAATCCACATGCCAACTTGTTAGCTAATTAATCTAAACCCGCACATACATTCCAAGACTAAATTTTTACTTTTAAAGAACTAGAAGTCATGGAAATGAAACAAGGTCACACAAGAAAAATAAACAGTTACAAGCATCCAAGGAATCACACCCAATAGGAGAATACACAAAGCATCTAATCCTCTATCTAACATCTCAACTGGGTGTTAAAATTAAAACATGGTATCTAACACAATGGTCCCTATGGCCTTCTAGCCACACATCAGACATCCAAGAACACATGCATAGGAAAAGTTACTATAACTAGATATGGGTGAAAAAATTAACCAAAGATCCTAGTGTTGCAACACTGGCTCTGATACCAAGTGTAACACCCTTCCAAGGAACCCCAGAGGACAAGACTTAACTAGGACATCTAATGGAACATTTTTTTTAAAACAACAATAGAATTCATAAGATAACATGATAACTAATCCCAAGTCCAGGTCCTCTAAGGTTCCTCGATTGTGCTACTCACAAAACTAATAATCAAGATAACATGATTTATCTAAATTGCAAGGTTCATTTTAAAGCTTCACATTAAATGATTCTACATTACTTTACTTCCATCATATGAAAAATGATAATCAAACATTACAAATCATTTTCTAGCTAACTATCATATCAGTGATACATTACTTTATAGTATTCCTTAGAAGAAGAAATCATCAATAATTGCTACATCATTACAATAATTACAACAATGCTTCCCTTAGTACATGTGGGAAGATTACATCAGATTACATTAAGAGATGCAAACATAAATACAATCCAATACTCAAATACATAATAGGAAGTCTTCCCAAATAGGAATAGGAACTAGAGTCCACAGAGTAATGATCAATCACCATGCTCACGAACATGCAGCAAGAATACCCAATGGAGAAAAAGCACCAACCTCCTGACTATGTGGAACCCTTAGGTCCACCCCCCGTGCTAGGAGATAACACAAGGTTCCACATCCAATAAGAACTCAGGGGAGCAACACGCTAACATAAACAAGGGGCTATACATGACCTCTACACAACACTGCCAACACCAACATCACTTCCAAAGGCACACACCCAATAGAAAGAGGAAATACATCTAGGGAGTGGTAGACTGCCACAGGGAGGAGTATCATCACATGGTCCTAGCATGGGTTATCTTGGCAGTCTCTCACTGGACCCCGACCCCCATCTATGGTTGTCCCAGTAACCTCTCACTAGGTCCCAACCCCATAGGGTGACACATGTGGAATCAACATACTAAAAACACTTCCCAGTGACATAGAAGCTTGAATATATTATACATAGATGGCATTCATTTGACAATTCCATATACACTTAATCCATTAATAAAAACACATTGTCTAATACAAACCATTTAATCATCACATTATACCCATGAAGACATTCCTTTAATTAAAGCATTATTTCACTTATCACTCGCTTTAACCTCACCACTTACTACAATAGAGATTATTTAACACCAATAATTATATTTTCAAATCACTATAATTACAATATTCTAAATAATTAAATTACATGGCAATTTAACTAATCAACTAAAATTAGTTATATAAAAATATTCGTCATTCACCTATTGAATAATATAAATCATTTATTGTTTATTCTAAAACATTTAAATTGAGTAACATTTTTCCCTAACATTTTATCTTCACATAATGTTAAAAATTCCCTTAACTGTCAATTACCTATATGTGAAATAAATCAATTTACTTTATTATTTACCCTATTCATTTATTCATAGCAAGTTAATTACCCATTTTAATTATCTGATTCAAATCCTTTAACATTTAATATAATTCATTTAACTAATCTACACATCATTCGATTATCTATATATGAATAAATCAATTCTCTTTAATTATATACTCAATTTAAAACTCATTTTAATACTAACTTATCTGATTAAAAGCAAGTTGTTATTACATACCATTTTTGTTTCTTCACTATCATTTAATCTAACTATTACCTGATTTTTAGCTTTCAGCTGAAATCAGGTAACTTAATGTTTGTTCTTTTTGTGTTGTTTAAACATTTAAAAGATAAACCATAAGTTTGCTAGGTCAAGTAAATATGCCTGATAAAGATTGTCAAATGAAATAGATTACATTTTCATTCCAATGTTGCAATTACAGCAAATGAGAAAAGAGAACCATATGTGTACAAATGTAATCTTTATTGATAATGATGAAGTGTACATGTCCCTCACAAACCAAGGGACTAACTTTACTTATTCAATGAAAATAAAGAACATTTGATACATGAATAAGTAAAAAACAATGTGCATATAAGAATGGAGACCAGTCATTGCCTGAGAATGACTAGTTGCAAAGTTGTCTGCTTGCCCTGTTGTTACTACCCCAAGCTACTTGTGTCCTCCCCAGCTCCGTAGTGCTCCTAGCTCCTGCATCTGGAAAAAAAATGATATTAGAGCGAGGCTCTAAGCAATGAAAAATATCAATCCTTACATACACATCTACCTATGCATGTATAAATTGATCCATAAGTGCATCAAATATGCATGCAAACCTTGGATGTCCTGGAAAACAACGAAGTCATCAAACACATCCAAAATATGCATCTATTTTTCTAACTTGTTTGCTTCATGTGCAGATTTAGGACAAGTCTGATTACTGTTTTGATTTAGATTAAATATAGCATGTGGGGTAAATGTGGATCCCACGAGGGTAGAGCTCAAAATGCTTTGAAAGAAAAAGGAAATTGAGCAACTTGATCAAATATTTACCTATTATTAATGCATTAAATCAATATGGAATCACACTAGTTGATCAACTTTCACTTTCAGATTCAAAGGATGCAACACATTTTGCTGGATATGTCTTTCAATCTTCTTAAGTGGACCCTTGATCCATTTTATAAAAAATAAGTAAGTGATTTTGGAGATGCATCAATTCCAATCATAGATGCATCAAGTTCAATTATGCATCTCTTAAATAATGAGAGAGAAATCCAGAGTATTGTCAGGTCCCTCTCACCTTGACCCTATTGGACAGCCACACATCACATAGGATAGTGAGCTTTTAGGTCACCAACATAGTGGACATGTGTCTGCCCACTAGGATCAAAGTGGGGAGATAGTTATGTGTTACACATGATCAAAAAGGAAAACAAATATTGTGGAGTTCAAGTAGAAAATTCATGTCAAGAAACAAGCATTGTTATGGAAACCATGAAGGTAGGGACAGTCCTAAAGGAAGGATGAATGCTACACCTCATAGTAGAACAGCCACAAGGAAGTATGCTATGGGGTAGCAAGGGAGGTTTTTTGGTTTCAGGAAGATCTATTAATCATTGACCAAGTAAAATCAGCAAGCCATGAGAAAATAAGGGGCATATCATACCCAAGTGAAGCAACCATTTGCATCAGAATACAGCCATTGGTGCAGCCACATGTCAATAAATGAAGAAGTTGAAGTGCATAGGACAGCCACATGCAAAGCCTATGACCTATGCAACTTGTTCAAGTGATGGTCAAACATAAAAGCTACAAGGGTATTGAGACCAAAGAGACAATTTGAATACAATATTTAGATGCATTTAAGGACAGGAGAACATCAGTTGATATGACAGCCATAAGCCTGGGGCAGTATTGCATGAGTAGCTTGATCACTTGTTTCGAGAGGGAAGGGGCTAGGTAACACAACATTTATGAGCACCTAATAGTCAAGAACAACAATGCATTTGGAAGGACCAAGTATGCATCAACAGTTATGTTGATTACAGTGCACAAGAGAGAAAAGCAGTCATGAGGCTTATTGAGCTAAAAGTTTCAAGCCACAAAGAATATAATCATCATGCATGAACAATAGAAATTAAACCATATACTACAAAACCCATGGATTTTATTTATATACAGTCTAGGTGTGAAGATTTTGTTCTGATGTTTGGCCTACAAAGTTTTGGTGTTGAAATGACAAAGAAACTCTTGGACTAGTGTAAAGTCTACCTCATTTCATGGTGAGTGAGGTATTGAACATACAGGGCTATATAAATGCATGTTGATAGTTATAAATCATTGAGGGACAGCCATAGGTGTTCCTAGAATCCAAGTAGTAGATAGCCTTGTGGATGGTGACAAGATACAAGCGGCCATTTGAGCAAGATGGCATTGTCTTCTCATGTAGGAGTAGAAGCTGCCAAATTCCTTCAAGAATTGATTTAGGAATCAAAATATGAACCCATCAAATTGGCAACCAAACTTTTTATGATGTGCCACCACATAAAACTGAGTGGAAAAGATCATTCCTTACCTTATCAAGTAATATCTAGCGCTATGGAGATGGTTCTTGCTCAACATGGCCTTGATCGAAATGCTCTAAGATCATCAAGTCTTACAATTGCTAGTGGCTCCCTTTCTGCATATGTGAATTCACAATCTACAAAGCCTGTGAATGAAAGAAAAATTTCTTTGGATACTGGCAGTGCTGAAGTATAAAAGGAAAAAGGAAAATACATTCAAGAAACATCAACTCTAGTTGACACAGATAATGTGCCCATAACCTATTGGAAGATCTGGGGAAGGAATGGCTAATGGGTATCATGCAAAGAGCAATGTTGTGAGGGGGATTTGAGGGACATCTTTGTAATCTCTAAAAGCTTATGAGAATCTGTTAAAAATAAATGATCTAGTCATATATCAACAAGAAAGCAGAATTGCAAATGACAACTCTACATATCTCAATCTCATGTGTGAAATGGCACAATCATGAAGATGAATCATGAAGGATTCAAAAGACAGTCATTATTGACTATTTAGCAACCTTGAAAAGCATGATAGCCATGAGATTGGAGATAGTCATAGGAATGGTAATGAGCACAAGGATGAAATCATCTAAAGAGGATAATGATGATATTTCTTGTAAGATATTTAAAGGAGCAAGCCCAAAGGTTGAGAACATGTCAAGGAAAAATATGGCAGTGTGAAGACTTCATGGATGAAGACAACCTTGGGCAGATCAAGGGCAACAAAACCATCAAAAGAGCACAGGAAGGAGTGGAACTCAGTCATTGGACAGTGAACTCAAAAGGAATAGTCACTTGTAGTTTTTCCTTATTATATCATGATTGTCTCTAGATACATATGTTGTTCTTTATAAAGACTTCCATTTTCTTGATATCCATGGATCTCTTGAGTGTGCATATGAATATGCAAACTAATGTTTCATCAATCCCACTATGTCCTACTTGTGATGGATGCAATATATCTTCACTGGGTAGTACCATAGAAAGGCAATGAACTATGTGACTGACAAGGGGTAGTGGCACCAAGCAAGGCTTTTCCAAAAATGCAGAGACATCTCACTGTCTTATAGGAGTTTCTACAAAATTATGAGCAAAGTTAAGAGACTGTGAATCATAAGAGAGTATGGAAATCACCCAAGGACAAGAGCATTAAATCACAATCATAGCGGAATGTTTCAACGGAAAATTCAAGTCTAAAATGATAGTGATCACCTCAAAGGAAGTAGGGTAGTCACTGCATTTGGAGAAGACAAAAAAAGATAATGATCATTAGTTGGAGCAAGGATGTCCATGGAGTTTAGTTAGTCTACAGAAACACAAAGATTATCAAGAAGGTAGTTCAAGGTAATAGTATGAAAATTTTGTAATGGTAAGTCATGAAAACTACAGTCAAAGAAGTACATTTGCAAAACAAACATATGATGCTCACAAAAAGACTCATTTTTTGCTACAAATTGGAGCTTTCAATTGTACCCACACTGTACAATGGCATTGAATCTTTTTTTTTAACAAAATCTGAAGTTTTCTTTCAACCTAAAAGGACCCATTTGGGTTCAAGATAGAAAAGCTAATGCACAAAAACAACAATGGTGAAAAGGGAGCATAAATGATAAATGGAATTCATGCATTATGACAGGTTGTGGCTAAGAAAACCTCTTTTTTTGTAAAATATGGAAGAACCACTTGGGGTTTCAAAATATGAAACAAAAAAAGCTATAGATTGAAGACAATGGAGTGTATTTAAAAAACCCAGTTGCATTTCTACAAAAAATATGATTTTCTTCAAGAAACCATGAAACCCACTTGGGTTCTTTTGAAAAAAGTTGCAGATTCAGAAATATATATGCTACAGAAAACCCACTTAAGGGTTTTGCAATTATATTGCAAAATGGAACGAGAAATTGTGAAATAAAGAGGAAACTCATTTTCAAAAATGGAGGTCGAGCTCACAAGAAATCTTCTTCTTCTACATATCAGAAACCCATCTGGGTTGTTAAAAAATTTGTTAATACAGAAGAGAATTGAAAAGACATTTTGGGGTTTTCAAATGAAGCAAAACCACATAT
This sequence comes from Sequoia sempervirens, assembly GCA_007258455.2. Classification (NCBI taxonomy): domain Eukaryota; kingdom Viridiplantae; phylum Streptophyta; class Pinopsida; order Cupressales; family Cupressaceae; genus Sequoia; species Sequoia sempervirens. Next base: position 28,877,503 of record VDFB02000007.1, on the reverse strand, counting down.
AAAATACACTATTTTCTATCCATGGCCACGGCCAAGAAGCTTCTTTTTCTTCATGAAAGCAATATAAACAACAATGGGGTGTCCTTATTAATGAATGCAAAGAAGAAAATAAGCATTTTTTGTTATCTTTTCAAGATGGAGGGCTCAAAATAGCTTTTTGTTGCTCAAAATCAGAATAGAGTCGATTTAACTCACCTAGAGCTTTTGATCACAAATTTCTTGGAAAACTTTCAAGCTTTTTCTTCTAACAAAGCTTCATTGAGTTCTCATGGTGGCCATCAACAAATGAAACAACAATAGAAGGAGCAAATGAAACAATATGGGTCAGAAATGTGTCCATGGTTGTGGCTTGTAAGTTCAAAAACGGCCTCCAAATGGTGAAAAATGCAGATTTCAAGATACAAAAAAGCATTTTACCTCTTTTTTCTGTGTTTCTCATTACTGAAATCTCAACAAAACCGTGGTGAATCTCCAATTTTTTCCTATCTTTGCTCAAACCCCACGGTGGCAGAGTCATGTTCCAGATTCTTCAACGACAAAATGATGGGCTTGCCTCATTGTTTGGTTGTTTTGATGATTAGGGTTTGACCCTACTTGAGTTCAATGGGATTTTCTTCCCATCTTTTAAAAATATTGAAGCATGTGTTAAATGCAACGGGGGCCGAAATCATATGTTATTGCCTTAGGCATTCTATGCCTTAGGTTATTTTTCCCTATTTTCAAACTTTGCTAAGTTCAAAACAAAAACATGTGCAGTATGCCATGTAGCTTATGTGTTATGCCTTTGTTTTTTCCCGACAATCATGTGAATTGGAATATGCTTTCCAAGAAATTTGGAGGTCGGCCATATTGGCCAAGTGTTTTGGAGCTCTATGATGCCTTTTAAAACCAATGAGTATTGCCCATGTGTGGACTAAAATGCAAAATGTGATAAGTTGAGATGGTCAAGTGTCTTGGAAACTTTTGAAAGCTTTTCGATATGGCATTATATGTTGCATTTTATTCCAATGTTTAAAGATATCATGTAAGTGATTTGAAAATCACTTTTATTATGTCTTTTAATGCAAATGTAATGTAATTCAAGGATGGTGGGCCCCTTATTTTGTGTTTTGAATGTAAAACGACTTGATTAAGTGATGTTTTATGAATCACTTAATCAAGGTCATTATCTTTAATTCTTTTTAGAGTCTTGTGTTTTCAAAAACACACATATTACATGAGGAGAGTTTGGTTCAAGACTTGTGTGAAGACCAATGATGACTTGCAAACATGAGAAATGTGTGAGAGGTTGTTTTAACTGATTTTAGAGAAAAAGGAGTTGTTTGGAGGCATTTTGTCAAATTTTTAGTGTGACTATTGACTTGGCTTAACTTTTCTTCATGTGGAGGACAATTTGGAGGGTTTCTAGAAGGTTCTTTTTGGTCTTTTCTGTTGTATCTAACTAGAATCTTCTAGAAGCACTTGTGTGAGGGTTTTTGGTGGGTTTTTGCTTAAGTATGTTCATTTTGAACATTTTGAGCTAGTTATTTCTTTCCAGCAACAAGGTAGCTTTGTTTTGGAGCTATTTTTCATGGAGTAGTATTGTGACTCAGATGGGCCTATTATACAGTAAGCACTTTGAATTAATAAAGTAGAGCATTTTTACCTTCTCATTTCATGTTTCTCATGTATGTTGTTAATGATTGATCAATTTGTCTTGTGAAAATCTATCTTTCCTTGCAAGCTTGTCTCATGTTTATGCATCTGTTTAGTAGAAGATGTATGTTTACAGGTTGTAAGTTGTGTTGTTTAGTAGTGTTGTTAATTGGGAAACCCCTATTTTCCTTTTAAAAGCGTTGTTTATAGACCTCCTTGTGAATTATTTATGTAAATTGCATTGGAAAGTGAGTTGTGTGAGTCCAACTTTATGATATTAATTTGAATGTCATAGGCTATCAATAGGTCTAGGTTTTTTTGGTGCATCACCTTAGGTTTTTCAACATTAGGTTTATTTTCATGCAAATTCTTACCCTTTACCTTAGAGATTAATAGTTAGGTGACACCAAAAGGGGAAGCCGACTCATAATTCAGAGGTCTAGTTTCGAATAGGATACCCACAACCTGAAAGCAGTCACATGTTACATCCAAATCTGCCAAGTTCATTCATAGCTTGGCATTTAGGGTGCATATTTGGATCCCTAACACTAACACATACACAAAAACCGTTCTTTTACTAATAACCCTAATATGATATATATATATATAGTTATATAGTTATATAGTTATATATATCTATGTGCACATACCTATATATATATATAAATACATATATATTCATCATATTATTATTATCAAAATACACAAAATAATCTCTATTTAATCATAATATAACACATATATATATCAGAGTACTAAAATGAAGTATAAATTATAATATAACTTATATATTGCTAACCCTAAGACAAGCTGCGAAGGCAGTGATGACACAAGGAGGGAAGGGCACATGGCCCCTAGCTAAGGCACGGAGGCATTGAACTGTTTGATAGAATACCTCAAAGAGATCTCATCTCATGAACTGATATGATAGCAGGGTGCTCACAAAGTGAATTAGTTGAAAAGACTTCAGAAAATTTCAATCCAATGTGATTGGTTGGGGACGCATGACCGCAGGATAGGCACAAAATGTATTTGCTAAAAATGCTTTAGAAACATTCAAGAAAATGTGAACAGTTGGTGTTAAGCCAAATCCTGCGGCGTTTTCTAGCATCCTCCCTACCTGTGCTAGCATGGGAGGTTTGGAACAAGGCGTGGGTAGCATTTTCTTGCAGAATAGTTGACTAAGATAGCTCTTGTTTCAATCGACCATCCTCTCATCAAATCTCATTCATATAATAATCTTGCACAATCTTATCATAGCGAAGATGATTATGACACCGCTAGCCACTACTACATGGCATTAGTCAAGGAAAGCCAGAGGTCACAGGATTTTATGTTGCCATACTCTAGGTTGGGATAGGTTCAAGTGAAGCTGGGAGATCTTAAGAGTTCTCTTTCAAATTTTGAAAAGGTTCAAAAGTTGTGCAAATTGGATTTGTTGAAAAGGCTTAAGAAACTAGCAAGAAATGTAAATGGCTGGTGTAAAAGGACATCATGGCATGGAATGCAATGATTGCAAGATATGTCGATTCATTTATTAATTATTTTTTATACTGGAATAATAGATAGATGTCTCATTTCCAAGAAGAATTGAAAAATTGAGGAATTTATTTCCAAAAACAAAGAGAGAATTCAATCCATTGATAGCACATTCATAGAAACAAGTAAACAGTAGATTAGAATCCAACCTGGATCCAATGTTGGCAAGAATGAAAATTTGCTATAGAGCTCAACCTTTCGCTCCAAATTCCAACTACTCTAATTTCATGATCCCAAGTTTCAAACCCCCCAATCCTCTAAAAAATCCACAATAGAATCCCATTTTTTGACCATCTCCTCAAAACCCAGAACGTTTTTTTGCAAGATGAAAAATGTGGTTGTACAAGAATTTCAAAACGATCCCCAACCAACTCTCAAAACAAAATATAGTTAGATTTTAATATATTAAATTAATAATCAATTAAAATCTTAATTTGGGTAAATATAATTGATACCCACAAACGGTAAAACTATTTACCGACATTTATTGCACATTATAATTAATTAATTACTCCAACCTTATAACCTTTTTATTTATTTATCATATTATTATTTACTTAACATTACATTGTAAATTTATTTTATTATTAACTATAATTATTTATTTATATATATTTATATATTTATTTATCAAAGTAAACCCCAATTTATTTTAATACATAAAATCACCAAAGGAATATGATCATACAAATTAAACAAAATGCCAAACAATTACTTGACCACTATCCAGGGTCAAATGCAAAACTTCAAGCAACACTGACTGACCACTGACAGAACTAACAAGGTATCAACCGGATACTCATCCTCTTCGAGGATGATGACTAGGGTAGGGGACCAAGTGTTATCTCCGATCAACTGATCCATTGGGTTCAAGGCATGCTCAGACTTGCCAATTCAGGTGGAGTCAATGCCTAGCACTTGTAACCTACAGTGCATAAAATGGTTGTGCATATACATATCCGTATAAATAGACACACTGTGAAAGGGAATTGCAGCCTACTCACAAGTGAGTGATGCAACACTATCCCTTTCACCCAAACACATCAGTAAGGATATCATCAAGTTAATCAAATCAACTCATATATAATCAGTTACATGATAATCACATAATAGTCATGATAAGATAATCACATATTTCTCATGATAGGGTTGGTCTTCATAATCAAATAAAACCATATACTAATCATAACATGTGCATAAAACCTCATTAGCACATACCTTTAAATATCCCTATTATTTTACCTTTGTCTCCAAGTTCCAAAGCCAAACTACCTACACATCCATGATGAGAATGGAGGGGCACTACAGTCTAGCATTTAAATATTGTGCCTCCATTATACCTAGCACCTTATCAAGATGTCTCAACTGTTCTTCCCATATTTTTTTGTATATGTGTATTTCATCAAATAACACTAATAGAAACTTCCTCATTTTTTATTAAATATGGTTTATACAAGACTAAAAGGTGACTACTACATTGGTCAACCCAAAGGACATAACCAAGAACTCATAATTATCATAATGATATCTAAATGTTGTCTTATGAATCTCCTCTCTCACCCTAAGTTGATGATATCTTGATTGAAGATCAATCTTTCAGAATTACACTACCCTATGCAACTCATCCAACAATTCATCAATCCAAGGAATAGGATATCATTTTTTTGTCTTTTATTAAGGGCACGATAATCTATACATCTTATGGTCATGTCCATATTCTTCGCCAAAACAGCCAAAGAAGAAAAGGGACTCAAACTAGATCTAATGTTCCCCATGTCAAGTATCTCCTTAATGGCCTTTTCAATCTCATCCTTGAACTTCTTAGGGTGTATGTAAGGAGTAGTGAAGATGGTTTTGGATTCCTCCTTCAACTCAATGATATTCTTGAACTCTCTATCTCCAGGTCTCCCTAGAGAGATCTCACCAAAAACCAAACTATGTTTTTCCAATAGTGGTTGAATAACTACATGATATATATTTCCATAATTAGTAATGGCCTTAGATGAGACTAGAAATTATGTTTCACATACCACATCACCATGCCTAATAATAATTTTCATCTATTTTGTTGACATAAATCTAGGAGCACCATTAGACATACCCCTCAAAACAACCTTTTTACCATCTGCTCTAAATTTTAACTCCATAGTTTGGAAGATCTAAGAATACATCCCTAAGGAGTAAAGAAACTAGATACCCAAAATAGAATTAGTGTCTCCTAAATTGGTGCAGGGGCACCTAGTCAACTTTTGTAAATATGGTCACATGTTATATTTTTGGGTGTTTAGAGTCTTGTTTGGTGTAATAAGGTTTATTTAGACCATTTGCAGTGTAATAAGTCTCATGCAAACTGTTAGAGTAAAAGTTGTCAAGTTTTGTGTAAATGTTGCAAATGTTGCATTAGCAACTTTGCACTTTTTGTTGTTCATGGAAGTTGAACGGTCTTTGGATTCAAAAGGTTGTTGGAACTATTGTGTTTTCATGGTTGATGTTTAAATATGCCTTGAAAATATTGAGGCAAGGTTCTGGAGTGGTTGTTGATGTTCAAGCAATAAGAAACTTTCATTTTTCTATAATTTCTTGTGTAATTTTTTTGTTGCAAGCATTGGTACGGTTCCGTACTAAGTGGTTATGATCTGAAGTGCATTGAATTTGGTGGAGACATGAACTAACTTCATTTTGGTTTTGATTTGGATTGATTTCATCAAGTTTGAAGCCTGTTAGAGACTTTTTCCTGAAAATGGGTTGAAAACCCTGATTTTGAGGGTTTGAGAGTGTAATTATGGAATAAAAGACCATTCCTCTGATGGGAATCTCTACAAATCAATGGAATGGTGTTATATAGGTTGATTTTCATGTTTTTTGGGTTTGCAGGAGAAAGGGAGATAGATTTATAAAGTTTTGTCGATGCCCTAGATAGAAATCACCATGTTTTAGGCATGAAAAGATGACTAGACGTTAGGGTTTCATAAAGAAGCAAGGAAAACGTGTGGGAATTGAATTGGTGAGCATAGGAAGACCCTAGTAAGTGTGTATGAGGTGTTGGTGAAGATAATTGAGGCCTGGAGTGTATAGAATCAATAAACCCCTATGTGAACAAGCCTAAATAGCCCTACGTAAGGTTTTGAAGTTTGGTGAATTTGTGGGTGTTTCAATTAAAAAAAAATTCTAACTTCATATGACCTGGTTGAATTCATGGAGTAGAGATTTTTGATTGGGGAAGAGTGTAAATTGAAGTTGCTTTGTAAAAATGACCTAATTTGGCTTAATTATTGTGTAGCAGTCATTTTTAGAGGGTGTTGTTACAAAACAACCCTATCTCCAAATTGAATATGTCAAAGAAGGCCATAAAGGGTATTAGGAATGACAATTCTTTTGTGGGTTTGAAATCTCTTTTGAAAGGTAAGGTGCAAATTCACTATTTGAAATGCTACTAGCTAGATTGAAGGAATTATGAGAACAACACCAAGTTAGGTTTCTCAAGATTGAAATATTGTTCAATATTGATTGTTTTGAAGACCTCCACCCTACTCTACATCAAATTGGTATCAGAACATAGGTTTTAATCTTTTCAAGGAAAGAGGTTGAAGTTTGAAGAAGGAAAAGTTGTAATTTGAAAGGATAAGATGCCTCCTAAAGGTAGAGCAGTCATTGCTAGGTAAATAAGGATGATGAAGGATTCTCAAGAAGCTCTTTTAGCCAAACTTGTAGCATTTGAAATAAACCAAAGAAGACGTAAGACCACTACAGATGAGAGTGACCGAGAGGAAGAGGAAGAGGGTGAGAATGAAAACCCTCCAAGAGGAGTCCAAGGGGATGATGAGTTGGATCCTGATGAAAGAAGGGTGGTTAAGATGCTAAAGGCTATCAGAGGAGAGACTACTAAAGTGAAAATTGAATTTCCCATGTATAGTGGGAAAATGGATAGTGAAGAATTGTTGGATTGGATTGATGCACTAGACAATTACTTTGAGTACAAGGAGGTAGTAGATGAACAAAAGGAAATTTTTGCAAAGACTAAGTTGAAAGGCCCTACCCTAACTTGGTGGAACTATGTACATGAAGAGAGAGTGAAAAAGGGAAAATCAAAAATAAATTCATGGGATAGGATGGTGTCTAAGGTGAAGAGTCAATTCTTGTCTGGTGACTATGCAATTCAGAATTTTAGAAAGTTGCAAAATCTCAAGCAAAAAGAGATGGATGTCATGGCTTGCACCAAGGAGTTTCACAAGTTGAGCATTAGAGTAGGTCATGTTGAAGATGAAGTTGAGAAGATACAAAGGTATATGAATGGGTTAAGGTTCAATATCCAAGATGAATTGAGTTTTGCCACTCCTAGAACTATTGAAGAATGTTTTCAATTGGTTGTTAGAGCAGAAGAAAAGGAAAGAGAGACAAGGTAGAGGCAGAGGAAGCAACTCAAGAGGAAAAGGATCATTCTCTAATGCAAGTCAATCTTATGAGAACCAAGAAGATACAAGCAAGGTGCAAGAACAAGTTGTTGATCGAAGAGATGGATTTAGAAGAGGAAGATCAGACTTCAAAGGCAGATTTGGTGGGAAAGGAAGAGGTTCTAATGCATTTACTGGAAGGTGCTATCAATGTAACAAGTTTGGACATCAATCTTAACATTGCAATGAAGGACAAACTTCTATTTCAACCAGTGGAGAAAGGAGAAATTAGATTGCTCAAGGAGAGCATTGTGAAAGTGTGGGTTCAACATCACAACATGTTGCTCCTGAGGTTGGTGAATCTCTAATGGTAAGAAGGACTCTCATCAAAGCATCAAAAGAGAAGGATTCATCACAAAGAAGAACACACTTCAAGACAACTTGCAAGTGCATGGGAAAGGTATGTAAGGTTGTAGTTGATTTAGGCAGTACTGATAATATGGTTTCCATTGAAATGGTTGACAAAATTAAGTTAGAAAAGATACCACATGACACTCCCTATAAAGTTTTTTGGTTGAATGAGGGTCAATCTTTTTTTGTAAATGAGCAAGCTTGGATTGATTTCAATATAGGTGGCTCCAAAGATATGATTCTATGTGATGTGTTTCCTATGGATGTGTGTCATTTGTTGCTAGGGAGACCTTGGCAATTTGATAGGAAAGTAGTGTATGATGGGAGAAGAAACACCTATGAGATAAACAAGGATGGAGTCTCCTTTACTTTGACACCCTTGGAAGAGGATGATAAAGGGTAGACCATGAAACCTAATATAATGATGGTTGGAAGGAAAGAGTTTATTAGGGTAGAGGAGAATATGGAGGTTGCAGCCACTACAAGACTTGAAGGTACCAAGACAACAGAGGTGAAGAATGATATTATTTTGAAGGGAAATGATATTGAGAAGGTCAAGGATGAATTGATCATGAAGATTCAAGATGAGCTTGAGGAATATGTTGCTAAGAAGGTAAAAGAGGTGTTTTATTCATTGTTTTCCAAAGAAGATAGTGGTCATTCAAAGGTTGGTAAATCTAAGATTAGTAAACTTGAGGTTGGGCATTTCATATCAGAGGTTTGTAAACCTAATAAAGCAGCATTCTAGGGGAAAAGTATCAGATGGGAGAGATCGAAAACAAAGGTGAAGTGATCAAGGGTAAGCTGCAAGGGAAGAAGAGAAAAGTTAAGCAAATAAAGGGGGTGATGGAGAAGAAAATTCAATTCAAGAATGGAAGAGGTTTGGTAGCAAGTACAAGGGAAGATGTGACAAAATTCTTAGATGAAAGAGGAATCGAAGGTCGTCCATCAAATGAAGAGCAACAATTTCAAGTGAAGAACAGGTCAAAGGTAAGAAACAATGCATGTTTTAGTACTTGACTATGTTGGCAACACAAGGACAGACAACTAAGAGGGGGGTGAATCAGTTGTCCTAGAAATTTAAAACTTATTCAACTTATTAACCTTATTCTCATATCTGATTATTAACCATGAAAGCACAAATCATCAACACATCAGAAACAAACATAACACCAAGATTTTTTACGTGGAAAACCTATTAGGGGAAAAACCATGGTGGAGATTAGTCCACAAGATTATACCCTATTAAAAGTATAAAGAAATTAAATATGGGGAATGCACATGCATTCAGGCAAACTTCCTAGAGCTCACTACTCAATTACAACAAGAATAACAACCCAAAGGAAGACACATTGTCTTATAGAAAGAATTGGATTACATCCACAGGGATTTTAACTGATAAATTAGAATCTTCTAATGCCTGATCACGGTTTTGGTTAAGCACATGAACATTCCTTCACTCTTCTTCACACTCTACTCTGCCTTCGAATGATTAGGACTTTATTCATACACACACACTCGACATCCATTGACATACTCTGGCATCCACTCGTATACCACAATTTGAATAAACAATCACTTATATTTATCCGCAACAAGAAATTTAATCCCTACATGTCGGCTTCAACAAAATAATAAAATGAATATAATCTGTTGGCCCAAAACACTAAAGATTATTAATGTGAATCAACCAAGGTTAGCCACAACTTAGTGAAGACCCAAATCAACATCTCCAACACAAAAACATTTCAATTAATTACTCCTCGAAGATCCACAACATGCTACAAACACCAAGTCGGCCAAGAATAAGAAAAACATGAACACGCAAGAGAAAAATGCCAACCACGAGCACAATGATCAATATAGACGTGCAACAAAGATAGAGCATGATCTATAAACATCCAAAAATATCATGAATCACTAGAGAAGCATCCAAAACAACTAAACTAAATGAAATCATATCATCTTCAATTAGTAACACCCACTGAAGCAACAAAAAAACTGTTAGAATATAAATCTTCATAACTCTATCAAATCTTCACACGCATCTCTAAAACTCAACGTGGATAAACTAGATACACTCAAAAACAAACCCTTTAGTCCACAACCTTTGATCATCAACATATAGAACTTACCAACATACTAAACTTCACTTCACCACTAATAACCTATAACTCATTCCATTACAATTTTCTCAATATCCTCGATATATACAGATTCTAATGAATTAATGCTAATAGTGTTGACATCAATGACAACCACATATCAGCAACACAACTACAAAATCCAATAGAATCATTGGAAGGGATTACCAGATGGAAAGGAACTTGGAGATCAAGGAATCATGAGATCTAGCATGGTTTTGTTGCAGCACAATCCTCAAGGAGACTTGAGTTCCTCTTTTGTCCGATTGTATGGTGTAGGGTCACCTAGTCAACTTTTGTAAATATGGTCACATGTTATATTTTTGCGTGTTTAGAGTCTTTTTTGGTGTAATAAGGTCTATTTAGACCATTTGCAAATTAATAAGTCTCATGCGGTCAGTTAGAGTAAAATTTGTCAAGTTTTGTGTAAATGTTGCAAATGTTGCATTAGTAACTTTGTAGTTTTTGTTGTTCTTGGAAGTTGAATAGTCTTTAGATTCAAAAGGTTATTGGAATCATTTTTTTTTTATGGTTGATTTTTAAATATTCCTTGAAAAACTCGAGGAAAGGTTCTGGAGTGGTTGTTGATGTTCAAGCAATAAGAAACTTTCACTTTTCTGCAATTTCTTGTGTAAATTTGCTGCTACAGGCATTGGTACAGTTCCATACTAAGTGGTTATGATCTAAAATGCATTGAATTTTGTGGAAACATGAACTAAATTCATTTTTGTATTGATTTGGTGGAAACATGAAAATACAAGAAAAAATTGCCAACCACAAGCACAATGATCAATGTGAACATGCAACAAAGATAGAGAATGATCTAGAAACATCCACAAACATCATGAATCACCATAGAAGCATCCACAACAACTAAACTAATTGAAATCACATCATCTTCAATCAGTAACACCAACTGAACCAACAAAAAAATTGTTAGAATATAAATCTTCATAACTCGATCAAATCTTCACGTAGATCTCTGAAACTCGACATGGATAAACTAGATACACTCAGCAACAAACCCTTTATTCCATAACCTCTAATTATCAATGTACAAAACTTACCAACATACTGAACTTCACTTCACCACTAACAACCTACAACTCATTCCATTACAATTTTCTCAATATCCTCAATATATACAGCTTCTAATGAATTAATGCTAATAGTGTTGACATCAATGACAACCACATATCAGCAACACAACCACAACATCCAATAATCTCCCACTTTAGCATTGATGGCAACACATGATGTGAAAAGCACCATCAATGCAACTAATTCTTGACACTTACTCCCCCTTAGGTTCTGAATCATTTTCTCCTCAACTCTTTCACATGATCTTCTTTCCCACAAGGCTCTTCTTCCCCAAAAAAAATTTCACATGATCTTCTCCCCCTTTGACATCAATGAAAAAGATCTCTAAGCTTCACACAAACTTTGAACCACATATCTAAGCATCTGAACATCTGACTACTCCCGCCCAATAACAGCCACCACAACACTAATTTGGATCAAGATATAACTAAAATGTATGGACTAATACAATGCAATGCATCCTTAGTTCTAATTAGGAGGGGTAATCACCCCTAGCTTCCCTCTAAGATACTCAAAATTATCCTTAGGCAACGACTTGGTAAAGATGTCTCCAATCTGCTCCTTAGTAGGCACATACTCCAATCTAACTTCCGTTTCACACACCTTTTCTCTCAAAAATTGAAACTTAATAGATATATGCTTTTTCTTTGAATGCAGCACCGGATTCTTAGAAATGTTAATAGCACTTGAATTATCCTAAAATATAGCAATAGGTTCATTATACACAACTCTAATATCCTTCAACATCTACTTCATCCACAAGACTTGAGTACAATTGTTAGCAATAGCAATGTATTTGGCCACTATAGTAGATAAGGAAATGGAATTCTGCTTCTTACTTAACCATGAAATTAGCTTCTTACCCAAGAAAAATGCTCCACCACTAGTACTTTTCCTATCATTTACATCTCCTACCCAATCAGCATCAGTAAAGGCACTCAAAGTAAGATCATCATCTTTAGGATACCACAAGCCAAAGTCAACTATTCCCTTCAAGTATCTGAAAATTCTCTTCATAACAGTCACATGAGATTCCTTCGGATCAGCTTGAAATCTCGCAACAATACATACAACATTCATGATATCAAGCCTAGTTTTAGTTAAATACAACAATCCACCAATAATTGATCTATATCTAGTCTGATTTTCCTTCGAAGAATCATCATCTGTTGTCAACTTGCATCTGGTCACCATAGGTGTACCGACTGGATTTGAATCTTCCATACCAAACTTCTTCAGCAATTCCTTCACATACTTGGACTGGGATATAAAAATCCCTTTATCTAACTGAGTAATTTGCAATCCCAAAAATAATTTTATCTCACCAATCATTGACATCTCAAATTTATTCTGCATCTCATTAGAAAACTTCATGCACAAACCATGATCTCCTCCAAAAATGATATCATCAACAAATACTTCAACAATCAAATCTTTATTATGATCAATCTTGAAATATAGATTACTATTAGCAGTACCTTTGTTAAATCCAAGATTCAACAAATACTTGTCCAATATGTCATACCATGCTCTAGGGGTTTGCTTGAGTCCATACAATGCTTTCTTCAACCAACACACCATATCTCCCTTATCAATCAATTGAAATCCATCAGGTTGCTCAACATACACCTCTTCTTCCAATTCGCCATTTAGAAAAGTTGACTTGACATCCATCTGATAAACCTTGTAGTTCTTGTAAGAAGCATAGGCAAGAAATAATCTTACAGCGTCAATTCTAGCAACAGGGGAAAAAGTCTCTTCAAAATCAATTCCTTCCATCTGTAAATATACTTTGCATACTAGTCTTGCTTTATTTCTAACCACTTCACCTTGCTCATTTAGTTTGTTTCTAAAGACCCATTTAGTTCCAATGACATTCTTATCCTTAGGTCTGGGAACAAGAATCCATGTATCATTCTTTTCAATTTGCTTTAGCTCCTCTTTCATTGCTTTAACCCAATGTTCATCTTTACATGCTTAATTCACACTAGTAGGCTCAATCTTTAAAATCAAGCAGTATTCTTCTGCAATCTTCCTCCTAGTTTGGACACCTTTGTTCTTATCACCTATAATATGATCTTCTAAATGATTCAATCTTACATACCTTGGAGTCTTCTTAGTATGTTCTTCAACTTCAAGCTCTTGTGTTCTCTTCTCTGCAATTTCACTAGTTTCTTCTTCCTCTTGATTTTCTTGATTCACTGGAATGATTTGCATTTGATTTGTAGTCTGAACTTGCTTTCCTTTGTTTGTACTATCATTCTAATCATCAGAATCATATCCACAGGTTCTAGATGGTGTACCTAAGTCTTCATCAACCTTGATATTTTCACTTTCAACCATTTTCCTCAATATTTTATTGTAACATTGATATGCCTTGCTTTTAGTAGAATAACCTAGAAAGATACCTTCATAACTCCTAGCATCAAACTTTCCTATATCTTCATCTCTCTTGATATAACATTTTCTTCCAAATATCTTGAAATATTTAGTAGTAGGATTTTGACCAGTCCATAGCTCAAAAGGGGTCTTACCAGTATCACCTTTGATTTGTACTCAGTTGATTGTGTACACAACAGTACTCACAGCTTCTCTCCAATAGATATGAGGGACATTTCCTTCCAGCATCATAGTTCTAGCCACATCTTCAATTGTTATGTTCTTCCTTTCCACAACTCCACTTTGTTGAGGGGACCACAGTGCAGATAATTGTCTCTTTATCCCATGTTCTTCACAAAAATAATTAAATTCACTGGAAGTGAATTCACCACCTCTATCTAATCTCAAACATTTAATCTTTAGACCTAGCTTTGTCTCAACCATAGCCTTAAAGATCTTGAACTTTTCCAGTGCTTCAAATTTCTCCCTTAAGAAAGCAACCCACACCATTCTAGAATAATCATCAATGAGTAACATGAAATACATGTAACCTTGTAAACTTTTGACCTTATAGGGACCACACAGATCAGTATGCACAAGCTCCAACAATTGATTTGAACAATGTTGTTTGCTCCAAAATGAAATTCTAGTTTGCTTTCCTAACTAATATTCCTTGCATATGGAATTAATAGGTTTCACCAACTTAGGTAGATCTCTCACAGCCTTAGTAGAACTTATCTTGACAATATTATCAAATTTAACATGACACATTCTCCTATGCCATAACCAACTTTCATCAACTTGAGCAATCAAACAACTTTTACTAGCAGCACTCAAGTCAAAGATATTACCTTTCATTTTTGTACCTAATGCAATTACATTTTTAGAACTCAATATTCTACACTTTCCATCCTTGAACTCAAGATTGTATCCCTTTTCAACCATCTAACCAACACTTAAAAGATTATGCTTCAAGCCTTCCACATACAGGACATCATCAATATTATGCTTACCATTAAGAGAAATGCATCCTCTGCCACATATCACACCAGTTGTATTATCACCAAATCTCACAACACCACCATCATACTTTTCCAAACTTACAAACTTACTTTTATCTCTAGTCATATGATGTGAACATCCATTGTCAATCACCCATTCATCTTTCTCTTCAACTCAAGCAATTTGGGTTTTCTCCACATTTGTACAACTAGCAGATTCAATAGATATAAGATTATTTTCCTTGATAGCAATAAATACCTATTCATCATCACTTCTATTTGCTTTATTAGATTCATCATCTATCACACCTTCATTAGTGGCATAGTAACACTTCTTTTGAAATCTAGGCTTTTTATGTCTTGGTTTAGGAGCTCTTTTCGGACACCTTGATGCAAAATGACCTATCTTATTGCAAGAAAAAAAATTAAGAGCCAATTTTCCTTCATACTTACCTTTTCCTCTTGGTACTCTTTTGAAAATAAGTGCTTCCAGCTCTCTTTCTTCTTCTTCAATCTATATGATTTCGTCCTCATACTTGAATGTCTTTCTAGATGAACTCTCGCCCGGATCATATCTTTGTCTATCTCTTCCAAAAGTAGTATCCTTAAATGAAAATTTAACCTTAGGAAGGGCATCACCAAATTCACTCAACTGAAAAGCAGTAAGCTTACCAACCAACATATCTCTAGTTACATTTGTTACATTTTGGAGCTCTTCAATAGCACTAGCTTTGACTTTGTATGAATCAAGGAAGGATCTAAGCACTTTAGCAACAATCTCTAATTCGTCTATCTATCCACCAGCACATTTGATACCACACACAAGTTCATTCACTCTTTGCATAAAAATAGTAATGTTCTCATCATCAACCATTCTCAACTTTTCATATTTCCTTTTCAGACTCTGCAACTTAGCAATCTTCACATTAGCATCACCTTCATACAAGATTTCCAACTTTTTCCATATCTCATAAGCAGTCTTCAAATCCATAATATTTGTCATCTCAGAATCAGTTAAGGCACTCAATAATGCTTCCTTAGCCTTGATATTATACTCAACATCTCTAATCTCAGTAGTAGTAGTCGGACCATTCTAAGGAATAACATACCTATTACATGTAATGTTCTAGAAGGGTTCACCAATGCATCTCAAATGAAACTCCATTTGAGTCTTCCACAGAGAATAATTTGTTCCATCAAATCTCGGACTATCCTTCTTGTATGATGCAACCCTAGATCACCTCAAGTTTTTAAACTTCTTCCAAGGAACTTGCTTTGATACCAATTGTTGGCAACACAAGGGCAGACAACTTAGAGGGGGGGTGAATCAGTTTTCCTAGAAATTTAAAACTTATTCAACTTATTAACCTTATTCCCAGATTTGATTATTAACCATGAAAGTATAAATCATCAACACATCAGAAACACGCATAACACCAATATTTTTTACGTGGAAACCCTGCTAGGGGAAAAACCACAGTGAACATTAGTCCATAAGATTATACCCTATTAAAAGTATAAAGAAATGAAATATGGGGATTCAAGTACATTGCCTAGAGCTCATTGCAATATGTGTGATCGATTTCAAGTGTGTAATAAATGTAGATTAAAAATAATGAATCAAACATACCAATAAGACATTATATCAACACATAAAATAAAATAAGAGAATGCAAACTCAGTCTTATGTCTTTGATGTTGTCCTATCATTCTCTATCTCCAGTGTTTTTGTCGATTCCAACTTGCTCTCAGATTGTATGCTAGGCTCAACAAACAGTCTTCCTAGAGAATGAGATTAAAGATGAATGCATGCTAAGCTAAGATATGATTAACATGTTATGAATTCTATTAAAAGAAACTAGAATTACTAAATGATATGAATGCTAAAACTGATAACAATGCTAAATGTTGATTGCCTTGTTTCTAATGCATGTATGTGTCTATCTCTATGTATCTGCATGTGTAACCAATGCTTGATTTGCAGGGGTATTTATAGAGTTTTTGAAAGATTTTGATTGGTTGATGTGATCGACGACTGTGAAAATTCGTAGCAGATCGAACGGTCAAAGATGGATAAGACTAGAGAGAAAAATAGAAGAAAACTAGAAAGCGAGATTTGTTTCATTTTCCGTAGAAGAGATAAGATGAGATGATAAAGATGAATTGTAAAAATCATCTTTTTGTGAGATTTTGGAAATATTTTAAAGATAAATAATGAATTATAAATTCAATTATTCATTTATTGGTGACATGGAAGATTTTTCTTAATTAAATAAAATATTTAATTAAGTTTTGAAGAAAATGGAAATTTTCATAATTAAATCAAATATTTAATTATGATTTGAAAAGATATGAAGGGTATTTAATTAAATACAAATATTTAATTAAATTTTTAGAAAATGGCATGTATATGAAATTAATTAAATAAAATATTTAATTAATTAGAAGAAAGATTTGAATAGGAGAAAGAAAAATATTTAAATTTAATTAAATCACAAGATAATTAAATTCAAAAGGTGATAATTAATTAAAATAAATAAAGGGTATTTATTTAATTAATCAAGTAGACATATGAATGTGAAATAATTAAATAAAGTTGATTTATTTAATTATGGCGGAAGAATAAAGTGAATGAACAATATAATTAAATTAATTAAATTTAATCATATGTAGAGGACTTTTAGAGAGATTAATTAAATAATAAATATTTAATTAAGTGTTAGAATTAATTAGACGTGACCAATTTTATGCATATACATTTTACCCCTCTTTGAAGTGATGTGTGAAACGCATTGCTTCAAAGAAAATGTTCCTATTTTAAAAAAAAATTGTGCTTGATTTTGCCCCTGATCAGAAAAAATTTAACTGATACGCCCCTAATTAAAAAAAAAGTGTGCTTGATATTGATGATGCCCCCTCGGGAGATAAATCACTGATGATGAGAAAAATGTTGAGTTGGTGATGAAATTCGGATGATGAGAGGGATGCAGTGATTTAGCTCCTGATAATTGATGAAAAGATGCCCCAACCTGTTAGATCTCAAAAACGCAGGTAAGGATACCTCAAGAGACTGCCAAACTCCTGATACGTTTTAGGGTAACAGACAAAGCCAAATGGTTTAAGCTTTCTACTCTTTAGGTGCTGCTAGGCCTAGGCGGGTGTACCTATATGAATTGGGAAAACTTGACTTTTGATCTTCTCTTCTTGCAGTAATTTATCCATGATGGCAGATGGAAGTGGACAAATAAAATTAAATTTCGTATAAATTATATACAATATTCAAAGCTAAATCCTAATATGCTCAGTTAACAGATGTAAAAAAGAATTGAATAAAACTGAATGATGAAGCTGTGGAGAATAGTGCCTTATGGGGTATGCGGAGTCAAGAGAAATCTGAAACAAGTACTTCATTCTAGCAAACATTCAAGTTGTTCAGCATATGATTTGGTTTATAGCTTGTATAAACATGCAAGGTTATGATTACCAAGTTCTTCTTATTGATCCAACTAACATTCCCTAATTACTATGATCAACTTAAAGGATTTAATCTTTACTAGAAAGAACCAATCAATTGATCATACAGATGCAGCAAATGTGCACTGACAAACCAGATATAAACTTGTTACACCAATTTAAATAACCAGAAAACACCATATTGGAGACCATTTCAATAATGCTTTCAACAAACACCATAAACAACTGATACTAGAAACAACTGCACCATATTAAAAGATTTCAATTGATATCTCCATGATTTTAAACATGCAACATAGTCTCATATTGGTGAAACATTGTGTTCTATTGTATTCTGCTATCGAATTATCTAATGTCTTCATTTACAATTGAGAATGGATATTTATATATTTGCATCTGAACAGACACAACGCTTCGCATTCCAATATCGGCAAGCAACAGTATTCGAGCCTTTGTTAATATTCACTGAAGACTCGTCGAGACATTTTGTAGTCATACCGACCCTCAACGTTACACCGACAATCATCCTATGCATCATTGTGAAGTCATGTCATCTTATCGACACTTTGAGTCTCACCGAAAAATGTCCATTCATCCCATGTGCTTTGTTGTGACATTCTGATGTTAGGGAGACGTTTCACAGATCATATTATGTCCTACCAAAAGTTGTCCTTCCACCTTGTGTGTCGCTGAGACAATTCATAGTCGGGGGGAGGTTCCACAGATCGCCTATGTCTCACCAAGATGTGCTCTTTTGTTAAGTTTGATTTGCCATGACCCTTCAGAGTCAGGGAGACATCTCATAGATCACACTGCGTCTTACCGAGATGCATCCCGTGGTAATTTTTTGGTTGCTGAAACATAACCACCTTTTCGCCGATGAAACCATATCTCGGCGTGACCTTCAAGTTTCTCACCGATGAAATTGATCTTACTGATGAAATAAATTTCATCGTCAAGACTATGAATCTTCAAAAAGACTCATACCGATGCCAAATGTCTCGCCAAACCCGTTCCTCCAGATTACTCTATTTGGTGAGACTCTCCCTAAAGTATTCTATCAGCGTGACTTATAGGTTGGCAGGACTACATGACTTCCTCCCGATAGTTCTTTGATATAATCCCTCCGTTGTGTCAGCAAGACCAAACACCTTCGGTAAGACCTTACTCCGATGCACTTTAGTCTTACCAATATACATATCCTCATCATCGGTCGGTAAGACAAATTCAAACTCGCTAAGACCTCATCCCGAATACCTTTAGCTTGGCTGATATACTTCCACGTGCATCAGTCAGCAAGACAAAATCTATTCGCTATGACTTCACTTCGACGATGAATCTCCTACCGATGTGTTATTTCTCGTGCACTAGTCGGTGAGACACAACCCATTCGGTGAGACCACATACCGAATATATTTTGTTTGGCTAAAGTGTTTGCTCATTCTGTGCGCCGATCAATAAGACACAAAGAATTCGTCGAGAGTTCACCTCGAAGAAAATCTCTCACCGACATGCTCCTCCTGTCGCTAGTCAGTGAGACAAAATGCGATCAGTAAGACCTTGTGCTGACGATAGCCTCCTTTTCCAATGGATGAATTTTCTCCTGTTGCCGAGACAATGATTTTTGTCACGCCGAAATGTGCCTGTAGATGATCCGGATCAGTGTGACATCCCTGAGGTCCTACCAACGATCTGTAACAAATGTATATTAGCAAAAAATGCAATATGGATCAGGGAGACCTTGATTTCTCATGCCGATATGGGCTATAATGTGAAATACTCATACCTGAATGGATTTTATGTGATAAGAATGGACAGAATGTGAGAAAAATATTATGAAGAGAGGCTCTGAGCACATCGTGAGGACTCAATTGGAAACTTAGGGATATGAAAAACTTGTGAAATTATTCAGAATTTTACAATTCTAACACAACCCACCTTGGTTGACCTTTAAAAGGTAAAAGGGTAAAAAGGACAAGTCATTTTCACATTTTGACTTTAGAAAAAATTTGCTCTAATAGTGACTTGGCGAGATGGAGATTCAACCCGTATGGACCACTGGTGAGTCGATTCAATCCTCTTTGCTTTGAAATTTTTCGTTTGCAGTTGATTTTTGAGACGTTTTGGCACGGATTTAGGGTTTAGCAGTCCATTTTAGTGCATTTAGGAAATAAAGTAGCGCTTACAATGTTTCGTCTAGCGCATCTAGGGCATAATTTATCACTTTGAAGGTTTAGACAGATTAGCGCATTTGATAGGTGAAATAGCGCATATAGGATGCTTGTAGCAAATTTGGTACATTAGCGCATATAGAAAACAAAATAGCGCTTTTAGGGTTTTCGCGCATCGGGTAGATGAAATGGAGCATTCAATTAGGGATTTAGCACATATAGGGAAATAGTGCATAGAGGAATTGATTTAGCACTTTCAGGGCACAAAATGGTGCATCTAGGTTTTTAGCGTATCCGAGGGAAACTTCAGCACATTTAGGGTTTTAGCACTTTTAGTTCGCAAATTAGCGCATCTAGGAAATGTAGGCAGAATGTACTGTTTGAGGAAAATGATGATGTATTATTGCTTCTTTGGTCAATAGATAGATAAATTGTCTTTGTCACCATGTTGATATGGATAGAAATGATAGAAAAGTTGATAAATGATGAATTGATAACTTTGTTTCCCAAAGTAGAAAGCAAAGAGTAGAATGATTGATTGCATTGTGATTTGCTGATAACTATGCTTTTAGAAAACAAAGAGTAGATGATTGATATGACTTCTGATAAATTTTCTTTCTGCGATAGAAAACAAATAGTAGATGATGTGATTACAAACATATTTGCATTCGTGACTAAAGTACAAATAGGATGATGATTTGATTGTTGATAAACTTGCTTTTCTGAAAAGAAAAAAAAATAGTAAATGATGATAGAGTAGATTGATTTGACATTCAGATAGATAGATTTTACATTGATTTCATGATATGAGTCCCTTAAATAGAACACTTGATATGGTTCACGTGATGTGAAGCACTTGATATGAGTGTGATATGTGTCACT
Organism: Sequoia sempervirens; assembly: GCA_007258455.2. Taxonomy (NCBI): domain Eukaryota; kingdom Viridiplantae; phylum Streptophyta; class Pinopsida; order Cupressales; family Cupressaceae; genus Sequoia; species Sequoia sempervirens. The sequence continues at coordinate 28,856,375 of VDFB02000007.1, read as the reverse complement.
TGATATGAATCTAATTGATATGGGTCACTGATATGTATGATGTGAAGTAGATAGATTGCTTTGATATGAGTCGATGATATGAGTCTAATTGATTGTCCTTGTGATGACCAAAAATAGGAGGTTTTCAAAAACCTCCAGATTAGAGAGTGCTTCCCTGTACGTTGGGATCGGATACGAGATCTCACACCTGTAGATGTATAGTTGATAGTTAGATGTGGGTTGGGACCATTGTTGTCTATGCCTCCTATTCGGTTCAACAAGGGACTGTTGACCATGCTAGCAGAGAGATGGAATTCTGAGCATAATACTTTTCATTTATCAACGGGTCAGATGACGGTGACCCCAAAGGACGTATACAGGATTTTGGGGATCCCAATGGTAGGTTCCCTTCTATTATATGACCACAAGGAGTTAGGTGGTATAGAGGCACTGAGGAGAGTGTATGGGGATGTTCATATAGTAGGGTATTGGGTGCCATGGGAAGACTTTAGGGGATATTTGGCCTTACCTGTAGTGTTGGGTGCATTTATTGGAGGCTTCCTTTGTCTAGACCACCGGTCAAAGGAGCTATCAGTAGGGTGGGGGAGGATCATCGAGCATATGATGGTTCAGCCGCAGAGATATGCCTGGGGGAGTTGTATGTTAGCTCATTTATATCATGACTTGCACCAGGTGGTATACAAAGGATCGGCTAGCTTGTCTTGTGGTGTTACCCTACTCAGGATCTGGGCATAGGAGCATATTGTTGTTACGAGACCACTGTGTCTGAGAGTTAGGCCACTAGGTAGACCATATGTATATGCATATTCTATTTCACTTGTCCATCCCAAGTTGGGAAAGTTGGAGTACTGGAGACGGACCCTGGATGATATGGATTTCGTGATATGGAGGCCATACACAGATTATGAGGTGTGGGATACAGATCAGTTGGAGATGTCGTTTGTATGTATACCCCATTTTCTAATAGGCCATATTCCATTCACTATAGAGAGATTTTTAGCATTGCGAGTACAAAGACAATTTAGATTCACATAGGGGATGCCTTAGGGCGTTACGCATTATGGACGGTGCAAGGATGAGCCTAGATGGGGGCCCTGCATTTCTTATCAAGTTGGTATGGGATGGCAGGCCCAATATTGTTGATGCAGGTATGTCTGAGGAGTACTCTATTTATTATCATACACACCCATTTCCGCAGTTCACATGTCCAGATGAGTTGGCACCCATTTTGGTGGCATTGCAGCCAGGGGTTAGGAGATAGGATGATGTGGCAAGTGGGGAGCAGGAAGTTGGTGGAGGATATGAGGAGGATAGTGGAGATGAGGAGGAGAGTGGTGATGGAGAGGAGAGCTCAGATGATGGAAATGGGGATGACGGTTGAGATGGCAGAGGGGAGGAGCAGAGGCCAGTGAGGCAGAGGACGGATATTATGGGCATTACTCAGGTCATGCAGAGGTCGAGGAGTGGTACCAAACAGCTGATAGTGATCAGGGTCTCCTTTACAGCGCAGCAGACACAAATAGATACTCTTCAGGCCCAAGTATAGACACTTCAGGGGCAGTAGGCGCAATTGCAGATCCAATTAGTTCAAGCTTAGAGTTTGATAATATAGTTATAGGCATAGCTTGTGTAGACATAGGCACAGTCACAGGCACCTTTGCCTCCCCCAGACACACAGGTAGCCCATTTGATAGCAGAGAGGGATTCTTTTAGATGGAGGGCAGTAGAGGCAAAGGGTGTGGCACAAAGACTCATGGGAACCGTTGAGAGTGCATCTTTACGAGAGGCCATTGTAGAGGGATTTGAGATTGCTAGGGAGGTTGAGTACTACCGGGTGAGGTATGAGGAGTTGTGTCCTCCTGACTGTAGAGAGCCTTACCCTCGGTCCCACAATAGAACCAGGAGCAAATCCCGGATGACGACACACAGCAGAGGGGTCACAGGGCCGAACCAGGATCTTTATGTAGGGGTAGTGGCAGGCCATCATCCTCTAGACTAGCTCCATCAGGGGGGTCCACCAACCAGCCATGATTTATTGATGCAGTATCATTGATTTATATCATTTTTGGAGCATGTACATTTATTTATTTTTTATCATATCTCATGTATCTCTCTATACTATTCAGTTTCATTGGACATTGGACATTTGTATGTATTTTTTATGAGCGATGATATGCAACGGCGATAGTTTTGATGATGTGTGTGTTGGATGTGATGATGTGATATTTCTGTATAATGTAGTATGGATTTTTTATATGCATTATTTTGATTTGATGACTAACATGATATGCAGAATGATTCATGAGATGATGACGATTTGTGATGTGTACTAATCATTTCATGCAGGTGGATGATATGTTTGTGAAAAATGATGTGGAAATGTAATGTATACATGAAATATTTGTTTTTGCATTTTTCAAATGCAAAAAATAGATGTTCTAAAAAATAGATGTTTATGTTTATGAGATGCATCATGAATTTGTAGTATGTATATGAGTTAGGAAAAGAAATGATATGTGAAATTAGTCAAATGTTTATGGGAAAAATGTCATGATATATAAATGATATGAAAATGATAGATGAGTGCAAGATAGGATAAATAATGGGATGAAATGTATGATGTAATGAAATGTAATGGAATGATGAGAAAATGATAATGATAATGAGATAAAATGATAAGTGAGAATGAGATAAAATGATAATTATAAAATGAAATGAAATGATAATGATAAAATGATATGATATGATAATGATAAAATTAAATTAAATGAGAATGAGAATGAAATGAAATGATAATGATAAAATGAAATGAAATGATAAATGAAAATGATATGAAAATATAATGAGAAAATTAAATGAAATGATAATGATAAAATGAAATGAAATGATAATGAAAATGATATGAAATAATAAATGAAAAAAATGAAATGAAATGATAATGATCAAATGAAATGAGATGATAATGATAATGATAACATCAAATGAAATGAGAAGTGAGATGTTAATGAGATGAAGATGATAGATAATGAAAGTGATATGGAATACCGAATGGATAAATGAATGATGTGAAATGAGAAAGAATCTAAATGATATGAAAATGAATGATAAATGATAATCTAGATGAAATGATAATGAGAATGAAATGATGATGAAGATGAAGGATGGTAATGAAAAAAATGTCCGAATGTCCTCAACTAGTCCAAAGAGACATGACAACTACTGATGTTATTGTTCAGCATTTTAAAACTCTAATGCAAATCCAGTATGTAGATATGTACAATGATCAAAATGAAATGCAACGAAATGAGACCAACCGTTTGTTGAGCCTTTTGTTAGTTGTCTTGAATCATCATTGAGCATTTTAAAATGTTGGAAGTATGTACAAGCATCAAAGGGGAAATTAGCACCAATGATGACCTGAGTACAACTTTCATGATTTTTGATATAACAAGTGAGCACAAGCATCGAGGTATAATTGAACCGAGATGACCTGAGTATTTCTTGCATAAACAGACAAACATTAACCACTTTCTGATGCAAATTTGGAACTGTCATCAATGATATGTTTTGAAAATCATGTCTCGTGACATATTTGCAATAGATTGATAGTTAACCTCAAGACAACAGACAAAGAAAAATCATCCTCTTTCCTCACCACTCTAGTTCAGTACATCATCGAGTGTACTCCAAAGGAATGATAACAAAAATCAAACAACCATTGTTCAAAATATAATACTACTATTCCAAACATTATTTAGATTTTAAATCATCCAGATATGTGTCATGATATGGTACTTGCTAAAAACTGGTGTGATATGGATCAATGATTGGATAGTTGTGCATAGGATTTGATTGTTTGTTCGCATGATTGGATTTTATGTCACTGTCTAGCTGTTTTGGTAGAACCCGAAATTTGATTGCCCATAGTATGTCAACATTTTCCCCCAGTATTGGCACAACTTGCTAAAATGGATATGTACAATGATCAAGCCATGGTAAGACATTATCGCTCTAAGCAAATGATGGCAGTATGATGTTATTATGGTTTTAAGATGATGGAATAAAGGCGGAGAAACTAAGTGTTGAGCATGAGCTAATAGATGTAGAGCTATAAATAGCGTATGTTTACCAAATTTTCACTATTTGTTTTTATTGCATTTTTTTGAATTTTTTTTTTTTGTTTTTTTCTTGTCAATAGACTACCTGTTGCTAGGTTTTCACCCTATGACAATAGTTTTTTTTTTTTAGGACTTTTATGTTGTTTTTGTGTTTTTAGGACTTTTTATGCTATTTTTGTTATTTTTTCAAGACCTTTTCTACTGTTTTTTTTTTTTTTTTAGGACTTTTTCTGTTGTTATTGTTATTTTTTAAGGACTTTTTCTGGATGATGATAACTGCTTCAAATATAATACTTTTTTAGGTGCATGTTGTTGATGGGTTCGTCAAACAGGTCCCCTTCTAGTGTTGATAGCTTGTATGCTCCTGAACCGTATACTGCTATGACCACATAAGGAACCAACCAATTTGATTCAAACTTACCTTTCTTCTCTCTGTCTTGTTGATTACGTGGGTTTTCCTTCAAAACAAGATCACCAACCTGAAAGGTATGTGGCTTGACTCTGTGATTATAGTTGTGAGACATCATCTGTTGATATGCTTTCAAATGATCAGTTGCTCGTTGTATCTTCTCATCAAGGAGTTCCAGCTCTTGCAGTCAGGAAACTTTGTAATCATCATCTATTGTGAGACCCTTCAATGATATCCTTAGTGATGGGATCTCAACCTCTAGTGGCAAAATGGCTTCTGCTCCATAGACAAGAGCATACGGCATTGCTCTTGTTGGCATTCTGATGCTAGTTCTGTAAGCCCATAATGCAGGATTGAGTTGAACGTGCCAATCTTTCCCTGCATCATTCACAATCTTCTTCAAGATTTTCAGTATTGTTTTGTTTGAGGCCTCTGCTTGGCCATTCCCTTTTGGATAATAAGGTGTTGAATATCTATGTTGGATATGGAATCTCTCACAAAGTTCATCAACATCCTAATTCTTGAACAGTCGTCCATTATCTGTGATAATGGAGTTGGGAATTCCATACTGACAAATGAGATAGTTGAGTATGAACGATGAGATTTGTTTGTCGGTAACCTTAGTGAGAGGTATTTCCTCAATCCATTTGGTAAAGTACTTTGTCGCTGTGATGATGAATTTGTGGCCATTTGATGATGAAGGATGAATCTTTCCAACTAGATCTAACCCCCATTGAGAGAATGGCCAAGTTGGCATGAACGGTTGAAGTTCTTATGCAAGAGCATGGATGAGATTCCCATGAATCTGACATTTTGAGCACTTTTTCACAAATGTGAACGATTTTCTTTCCATTGTGGACCAGTAGTATCCCATTCTAATCAATTTTTTGGATAAGGTCAGTCCACTTGAATGAGTACCACAAATTCCACCATGAACTTCTTGTAAAGCCTTGTCAGATTCATCATGTTCAAGACATCGAAGTAAAGTACCATCAAGACTACGGCAGTAGAGGGTTTCAGCGATAAGAGTATAGCAAGAGGATTGGCAGATAAAGTTGCACTTTTGGTTACGAGATAAGTCAAGTGGTAAAATGTCATCTTTTAGGTAGGCATAAATCTTTCCATACCAAGGTGAATCGGATCCTACTAAGTGGAAAATGATTTGGCTTTCAGGTGTGTCATAGGCAAGTATAAATGATTGCTCCACCAGAAATTCATAGCAAGTTTTATTTTCTGGGAGTTACAATAATGATGTGATCATGGCCATGGCGTCAGCTTCCTTGTTATCAAGTCTTGGAATCTGTATGAATTTGATATCTACGAAGTATTTCTTGAAATCATCAACCATCTTCTTATATGGAAATAGTTTGTCATCTTTGGTTTGATAATCATCATTGATCTGATTAATGACTAACTGTGAGTCACCATAGACTTGTAGTTTTGTGATCCTCCATTCCAATGTGATCTTTAGCCTAGTGATTAAAGTTTCATACTCGGCTATGTTGTTAGTGCATGGAAACATTAGCCTATATGACCAAGGAATGGTATTTCCTTGAGGGGTGACAAAGAGTATGCCTGCCCCCGATCCATGTTGAGTGAAAGAACCATCAAAGTATAAAGACCATGGCTATTTTGATTATGCAGTGAAGACATCATCATCTAGAAATTCAACTTGCATGGGATGTTCTGCTTGTAGTGGTGCTTCAGCCAGTTGATCAGCAATAACTTGTCCTTTGATTGCTTTGCGATAAACATAATGGATGTAAAACTCACTTAAGATCATAACCCATTTTGCTAGCCTTCCTGTCAATGTAGCTTTGCTTAACAAATACTTGATTGGATCAATATTTGCAACAAGATTGATTGTATGAGTTAACATGTAGTGTCGAAACTTCTGTGAGGTAAAGACTACTACTAGACAAGCTTTCTCGATAAAAGTGTAGTTGATTTCATGACCTATTAGCATTCGACTAATGTAATAAATTGCATGTTCCTTTCCTGTAGAGTCCTCTTGTGCTAATAATGCCCCCAAAGATGTCTTTGTTGTGGAAATATATAAGATTAGAGTTTTTTTCAGATTTGGCGATACTAGTACCGATGGGTTCATTAGGTATTGCTTGATTTGTTGAAAGGATCTTTCACACTTGTCATCCCATTTGAAAGGAACATTATTACGCAGTAGATGTGTGAAAGGTAGAATTTTATCTACCAATTGTGTGATGAACCTTAATATAGATTGAAGTCATCCTTGTAATGATCTCAATTGACTGATATTCCTTGGTGGAGGCATTTCCATGATTGCTTGTACCTTGGCAGGATCTACTTCAATTCCTTCTGTGGATACTATGTATCCCAAGAGCTTCCTAGATGTGACCCCAAAAATGCATTTCTTGGGGTTGAGGCAAACTTTGAACTTTTCCAACCTTGTAAAGATTTTGGATAATAATTCAAGATGTCCTTCTCTTGTGTATGACTTTTCCAATATATCGTCCACTAGTCTTCCATGAATGTGTGCATCATGTCATGAAAAATTATTGTCATAGCTCTTTGGTAAGTAGCCCCAGTGTTCTTTAGACTGAAAGGCATGACATTCCAACAGTAAGTCCCCCATGGACATGTGAACATTGTTTTGTCCTGGTCTTCAGGTGCAGTCTTGATTTGGTTATAACCAGCAAAACCATCCATTAGTGAATACATGGCATGGCCATTTGTCAGATAAACTATAGTATTGATGCTTGGAAGTGGGAAATCATCCTTAGGACATGCCTTATTAAGATCTCTAAAATTTGTGCACACTTTGATACGTTTTTTCTGGCTTGGATATAGGAACAATGTTGGAGATCCATTCTGTATAGTCCATTGATCTTATGAAACCCACATCAAGGAGTCTTTTGAGTTCTTCCTTAACTAGTAGTGCAACATGAGGATGCATCTTTCTAATTTTTTGTTTCACAGGTTTAACTCCTGGTTTGATAGAAAAGTGATGCATTATAAGATCAGGATCAAGACCTGGCATGTCTGCATAAGACTAGGAAAAGTTGACTTGATTTTCCCTGAGAAATTTCATGAACTTTGGCACTTCTTTCTCTATCATTGACGCAGCTAACTATAGAATCCTTGGTTGTTTTGTAGTTTCAAGATTAGCTTCTTTTGTAGGCTCAATCAAGATAAGTGATCACTCATGATAGTGCTCCAAGAGAATGCCAAGCTTCCCATCATATGGTGCCTTAAAAATGTTTTCACCATCTGATATGCTATTTGTTTTATCTTTTGTTTGATCTAATAATGCCATATTCTGGTTTTCACCATTAGATATTTCTTTTTTATTTTTCTTTTTGCAGCTAGAAGACTTGAAACTCTCCTAATTAAATACTCTATGTCGAAAATCGCCAGTGGAACAATCATTTGCATCATCTACAAAAAGGAAGTTCATGATAGATTCATCACTTGGAAACATAGGTATATTGATTAGTTTTGATATATCCCAGTCAATGAGATTGGGATGTATTAGCGGTAGCAGGTCATTAGGCTACATGAAATCGGCTATGGTTATGGTCATAATGGAATTGTCTGTAGGATTCGAGGTATGAGGCAAATCAATGATGGTATTGTTATCACGATAGTCTTGTTCGATTAAATCTTACTCGGCGTCACTAGAATCATAGTCGCCTTGTAGTTCAAATTCTTGCGGTTGGGACCCCGACCCTTCACCTTCGATTAGAGTTGGAGTGTACTTATGTACCACATCAACCTTTTTATCCCTCCAGAACTCATCATTTTGGATGGTGTCCCATTCATATTCGCCTGAGTCTGTGTCAAAGTCATTATCTATGAAATTTTGAATTGTTTTCAAACATGCTTCTCTTGTATTAGAAATTTCTTGCAATGTGAGGATCGTATCATGCAACTGCTTGGATGGTCTTTCTTTTGAGTTAGTATCATATCCTAGTCCTATTTTATCTTTGGCAGCAAGTCCTAGAAGGTGAATAGGCTCAACTACTCCTTTTCTTTTCCCGATAGGACCATTACCATCATAGCCCATCTTTTGCATGATTGAATATCCTTTACTATATTGATCGGTTGGTTTTTTGACATTGAGAACTGTTTCATCTTCATCTTTATAGAGCCAACTTAGAACTTCTTTATCCTTAGAATCTTCCATGGGGAATTTTTCTTTGATAAATCATCCATTAAACTTAGTATTTGGCTTTGTTGGTGGTTGTGTTGATGTTGATGCTACAGATATTTGTTGTTGTTGATAGAAGGTTGTCCATGTGACTGAGGCGATGCAGGTAAACTAGAAAGATAGAGAGAGTACTCCCCTACTCCATTGTCTTTGAGCTGTAGTTTTTTTTCAAAGATTTTGGTCAACTGACTGATTTTTGTATCAATTTTGGGAGAAGTACTAGCAGGAGCTTCTCGATTGTTGGGGACCAAAGTATCTTGACTAGCTTTGATGTTGGCACAAGTCTGACTATTTGAATTATCAGCTAGTATTGTGATCTCCTATCCATTATAAGGAAACTTAAGACTTTGATGATATGTGGACAGGACAACTTGCATTTCGTGGATCCAAGGACGACCCAACAAGATGTTGTATGCAAGATCACGGTCTAACACTTGACAGAAAGTATTCTTGATAATAGGTCCCACTCTAATCGACAATATGATTAAACCCTTGGACTCTCTTTCCTCATCATCGTAGGCTTTAATAGTAATCTTTCTTCTGGGATCAATGGAGTCCTCAAAAAATCCTAAAGCCTGAACTAACTTCATGGTACATATGTTCAAACCAACACCTCCATTTATTAGGATGCGTTCGACATGAAACTTGTGGATCATGACTTCGAAGTATAGCGATGAGTTATGAGGATGTGTCATGGAAACGTCATATTTTTTGGAGAATAAGAGGCATGTGGGTGAGGACAAGTGTCCCACCATGGCTTGAAATCGGTCCGCATCCAGATCGGTGGATACAGTTGTTTCAATGAGGGCCTTTTCTAGAATTTTCTTGTGTGCTAGGGAAATCTTCAGGAGTTCTAAGATAGAAATCTGAGCAGGAGTTTTTTGAAGTTGATTAACTAAGTCATATTGATGTTGAGGCAAGGGCGCAGTGGATTTTGAAGAAGCACCCTTTAAGATAACTTTAGCTTGTGCCCTTGTTGTTGTGTTAACTTCTCTATATTCCATCTTTTCCTTAACTTTTATAACATTGACCCACTCGTCGTTAGTGTAAATATGGTTGATTATATGATCATTGATATGATTCACACTTTTTCCAGAAGACTCGCCCTTTTGATAGTTGGGTAAAGGGTTACGAAATTCTTGGTGGTCTTCGTTTGTTTATTGGTGTCCTATTGTGATGGTGCCATTTTCAATTAAGCCTTGGACTTTATTTTTCAGGGCTTGACAATTATTCGTGTGATGACCCTTGCACCGATGATAATCACAATAGTATGTGTCATTCCATGATGGAGGCCTCACACTGGGTTCAAAATTTTGTTGAGGTGATAGGGTGATAACATTCTTTGCCATTAACTCTTTAAGGGAGGATTCTAGAGATTGACCCAGTGGAGTAAAAGTTCTTCTCCTAGAGAAGAATGAAGATCGTTGCAGATTTGTGTTCGATGCATTTCCTAAGGCATTGTTGTTGTTATTGTTTCCACAGTAACCTTGATTGTTGGAATTCTCTTGATTGGGAGTAGAAGTTTGATTCACGTTATTCCTCAGAGGAGGAGGATTGTTTCCCTGATTTATGACCGAGTTGACATTGTTATAGTTATTGTTGCGAGGAGCACTTGGAGCACTAAGAACAAATGGCTTAGTTGAGACATGATTTGCATCTACAACACCATCATTCACCACTTTTTTTTTGTGAGTCCAAAACATAGATTTGTCATTGTGGTGATTTGACGAGCTAGGATTGTCCTTATCAAGTTTTATCATCCCTCTCTAGACCAAAACACTTTCAATGGTGATGGAATTTTCAATCAATTTCTGAAAAGAGGGAGGACGATGAAGATTTAGATGATAGCTCGTCTATTGATCCAAGTTGTTTATGAAAGTGGTGATCTTTTCCTTTTCAAGAACATGACGTGGGTATCTAGCGAACAATCTTCTCCATCTCTAAGGAAATGTAATGAATGGTTCACCAGGTTTCTGTTTATCCTTGTAGAGATCAATCATGGTTATTTGATGTTGTATATTGTAGGAATATTGTGATATGAATTCGTTAATCAAGTCCACAAATGTCTTGACAAGTGGTGTGATTTTTGATAGCCATTCCATAGATTGTCCTCCAAGACTCCTAGGAAAAGAACGCATCAAGTATGTGTCCTCATGAGAAAAATCTAAAGTCATATTTTAGAAGTCTCTTATATGATCGATTGGATTTGATTTCCCATTATAACGATCAAACTTTGGGATTTCACAATGTTTGGGAAATGGGATCATGTTGAAACGTCGTTCAAAAGGATAAGGATAGATGTCATCAAGAGCATATGTCTTCATTTTGGTTCCCCCTTGCATGTCTTTAATTTGTTCTTGAAGTGCCTTAACTTGTTGAGACAAGGCACTAATATCAGACAAAGGTGTTTCATCATGACTTTTCTTTAAGTTCTCAGTATCAAAATCATGAGGCAATTTAGCTCCTTTGTTAGGCAAATACAGAAAATATTTCTCTTTGTTGCGCTCTAAGATCTTTTCTAAGGCTTTGTGAAATTTGGGATCTTGCTCAGCCTCTCTAAGGTGATGTTCTTCATCTCGTTCATCATCACTATCTACAAGAGTTCTACTCATGTCTCTGTTAAATGGGAATGGATTTTTTTCTCTTTCACCCATGTTGTCATTAAAAAGGGGATTTTGACTCACACTATAAAGGGGATTATTATTCTCACCTTCTTCTTGAGTTCTTTGGGTATGATCTTCTTGTTGAATATCCTTTTTCAGCTTATTGTATTGAGATCTTGTAAAAATAGGCATATAATTTTGAAATGTTCTTCTAGACTTAGATCACAATTTGATAAGTGCAAAAATGATGATGTTTTGATCTGATAAGATGAAAATCTTATGATATGATCAAAAGACATTCCTAATTCTTGATTGTGGCTTCCAATGATAATGGATATCAGAATCTTGTTGGGGAAGTTGAATCAATAATCAGAAATTTGTTTGAAAGGTGCACTTTTAAGATTTGATCCTTGTTTTTGAAGAATGGTAGCCTAATTAAACTCACTGAAGGATTTGACTAGGATGTGTTGGATATTCAATAGAAGGTTGTGGTAGATAATCTAAGTTGAGAGGTTGATTGTGATTGTATCATTGTGATTGAGCTCTTCTCTGAAAATAGGCTCATGAATATAAAGGCTCTACAACGTACTCATCGGTAAATCCCCTAGAAAAATCTTGGTACCTATGGATGAACTCACGGTAATGGAGCAAGACGTTTCGACTCTTATACAAAAACTTTCTACGTTGCAAGGTTTTGTTGTAACCTAAATTTTTCTTGGGTTTCTTGATCCTATTGACAATCGATCTCCTGACAAATTTGGTTGATTTCCACTCTCTAGGCATGAAAGAAATGTCAAAATGCTACTGGACCAAAGATGTTACAAACTCAGATCTATCAAAAGTAACAATTCTAGAAAAGTGACAGATGCACTACTCTATACCTTGCATGCACTGCAGAAATAGGCATATGTGCTAGAGAAACAGTCAAATGCGCTACAATAGACCTCAGATGTGCTACAGAAAAATGCTTTGATAGTGACAAAATTGTTTATAGAATATTCATCCTATGCACTAAAACAGGATCTAAATGCGCTGAGCTAACTAGTGAATGCACTAGAACAGACCCTATATGCGCTAAGATATACCCTAGATGCACTAAAACAGTTTTCCAAAGCAATTTTTCTAAATAGTTTTGAACAATTTCAGCTGAATTTTTGCATGTTCATCTTGGATGATCTTCTATCTAAATTAATGTGATTGAAAAAACAACAAACATTCTAAAAACAGATGTTTTTAAGCCCTATACTAAACATCAAGTGTATGTTCAAAAATGTTTTTCAAAAAGTGTTTTCATGGGTTTCACACATAACAAACAATTCAAGCAGACTCACTCTTAGTACCCAAGTAGGTCATCATAATAACCAGAGCCCACATCTTAGAACTGCGTCAACTCACATAGTCATGTCACCCCCGAAGGGGCACCCATGTTTTTTTCTTTTCTAGGCATGTACTCAGAGTGACGGAAGTGGATACTGGATCCCCTAGGCAAACGGTCCTTGGCAGTTATATGGTGAGTGTCTTGGGGGCAGATTCTTCCCTCCCCTTGCACTGTGATTATTAAGATGTTCAAAAACTGACACGGTTGGCTACTACACTAGGTTCGTAGTAAGGGTTTCCGTTCAGTGTGGCAATAATAAAATCCCTCAAGAGACCTCCCAACCTTTAGAACAAAGGCTTTGGGATGGTTATCTTGCACACTACTGGAAAAAGTGGGTTTCTCCAAATTTGCTTTAAATTTTATAGTGGGGTGGAATAGCCTGGCTTTGGCTTGAACCCACTTGGGTCGTTCCTCTTGGGTGAGTACTTTTTCCCACAAGAGCAAGCCCTCTACAAGATGTAATAAAGCATTAAAATTGTAGAAATTGAAAAGGCAAGTCTGATATTCTGATCACCCAGTTAAGGGGAGAGCATAGACCTATTGTCATAGGCAAAGAAGACATTGTTCTTTTTAGAGCCCAAATGACAACGATTTAATCTATGTGAAGATGTTGCTTCACAACAAGCATGGGATTCATTTTAACTACAAAAATAAATGTGTGGTGACTATCCTAGGATTGCTTCTTTTTAAATTCCATGTCTATCCTAGGATTGGTTCATTTAAAATTGTTGTGTCTACCCTAGAGTTGCTTCTTTTTAACTAGAAAAAGCTCTATTTGTGGAAGGCATCAAACTCAAAACTTTATTTAGTTACAACCTATAAGCGCTAAAAGATCATCCAAAATCACTAAAACAAGCAATCAATGTGCTAAAACAGACAGTAAATGCGTTGTAGAAAACCTTAAATCCGCTAAAAGAAATGCAAAAAAAATCAAAATCAAAATTTTAATGAAGTGAGCCGAGTGTATGCACTATTTTGTTCCCTATAAGAGTCGTTATGTTCCCTATATGCACCGAAATAGTTCCTGGATGCACCAAAAGACCTGCAAAAGTGTTGTTAGAAGCCCTAGATGCACTAAAAAAAGCCACGTATGCACTAAAATAGGAATTTTCCTCGGAAAGCCGAATTCCAGAACGCAAAATTCTGTCAAGAAACTCACAAATAGATGTCAAAAATGGGGAAAGGGCCCCATGGTGGGGGCCAGAAATGTGTGATCAATTTCAAGTGTGCAATAAATGTAGATTAAGAATAATAAATCAAACACACCAATAAGACATTATATCAACACAGAAAATCAAATAAGAGAATGCAAACTCAGTCTTATGTCTTTGATGTTGTCCTATCGTCCTCTATATCCAGTGTTTTTGTCAATTCCAGTTTGCTCTTAGATTGTATGCTAGGCTCAACAAACAGTCTTCCTAGAGAACGAGATTAAAGATGAATGCATGCTAAGCTAAGATATGATTAACATGCTATGAATGCTATTGAAAGAAACTACAATTACTAAATGATATGAATGTTAAAACTGATAACAATGCTAAATGTTGATTGCCTTTTTTCTAATGCATGTATGTGTCTATCTCTATGTATTTGCGTGTGTAACCAATGCTTGGATTTGCAAGGGTATTTATAGAGTTTTCGAAAGATTTTGATTGGCTGATGCGATCAACGGCTGTGAAAATTCCTGGAAGATCGAACAGTTGAAGATGGATAAAGACTAGAGAGAAAAATAGAAGAAAACCAGAAAGCAAGATTTGTTTCCTTTTTCGTAGAAGAGATAAGATGAGATGATAAAGATGAATTGTAAAAATCATCTTTTTGTGAGATTTTGGAAAGATTTTGAAGATAAATAATGAATTATAAATTCAATTATTCATTTATTGATGACATGGAATATTTTTCTTAATTAAATAAAATATTTAACTAAGTTTTGAAGAAAATGGAAAATTTCATAATTAAATAAAATATTTAATTATGATTTGAAAAGATATGAAGGGTATTTAATTAATTTTTTAGAAAATGACAAGTATATGAAATTAATTAAATAAAATATTTAATTAATTAGAAGAAAGATTTGAATAGGAGAAAGAAAAATATTTAAATTTAATTAAATCACAAGACTTAATTAAATTCAAAAGGTGATAATTAATTAAAATAAATAAAGGGTATTTATTTAATTAATCAAGTAGACATATGAATGTGAAATAATTAAATAAAGTTGATTTATTTAATTATGGTGGAAGAATAAAGTGAATGACCAATATAATTAAATTAATTAAATTTAATCATATCTAGAGGACTTTTAGAGAGATTAATTAAATAATAAATATTTAATTAAGTGTCAGGATTAATTAGACGTGACCAATTTTATGCATATACAACAACAAGGCTAACTGGCCAAAGGAAGACATTGTCTTACAGAAAGAATCAGATTACATCCACATGGATTTTAACTGATAAATTAGCATCTGTTAATGCCTTATCACAGTTTCAGTTAAGCACATGAACATTTCTTCACTCTTCTTCACACTTTGCTCTACCTTTGAATGATTAGGACTTTATTTGCACATACACACACACTCAGCATCCATTGGCATACACTGGAATCCACTCGCATACCACAATTTGAATAAAAAATTGCTTATATATATCCGCAACAAGAAATTTCATCCCTACATGTCGGCTTCAACAAAATAATAAAATGAATATAAACTGTCAACCCAAAACACTAAAGATTATTAAAGTGAATCAACCAAGGTTGGCCACAACTTAGTGAAGACCCAAATAAACATCTCCAACATGAAAACACTTCAATTAATTACTCCTCGAAGATCCACAACATGCTACAAACACCAAGTCAGCCAAGAATAAGAAAAACATGAACACGCAAGAGAAAAACACCAACCACGAGCATAATGATCAATGCAGGCGTGCAAAAAAGATAGAGCGTGATCTATAAACATCCACAAATATCACGAATCACTAGAGAAGCATATGCAGCAACTGAACTAACTGAAATCATATCATCTTCAATCATTAACACCCATTGAAGCAACAGAAAAATTGTTCAAATATAAATCTTCATAACTCTATCAAATCTTCACGTGCATCTCTGAAACTCAACGTGGATAAACTAGATACACTCAAAAAAAAACCCTTTAGTCCACAACCTTTGATCATCAACATATAGAACTTACCAACATACTAAACTTCACTTCACCACTGACAACCTACAACTCATTCCATTACAATTTTCTCAATATCCTCGATATATACAACTTCTAATGAATTAATGCTAATAGTGTTGACATCAATGACAACCACATATCAGCAACACAACTACAAAATCCAATAGACTCATTGGAAGGGATTACCAAATGGAAAGGCACTTGGAGATCAAGGAATGATGAGATCCAACATGGTTTTGTTGCATCACAGTCCTCAAGGAGACTTGAGTTCCTCTTTTGTTCGATTGTATGGTGCAGGGTCACCTAGTCAACTTTTGTAAATATGGTCACATGTTATATTTTTGGGTGTTTAGAGTCTTTTTTGGTGTAATAAGGTCTATTTAGACCATTTGCAATGTAATAAGTCTCGTGCGGTCAGTTAGAGTAAAATTTGTCAAGTTTTGTGTAAATGTTGCAAATGTTGCATTAGTAACTTTGTAGTTTTTGTTGTTCTTGGAGTAGGGGAGATAGATTTACAAAGTTTTTTTGATGCCCTAGATAGAAATCTTCATGTTTTAGGCATGAAAAGATGGCTAGAGGTTAGGGTTTGATAAAGAAGCGAGGAAAACATGTGGGAATTGGATTCGTGATCATTGGCATACCCTAGTAAGTTTTTATAAGGTGTTGGTGGAGATAACTGAGGCCTAGAGTGTATAGAATCAATAAAACCCTATGTGAGCAAGCCTAATAGGCCTAAGCAAGGTTTTAAAGTTTGGTGAATTTGTGGGTGTTTCAATTTACAAAAGTTATTTCTTTTCTGACTCCATATGACCTGGTTGAATTCATGGAGTAGATATTTGTGATTGGGGAAGATTTTACATTGAATTTGCTTTGTAAAAGTGACCTAATTTGGCCTAATTGTTGCATAGCAGTCATTTTTAGAGGGCATTGTTACAAAACAACCCTATCTACAAATTGGATATGTCAAAGAAGGTCATAAAGGGTATCAATAATGACAATTCTTTTGTGGGTTTGAAATCTCTTTTCAAAGGTAAGGTGCAAATTCATTGTTTGAAGTGCTACTAGCTAGATTGAAGGAATTGTTTGAACAACACCAAGTTAGGTTTCTCAAGATTGAAATACTGTTGAAGATTGATTGTTTTGAAGACTTCCACCCTGCTCTACATCATAAATCCACCACACATAAATCATCAATGATAGTTTAATTCATTATTGTGCTATTCAATAGTGGGTTTCCCCATCATGCACTAAAACTTTCGCACATTGTCCTTGTAAAACTCAAATAACTTGAAAAGAGTTAAATCTAGGAGTACCTAGAAGAGTAACCATATTTCCTCCTTTAACTCTTCCCCATTCTCACTATCTAAATCAATTTTTTCACTACCCTAAGCTCCTTCTACCTTCCCTTCATCATCATCAAAAACTGCCTCAATATAGTGCACCTTACCCTTTCCCAAACACCTATGGCCTGACTCCCAAGGTTATTTGTAGTTAAAACATAAATTTCTTCTTGCATGATTCATTTAGAACTTCATCATCCATGCATATATTTCTAGGCTCCTCCTTTTGGAAGGGTTTCTTAAAGTCTTTCTTGTACTAGATATTTTTAGGCTGAAATTTGTTCTTTAGGGTTGCACTCTCCATATTACTAGCCTCTTGATCTCATCTTGTATGTTGTTAGCATCAAATAATTTGATCCATCCATAAAGTGGTACTACTAATCCCTTAATAAATAACACTATCAACCTATGTTCTGAAACATCTATAACCATAAACAACTTATGAAACTCTAAAATATAGGCATCAACTAATACAACATACTTCTATTGTACCAAATCTTTGAAATGTAGTTCTACATCCTTCCTACCAAACCTATCTATTAGTCTGTGAAATCTACAAATTAAGTTATGTTATCTTGACCCAAGGTCACTAGCCCATGGTACCACCACTCATGAGCCTCTTTTTCTAGATGAAGTTTTGCATATTTTATTGCTTCCCTTTTATTCATGGGGTTTAACTTAAAATATATATCCAACTTCTAAACCCTTTCTATATCAATACACTTATTTCAACCTCATAGTTATGGATGGCTAACTTACCCACCTTGCACAATAAATCTCTATTATTTCCTTGTCCCCATTCCCCTCTAGGTTTATTTCTATATTTGATGCCACAAAATTCTTCTAAAGAGATAAAAGCATGTAATTTCTCATCCAAGGATTTGTATTCCCATAAATACTCACCCTATCATTCACTACCTCCTTGTTGTCCTACTTGTTCTCTAGGATAATCATCCAAAATTCTAGGCATTAAAGTTCTAGGAGAGGCTCTACTTGTTCTCTTGGGTGTGTGAACAGGTACATTAGTGTTGCTACCTTCACCCTGGTTACCATTATGTCCATTATTTCCATTATTATTCCCATTGTTTTCATGTTCACCTTAATTTTTATTTTTATTTACATTCCTGGTTTGCACAATTTGGTTTAATGTTTGTACCAAGTGTTGTTGTCCCCTAGCTAAATCACTAAGCATAGCTAAAATTCTAGGACCGTGTTCTTCTTGCTTGCCATATCTATCCCCCATGCTTTCCTCTTTTGAATTAGAATTGACAAAACCTCTAGTCCTCTGATAAGTAATGAATTACCTATCTTTTTGATTCATTAATATGCATGCAAATAGTTAAAAACTTTAAATTTGATCAAAAAATATGTTATAAGAAATTGGCATCAAAATCCACCAGCGATCAAGATCTCCAACTTTGATACCACCATAATATCTCAAACTAATTTTCTATATAAAACAATCATTTTCATGACTTCATATGAAAAGAAATTTCATCAAACAGTTTGTTAGAATGTTGCTCTGAGTTTGTTATCAATTATTTGCAAATGTTTTCATACCATACATTCATTTCATGGATTTTTTATAACATATCACCTCAAGAATATAGTTTCCAAGTTCATATTAATAATAATATCAATGGGTTGTGGGTTCGCTCCCCATTGGTTTCAGGTTTGACTTTGAGGCCCAGGCTTACCCGATGCACTTGGTTTGCAGGCGATTTGTGCATCCCCAAGGGACCAGTCTTGCCTTAGCTTTCCCCTTCCTAAACCCCAACTTGGAAAAAAATGTAAGACCAAGGTAAGGTGGGTTGGGCACTGGGATACCCTTGAGTCACTAAAAAAAATATCAATAGACATAGAACATTGTATGCAAAAATTTCCATCAATAAGTAAACTATAAAGATAGGCTTCAGTGAAACATTAGAAATATTCTTATATTTATCAAATTGAATACACAATAGTGTTCTAATTTTTTATGAGACATAAGAATGACCAATTTCTTTGTAGTTCTATATTTTTATCTCATTTTTCATCAAATTCAAAAGACATTACCAAACCTTTTTCATATTATTTAATTATTTCAAAATCATTTGAAGATGATATATATTATATTAATGAGTGTGTGTGTGAACTTTGAATTTCTATAAGTTTAGTAGAATTTCATGATTGATCATAGTTATTAAAAATGAAGAAATGCCTTGAGAAATAAGACTAACCCCTGCAGTGAAGAACTTGTCAACCCACAACAAAAGGATTTTCAACTTGCAACAGAAGAATGATAGTTCAACACAACCAGATGAATTAATCTTCTATAGCACGTGCATATTTCTAAAATGATATGCAGGTGATGATATGAGGATGTGAACATGGATGGCCATGTGTCACTTCATCTTTTTGATAAATTGTGGAGCAAAAAGAAGTCCATTGCAACAAGGAATAGCAATTATAATAAGGGTTATCCTATTGAGCACGTTCCCAAGTTATAATGGTTATCTCAAATGATGTAGATTCCTTCTTAGACTTCTACATTCTTTCTCTCACCAAGTAGTTATTGTCGATTACATTAAAAGATGTAGTCCTCTTCCTGTTTTCATGGAAGAGATGACATTTTCTTTTAATTTCATTTACAATTTTTGAATAAATGGACTCTCACAGACCCTATACAAGAGAGTACTTTATTGAGAAACCAAACACATCTATATCTTTGCATGCATTAGATTGAATTAGATATTTTGTTACATTCTTTTCAAAACTCTACTTATGATTGGAATATAATAGAGAACATATTTCAGTTACATATTTTTCCTAAGTTAAGTAATTAAAGAAGACATTATAGATGTAGCAACTCAAGAAATTGAGGTAATACAAAGCCACGATTAGTTTAGATTATTAATTATATTATGCATTAAGTTATAATTTATAGTTTCCAATTTATACTACTATATAGGAGAAAATTTGCACCCCTTACACAAATTCCTCTTTCACATACCTTCACCTTAGAAAATCAAATCCGAAGGAAAAATTCCACATCACCCAACTGCCTTCCTTCCACTTGGTGTCTATCTCTTGTGTCGGTGAGAGAATATTTGTTGAGGATGTGTGTGTGGTGCATAGAGGTCCACGCAACATGCTTCCATACATAATGGATTCTTGCGTTTGAAGCTAGTAGAAGTGTTACACTTTTGATTGGGGTCAATATGTAACATCCCTCTTTGACCAACCAACCCTGAAAATAGAAGATTCTTCCCACTTCTCCTTTAAATTCACCCAGCTTCATCTCATTTGATCCTCTTGCAATTCCTTCACAATATCTTACAATTTCTCAAGCATTCTCAACCACTTCAACTTCTTTCTCTTTTCATTCTTTACTCTTTAGCAACACTTAAACATTCCATTACAACAACAATGCTCCATCAACTCCACAAAGCAAGTGTGAAGCAAGCCATAGCAGCGTGGGCTTGGAGTCTTACGAGACCTCCTTCCATCATAGTCAAGGTTGTGGTGACCTTTCTAATTCCACTTTCTCCTCCATTGGCTAGTGAGATTTTGGGCTGAGGTGGTAACATTTCGCTACTCTCCTTTGTGACTTGGTTGAGTAGCACTTTACTATTTTGTTGTGTTTATTACATCTTCTACTTTCTTTACTTCTTTATCACATATTTCTCTCTCATTGCTATTTAGCTATTTGTGGAGGTGGAAACACCAAAATGAGGTTTTTAATGAGGCAAGCCACTATGCATCCCCAACAATTTCCCCTCTTTCTTGTGTGTAGGTGGGTGTGCATTTGGAGCTAGCTAGAAATCTAGGGCCTTGGTGAGATCATTTTCATTACTTTAGCCTTCATCTATCTACTTTATCACCAACACTTGTATTTTTTGTACTTTATTGTTCTATTTTGCTCATTCAAGAATAGTTAGCCAAGTCATTAGTTCATTTTCTGGTAGTTTTTATTGTACTTTATGTCCTCTGGTCGTACAAATGCCAGTGTGCCTAAGAGATGCTAGCACGTCATGCTGTCATCCCAAAACTATGATTTTATCCTCAGACAGAGAGTTGTCTAAGGTACACTATTGACTCTGAAAACCAACTCGCCTAGCCTAAACTTGGATTTCAAGTCTAAAGAGTGATTGAAGTACTTTATAGTCCTCATCATTCTCAACCTCTATCTGAAACATCCCTTTAGAGTGAGGTAAGTTAGGGCAGCCCTCTGCTCTGGGCTCTCTATGACCTAGAGCCTTGACATTGTTGGTCCACCTCTCTTACATTTTTTGTGAACCTAACGTCAACATTTTTGGTTTCATCTTGTAGTGCTAAAAGCTCCTTTCCTCGTGTCCTAGGAGCATTGTAGGTGTGATCATTGTGGGGATTCTCACCTTGCAACCTAACCTATGACCCCTAGTAGGTGTAGCTAGAAGGTTTTGTAAGTGTTGCATAACAAAACCTTAATTGGGTCACTATCCTATTTTACAACCTTTTGGGGGATTTGAGAGAGTATCATTTAGTGCATGCGATGGCCTCTTTTCTATATCAACCTATCCCCTTTGTGCAGCCTATGATCAATGGTAAAAGTATAACCTTCACATCGTAGGATCTACTGATGGGCTTTGATAAGGAACCATTTCCTCTCTACATCCCTATGCGAATCAACGAGAACACTATAGTAGGCGTTCTTATTTATTTGACATCTTAAGTGAATATCATAACTAAGGAGATCATGATAATTAAAATTTTGCATAAAAATAGGTACGATGCACTTGTGAGCACCATCCGCATGCACAACAGACTTTCCATACCTCCTCTTGGTAGTATTGTTTTATCAATTCTTGTTGGACCTATATTCGTAAATCTTTTGTTCGATATAATCCTGGGGTCTAAACTCTTCAAAGTGAAGTTGGGTATCCCTTGTTTAGTAGCTATGAATTTAGTTTTTTCGGTTGTGCACAAATGTTTTAAATTCATGCATGAGGGTTTCATACATGTGATCCACGACACTGGCTATAGACCGTCGATTAAACATGGTATTTATTCCTTAGATTACTTTTGGCCTACACCTGTTGGTCCTCTTCTTCCTAGGAAGGACCTCTTGTACCGAACTTATCAAAAGTACAAGAAAGGGCACTTAATGTCAAGAGTGAGATACCCTTCATCGCCTTATGTTGTTTCATATAGGGCTTGCTTAAAAGTTGACAGTGATGCCGCTAAGGCACATAGAAGGGAAGAAGAAAAGTGCTCTCGAGATCCTTCTTCTTCCTCTTTTGTTGCTCAACCTAATGCTCCCTCTCACCTAACTGTGGTGCCATCAGATTCTATTTCACATTTGCGAGAGAATCATATGGTGTCTGCTTGGTGAAGGCCTAAGTGTCCCGCATTCAAGCTTCATGTTCTACCCATGGAGCCTAGGCATGTTCGATAGGGTAGAAAGAAAGGTCCCCATGGGGAATCCTTTATGTCCTGACCTTTGTGACCTCCTACTGCTTCTACTCCCAAAGAAGTAAATGGGAAGAGGCTCATTGTTGAGGTACTAGATCCGACTTCCCCTGTTGCTTCTCAACCCACTCCTCTTGCTCCTGTTCAGGAGCCATTCCCTCCACTAGAAATAGTTGTGGTAGAAACTCCCATGGTTGAGCAGGAGTCTTCCTCTCCTTTGTAACCTCTAGCCTCTAGCTCAAAGAGTCATAGAAACTACCTTGCATGTGAATGCAAGCATCAACGAAAGGCTCTCACAGCTGAGCAGGCCGCCTTGTAGAGCAAGGAAGGGTAGATGATTGCCCCTGCTTCATGGCCTCCTTTTGCGTCTTTCCCTCTCCTCCCCTTTACTTCCATTCAACCAAGCTTTGTATTTCTTTTGGCTTCTTTTATGAGTGTTGCTAACCCCAAAGGTGCATGTGTTCATCACTCCTTCAGTTGAGCTACCCTTGTTGATGTCCCTTTCGAATGTCCCGCCTTTCCTAAAACCCACAGATATGTCAAATACTTTGGTGGTTTCTATTGTGGTTTTCTCTGCCTCCCCTTCCTTCACATCTATTTCCTTGTCTATGGGGAGTTTTCATCCCCCGATGAAGCAAAATATGGAGGATGTCCCTTCCAGTGATGGAGGGCATAAGAGTAGCCCACCCTCTCCAAAGGGTGGTCCGACATTGGCTTGTTCTATCTTAGTGACAAAACCAGCCCCGCCTTCCCCTATGTTTGTCACCACTCCTAAGTCACTTAGTTAGCCTAGCGGTGAATCTCGAGCATAGTCCTCTCCATCCATTGAGGTACGACATGGCACTCCAGTGAAGTGCATGTTTAACTCTCTAGATGAAGTTTCAACCTTGTCAACAATCTTCACGAAATTGTTGACCATAGCTCCAAAAAATCCGAGTGGAGGAGACCTTGTGGAGCCTTCTTCCTTATCCCTTGTTGTGGGAGGGTTAGAATCTCCTCCCCTTAATATTCCACCACTGCAAGCTCATCCTCCTTCCCCTTGTGATGATCAAGAGTGGGAAGTGAATGACCTCCTTGTCGATGAGTATTAGGGGGAGGCCTATTCTTTATCTTTAGATTAGAAGTGTGTGTTTTTTGGTGTGTTACCTAGTAATTGTGTTGTGTGTTCTTGGATGACCCTTGTCACCCTTTTTGGTACTTAGATACATGCGTGATTTTTGTGTGGTAAACCTTCTTCTATCTATATCATCATTCTTCCATGTTTGTGATTGATTTTTGGCAAATTAGGGACGATTCAAAGTGTTGGGGGAATTTAGGCTTCCCTTCCATGTTGACCCAATTTTTTATTTTCACTTTGTCTTCTTGTGCATTCTTCACATAGTCTAATATAGTAGGGGGTTGATGAAAATTCATTTATATCCTATTATTATACTTACATATATTTATGAGTAGTTTTAACCCTGAAATATTAGATCACCCTTGTGCCCTTTATTTATATTTATTTCTCCTTTGCTCCTTTCTTATCTTTTTATCTTCTTTTCTTGAGTTGTCCCTTTCATGTGTGACAACGCCATTTCTATGATGCTATAATTTTCAAAAAATGCATTCACTTCCAATGAATCTTTTCCCAAAAATCCTCACGAACATTTCCTTTTCAAAACCGCACTCACAACTAGGACCCCTAATAGAACGTGTTTCCTTCATCATGGGTTCACAAAGAAAGAACTTCAGAACTTTCCTTTGAGGTGGGAGTGAATTTTTCCTGTGGGAGAAGCCTCGACCTTCCCCTTGTGAGGGGAAATTTTCTTCCTTTCGAATTCCTTGGTGAAGTGAACATCTTTCAAAAGGATTCCTTGATGATAAATCAATTTCAGAAGAAAAAAATGTCTCTTTTTGTACTTTCAAACAATGCGTCCCTTGGGTGGACCCTCTTCTTACGCCAGGTTCCTGAGGGACCCCTTTGAAATCCTTCCAATTTTTTGATGGTCTACATGACTATCCACTTTATTGCCTGTGTGGTCGCTTTGTTTCAGACATTCTTTTTTTGAGTAAACATGTCACTTTGAAGGTTCTTGTGAAGCCGCTTTCCAATTTGACTCTATAGAGTCTCCTCCTTTGGGTTTCCTCCATGAAAGAGATCTTGGAGGACACCTCCTTGTAGGTATGTGGCCCTATAAGGTGCTTTCATCTAGGTTTCCTTCATGTGAGAGATCTTGAGGGATACCTTCTTGCAAGTCTACAGACCTATAAGGCGCATACTTCATGGGGCTTCTTTCATGTGAGAGATCTTGGGGGTTGCCTCCTTGCAGTTTTGTGGGCTTGTGAGAGGATTTCATCCTATGGGGTTTGTCCATTATTGGTCTGAGGGCCTTCGGTGTACCTTGTGCAGCTTCATAGTTCTATGAGGCTATGGAGTCTTTTGTTCCAGCCTGTGCTTTCGAGCTCACTAGATTATGGTCTACTTCCTCGACAGTTCAGGTATACATCTCTAACCCTACTAACTCTTTGATCTACTTTACCGGAGCACTCATCAGTACTCATGCTCAATAAAGTGGGGGAAAAATGTATAGGAGCGAATTTTCACCCCTTATGCAAATTCCCCTTTCAATACTTTCACCTTAGAAAATTAAATCTGAAGGAAAAATCCATATCACCCAATTACCTTAATTCCACTTGGCATCTATCTCTTGTTTCGATGAGAGAATATTTTTCGAGGAAACGTGTGGGGCGCGTAGATGTCCATGTGACATGCTTACGTCCCTGATAGATTCCTACGTCTAAAGCTGGTAGAAGCGTTACACTTTTGATTGGGGTTGATTTGTAACATCCCTCTTCGACCAACCGACCCCAAAAATGGTAGATTCTTCCCACTTCTCCTTCAAATTCATCCATCTTCATCTCATTTGATCCTCTTGCAATCCCTTCACAAGCTCTTGCACTTTCTCAAGCATTCTCAAGCACTTCAACTTCATTCTCTTTACATTCTTCACTCTTTAGCAGCACTTCAACACTCCATTGTAGCAACAATACTCCATCAACTTCATAAAGCAAGTGTGAAGCAAGCCATAGCAACATGGGATTGGAGTCTTGTGAGACCTCCTTCCATCACAGTCAAGGTTGTGGTGACCTTCCCAAGTCCACTTTCTCCTCCATTACCTAGTGAGCTTTTGGATGGAGGTGGTAACGTTTCGCTCCTCTCCTTTGTGATTTGTTTGAGTAGCACTTTACTATTTTGTAGTGTTTATTACATATTCTACTTTCTTTACTCCTTTATCAAATATTTCTCTCTCATTGTTATTTGGCTATCTGTGGAGGTGGAAATACTAAAATGGGGGTCTAACTGAGGCAGGCCCCTATATAGCCCCAATAATTTCCCCTCTTTCTTATGTGTAGGTGGACATGTATTTAGAGCTAGATGGCAATCTAGAGGCTTGGTGAGATCATTTTCATTACTTTAGCCTTCATCTATCTGCTTTATCACCTACACTTGTATTTTTTGTACTTTATTGTTCTTTTTTTCTCATTCAAGAATAGTTAGCTAGGTTGTTAGTTCATTTTTCCGTAGTTTTTATTTTACTTTATGTCCTCTTGTCATATGGATGCTAACGTGCCTAAGAGACGTTAGCACACCGTGTTGTCGTGCCAGAAATGTGCTTTCGTCCTTAGACAAAGAGTTGTCTAAGGTGTTGTATTGACTCTGAAAACTAGCTCACCTAGCCTAAACTTGGATTTCAGGTCTAAGAAGTGAATGAAGTACTTTATAGTCCTCATCATTCTTGACCTTTATCTAAAAAACCCCTTTAGAGTGAGGTAAGTTAGGGCATCCCTTTGTTCTCGGCTCTCCGTGACCTGGAGCCTTGATGTGGTTGGTCCCCCTCTCTAACAACTACAATAAATGTTGTATTATAATTTTTGAATTGTAAGTCTTTAATTTATCTTTTGTTCAATACTACTAAATGGTTAGTTGAATTAGTACATGTAGCATAAACAGTCATCAATTATAGCTATGAAAGATGGGTACCTATAGCAATTAATAGTAACCAACAATTTTTTTCCTTGTTTTCTCTAGATAGGAGTTATTTTCAATTAGAAGCTTTTAATGAGTTATTCCTATTTAAATCAGCTATACTCACTCAATATATGAAATATAGGATTATTTAATGCATATATATTTCTAGCATCATCTTAAGTCTATGAATCCTTGGTTGACAATTGAATGAAAGCTTATTTTAAACAATGAGCCACTTAAATTTGGGATTTATATGTTTGCTAAGCTGTATGTATGATCATCTACATCAATTAATCATACATTATGAAAGCTCTATATTTTTTGTATTGCTACTAGAGATAGTGCTAATTTTGGAATTCCTATTTATGTTTTCAAATTAACTTCAATGATTTTATATATTAGTAAGTTTTTTTTTATGAAATTAGGACTAATAGACACTCATAAATCAACCAAGAACTATTCACTAAAAATGTGTAGGGACAACCATTTAAAGATAAAGGAACTATTGTATGCAGAGGCAAAGAGACACTCTAGGAATATTTATCCCCTCAATCCATGAAGAATTTGAAGGTATGGTGTAAATGAAGAACCTATTGAGGAAATCAATGAAAGAGAATCACCCCACACCAGTAGCTACTCTAGACCTAGGGGAGACTTTCAGAAGGAATCTTAACACTATGGCTAAGGAAGTAGTAAAAAACCCAGTAGAAAATGTGACATTTGAGTTTCCAATAACAAACCAAGAAAAGGTCGCTACTCTAAAGAATATACCCCCCTCAATCTTGCCAATTTTCTATGGATTAGTTACTGAAGACCTAGACACATTCTTGTTCAAATTTGATGTTTTGTGTCGTAGCTATGATTATAATATAGACATTCACAAACTAAAACTCTTTTCATCCACATTAAAATATGTTATCTTGCAATGGTTTATGGAATTAGGAATAAATGCACTACCTAACTGAAAGATAATGAAATCCAAATTCTTACAAAAATACCAAGATTATTATAGAGGGACAAATAGGAAGAGATGAAATCTTCAAAATTTCACAAAGCGAAGATGAACCACTTGAGGATTATGTGGAATTTTTTTTATTTTGTTTGATGAAATCACATTAGAATAGGTTCTCACTTGAGTCATTAAAGCTAGTATTTTTGTGAGAATTACATGAGGATTGCATGGATGCTTTAAACCTCATAGGGTCAAGGGATATATCTCAACTGCCTTTTGAGGAAATCTTCCAAGTATGTAGAACCTAGTTGAGGTCATCCATGAAGAAGACCAAGATTGATAGAACCTTCTCTTCCAATAAAACATCCATTGGAGTCTCTAAGGTAGAACTCGGTAACCTTCTGTTTAATATGAAGGAAGACATAATCAACCACCTAGCACCCAATTGGATACCTTGCATATCAAGAAGAAATAAGAGGAATCAAAGTCAACTCTCATTAAATATTGTCCACATTTCTACTAGAAGAGGGTAAGATGCAAATGCAAGAAGATTGCTAGCATTATAGGAGAGAAGCAAGGGAGACCAAAATTTTAAACATTAGAGGATGAGGAATGCCAATAATTTTATATTTCTCATTAAAATCCATAGAAAAAAATACAAGGTATGTCTCAAGATCCCTTATCTTATAACGTTTCATTTCTTGGGGGTAATACCAACTTCACTAATTGGAACAATTAGCCTTGGATTAATATGTAAAATCAATCCTATCCAATAACCCAATCACCTAATTGGGCTACATAAAAAAGGATATGGCCACCACAACCTTACCAAGCCCCAAATTATAATTCTCAGTGGCTACCCTAGTAGAACCAATGGCCACCACAACAACATGGGAACCAATAATGGTGAAACCAAAATGTTAGTTACTCATATAAATAACAATATTTACAGCCACAACAACCCACCATAATGCAAAACCCAACCATTGTAACCATAACGTAACCTAGACCGCCTCAATTGCTAGCTCAACCTACACTAAACCCTAACAACAAGCCTATTCAGCAGGCTTATACTAATGAGACCATTTAATACCCAACCTATGGGGTTGAGGTATGTGATTTCCACATTCATTCAAGAAGGATGCTCATTGGGGAATCATCTCCTCACATTATAGAGCTTACTAATGAGTAACCAATAGTGGAGAATATTGATAATCAAACAAAGCAACCTAAACAAGGTAAGACACAACAAAACATCACAAGTCCAAAACCACCATTTCTAGAAATATTAACATAGAAACCCCATCCTAAACCTGAATCCGATCTATTCGTCCAAATTAGGAATGCTTGTATAAAGATACCCTTGACTCAAGAAAATAAATAAATACTTATATACACAAAATTGTGAGCGAGCTATGCCTTAAAAATCTAGGCAGAAAAAGAAAAGTCCCCTAAACTATTCATGTCTTAGGAAAATTGGTTGACATCATGTTAGGAAATATCATTGTTCCAAAATATGCAGACCCTAGGAGCTTGATTGTTGATGTGCAAATTAGTGACACTTATCAAAAAAATCTAATTGACCTAGGAGCAACTATAAATTTAATGACTAGAGAAACCATGCAATAACTTTAGTTGATGGATCTCCAACCCACACCTATTATTTTAAAATTAGAAGATAGGTTAACTTTCAAGCCAAAAGGTATTATTAAAGATTTGGTTATTACCCTAGATTCATGATAATATCCAACATACTTTATCGCTCTACAACCTAAAGAAAACCTTGTAAAATACACCTTAATCCTAGGAAGACCATGGCTAGCCACTAGAGATGTGTTCATAGGATGTAGGTCTAATAACACGATAATATCCAATGAGAATGTGACCAACTGTTTGGTCCTTTACCCACCTGTACAACCAAATACAAACTTGGAACAAAGTATATGGCCTTCCTTAGAAGAAGATAACCAATACTCTTTGCAAGCATTCATGACCATAGAGCATAGTGAAGATGAAGTCCTTTCTCAAATTATGTAGAACATGTATAGTAGGCACCCACATCAACACTACTATCCCACATGCTTACACTACCCTTTACATAATATTATACCTACAAATTCCTCTGAGTCTACTTCTCAACTTTTCCATACACTACTTCCCTATACTTGTAATGTCAATCTGTTAGGACTTAATGTTGCTTCTATCATGACCTATACCTTAACCATGGAAATCAAACTAAGAACATTAAATGTCAATAACCAGTTAGCAAACTCCTAACAATATTTATTAATTACAATGTTGGAAGCTTGTACAATAGAATTTAAATGCGACTATCATGATATGAAGGGCATAGATCCTAGCTAATACATGCATAGAATTTATATTAATGAAGGTTACAATCTAGTTAGGCAACCAAAAGGGGAATGAATCTAGTTGTGTGTGATATAGTCAATATAGAGTTGTAAAACAATTTGGGTGCAAGATTCATTTATTCTATTTTAGACATTCAATGGGTTTCCCCATTAGTGATTATACCAAAGAAAGGAGGTAAATAGTGCAAGGAAGCTAAGGTAGCGGAACAACTTCCTACACTAATATTCGAAGGAGGATAATACAAAACTTTACATATATTTACAATAGTTGCATAAACTTAAATATAAATAAACATAAATATCATGCATACCATAATATAGTGATTTATGTGGGGAAAACCCTTTCAAGTGAAAAACCCCACACTCCAAAATCCACCTAATATATTATTCAAAAATCACGAAGATTACAATATACTTGTAGGTAAAGACTCTCACAAGAGTATCACCAACCAGAGATCCAAAGACAACACGACCACTATCAGACTCTCAGAATACATCACAATATACAATTGTAATACAATGCCCTCATAAAATAGGAGTACTTTCTAGGGAAAGACAAGCCAACAAAATATATCATCCAATCTCATACCTAATGATGAATGGTATAGATTTACAATAATATATATAATGTGGCTTTTGAGAGTGCTACCCCCAAACCCCTATTGGGGCACACGACCCCTGGACCCCCCACTAGGGGGATGAGCCCCCCAAACCCCATAGGGGGTACCCCCCTACACCCTCTACACACAACTATAACAATAAACCTTATGTAATTGCAAGGTTGAGACACATTTTTCCAACAAATCTCCACTTGTCAAACACCTTGTAAGAACAACGGGAGGGAGTATAAACATCATTTCTTAATTGTTAGAGGTGAAAAGGCCCATAGACTCTAAACATAATCTAAACTTATTTGTTCTCACAATCTTAGTTAAATAATCAACAACATTCACAAAGTCTCTACCTTAACCAAATTCACCTTGTCATCTTTGACCATATCTCTAACAAAATGATATTGTACATCAATGTGCTTGGTTCTAGCATGAAATGTCAAGTTCTTAGCTATACAAATCAAACTCTGACTATCACAATAAATTGTCACTTTTGTTCCAATATTTTAACACAATATCTTAATCAAAATGGCTTCTTTACAAACATGATTATTTGCCATATACTCATCTTCGATAGTGGAGAAATCAACCACAACCTATCACTTACTCATCCAACTAATTGCATCACCAAATAAAGTAATCACATAAGCATTGATGAATCATCTGCTATCAATATAACCTACCCAATTTGAATCTGCATAACCATGAATATCAAGGGAAATATCATCTTCAATCAATTTTTTATGAAAACACAAGGAATACTATGAGGTACCACGTAAATATTTGAAGAATATTTTAACTACATCCTAATGAACTCTACTAGGAGAGAGAGAGGGAGAGGGGGAGAGAGAGAGAGAGAGAGAGAGAGAGAGGAGAGATAGATAGTAGAGAGGGAAGGAGGTAGGGAGAAATAAAAATGTGAGATAGAGAGGTAGGTAGAGAGAGTGGTAGGGATTGATGGAGGGAGAGGTAGTAGAGGGAGAGGGAGATAAAGATAAGTAGAGAGGGAAGCAAAGGTAGAGAGAGATAGAGAGAAGTAGAGAGGGAATGAGGGAGGGAGGGAGAGGTAGGGAGGGAGAGGTAGGGAGGGAGAGAAAGCTAAGATGGAGAGGTGTAGATAGAGATAAAGTGGTTAGGAGTGATGGATGGAAAGGTAGGTAGAGAGAGGGAGTGGAGAGATAGAGAGAAGTAGAGAGGGGAGGAGAAAGGGAGGGAGAGTTATGGAGGGAAAGAGAGGGATGTGAGAGAGAATGGTGATATAGAGAGAAATAGAGAGGGAGTGGTGGAGGGAGAGGTAGGTAGAGATAGGGAGAGGGGAGATAGAGAGAAGTAGAGAGAGGAGGAGAGAGAGCTAGAGGTAGTGAGAGAGAGAGATGTGAGATAGAGAGAAAGATAGAGAGAGAGAGGGGGGATGGACAGGTAGAGAGATAGTACTTGAGCTTAAGGGAGAGAGTCAAATAAAGTAATGGAGATAATGTGAGAGAGGTCTAGAGTGTAAGGGATAAAACAATGAGGTGAGATAGAGAGAGATGATACAAATTGTTGATTACTCAAGTTTGACCTCTGATTACTAAATTTTGACATGCTAATTACTAAAATTTGACTGTCTAAAAAATTATAAGATCTTCCAAAAACTAGAATTTGCATTATAACTCCTAGAGATCCAAAACCACTCTCAAACATCTTGAAAATTTATACATGAAATATAGCTTAAGGTATAAGAAATTTAATGTTCATATATAGTTTCATAGAAAGAGGAGGAAGAAAGAGAAAGAAAAAAATTCAAAGCAAAACATAATGTGAGCATGTTATAATACGCTCACATTTTGTGAAAACATTCAAATAATGTGAGCATTCTCTTAGCTATCTCATCATGTTTTTATTTTCACTTTTTGAGTATATGTTAAGGTTTTCATCTTTAATTTCTCTTGTTAGTGTATCTATTTTTTTGTCAAAAACCAATGTGGTATTTTTTAACTGTTTATCAAAATTTTAAATAAATTATATTTTTAGAAACTAGACTCCATTCTACACATATTCAAAAAATGGTTTTTGATCAATTTTCATTTTTTTTATGGGGGAACACGCTCGATTTTCTATTTTTCGGGATGTATCCACTTTGAAAATTAGTTAAAAATCATATATTCATTAAAAAATAGTAGAAAAATTAGGGATAAACTACATGGTATTAGCTAATTTCTCAT
Organism: Sequoia sempervirens; assembly: GCA_007258455.2. Classification (NCBI taxonomy): domain Eukaryota; kingdom Viridiplantae; phylum Streptophyta; class Pinopsida; order Cupressales; family Cupressaceae; genus Sequoia; species Sequoia sempervirens. The sequence goes on along the minus strand of VDFB02000007.1, from coordinate 28,823,575 downwards.
TGAAGAGATTTTTAAAATATTTTTTTAAAAGTTAATATTTTGGGGGGGCCACACGAGATGCTCTATTATGTTTTTTTTTTTTAAATAGGACCAATTTGTGTGGCCCCCCTTTTTGAACCTCTTAATCTCTGCCATTTAAGAAAATATATTTTAGAAAGTATATTTAAAGCATTATGACTCTTGTTTTTGTTGCATCTTCATATTTTGAGTGTAACTATCTTCAATTTCTCATCCAAGGTCAGTCTTATTTTGAAAAAAAAAAGTGGCCACTTAAGATCCCTTTTTTGTCCCCATATTTTTGCACTTACCTATAACATAGTGTTTAATGTGGAGAAACCCTTTTGAGAAAAATCTCCACAAAAGAAGAGATGAATAGCTTGTATTATCAGCAAAATGTGACTACAATACATCAATTATAACTCCTCTTTAGTCTTAAATCTAACAACGTAACCCAAGTAAATAAATCTTAAACAAAATTGAATGCAACTCCACTTTCAAGAACCTATTAAATAGAAAAGTGAAACCCATGAAGAATGGTCTCCAAATTGGTCAAATCCTCATGCCACCACTTTGTAATCATTAATTTCAGCCCATAATGACCTCTTATAGATTCTCTTACAAGTATCATAAGGCATCTTTCATGCATGGGAATGTAGGGACCAAAATATTAAATAATTTTTCATAGATGTTGTCATAGTTGTCATAGAATCTTATGAAAGGTGTCATTGTTGTCATAGATGCTCTTATGAATTATGAAAATTATCATAACATACCAAAATATAATATTCCCAAGGTGGATGCCTAGAATCTCCAATTTAACCTTTATACCATTACCACATGATGCTTTTCCAATAAATATAACACAATAACTCCTTATAGTGGTCAATATATGATTCATTGTAATTCGATTTAGAACGCTCAAATCCCAAACTCAACACATATGTATCAAATTTTTGGTACCACATCCTAGAACTCTATTTTAGGCCATACAAAGGTTTGTTCAATTTACAAACCAATTTAATTTTATCTTTCACCATGTAGTGCTCTAGATGTGTCATATAAATATCCTCATTCAAGTCACCATGAAGGAAAGAAGTTTTCACATCTATTTTCTCAACCTCTAAAGCATAAGTAGGAGCAATAGAAATAAAAAATCTAATGGATGTCTTTTTTGCAACAAGAGAAAATATCTCACCATAATAAACACCCTCAACTTGAGAGTAACCTTTTGCAACCACCCTTTCTTTCTACTTCTCAATGCATCCATCTAAACCAATATTTTTCTTCAACACCCATTTGTAACCAATAGTTTTCTTCCTTCAAGAAATGGTACAAGATCTCATTTATCATTATTTTGCAAAGGTATCATTTCTTGATCCATAGAAATCTTCCAGGATTTTACATCATTCATACCTAATGCCTCTTCTACCGATCTGGGTTCATCCATGTTAGTGTTCAAAGAAAAAATACGTCTCCAATCATTAGGTGAATAAATTCCAAGTGGTTTTTTATGCCTTATAGACCTACGAACAGGTTGAATTGGATGGTCTTCCTCCTCTTATGAAGATTCAAAGCTAGATGAGCTCTCCTCAACTTCTTGTCTATCCATGGGCTTGATTTAAATTTCTCATGTGTAGAAGGAATTTGAATTACATCTTCTTGTTTACTTTATTTTGGCTACAATGTAACAAAATAAGGCTTAGTTTCTCTAAAAATAAAACTTCTACTATATATTACCTTATGTGCAATAGGATCCTGAAGCTTGTATCCTTTCATACTATAACTGCATCTAATAAAGATACATTTCATAGCCTTGTTATCTGTTGATCGTGTTTTCTGCACAATAATAGCAGACAGAATATGATATCCTATCTCTCTTGAAAGGTAAATCTCTATCGGCAAGCCTCAAGAGATAAACCCAAGGTCTCTAATGTCAGGTCTTGACAGTGCATAAACAACTCAATAACGAAATGTGAAAATGCTTGTAATCACAATGGGACCTTACTACGAGCAAATGTTGAATCAATTTTATCAGATCTAACAATCTAGTGATGCTTCAATCCTAGTTTTAACCCTATAATCAAAGAAATATAAAAAGAGAAGGGTTTCAAAGAGATTTCCAAGCTTAATACTAAACCTAAGATTAACAACGAAAGTAACCAATACTCAAAATGGACCAATCCTTCAAAACTAATTTCTACTTGACCAAGATAAATCTACAATCTCACAGAAAACAGTGCAATCTTCTGAGGTGTTAAGATTTTCAAATCGTAAACCTTCATTCAAATAACCCTATTGCAGTTAGAAATGAACAAATCTTTACAATCGAACTTAAGCACACAGAATATAAAGTCCAGACTAAATTTGCAAAGCAACTAACAATCAGTTGGTTGCAAAAAGTGTGGACTGAAGGATTGTTGCAACATTCAAGTATTGAATCACAAACATTATTAAATTGAATCTAATCTAAACATTAACCTTCTCAAAGCAATTTTAAAGATGGAATAACTAGAACCATGCAAAACAAAAGAAACAAGTATGGCACCAAATCACAATGTCATTTCTTGTATTCAAATTTTCACTATAGCAACAATTCTAGTTTTATGTTACAATATTTGCTTGAGGGAAAATACCTGCTAACTTACTCTACTTCTAACTAACTCTGCTCTATGTTCTAGTTACAAATTCTAACCTTCCAACTATTTCTAACTATTCTAACCCTTTACAAAGAGGTGACATGCCCAAATTATAGAAAACCCCCAGGAATCCATCGGCAAGGCAAGGGTTTCGCAGCAATAACTTGGCACAACCACCCGGCCAAGAGAGTCCTCGAAATGGGTCGAACTGGAATTAAATGCACATCCTGTCCAAGTCGTCCCAAGATCCGCAGCTCGGATGATGCGCGGGAAGATAATAGAGAAGCACAAATCGTGCCGCAGCCTATCATTAGCTCCCTTCCCTATTATCTCTGCTCTGACTTGGCTCTTTGTGTACTTTCAAGAACGTCTCATCTAGGTCCGCAACTGGTGGCAGGGGAAGAACCCTAAGTCAATTCTCAATGGACGCAATCTCATCCCTTGAGTGTTTGACCGACTTATCCCATTCTACCTTATACGCCAAATACTTATCAATAACTGCAAGGTAGGTGGCTGCATCATCTAGTTGGTGCTTGGAAACAGACCCATCATCAAGTGGTACATAGACATCATGCCACCACTTCCTCAACTGTTCCAAGTTTAGATACTTGGGCGCGATCTTCCTTCTTCCTGTCATTATCTCAAAAAAAGCAATGCAGCCATTGTAGACGCCAGCTAGGGTGCCGTCAATGTGTTTTCTTTGTTTGTAAATCTTCTTCAGCACCTTTTGCCTAATTTGCAACACCTCGAACCATTCCCATGGTTTGGCAGCTCTAGAAGAAGGAAGGATCCCGTCACTCACCAACCTGTCCCGGGTGTACTCCATTATAGTCCTGATTTTCTATAGAAGGAGGTCGGTGTCATCTTTATCTTATGTCATTACCTGCTTCAACCATTCAGTGGTCCTTGCAGCATCCTTTCCAGTTGACTGGATCTCCCTGATAGCTTCATCACCTTTTACCTACACCCCTCTCAGCCAATTCACAGTGGCAATAGTGGATGCTTTCATCTTTTCTAGCTCGGTGATGGTCTCCTGAGGTAGAGGATTTGAAGTAGAGGAAGAGGGATTAATGGACCGCAGTGGCCTCATCAATTCCTCCAAGCATTTCTTGAGAGTTGCATTCTCTTTCTTTAGCTCCTGCTTGGTCTTCATTTCCTTCCTTAATCGATCCACAATAACAATACTGAAGACCTCATAATCTTCAATATCCTGCTCAGCTGATGTAGGCCCCAGATTGAGAGTTTGAACACTGTAATCCTTTCTGACCACATCATTTCTATCTTTTTTCTGGAGCATGGGTGGCGATATGAACAACTTTGTTATGTGTTTCATCCCTTTCAACCTTTGAGATCACCCTAGCCCTCTTCTTACCTTTATCTTTCCCAATTTTGGGTAGGAGTGCATCCCAATTTGGTGGCGTGTCTTCTACCACAACTTTTTTCCTCTTTATCTCTTTGTCCAACCACTTTGGAACGGTGGGCTCCAATTGTGAATCAGCCTACACCTCTCCCTGTTGATCCTCCGATATCCTTTCCTTTAAATTGTGTTTCTCAGGGTCTCATCCATCTCAACTTCCTTTTCAATATGCTTTCCCTTATGTTCAGGTGATGGATCTCTCATTGCCTCCACTCCTCCTGAAGGAGACTCAACTTCCTCAGTCCTAACAAGAGAATCTGTATGTGCAATCAAAGGAGATTGTATTTCTTTTTCAATTTTAGCCTCCGCACTGTAGAGTTCACCTTCATGAAACTCTTCCCCTTCAGTATCCGAATGACTCTCAGTATCCCTTGACTCACTTGGTTTGCTTTGAGCTTCATGAGCGAGAGGCACATCATCATGTTGCTTGTTATGAAGAGTGGCAGGAGGAAAATTTGCCTTAGGCACATCATTCCTGGGAGAGGGAGTACTAGACCTCCTTATATATACCTTTGCTTTCTCCTCTGAACTTTCAACATTCACAATTGGTGGGGAAATTACCTCCTCCCCAGCCTTGGAGCTCGCCTTCTCTGACAATTTCACAATTCTTCTCCTCTTAGGCATAGGAGCATTAGCCCCAGGATTCAGTTCTTTGACCTCCTTCTATTCAGATCTTTTAGTTCTCGTCCCCCTCTTAGCCTTTGGCCTTCTCTGTTTCTCTATCTCTTGGACCTCTGTTTCCTGAACACCTTTTGTCTTGATCTTGGATGTGGAGTCCAGTTTTCCTTTACCTTTAGGATCCTGCTGCTCCATGGACTCCTCAGAAGTGGAATGGGAATCCAAGTCTCCCATCAGGTTATAAGTGCATTTCACTCCTTTATTTTCCAACTCCCACATAGTGTGTTTGAGCCACAACTTGGTAACTTTAATGACTGGCTCCATCAGTTGCTTCAATTCTGTTTGCTCCTCTTCTAACCAGTCTACATCACCAATTGGCCTATCTTTTACTGCCTCATAGGCATGATCCTGAATCAAGTCCCCATCATCCTCCAATTGATTAGGCATTTCCCTTACATTATACAATCGTACCACATCCACTGGAAGCCGAGAGAATTTCTTCTTTCTGACCTCATATTCATCACCACAATTGGCCCAGTAGTCCTCTATATTCACCTTATGGCTATATTCCCTACTGGCCCTCCTTTGAGCTTCCCCTGTGATGTCAAACCTGGATCTCTTAGAATAGAAAGACAGGCCAAGAGTACTCATTTCTTCTTCAGAAGCCTGGGCAGAACCAATGGAAGGACAAACCTCCCTAGTGCCAATCCTTAGGAGAAAATCCCCGCCAAATCCAGTCTTGTGTTTGTCCTTCTTGATAGTGGCATCAAAATCACAAATCTGTCTTGTTACTTCCAACAATATAATGCGGTCAGTGGGATACCTTGGAAGTCTGTATGGGGCCCTTTGGCAGCCATCAATTTGAATGTAGGAGAAGGTTGGGAATTGAATAAACCACACTCCATATTTCCTGATGAGCTCCTTTGCTTGATCTGAAATTCTGACATGCTCTACTTCCTAAAGCATTCTGGTGATATGCATGGTAAATGCATCATTTTCCCTCCTGTAGTCTGAGCTTCCTAAATACAACTAAGGGTAAACCTCATAGATAATATCTCGTCTGAAAATTCCCTTTGTATCTAATCCTTTGTAGGGGTGGAATCTAGCTAGTGCATAGACCAAATATGAGGTCATTGTGAAGGTCTTTGTCTGCAACACATTAGACAATTGTTTGTGAATTACTTGGCTGATGACCCCTGCCCAATGGTAGTTAATATTTTCTTGTTCCATCCTCACAATCGCATGGCACATCCAATTCTCAAATGTACCAGCACTCTTCAATCCAAGCACCCTGCTAAGAAAGGTGATGGCATCATAGTACTCCTTCTTGAACTTTGCTCTGAACAGCTGCTTAGGCAACTTGGAAGAGTGGGAATTGGGCTTCTCTAGCCAGGAGTTGATAGACTGTTGTGACTTCACAATCTGGTCATCATAGAACTCATGAGCTGCCTCAATGGTGAATCCCACCACATGAGACCGGTCTAGCATGTCAAAGGTTTGGGCAATGGAAACCGGGTTGAGATTGGCAATGACCCTCCCTTGAGGACCAATTATCCTCTGTGTATCTTGATCATAGTACCTGGTGCACTAAAGGACCAGCTCATAACACTGCACTGTAGAGGGGAAACCAGCAACATGGGACAAACAGGATTCCATTATTCTTCTAGTCACCAAAGGAGGATCTTTCGCTGCCATCCTTGCTTTAAATTCCTCATAGTCCCAAAGGCCAACATTTGTATCAGTGACTTCTAACCAGACATAAGTGATCTTACTCTCAGGGACCTTGCTCTTAATGTCCAGCTTAATCCTCTCGGCATCAGTCAATGAAGAAGCAGTCGTTGCTTTGCTTGATTCAGCCTGCACTCAACATGAAAACATAATAAAAACCACAGGAAAGAAAGGTTAATTCATCATAACACCATTAGAATGCATCTCATATAGTCAAGGTGTCATTAAATCTCATATAGAATTACCATAACACATTTCGGGTTCCAAGCCCATCTGTGGAATTTGAGCCAGAGAGGAATTCGAGAAATTCCAGACCGATCGGATTCCAACGGAATAACCAGGAAACACCTACTTAATCATTAAATTTGATCATTTTCCATCAATAAATTTACATGGGAGATTCAAATATGACATGAAATAATCATCAAATGCATCATGAATTGTAAACGAATCCAATTATTTCATGTTCCTTTATATTTCATCAAATTTCGAGGAAATCCGTGAGGGACAGATTTCCGCGAAGAACGGGCCAAAGAGGATTTTTGGGAAATCTAGGAGATGGCGGATTTTAGAGAAATCCGGACTCGGCGGAAATCCACGGTCAAGGAAAAGTTTCGAACTAATGGGGAATCCTGGAATGAAAGTTTCGGCAAGGGTCAATTATCTCGCTGAGAAGTCTTGGTGAAATCATCTTGTCCCACCGACTTTCGGGGTCTAAACAAACACTTCGGCCAGACTAAATTTTTTGATATGAGATCTCAATGAAGCTAAGGTGTCTTTCCAACAGGCGTTAGGTTTTGAATTCAGCGAGAGGTCCTGTCAATCGCACAGTGTTTCAGCGATATGAGGTCCCATCAGCATAACCTCTTGCCGACATTATGAAGTCACCCCGACAGAAGGTCACTCGACAAGAGCAAGATATGCTCGGTGAAAGGTCTCGCCGAAAGGGGGAGGTCTCAGTGAATTAGGAAAGATCGGCAAGATGAAAGGAGCCCGCTATGAGCTCTTGGCGATGAGGTTTGTATTACCGACAAAAAGACTTCGGCGTGAGAATTGCGGTGTCCGGGCGACCAGATGCAAACCCACGAAGGGCTTCGGCATGACACAGAAAGATCTACATGACATCTCACCGACTTCAAAGGGTTACAGTGACTAAAAGAATAGAGCTCAATGAAAGAAAAAGTGCTCAGTGGGAGGTCTCGCCGAAAGGGGAATGTCTTGGCGAAGAAAAGGAATATCAGTAAAGCCACTGGATCCCGCCATGACCTTTTGACGACTAGGACTTGTCCGGCTGAAATCAAGTATGAACAAGCATATCGATGAGACATCTTCTCGCGGGGTGAGGTCTCAGCGAAAGCAAAGGTCTCGCTGACTTATATGCATAAAGGATTTCATCGGTATAAAAACGATAGTGTCACGGCGAACTAACATGAACCTAGGAAAACCACTTCGGCGAACCTCAAGGTGGTCGATATGATATCTCAGTGATCCTGAATCATCATAGCGAATGAAATTTAGAAGGGATGGATTATCCCGGATTGCGACACAGAGCCACGATGATGGATTTCAAAAAATTTAAAGTAGGGCGAGTCGGGGACAGACCTTTCATGAATTTTCTTTGCATTTTAGGTCAATCTTAAGACGGAATCACCTGATATGGCACTGCCCTAGGTCCAAAAACCCTACTCATCCGCCATTAGCGCACAGGCACGTTCATAATTTAGTTGTTTAAACTATTGAGTCATCACTAGGGTTTACAAATCACTCTCAGGCAAGATTCATTAAAATACAGATGGACACATGAACTCACAACTCGCCTGGGAGATGACAAAGGATACAATACCAAACAACCCTAGCACGAACAAACAAATACACAGGAATTCAAATCCCACAAGTCCTCACAATACCAAGGTGACATTCATAATTCAATTCAAAGCAGAGCAATCAGACATACCATTATAAAGCGGGAATTGATCTCAGAAGCAGCAAGCGTGAAACTCAATGGTGTCCACAACAAACACAGGCAATAATGCACAAGAAATCACCACCAAATGAAACCAATTCAAACCCCAAATGCCCAAATCAAATCCAAAAGCTCAAAGAACAAACTCTAAGGATGTGGCTCTCAACTCAGACAATGGCAAATAGTGAGCATAATGGCGCAAAAGATCTCAAAATTAGGTTAAGTATACTCTCAGAACACGCACGGAGCCATAAATGCAGTCGACAAGACAGCCAAAGAAGGAATTCAGGAATCCCACAACAGGGCAGAATCTGGGAAAATTTGACCCACACGGAAATCCGTGAAGAACAAAAATCCTCGAATAACAAGGGTCCAGCCGGAGTCCAAGCAGGATCCGGGAAAATCCGACCAGGGCGGAAAATCCCGAATCCGAGCAAAAGCCCGAAATTCATCCAGAACTCAGGATTTTTAATGAATAACCTGGGAAAACACTAAGGCATTCAAAATAAAAAATTTAAACACATGCCTAGGTCAGAAAAAACCTCAAAAGAAAGGGCCAAAACACCAAAACCGAAGCAAAAGAGGGTCCCTACTTATAGCAGGGCATGTGTACGAAAAAATGCACAACATTATCCAAATTTGTTCACTTTTTCTTTGGCACATGTGTGTATGCCTCAACCAAAAACTCTATGATGTCTTAATTAAGGCTTCTCACCTAACCATGCCTCTATAAACATCTTATCAACAATAGATAATGTAGGAGACATGTTAACTAGGTAACAAGCAATGACAACAACTTTAGCCCAAAACCTTTTTTCTAGACCAACACCACTCAAGATACTCCTAGCCTTCTCCATTAGTATCTTGTTCATTCTATTTTAGAGAATATAGAGTTGTCTTTTGTCTATGAATACCATAATATTTATAGAAACTATAAAAAATCATTAGAGAAAGATTCATCGCTATTATCAATCCTAGAACATTTTATTTTCTTTCCATTCTACAACTTAATCATTGCTTTAAAATCTTTTAATCGACTGTAAACTTTAGATTTACTCTTTATAAAATATACCCATGTCCTACTATTATCATCAATAAATGAAACATAATATGTGGATTTTCAATTGAAGGAACATCTACAGGACCAAACACGTCAGAATGAATAAGATCCAATACACCACAAGATTTATGAGAACTCAAGTAGAACTGAATGTGGTTTTGTTTTCTATAAATGCAATGCTCATAGAAATCAAATTCAAGATTACAATCAAAAAAATATTCAACAATTTTTTTTATTTTTCAAGGTCCTTAGATCCTTTTCTCCAATGTGGCCAAGTCTTTGGTGCCACAACATAGTTTTCTCTGTAGGTAACTTTGATTCAGAAGAAAGAGAACCCTTTGGTATCTAGAAGCCATGACCATCTATTGAAGATGGAACCCTCACATCTTCCAATGAAGTAGCCACAAAATTACTTTTCATAAAAGTATTATTTCACTCAACAATTCATGCATCAAGCTTATACAACATGCCATGTATGACACCTCTAGAAATCACCATAGCACCTCTAACCATCTTGCATCAAAAAATACTGCATGCACACTTGCATCTATTAGTTTTCTCACATATAAAAAATTTCATGCTAATCTAGGGATATGACACACCATTAATCATTTTTCTTCTACTATCAGGAAACCCGATTCTAACTTTACTACAGCCAACAATATTTAAACAAGAATCATCACCCAAGTACACCTTACCTTCATCAAATTATTCATATTCAGAAAACTAATCTCTATTAGAGGCCATATAGAAATATGCACCTAAGTCAATTAACCATGCATCATTACCTACATGATTTTCCAAAGCTACAATGAATGCATCACCATCTTCGTTCTCAAACTAATAATCAGAATTGAATCTTTTCATTTTATTCTTCTTTTCTTCTTTGTAGTCCTTACAAATATGTCTAGGCTTACCACAGTTCCAACAAATAACTTTGGACTTTTCAGAAGATTTGGATCTCCCTTGGACTTGGATTTATCACAGTTCTCATTCTTCTTGCCTTTTTCCTTAGGTCTTCTATGAACATTTAGGTCATCCTTGGAACTGGTGGATACCTTCCTCCTCATCTCTTCAAAAAGTAATGAACCCACCACATCTTCAATTTTCAAGAAAATAGAAGTACTCCCAATAGCCAAAATAAGAGAATCACATGTGTTGGATGTTGTGGTTGTGTTGTTGATATGTGGTTGTCATTGATGTCCACACTATTAGCATTATTGTATTGAAGGTTGTATATGTTGAGGATATTGAGAAAATTGTTAAAAGAAGAGTTTCAGGTTGTCAGTGGAACAGTGAAGGTCATGAAGGTATTTTTTTATGTATGTTGAAGATTAGATGTTGTGGACTAAAGGTTTTATTGTTGAGAGTATTTAGTTCATCCACCGAAAGTTTTAGAGATCCACATGATGACTTGATCGTGTTATGAATAGTTGTGTTCTGGCAGTGTTTCTATGGTCTCTATCAATGTTCTTGATTGAATTTTGTGTAATTCTAGTTTTTGTGGATGCCTCTCTATTAGTTCCTAATGTTTGTGGATGTTTCTAGATCATTCTCCATCATTGTTGTACATCTGCGTTGATCGGTGTGTTCATGGTCAAATATTTTTCTTATGCATGTTTGGATTTTCATGTTCCTGGCCGACATGGTGGTGACGTGTTGCAAATCCTTGGAGATTGAAATTTGAATGTTTGGTGCACTCGTGGATATTTTTTGGGTCACATCATTGTATTGGCCAACGGCGTTTAATTCGCATTGAAAAGTTAATTGTTAATTTGGGCCGACATTGTAATTGTATTTTTTTTTTTGGCCAACTAAGTGGTTGATGTAATTCCATAATGAGGATATATATGAGTGATTGGTTGAGAAAAGTTAGTGTATGTGTGTGGTGTAAGAAAATCCAAAGATAGTGCAAGTGTGTGATAATTGATATATTCATTCGATTGCAGAGCAGAGTGAGAATGAAGAGTGAAGGAGCTTTTTTGTGCTCAACTAGAACTATAATTAGGCTTGTGTAGAAGCTATTTTCTCAGTTCATACCCTCTGAATTTAATCCTATTTTGTATTTTTGGGCAATGAGCCCCTTTTGTATTTGAGTAGTGAGCTCTAGGTAGTGTGCCTGAATGCATGTGCATTCCCCTTACTATTTTCATTATACTTTTAACAAGGTATAATATTGTGGACTAACATCCACCGTGGTTTTTCCCCTAACCAGGTTTCCACGTAAAAATCTTGGTGTTCTCTTTGTTTCTAATGTGTTGATTGTTTATGGTTTTCTGCTCATTCATCAGATTTGAGATTAAAGTTAAGTAAAGATTGAAAAGTTTAATATTTTGTGACAACTGATTCACCCCCCCTCTCAGTTGTTTGTCCTTTTTTTTCCAACACCATGAACCAGGCAAAGCTTAAAGCAAGATTTGACATTTCTCCTCCTCATCCATTTTGACACCAACTAATGCCAATTGATCCACCAACATATTGAATGCTTATAGGTGGTCTATAATTCATCAACCCTCTTGCATTCTCAAGGAATATAATTTCTTCCTCAAGAAAAATGTATTCACTAAAGATTTGGCTTGATACATCTCACCAAGTTTCTTTCATAGTTTTTGTTCATGGGTCTCTTCATGGACATTGATTAAAATAGAGAGCCAATCATAATCTAATTAGACCTTTGGCTTTAAGGTCCATAACATCATATTTAACAGCCAAAGTAGGATTTGTAGACTTTGAAACATTATCATCAATAACATTCCACAGATCCTGATCTATCAACAAATCCCTCATCTTTAGCTTCCACATCTCAAAATTATTTCCAAAAATATTTAACTCTATTCTCCTTGATAAAATTTCCATTTGAAATTTCCTACAACAAGATCACAAAGTATCTTCTTCACAAGCTCCCACTCAAATATAAAATAGTTCAAAAAACCCAACAACTCGCAACTAAAACCAAAGGTGATCAACCTTTGATACCACTTGTAAGGAAACTAAGGTATCAAAAATTCCTACACTAATCTTGAGAAAAGGATAATGCAAAACTTTATAGATCTTTACAATAATTTCATAAACTTGAATAAAAATTGTGTATGTGAAATTTGGGAGAGTTAGTAAATCAACACAAACACCAATGAGATGTATTATATTAGAGATTTAATCAATAAAACTAAATCAAATTGAAACAAGATTAAATTCCTAAAAATGTTCCATTGTTCTCTATTCTCAAGGATTTATTAAACCATATTGGCTCTCAGATTTTGTATATGCACTATGGTTGTTAAAATGACAACTTGAGAAATGAGATGCTTTCTAAATGCAAGAAATCTAAGTTCCTACATGATATTGCATGATGCAAATGATAATGGTGATAATTTGACAAATGGATAATGATGTGAGATTATATGATACTAATGTTGTGATATGAAGCTAAGATGATTCTGCATATGCTCAAATATTAATTATGAATATGATAAACTAAAATGCAACTATAAAGCAAAGCATGATATAAAATACAACTATAAAGCAAAACATGATTCTAAAATGTAACTATAAAACAAAGCATGATATAAAATGCAACACATAAACTCCAAATGCTCCAATGATCCAAAGCTATTCCTGCATAATAAGTTTACTCACATGTGGGATGCCAAATACTATGGCAAAGGGTTGTATTTATAGGCTTTTCCAAGCATCTTGTGATGTGGCAGCGATCAACTGTCCAGATTCAAACAAGAGGGACAAACGGTGGAGATGGAGAGAATCAAGACGGATGTTCCCTTGACCAAAGACAGCATGCCAAATGGATGGAGGAATTAAGTGTGTGAGAAAAAGACCATGTGTTTGAAATTTGTTGAAGAAGTGTGTGAGGAATAAGCCATGTGTTTGAAAATTTGTTGAAGATAATTCTAATTTAAAAATTAGAATTATTTAATTTCATGTGACTTTGGTGAGGTGGCATGAAAAGTTGTAGACATGTGCTTGAATTCCAAATTTGGGATTAGTGAGAATTAACTAAAATAAAACAAACTTTAGAAAAAAATGTATTTAATTAAATTAGAGGAATGTGATTTTTAGATTTGGAGAATTAGAAGATATGAACTATATAAATAAATTGAGAATTTATTTATATGTAGATAAAATATTAATTAAGTAACTAGTATTTAATTAATTAAATGTCTTGACTGATTTTAGGTGTATACATTTTGCTCCTCTTTGAAGTAATGTGTTTACACATTGCTTCAAATAAAAATTTGCTACTGATGTCGAGGAAAACAAAAATTCGATGCCCGAAACGTTGATTTTTAGGTGATGACAAATATATGCCCCCTCGGGAAATAAATCGGTGAATTTTTAAATTTTTAGGATTTTTTTGGAATTTTTGAAAATTTTGATAATTTTTCAATGATTTGATGATGATCTCAAAATTTTGTGCTTCAGAAATGATTTATCTCCCGAAAAATGATATTAAGGTCACTAAAAAGTTGGATTAGAACTTCATTTGTGCATTAGCAATTTGAAAAGTTGAGAGTGAGAGTGACTTGTACAAATTTGGAGTAGAATGGTGATCCCCTACCACACTCATCATTTTGAGCATGTGTGACAGCACAACCGCCCAGTGGCCTATGGTCCTCCGGTATGTACCTCGAAGACCTCCCTCATTATTTGTGCATTTCTATTTTCCCACTTTTTCCACATTTTTTAATTGGATTTATTTAGTTTAGCGCATAGGAAGACTGAAGTAGTGCATAGAACGATTGTTCTAGCGCATAGAGCACATTAGTGCATAGGATGAAAATTTTAGCACATAGGGTTAATGAATTAGCGCATAGGTTTTCTGAAGTAGCGCATTCGATAACTATTGTAGCGCATAGAATAGATTAGTGCATTGATGAGATGAACTAGCGCATAGGGTGAATCGATACATCAAGACCCTGTTCTGGCACATCCGTGAAATGTTCTAGTGCATAGAGTAGTTCGACGCAGTGAAGGTCTATTTTAGCGCATTGATGAATTTATCTAGCACATTGGAACACTGTTTTAGTACATTGGGGAAATTTGATGATTTTCTTGTTGAGACTCCTTGATTTCGATGATGTTCGATTACGTCATCCTATGATTTGATGATTGATGATGTTGATAGGTTGGATGTCCATTGATCACATGATAGGTGAGATGCAATTATAGGATGATGATAATTAACCTCATGATAGGCGAGGATCAATTATAGGTTGATTGATTAAATGAGCTCATGATAGGTGAGGTGCATTGATTGATTGATAAACCTCATGATAGGCAAGGTTAAATTGATTGATGAACCTCATGATAGGCGAGGTGCATTGATTGATTGATAAACCTCATGATAGGCAATGTTGAGTTGATAGATTGATGCTCACGAGATTTGATCAAAGTCTCACCAGAGCTAATTATATTGATAGGATGATTGATTTTGATTGATTGATTGACTGATTGATGTCAACTAATTGATTAGTTGATTGAGTGATTGATTTGATTAGTTGATTGAGTGATTGATTTGATTAGTTGATTGAGTGATATTTTGTGATGATAGGAGTCGTTGACAAGCTTACAGAATAGAGAGCGCTTCCTGAGGACATGGGAGTTGATTCGATACCTAATGCCACCTAAGGAATTAGTCATTGCACGATACGGTTTGTTGTCCCTTATAGATATGCCCTAGATTAGGGTTAATAGGGGTTTACTAACAAATTTAGTGGAGAGGTGGCACAATGAGCATAGCACCTTCCATTTTCCCACTGGTGAGATCACAATTACTCTCGAGGATGTATATCGGATTCTACGGATACCTGTGGTTGGAAAGCTTGTATTATATGATTCTTGGGAGCAGGGCGAGACTGATGCACTACGCAGGGTGTTTGAGGATGATACCATATGCGGCTATGAGATTCCCTAGAGGGACATGGTTGATGCATATGCCACATTTCCTTCTGTGTTAGTTGGATTCATTAGAGGGTTCATTTGTCTTGATCGTAGGTCAAAGGGACTGTCAGTTGGATGGGGGCAGATCCTGGAGAGCATAATTGCTCATGGCACTCTATATGCATGGGGTTATTGTATGCTCACACACTTGTACCATGATTTGCATTAGGTTGTGTATTTTGGAGGGGTGAGTTTATTAGCAGGGTTTGCATTGCTTCAGATCTGGGCCTAGGAGCACATACCAGTTGCACAACCAGTAGGAGACAGATAGCTTCTAGCCATGAGACAATATGTACACATTTATGCCAATCAACTTGCTTAATCTATGCTAGGAAAAATTGAGTACTGGAGGACCCTGGATTATCTTAAGTTTGTAGTATGGAGGCCCTATCTGGATGGTGAGCAGTGGCTTGAGGATGACACAAAGATGCCATTTTTGTGTCATTCGATTTATCTTATTGGTCGGACCTATTTTATTATTGAGAGATTCATGCTACTGAGAGTACTAAGATAGTATGGCAGGGTTTAGGGCATGCCCCAAGGAGTGGCTCATTATGCACGACGTCGGCAGGATGCTATAGATTGGGGGCTAGTGTTGTCTTATGTTGTATCCATTCAGCACTTTCAGGGTTTACAAGTCATCCCTTGGGATGTTCGTCCAGATATTACTCGTGCTCTGATATCAGAGGAGTATGCTCAGTATATGTTCTTTCGTCCATTCCCATGGATCACCATTCTAGACGAGCCAACACCATTGCTAAAGAAGGAGGCGGTAGTAGGTCATGGGTAGAGATGGCAGAGAGAGGAGGCAAAGTTGGAGGAGGAGGAAAGTAGTGATGGTGGTGATGGTGATGAGAGTGATGGGGGAGGAGATGAGGGTGGAGGAGGACCAAGGCCGGATGTTGGAGAGATGAGAGTGCCTCATAGGAGGCGATCAATAGTTGTCCCTTCTCAACAATGCATGGAGATCAAGCTACCATCACAGCAGCAGTAGACACATATTGTTGCACTTCAAGTACAAGTTCAAAAATTGTAGGGTTAGCTAGAGTAGGTGCAAGCTTTACTAGTGCAAGCTCAGGGGAAGATCCAGACGCTGACAGATGAGAGAGATGCAGCTAAGCAGTAGGTATAGGCCCAGGGATAGGCACAAGGATAGATGTAGGGGCAGATTAACACATTGACTACTGAGAGGGATGCCCTGAGACAGCGAGTGGACTAGGATGAGGTTCTTACTGTGAGATTATAGCAGGTTGTAGTGGCTATCGGGTGTAGATTATTTCAGGGAGATCCGTCGTACTGCTCAAGAGGCAAATTTTTATAGGGTCAAATATCATGATGCAATTCCTCCAGAGTGGTGGGAGAGCTTTGCACAGTCCCAGTCAGGGAGGTATCAATCTCGTACCATTAGCATGGGTGTTATGCAGCCACTTCCTAGTGATCAAAGATATCCTAGTGCGGGTTCGTCGAGTGCAGGGGGAGGTACTAGTCCTGTGATGCCAGCACTGTCTGGGGGGAGCATGACCTAGCTCTAATTTCTATTTTTTTTATGTATTTGGGACGTGTGTACACTCTTTATTTATTGATGTTGAGACATTGATGATGTACCTCTTGATTGTGATACACTACCATTTTTTATATTGGTGTATCTCGTTATACCTTTGGATATCCTTGTACACTTTGACATTATGATTTTGAGGCTATATGATATGTAGCAATGATTATGATCTATGTGTCTATATGATGTTTATATGATTATGATTATGATTATGATGATTATGATGGATGCATTTAATTTCTATTATTTACGCTATATGATGATGATATGATATGCCATGGATGCATTTGGTGATACAATTGATATGTTATGATTCTACAATGGTTTATGAATGATGTATGTGATGGATCCTATTATGCCAATGAAATGTGATGCAGTTTATGTTTTTGTACTTTTCTCATGCAAATAGATGATGTGATGGTACCTAGTTCTTATGTATTTATGATGTTTATATGATGATACTTATGTGATTCTATGTGCTTTATGGATTTATGAAAATGATGTTTTATGCTATTTGAGATTGATTTGATTATGCAAATGATATGTTTTGATATGTGATGTTTATACTGATTATGTATGGATGGGATGACATATGGGTGATGTTTTGTAAGATGAATTATGATTATGTGATGCAAATGATAATGCTTAACTGAGCTTTCAAGACTTCAAAACTTCTAGGGTCTTAAGCTTAAATGAGTGAATCTATCCAACTTCCAAGAGCTGTGGGAAGGTTGCCATCAGTTGATTATTTGTTAAGTTAAGCTTCACAAAACCTGACATATTTCCCAATTTTTTTGGAAATATAAAGAGACTCACTCATTTAAGCTTAGTGAACCACTTTCTTAATGCAACTATATGAAATTATTTTGATTATGTAAATGAGATGCGATGCATGTCTTTTTGTGTTTTCTGATGCAAATATTATGATGTGATGCATGGGTGGATGAATGATGTGATAATTTTTTCTAATGTATGCAACTGATGATGCAACGGATGTGTTTTCTATATGAGAATGATGTGTTTTTTGGTAATTTCAAGTGTACTTAATCCATTAGTATCAGAGATAACATTGTTGTGAAATTATTGCAGCTTTAGAAACCCTATAGATATAGATGCAAGCTAACATGGATGCAATATAACTTAACCATGCAGATTTAATATGAAGATGTTGTCATTCGTAACAACTGATTTTTCATGCTTTTTATCATCATTGAGCCTTTAAAATGTTGAAAGTGAGTACAAGCATCGATGGTATTTTAGACCATGATGACTTGAGTACTACTTCCATGATTTTTGATATTGAAAGTTAACACAAGCATCTAAGTATAATTAAACTGAGATTACCTGAGTATTGCTTGTGTAAACAGACAAGAGTTAACTATTTTTCCTATGCAAATTCAGAATGTCAGTAGTGATACTTTGTAGAGCACGTCCTACGACAATTTGTACAATAATAATGATCAACTCATAAACAGTAGACAAAAAAAAATCATACTCCTTCCTGGCTCCTCTAGTTCAATACATCATTGAGCTGCTCCAAAGATATGATAACAAAAATCAAAGTACAATAATTGAACATTTTTGTTTGATGTGATAAAGCCATGATTCAAAAGGAACATCATCCATTTGAAGTTTGCTTTTGGTTGGATTGATTTAGTTGTGTGATTTGGATGGTTGATGTGTTTCTGATGGTGATTGATGTTCAAGGTTTGTTTGCACTATGATCTTGTTTGTTGTGTTTGTCCTACTGCTATTTGTCTATTGGTTCAAGCTCAAAGTTTATTTCCCCCAGTGAGTTCAGGAATTTTCCCCCAGTCTAGGGTGAGACACAACCGCAATGCTAGGATATCTACTTGAAGCTTTCCACTGATAGGCAGATGGATGGAAAAAGCAGATGGCGAAAGTGAATGGTTGGCATGCTCAAATAGATGGAAAAGCTAACCTATCACAAATAGTGCTTATTCTCAGGTTTTCACTACTTGTTTTTATTGCACTTTTTCAGATTTTATGATATATATATATAAATATTTTTATTTTTTTTATCCTTTTTTCTGATTTTGTTGTTGTTACCAAGACACCTATTTACCAAGTTTTCATGAAGGTAACCATTTTTTTAGGACATTTTCTGATGTTTTTGTATTTTTTTAGGACTTTTTATGATGCACTGGATGATTCAGGTGTAGAACCTTTTGAGATGCAAGTTGTTGAGGAGTTCATCAAACAAATCCCCTTTTGGTGTGGACAGCTAATATGCTCTTGATCTGAAGACTAACACAATAACAAAGGGACCTAGCCTGTTGGGTTCAAATTTCCCCTTCTCTCGATCCTGTTGATTACGAGGGTTCTCTTTCAAGACTAAATCACCCACCTAAAATGTTCTAGGCTTTACTCTGTGATTGTAACTTTTGGATATCCTTTGTTGATAGGCTTTCAAGTGATCCATTTCATGTTGACAACGCTCATCCAATAGTTCCAATTCTTGTAACCTAGACACACTGTAATCCTCATATGAAATGATCCCCTTTAGTGACACTCAGAGTGATTGTAGCTCAACCTCGATAGGTAGAATGGCCTCTGATCCATAGACTAGGGCATATGGTGTTGCTCCTGTTGGGGTGAGAATACTAGTTCTGTAAGACCATAAAGCAGGGTTCGGTTGAACATTCCAATCACGTCTAGCCTCGTTGATGGTTTTCTTCAAGATTTTTAGAATATTCTTGTTTGAGGCCTCTTCTTGTTCGTTTCCTTGGGGATAGTATGGTGTAGAAAACTGATGTTGTATATGGAACCCCTCACAGAGTTCTTAGACATCCTAATTTTTGAATGGTCTGGTGTTGTCCATGATAATGGATTAAAGGATGTCATACTGACAGATGATATAATTCAGGATGAATGATGAGATTTGCTTTCCTATGATGGTGGTTAGGGGAATCGCCTCAATCCACTTTATGAAGTATTTTGTGGTTGTGATGATAAATTTATGTCCATTGGATGAAGATGGATGAATCTTTCCTACGAGGTCCAACGCCCACTGACAAAAAGGCCATGTTGAATGCAAAAGGTTGCAACTCTTGTGTCGTTGCATGTATCAAGTTTCCATGGATTTGAAATTTTGTGCACCTTTTGACATATTGGAATGACTCCTTCATATTTGGCCAATAATACCCCAAATGCAAGAGTTTATTAGCTAAAGTTAGGCCACTTGAATGTGTGCCACAGATACCATCATGGACCTCACGTAAAGTGGTTTTAGCTTTGTTACGTTCTAGACACCGAAGGAGAGTACCATCAAGACCTCGTCGATACAGCACATCAGCTATTAGGGTGTGTCAAGTTGCTTGCCAGATGAAATTCTATTTTTGGTTCCGGGATAAATTGAGTGGGAGGTATTGTCTTTCAGATAAGTATAGATTTTCCCATAGATGGAAGTATCGGCCTCAGCTAGATGGTAGATGACTTGTGGTTTGGGGTTTTCATAGGATGGGTTTAATAGTTGTTCCACCATGAACTCATAATGGGCTCGTTTCTCAAGAATCTGTAAGAGAGAAGCAATGGTAGCCATGGCATCAGTAGCTTTGTTGTCGCCTCTAGGAATTTGCTCGAATTTTATCTCCACAAAGTTCTTTTTGAAGTCATCAACCATTATTTTATATTCCATTAACTTGTTATCTTTTTTTTGGTAATCATTGTTCACCTGATTAATGACTAGTTGAGAATAACCATAGACATGTAACTCTGTGATCTTCCACTTAATTGCTACTTTGATTCCAATGATTAATGCTTTGTATTCGGTTGTGTTGTTGGTGTAAGGAAACATCAATCTATAGGATTTTGGAATGGTATTATCCTTGTGGCGAGATAAAAAAGATTCATACGCCTGATCCATGTTGTGTATAAGAGCCATCAAAATATAACATCCATTGTTGTGTAGATATTGTAAGGGAATCAACATCCGAAAATTCAATATTCATTGGATGATTGTCTTGCAATGGTGCTTCAGCTAGTTGATCTGCTATGGCTTGACCTTTGATGGATTTTCTATCCACATATTGGATGTCAAACTCACTCAATATCATGACCCATTTAACTAGTCTTCCTGTTAGGGTAGCTTTACTAAGTAGATACTTTAAGGGATCAATTTTAGCGATGAGTTTAATGGTGTGAGTCATCATGTAATGTCTGAGTTGTTGGGTAGAAAATACTACCACAAGACAATATTTTTCAATAAAGGTGTAATTGATCTCATGACCATTCAAGGTCCTACTAATATAATAAATTTCCCTTTCCTTTCCTGTAGAATCTTCTTGTGCCAATAAAACACCCAAATATATCTTTGTTGTTACAATGTAAAGTAGCAATGGCTTTCCTTTAGTTGGTGGTACTAGTATTGGTGGTGTCATCAGATATTGCTTGAGTTGATTTAAGGAAGCTTCACATTTCTCATCCCACTTCAAAGAGACATTCTTGTGTAGTAAGTGGTTGAAAGGGTGAGTTTTTTCAGCCAGTTGTGCGATGAACCTCCAAATAGATTGGAACCTTCCTTGTAATGATCTAAGTTGACTGATGTTTTTAGGAGGAGGCAACTCCATGATGGCTTTGACCTTTGCAGGATCCACCTCAATACCTTTGGTTGACACAATGTATCCCAAAAGCTTAGTTGATGTTACACCGAACACACATTTCTTGGGATTTAGTCTCACGTTGAACTTCTCCAATCTGGTGAAGATTTTGTCTAGAATTTCTAGGTGTCCTTCTCTGGTGTATGATTTTTCCAACAGATCATCTACATATTCTTTCATAAAAGTGTGCATCATGTCATGGAAGATGGTGGTCATTGCTCTCTGATGTGTGGCTCCAACATTTTTCAACCCAAAAGGCATTACATTCCAATAGAAAGTGCCCCAAGGACATGTGAAGGTTGTTTTGTCTTGATCTTCAGGTGCTATATTTATCTGATTATATCCTAAAAATCCAACCATAAGTGATAACATTTCATGTCCAACAGTCAACTCTATGATGGTGTCGATGTTAGGTAGAGGAAAATCATCTTTTGGTCAAGCTTTGTTAAGATCCCTGAAGTCTGTACATATCCTAATACTTTTGTTTGGTTTTGATACTAGCACAATATTTGATATCCACTTGGCATAGTCAATAGGTCTAATAAATCCCACATCTAGTAGTTTCTTTAATTCAGCTTTTACCAAGAGGCCGATATGAGGGTTTATTTTTCTCAACTTTTGCTTTACTAGTTTTATGCCAATTGGTAGTGATAAATGATGCATGATAAGTTATGGATCTATGCATGGCATGTCAGCATAAGACCAAGCAAATTTGATCTGCCTTTCTTCAAAGAATTTAGTGAAACTGCATTTTTCCTCCTCTATCATGGATGTTGCGAGGTGCAAGATTTGTTCCACTATTTCATTTGTGCCAACATTGATAGACTGTGTAGGCTCAATCAGCACTAACAATCTCTCCTGATAGTGCTCAAGGAGAGTGTCAAATCTTCCATCTCTCGGTGCCTTGGAGAGGTTTTCACCTTGAGATATGCTCTTTGTTTTTACTTTTTCTAGATCTAATAGTGCCATTAAATGGTTTTCACCATTAGATCTACTTTTGGTACTCATTTTGTAGCTAAAAAATTTGGCACTTCCCTTGTCTAAAGTTTTGTTATGAGACTCAATGATGGAAAAAATTTCAGGGTTATCAGAATAGAGAATGTTAACGATGGCGTCATCATTCAGAAAGGTGGGTAGATCAAGTAGCTCAGATTGGTCCCAGTCAATCAATTTGGGGTGTACTAATGGCATGGAATTGTCAGATTGGCTGAGGTCAGAAGGGGTAAGCATCATGATGGAAATGTTTTTAGAATGTCCAATGGTAATATCAAGGTCTAAGATGTTACTCTCTTCTGAAGTATCTATCTCACTAGAAGAATGATCGTCTTCACTTGAGTCATCGATATTCTATGATCCAATTTCAAGTGGTCAATAACTTGAGGTTTGTCCCTCTGTACATTTTAGGGTATACTTTTGTACCACATTAATTTCCTTATCATGACAAGACTCTTCAGAGAGGGAATCCCATTCATATTCATTAGAGTCTATTTCGAAACTATCTCTCAATTGAAGGATTCTCTCGACAACTTGTTGTCTGGTTTCTTCTTTTGCTTCTTCCCTTTACCCTAGTCCCATCTTTTCCTTAGAATTCATTGTGATAGGTTGTATCGGTTCTATGATGTCATCTTTTCTTTTACTAATAGGACATTTTCCCTCATATCCCATCTTTTCCAAGATTTTCTTGCCTTTTCCATACTACTATGTCAGTACATTTGCAGTGGATGCTTGTGATTTCTCTTCATCCTTGTACAACCAATTCAAAACCTCCTTGTCTTTTGATTCATCCACTAAGGTTCCTGCTCTTACAAATTTTCCATCAAATAGTGTGGTTGGTTGTGATGATTGTTGTCTTGATTTTGATGGTTGTTCATATGACTTAGGAGAAGATGAGATTTGTGATAAACACAAGGATTGCTC
Source organism: Sequoia sempervirens (assembly GCA_007258455.2). Classification (NCBI taxonomy): domain Eukaryota; kingdom Viridiplantae; phylum Streptophyta; class Pinopsida; order Cupressales; family Cupressaceae; genus Sequoia; species Sequoia sempervirens. Next base: position 28,800,107 of record VDFB02000007.1, on the reverse strand, counting down.
AAATGAGTATTCCCCCATGCCTTTATCTTTCAATTGGATCTTTTCAACCTGTTTTGATAAGGCATTGAGTTGACTTTTGCGATTCGATGGAGTAGACTCACTGATACCCTTATTTTTTGATTGGTCCTTTTTCTCCACCCACTTTCATAAGGCATTTAGTTGTTTTTCACTATTGGATGAACCAGGAGTTGTAGCTTCCATGTTGAGTGGCAATAAGGTGTCTTGGGTTGTTCTAAGTGTGTTGCAGTATTGGGGGTTATTAAAATTAGTAGCAATAGTGATCTCTTGTCTGTTAAAAGGAAATTTCAAAAATTAGTGATATGTAGATGGTACAACTTGCATTTCATGGATCCACAGATGTCCCAAAAGTATGGTGTATGTCAATTCTTTGTCCAACACTTGGCGTACTATATCTTTAACAACTGGTCCTACTTGAATTGGTAGGACAATCAATCCTTGGGAGGATATTTCTTCATCATCATATTCTTTTATAGTTATTTTCCTTCTAGGATCGATAGCATGTTCAGAATATCTGAGTGCATGGACAAGTTTTAGAGTGTATATATTTAAGCCAGCTCCTCCATCTATTAGAACATGTTTAATGTGATGTTTATGGATTAAGACCTCAATGTGGAGAGGGGCGTTGTGTGGATGGGTGATGGATACATCATCATGTTCAGAAAATGATAAGTAATGCGGTGCAATCAAATGTCCCACCATAGTCTAAAATTAGCAAACTTTCAAATTGTTTGGTACCATGATGGCGACTAGAGCTTGGTCCAAGATTTCCTTGTGAGTGGGTGAAATCTTCAGAATCTCTAATATTGATATTTGAGTAGGTATCTTCTACAACTGATCAATGATGTTATATTGAGTTACAAGGATAGTAGCAGTTGCTTTGGACGTGGAAGGGGTAGCTCCTTTCAATGTTACTTTGGCTTGTCCTCTCGTGATTGCATTGATCAGTGAATTGTCTTGTTTTACTTTGATTTTAATGACATTGATTTGGTTGTCATTTGCAGTGATGTTAGTGATCAAATTTATTGGCACAAGGTCATTGATTTGATGCAGGGCAATGTTGATATCATGATGATGATTTTCAATTGTAGAAATGTTTCTTTGGTTCCTAATTTCAATGTTTTTGGTTTGATGTTCAACCACCTCAACATAATGAATGGTAGTGTCATAAATATAGTTTACATTTTTTCCCTTGGTATTTGATGACAAGGATTCCACCTTTCCATAGTTGGGTAGAGGGTTCTTGAATGCTCCATGATCATTGTTTGTTTGGAGTCCTACAAATATCGCCTTGTTGTCAATCAAGTCTTGTATCAAGTGTTTCAATTGCATGCAGTCATTGGTTTTATGCCCTTTGTTTCAATTTTCAGAAATGTGTATCGTTCCACCATGGAGGCTTCACTTGTGCTTCCCAATTCCTTGCCTTTGGTAATGTTGACTTTTGCTTCAAGAAGTTCTTTTAGGGTTGATTATGATGATTGTCCCAAAGGTGTGAACCTTCTTCAATTGGAGGATGTGTGATATGATGGTGTTCTTGATCCAACATTACCTTGATTGTTGTTTCGGTTGAAATTTTGGTTGTTTTTTTGGTTGTTTGGTGGATTGTTGTTTTGATTAGTTTTGGTGGCCGTTGTTATCAAGTTGAATACAAGTTTTGTATTTTGGTTTTCAACTGTGTCATCATTATTACCCGCGTTCTTGTTTCATTGCCAAAACTTTGTTTTGTCACCATTGTTGTAGTTGTTAGAGGAGTTTGATGTGTTGTTGTCATTGTAAATTTTTATGACTCCTCTTTTGATCAAAGCTTCTTCGATTTTAATCCCATTTTCAATCAATTTTTTGAATGTGGGTGGACATTGCAATTCCAATCTATAGCTCATCTCGTCATTTAGGTTATCAATAAATATTTTCATCTTTTCTTTTTCAGGTACGAGATGAGAATATCTTGCGAATAACCTTCTCCATTTTTGCAAAAACACAAGGAATGATTCACCCTTTTTCTATTTCAAGTTGCAAAGATCCTTCATTGTTATGTCATGTTGAATGTTATAAGAATATTGGGTGATGAATTTGTTGACAAATTCTTCAAAGGTTTTGATTGGTGGTGCGAGTTTGGAAAACCATTCAAGACATTGTCCACCTAGACTTCTTGGGAATAACCTCATCAAATAAGTTTCTTCATGGGAAAATTCAAGACTCATGGTTCTAAATTCCCACACATGATCAATTGGATCGGTTTTCCCATTGTATTTGTCATATTTTGGGAATTCGCAATGTTTAGGAAAAGGAATTGGGTGGATATCTTGATCAAAAGGATATGGAAAAAATGTCTTGGATCAAATATCATTTTGATGTTCCCCTTTGCATGTCAAGAATTTGTTGTTGAAGGTTCTTCATTTGATGAGTTAGGGCAACCACTTGTTCTATTTCTTTTTCAAGTTGTTTGGGAGGTGCTTTCAATTGATTAACATCAAATTCCTTAGGCAATTTTACCCCTTTTTTAGCCAACATTAGGAGATATTCTTCCCCATTTCTTTCAAAAATATTTTCTAAGCACTTGTGGAAATTCGGATCTTGTTCAACATGTTGGATATCTTCCTTAGTTATTTCTTCCCCTTCATTGTTGTGGATTCCATGGAAAGGATTTTATTTAGCTTCAACCATGGTGTTTTGCATTTTATTGTTTTTAGTTTTGGTGTTTTGGGTCTCGATGTTTGGAGTTCCGATGCTTTGAATTATAATGTTTTGCATTTCAGTGTTTTGGGTTTCCAATTCTTTTTCGTTGAGTTTATGTTTTTGTAACCTTGTTTGGACGGGCATAGAAGTGTTATGTTTTGACTAAACTTTGATCTTTGTTTGGAATAGTGCCAAGGATTACGACTAAGTCTAATAGAATGACAAATTCTATTGATGAGACTAAGTTGGATTTGATTATATAGCTTCATTTCATGATGAGAAGATAATAAATCTTGATGATGAAACTAGGCTTAACAATCAAAGATGTGATAGTTTTGATGATTTAGGAACTTTGAAATGTTTAGATCTAGGTTTAATTTGGATAATTCCACTTGTAGAGGTCAGTTTTGACATGCTTAGACTCTATGGTACCTAAGGAATGATTCTGGATTGGAAAAGATTTTGAATTTTGGCTCAAACTATGAATCAAGGGATGAATTTCACCCTCAAGTTTTGCATTTAATGGATGCACTAAAACAGAGCCCAGATGTGCTAAAATATTTGATAGATGCACCAAAACAGAGGATGGATGCACTAGGAAAATGCTAGATGCGCTAAAAGATTGCCTGGATGTTCTATAACAGAAGGTCAATGTGCTAAAATATGCAATGGATGCGCTATAACAAAGAGTGAATGTGTTGGGAAAATGCTCAGATGCGCTATAAAAAAATTTGTATGTGTTGGAACAAAATATGGATGTACTATAAGAGTGCACAGATGTGCTATAAGATTGACCGCATGCACTAAAATAGAGGGTCTATGCACTAAAAGATTGCATAGATGCACTATAAAACTGACTGGATGCACTAGAACAAAATATGGATGTGTTGTAAGAGTGCATAGATGTGTTATAAGATTGACTGCATGCACTAAAACAGAGGGTCTATGCGCTAAAATATTGCATAGACATGCTATAAAACTAGCTAGATGCGTTGGAACAAAGTACAAATGCGTTATTATGGAAAATTTCAATGTTTTGGCAATCTATCTTTTTTTAATCCATGAATCTGAATGTTACCAAGGTGGAATTTGTTGAACAATGGATTTTGCTTGGTTTCCAGCTTGTCAGTTGCAAGAATCAAGTGTTCAAATGGATGATTTTTGAATCAAGGTTTTCACTTCCATTGTGTGATGTTTTGTTTGAAATTTGTTTGAAGACATTGGTAAAACACATCAAACATGTACAACCTAAGCCTGTGAAGGTCAATATTCACTAGATTCCCACTTGGATTTTACTCCAGTTGTGCCTACTTTTAGCGGATGATTAGATGCTTGAACCCATTGGCTCCCCTCCATGACACTCACTTCTTGGGGCATCCAAGCACCAATACCCATGAATCTCCCATGGCATACTTTTCATCTCTACTAAAAGCCACAAAAATGTGGGATAGCTTCAGAACGACTGTTCTTGCGCCAAAAAATAGATTAAGGATTTTGGCCTTGCTACAACAAAGAGTTCTAGTATAGGCATTCCATTCATGGGGGATCATCGATACGGAAAGAGACCATTGTTTCCCTTCTTGTCAGAACAATCTCTATGATACTTGAACTTTCCTCAAATACCCACATTTATATCCCAATTGGAAGTTGCTTGGTTTTAGCGTGTTACCACATGGGTCGTTCCCTTGGGTGATTACATTTTCCCACAAGGCAGTCCCTCTATGGATAAAACAAAATAAAAGTGAATGGGTTTGGCTTTTTGGTCACCTAGTTAAGGGGAGAGCATATGCCTACCATTCATCAAGCACGAAAGACATGGTGTTCTTTAACCTTCTAATTAAGCTAGATGCCTATGTTAATCAAAAGAAAGCATTAAATAACTCCATCCCATGCATAAATCATCAGTAGTTTGATAAGATTGTCTTTGGCCAACGTATAAAAGTACCTGCAAGTAGAAAACACGAATTAGCTCTCGAATTTTTTAAAATTTTGTAAATTTAACCAAATGCGCTAAAGCAGTCATCCAATACGCTAAAAGATTATCTCAATGCATTAAAACAGATACTCTTTGTGTTAAAATAACTCATGTATGCGCTAAAAGAACTAATGAATGCACTAAAAGAAGTGATAAATGCGCTAAAAGAAGAGATGAATGTGCTAAAAGACTCCCTATATGCGCTAAAACATTTTTTGGATGCGCCAAAAGAAATATCGTATACACCGAAACAGACCCCAGATGCACTGAAACAGAAGTCGGATGCATTGAAATATTTGTCAAATGCACTAAAAGAATTCACGGTTGTGCTAAAATGTCATGTCCAAATTGTTTAAATGAATTTTTCCAGAAAAATATTAGAAAGGGGGTCTTGCCCCATGGTGGGTGCCAATTTATGTGTGTGTGAAATTTGGGAGAGTTAGTAAATCAACACAAACACCAATGAGACGTATTATATTAGAGATTTAATCAATAAAACTAAATCAAATTGAAACAAGATTAAATTCCTAAAAACGTTCCATTGTTCTCTATTCTCAAGGATTTGCTAAACCATATTGGCTCTCAGATTTTGTATATGCACTATGGTTGTTAAAATGACAACTTGAGATACGAGATGCTTTCTAAATGCAAGAAATCTAAGTTCCTACATGATACTACATGATGCAAATGATAATGGTGATAATTTGACAAATGGATAATGATGTGAGATTATATGATACTAATGTTGTGATATGAAGTTAAGATGATTTTGCATGTGCTTAAATATTAACTATGAATATGATAAACTAAAATGAAACTATAAATCAAAGCATGATATAAAATACAACTAGAAAGCAAAACATGATTCTAAAATGTAACTATAAAAAAAAGAATGATATAAAATGAAACATATAAACCCCAAATGCTCCAATGATCCAAAGTTATTCCTGCATAATAAGTTTACTCAAATGTAGGATGCCAAATACTATGGCAAAGGGTTGTATTTATAGGCTTTTCCAAGCATCTTGTGATGTGGTAGCAATCGACGGTCCAGATTCAAACAAGAGGGATGAACGGTCGAGATGGAGAGAATCAAGAAGGATGTTCCCTCGACCAAAGACAACATGCCAAATGGATGGGGGAATCAAGTGTGTGAGAAAAATACCATGTGTTTGAAGTTTGTTGAAGAAGTGTGTGAGGAATAAGCCATGTGTTTGAAAATTTGTTGAAGATAATTCTAATTTAAAAATTAGAATTATTTAATTTCATGTGACCTTGGTGAGGTGGCATGAAAAGTTGTAGAAATGTGTTTGAATTCCAAATTTGGGATTAGTGAGAATTAACTAAAATAAAACAAACTTTAGAAATTCATTTATTTAATTAAATTAGAGGAATGTGATTTTTAGATTGGGAGAATTAGAAGATATGAACTATATAAATAAATTGAGAATTTATTTATAGGTAGATGAAATATTAATTAATTAATTAAATGTCTTGACCGATTTTAGGTGTATACAGAAATAAACATAAATATCATGCATACCACAATAAAATGATTGATGTGGTAAAATCCCTTTTGAGAGAAAAAACCCCACTCCAAAAGCCACCCAATATATTATTCAAAAATCACAAAGATTACAATATACTTGCAAAGCAAGCTTCTCACAAGAGTATCACAAACCAGAGATCGAGAGGAAACAAAACCACTATCAAACATTTAGAATACATCACAATACACAGTTGTAATACAAAACCCTCATAAAATAGGGTTTCCTTCTAAAACAATACAAGCTAAAAAAATATCTACTATCAAATCTCAAACCTAATGATGAATAATCTAGATTTACAATAATAAAATATACATAAAATGTGGCTTTCAAGGTGCCGCCCCAAACCCCCACCGGGGCACACAACCCCTAGACCCCACGCTAGGGGTCTAATCCCCCCTAAACTTGCAAGGGGGGTGCCTCCTGTACCTACCCGTGCTCACCTATCAATAGTAAACCTTATGTAATTGCATGATTGAGACACATTTTCCCAACAAATGGAGGGTATTTATAGACTATAGGGAGTTGAATATAGGGAAAGATCATTTTTCTCTTCCTTTTATTGATTGAGTTTTGGATTCACTAGAAGGTAAGAAATATTTATCCTTCCTAGATGGGTTTAGTGGGTATAACCAAATACAGATAGCTTTAGAAGATCATGAAAAGATTGCTTTTACCTACCCATGGGGTACATATGCTTATTTATTTTTACCATTTGGATTGTGTAATGCACCTAAAACATTTTAGCGAGAAGTCTTAGGCATATTCTCATATTTTGCACATGATTCCATGGAGATTTACATGGATGATTTCACCACTTATAGGAACTCTTATGAGGAAGCATTAAATAATTTGGATAAAATCCTTCAAAGGTGTCAAGATCACAACCTCTCTTTAAGTTATGAAAAATGTTTCATAATGTTGACTGAAGGGGTGGTCTTGGGAAACTTTGTGTCTAGTAAGGGAATTCAAGTAGAACCAAATAAAATTGAAGTAATTTCCACTCTACCTATTCCCCAAAATAAAAAAGATACAATAATTTTCCTTGGTCATGCAAGATACTACAAAAGGTTTGTCAAAGACTTCAATAAAATAGCACCCCCATGTTTGTTCTTTTATCTAAAGATATTGAGTTCAACTAGAACATTGCATGTTAAGAATCCTTTAAAGCCCTCAATATAGATCTCACAAGGAGACCTTTCTAAGAGGGATAACTAGAAAATCCCTTTTCATATACATAAATATGCTTTTGATTTTTCCATAGGTGTTGTCCTAGGACAAAAAGAAGGGAATTTGGAATATCCAATCTACTATATCAGTAAAAATACTTTATTTTTGTTCATACAAACCATATAATAATAAGATAATTAATTAACAAATTAGTGGTTGGAGGTAGGATTGTTAGATGGTTTTTTATTAAGGAACAAATAGGATTGTTAGATGGTTACTGCTAATACAATAATTTGATATCATCATTGTGGATAAATTAGGGAAAGAAAATATAGTAGTTGATTTATTTTTTGCAAATTAAATCAACAAAAGAAGTAGTGGATGATTCCTTTCTATATGAACATTTATTTTCACTCTTTGTACAAACACCATGGTATGCAAATATTGCTAACTACTTAGTTGTAGGAAGAACACCCCCAAATCTCTCACCTAAAGAAAGACATCATTTGGTAGAACACAACTTCCCTTATTCTTGGGTTGTTTGTTATCTATTTTACACGAGCCTATATAACATAATAAGGAGATGTATAATGGAGGATGAAGTATATGACATACTTAATGCTTGTCATGACGATCCTTGTTGAGGTCACTTTGTAGCAAAGAGGACATCTTTAAAAATATTAAAAATTGGTTACTAATGGCCTACAATTTACAAAGATGCATTCAAATATAAGAGGTGTGACGGATGTTAGAAGATGGTAAGACCTACTAGGAGTGATGAAATGCCTCTCTAAACGCAATTGGTAATTTCACCATTTGACAAGTGGGGATTATATTTCATTGGTCTAAAAGCTCCAACATCTAACAATGAGTATATTCTAGTCTACATAGACCTTCTCACAAAATAGGTGGAGGTGAAGGAACTATAATTTGCAAGGGATGGGAATGGTTCCAAATTCCTTTATGAAGAAATCCTCACTAGGTACAATGTTCCTAGAGAGATAGTCACAAACCAAGGACCTCAATTTAATTTTGATCTAATGGACAAGTTATTCAAGGAGTATGAAATTAGGCATCAAAAATCAACCCCTACCATCCACAAGCTAATAAGCAAGTAGAAGTTACGAATAGAGAGATAGAAGGTATTCTGACCAAGACAGTTCAACTATATAGAAAGGACTAGGAAACAAGACTCCTTGGGGTACTCTAGGCATACAAGAAAACTTGGAATTCTACAAAAAGGTTTACACCATATGAATTGGTGTATGGAAAAAAGGCTATCCTTCTAATTCAGTTTGAACATAAAATACTTCACATAATAATTGAACTTGGAATGAACTTATCTAAAGCACAAAAGGAAAGACTACATAGTTTGAATGCTTTGGATGAAATCAATATGGAATCCATTCACCATACAAAAATTATGCAAAAGAAACAAATCATATGGCATGACCAATTCATTAAAACTAAAGAATTCAATGAAGGTGACTGGTCATTTCTTTATGATTCTAGGTATAAAGATCACAAACAAAAACTATAGACAAGATGGATTGTACCATATGAAATCAAACATGTTTTTGAAAATGGAGTTGTTCAATTAACTACCATAGATTCAGTCAGGTTTTCATTATTGATCAATGGACACATACTTTTAAGCTTTATAAAATATCATTGCAAAAAGAATAATTTTTACATGATCTGCAACAACAATTCATACAAAATATCAATCCATCATTGAATGTAAAACATGCAAATAAGGACAAAAAATCAATAGATACATCCATATATGAGCCACCCATATCATCTACTAATGTGTACCAAGTATAAATTCTAAAACTAAAATCTCACATGCACACATATGCATAGGATACCATAACTAACTATTACTTTTGGACATGCACAACAGAGTTCATGGGACCTGTAGCAACAACCTCAAGTCACATTAATAAAAAGGGAACTATTTTCTACTACCCATAGCACCTACCTCCACTTCACTACCATTGCATTTGTATCTAATAACAATTACCATAAAATATCATCTGTCATTATGACATACAACAACTACACTCCACCATGTGTATCATATAGTTTCATGCCCCGTCCTTAATAACTTTGTACTTCCTATAGCTTTCCTTTCAAAATTCAAAATCCTTGAACACAAGCAAGTATCACACCAAGCCCCTTTTTCAACATGTCTTCTCGTAGTACTTTAGATTAACTTACCATCATCTCAAATCCTTTTCCCTATAGCTACATGATGGCACTTAGTTTCACTCGCATGTGCCACCTTTCCATCACTACAACATTATAGGTACTTTTCTTGTTATTAATTATAATTGAAATTAAATCCTACTAATTTTCATTTGACTTCAAAATCTTGCACACATTTAAGTTTATTGCATTAAATATCTCAAATGATTTGAAATTTATCCTTCCATCCTTTCCATACATGTTATTTGAGGATAAATAGAAAACTAAGTTGGGGGAAGTTTTAATTTTTCATCTCTAAATTTTATTCCTATTTTCATTTTTCAAGAGCTAAGAAAATTGCATACAATTCTTAATTCCCTTCATTATCCATAAAGAAACTACCATAGGAAGTTGTAGAGCATAGAGAAACACAGACAAGGTAACATCCAAAAATCCTAGCATTCAAAGAAACAACAAGCCATAAGAAGAAGTTATAAAGATTACAAAAATAGGAGGTGATATTATTAGAAGAGAACCAGTGACACACAATCTAATATTGAAGATCAACAATGTCTTCCAATTTTTCAACAAGTTGGGTGGATGGATTATTTTCTCTGCTTAACTAAATTTAATGAAGTTATGACAACAATTTTCCAACACTTTGGAAAATGATGAAGCTATGATCAGAGGGCTAAGAATAAATTCCTTAGAGGCAGTAGTAATAGAGGTTTCAAGGTTTCCAAGAACAAGAGAATAATTCCCAACCATAGCTAATGCAATTGCAACAAAGAATGATTTTAAAATGTTAGGAGAGAATTTAGTCTCTTCAACTCAAGGTAAAAAATATTTTCCTTACCTTGGTTGTCAGCTTCTATTACTTCTTACATAATCAAATATTTAACATGTGATGGCAAAAAGTCCCTCTTGTATACTATAAATTTTAAACTCCTTAGTCATCTATGCCATTAGAGGCTATTGACTGTTGCAAAAAAATTGTATAACCTATTGAAGAGAATGTTTGTTGAGTATAAGAGTAAAAGAAACCAATCTACATTGTCACATTTTTGCTTAGTCATTCTATTGATTAAAAAGAGTCTCAAAACTCAAATTCCTAATGTACCTTGGGAAGAATTTTTAGCTTGCAATAATATCAATGATGTTCTCATGAGACCAGAAGTAGAGGAAATGAACATAGAAAAGGAAATGAATGATCCTTCTATGGCTATAGAAGAAGAATATTTACCCTATGTTTCACCTATTGCCTCACCTACCTATAGCATTAGGGAACATGCAATCCAAAAGTATAGTAAACACAACTTGTAGTTCCTGGGAAGCAACCCATAGTAGAGGAGGAACTCGAAACCCCTACCTATACCAAGAGCCCTTCCAAGCCTAAGCAGAAAAAAAAAAAGGAAAAGTGTAGCAGAAAAAAAAAAAGGAAAAGTGTAGCCTCCACCTTTGCACCCAAAAAAAATAGAAGAGGCCAACACAACCAAGAAGGCAGTCACACCATCTTAAGAAGAAGGGCCCTATAAAGGGGATGGCCAAAAATAAAAAGGAAAGAATTATTTTGGTTGAATATGAGATAGACATCGAAGAGGACAAGGTTCCTAGTGGTGATGAGATACCCAAAACATTGCAACCCTTGTATTTGAGTAGCAATTCAAACTTTGATTTTGAAGATTTGTTTACATCGAGGAAAAATAAAAGACCTCAAAACATCACAATCTTGGAGGAAGGTTTTGTTTCACCTAATGAGGTTGATGAGGAGATATTTTTTAAAAAAAAAGAAGAGACACTTTTGAAAGAGAAGAATGAGAGCAAGGAATTGCAATAAGCCTTGAAAAGAATAAAATAATTAGAAGAAAAAATCAAAGGATACTATTAGAAGGAAGAAGGATTGGAAAATAGAATCTAGGAACTGGAGAGAAGGTTGCATTCTTTTGAGTAGCATGGATTAGGATTAAAAAAATTGGCACATTTGACCATTTTCAAGATTAAAAATAGAACTCCACATCTTATAGACCAAAATGTACCCCCAAGAATTCCTAAAACCCTACTATGGTAACCCTTGGAATTGAGCTGGGGTTGGGGCCCTAGCTCAATTGGCTAAATCTTTCCTGTTGCAGGAGGTTGGTCATGAGGTTTAGTCTCCCCCACCCCCGTGGTACTAGAGGGCATGTCACACCAGCATCGCCGGTCACGTTAAAAATTTTACAAGGCGCACTGCAGTTTATAGGGGTCGTGCTACCCAATTCCTGCAGTCTAAAAAAAACCCTTGGAATTGAGCTATGAAATAGAGTAAGGGAATTTTCCTAAAAGAAAAAAGATTAGAGAAAGAAAAACCTGAGTTGATATCAACACATACTAGGGAAATTGAAAGAAAGGATGTAGAAATGGCCGAAAAAAATGCAACTCCTAAAATAGAGACCACCTAGAAGGGTTTATACCTTATATCTATAGGAAAAAAATTTAAGCTTCCAGTTCAGTTAGTTGATCAAGGATCTCCCAGTTTCCTTGTCCTTACCTACCTTATTTTTAGAAACATACTAGTAATCTACCCCAAATATGCAAGATCAACTATGTAAATTCTACCTACATAATTTGGCTATCCCTCATGATTCTACCTAGAACTCAGTCATTTTTGTGGGGGGTGTTCAATTAAAGGAAATGGCCTCATTCATGATAAATGAACATCAAAGAGGAAATTTTTTAAGGAACTATCAAGAAAGTTAGAAGTCATTTTCCCTTTTACTTAGAGAAGAAGTTGAAGAACCTTGGAAAAAGGTAGAAGAATGGGTTGATTTGGTAGAAAGAAGATGAGTAATAGAAAATATTTTAGAATGTAGATAAAATGATTATAAAAGGTCCCAAGAACTTGCAGTAGGAATAGGGAAGGAGGCACTTAATTTCTCTCAAGACAAATGGAGAGAATTGACACTAGAATTGAAAAGAAAGGAGCCTCACTTTATCTTCAACTACTTAGCAACAGTAAAAAGAGCCCATAAATACATTTTAGCCTCGCTTAAAAATGAGATTACCTGGTTTCCTTTGAAATTCCCTCGTCCTCTTGTCTTCTTCCTAATACTGCATTGGACAAGTAGGAGACAAGAGATAGATGCAACATAAAAAGCCAAATAGGAGAAAATAATAGAGAAAAAAGGGTTCTACTTGTAGTATGGCGAAGGAGTCACCAATACGGTGGACTACAAAGAGGTTATATTGAAATATAACCAAATATTGTGAGCTTCTTGAGGACAAGAAAAAGTGAAGTTGAGGGGGGATGATGAGCCATAAGAATGACTAATTTCCTTGCTATAATTCTATGTTTTTACCTCATTTCTACTAAACTTTAAAAGACATTACCAAACCTTTTTCATATAATTTAAGTATTTCAAAGCATTTGAAGATGATATATATTATATTAATGAGTGTGTGTGTGAAATTTGAATTTCTATGATTTTAGTAGAATTTTATGATTGATCATGGTTATTTGCAATGAAGAAATTTCTTGAGAAATAAGACTAACTCCTACAATGAAGAGCTTGTCAACCTATAGAAAAAGAATTTTCACTCGTAGTAGAAGGATGATAGTTCAACACAGCCAAAATAATTAATCTGCTACAACACATGCATATTTATATAATGATATACAAGTGACAATTTGAGGATGTAAACATGGATGGCCATGTGTCACTCCATCTTTTCAATAAATTATGGAGGAAGAATCTAAGCCTATTACAACAAGGAATAGAAATTATAATAAGGGTTGTCCTATTGGGAACATTCCCAATTTATAATGATTATCTTAAATTATGTGGAGTCCTTCTTAGACTTCTACACTCTTGCTCTCACCAAGTAGTTTTTTTTGTTATGTTAAAAGACTTGGTCCTCTTCCTATTTTCATGGAAGAGACAACATTTACTTTTAAGTTTGTTTAATTTTTTTGAATAAATGGACTCTCACAAACCCTATATAGGAGGGTACTCTATTGAGAAACTAAGAACAACTAGATCTTTGCATGCATTAGATTGAATTGAATATTTTGCTACATTCTATTCAAAACTCTATGTATGATTGGAATATAATAGAGAAGATATTGCAATTACATGTTTTTCCTGAGTTAAGTAATTAAAGAAGATACTTTGGATGTAGTAGCTCAAGCAAGGGCCACTTGAGGTACTAAAGAGCCCCAATTAGTTTTGATTATTAATTATATTATGCATTGAAAGTTCTAATTTATAGTTTCCAGTTTATACTACAATGAATGTTGTACTATAATTTCTTAATTATGTCTTTAATTTATATTTTTTCAATAATCTTAAATGGTTAGTTGAATTAGGACATGTTGTAGTATAAACATTCATTAGTTAAAATTATGAATAATAGGTACTCATAGCAATGAACAGTATCCAACAATTGCTTGCCCTATTTTCTCTAGATAGGAGTTATTTTTAGTTAAAATATTTTAATGAGTTATTCCTATTTAAATCAACTATACTCAATTGATATAGAAAATCTAGGATTCTTGAATACATGTATACTATCAGCATCATCTTAAGTCTATGACTCCTTGACTGATAATTGAATGAAGCCCTCTTTTGAACAATCAATAGCTTAAATTTGGGATATGTAGGTTCATTTATTGATTTATAGATGGTACAACTTACATAACTATAGTTCAATACTAGAATATTAATTATTTATTCAAACTTTCCATTGAATACATAAAACTAGCTAACTCTAAAATATTTCTTTGTAAGAGACTTCATAAATTTTGTCCCTTCATCTTGTAGAATCACTATGAGAAATTTGAGTAATCTCTCCAACAAACTGGGTAGGGTAGAATTGTTGCACCACTAAATCTAGCCACCCATAAGGTTTTCATCCTAAGGTTTTGAGCTCCAAGAGGCTTTCCAAAATCCACACAATAAAAATAAAATGTTAAGCATAATAAAATGAGCTTCTAAAATTACTTTTGTATCTCTCTCCAATGCCCCCTTCAAATTCTTGCTTTTTAATATTTTAATTAAACCTCAAGAAATAAAGTGATTTTTTAAACTTCATTAAATAACCCCTTAAAGTCACCTTATAAACTTTATTAAATTAATTAAATAATAGTACCCTTAATATATTTTTGGTTGGATAATATTAAATAATTAAATTAACGATATTCCCTAATCCTTAATTTTAGCCTACGGAATAAGATAGGCTAAACGATCACTCCTTGTTACTCCTCAAAAGGGGGCATTACATTCATCCTATAAACCTTTGCAATATCAATCCACACCATTCCCATCAAAAAAATCATCTAGTAATAACACTTTTCAAGTTTTCTCTAGGGGCTATCCATGATAGGTCATCCACTATTTGATTTAAGTCCAATATATGATCAAGAAATTCTTGATTAAACACCATCATGCACCCCATCACCCACCATGATCGCTAGAGACTCCTATTCAAATTCCATTACCACCACACCAACATCCAGAGCATAAAGAATATAAATCTAAAATGAATGAAGATCAAGTTACCCAAATCCTCTAATCCCATCCTATCATTGATCAAGATCCTATCTCTCTAGAATTTGATAATGATCCCATCATCGACCCTTTCCATTCCATTCATGATCCAAAAACTAAAATTGACCCCATCCACATTCTAATAACCTCCACTTCTATAGATGAGACACTTTCTTCCACTAGACACATAGATGATCTCTCCCTTGTTCATCTAGAACAAGAGTCTTTCTCTCTAGATATATTTGAAAATGATGAAGCTATAGTTGAGTTCACAAGACTCCATGATGCTAGTCTAGCAAATAACCATCAAGAGGATTTTTATATTGACTTTGAAGCAATGACATATTCTAAGAAACAAGCTAATTTCCTTAGTCCTCAAAATAATATTGATCAACAAGCTATTATGGATCCAATCAACATCCCACAAAACAATGAAGAAACAATAATGAAGGCAAAGAAAACACCAATATCCTATTAACTTAGATCACTCACTTTTATTAAAGCAAGATTTCTTACTAATGAAAATATAACAACCATTGATGATTCCCAATGACATAGAGAAGAGTTATCATGTTACTAGAACAACACATGTCATATTGTGAATAAAAATTGTCAAATCATGTAGTATAGAGGAAAAGGATTAGGCCTATATGAAAAAGGTATTCTAGATCCAATACCATTTTTTGACAATCCTAAATATCAAGGATATGGTTATTCATTGATTAATAAATATAAGGATGTTAGTGGTACCTCCGTGATACTAGGGGCAACTTTATCTAATGCAATCAAATTAGGGGCCATGAATAGTGCTTACAATAAGGTTGTTACCAGCACTCCTCCAATTCACATCATAGATCATCATTCCCAAATCCTTCAATCCACTAATTGGGACCAACAAAAGAAAAATATTTACAAAGAAAAATATCAAATTCAAGATTTTCAAGCTAATAAATCCAAATGTCAAAGTGGACATATAAATTTGAAATGGGTTTTAAAGAAAATGGGATCATGTAAGTGTTGCACAGATGGTTTTCATTGCACCAAAAGATCAACATGTTAATTCCCAATACAACCACCAGAGTTAATGAATCCATGGGAGGTGGTTAAGCCATGTCACAAACCCAAGTGCTACGGTACACAACACAAGGAGACCAAGGGTGCACACCTTGAAACAATCCCCCTAACGCAAGAGATGGGTTCAAACTCGCAACCGAGGCTCCGATACCAATTATTGCACATATGGTTGCCATTGCACCAAAAGATCAACCTGTTAATGCCTGATACAACTTCCAAAGTTAATGAATCCATGAGAGGCAGTTAAGCCATGTCACAAACCCAAGTGTTGCATTGCACAACACAAGGAGACCAAGGGCGCACACCTTGCAATAGTAAGGAATCCAATCCAAGTCCAAATCCAATAGGTAGTGAAACTATGGAGTCGCCTCAAAAAAGGCCTTCCATCAATCAAAAGTGTCCACCTCCTTCAAAATAATCTTCAATACCAACATAAAAGGTGTATAAAACCGTTGGTCCCAAACACACTCAAAATATAACATCCACAATCCATCGTCCATAATCCCAAGTTTGGAAAATAAAAAATCCTACACCCAAACTACCAAATAAGTCATCCACATCTTACATCCCCCATCAAAATCTAATATTTGACCTAAAATCCTAAAATCCCAAATCCCACATTCATTGGGTCTTGGCAGCAACACATTATCATAAGGATTATAATGCCACTCTATCACAATGTGCACATTTAGGATTATAATGGCACTCTATCACAATAATATCCATGGGCTATAATTAAGTTATCTTATCTTAGAAAATAAAGTCCTCAAGGCAGGACATTATTGGCACATTATGACAACAACATCTACATCAACACCAATAGGTGGTCTCGTATAGTTGATGATTGTTCAAAAAAAAGTAAAGATAAAAAAATCATCCTCTTGTGAAAACCATTCTTATGGAACTTTGGGAAAGTACCATGATGAAAACCCATTCATGGATTTCATGTGTAAAATTGATTATCTATGTGTAACATTCCATTTGGGAACATCTTATCTGATACATCATTTTATTTTATCCTAACACCACTATCCATTCAATCCATACCATTTTCATCCATCTTCCCTATCTACCTTGATCTTGACAAAGATTAGGGGCATATACTTAAAAAAAATTCTTTTGGAAAACTCTTGATATGATAATTTCCTTTGACCACATACTATCCCATGTCATACCATCACCTACATATCACTATCCAAACATTTATCTTAGTTCAAACATGTTATCCTATTACGAGATAGTCCTTGGAAGTAAAATATTTTATCCTAGATTTATTTGCATAATACATGTCCTCCCCATCCTTCACATATAGATTTCTATCGCACTAGTCCATTCATCCACCCATAGTGTCCCATACATTGTTAGACACTTGGGGCAAGTTACTACATCCTTTTTTGAAATAAATTTTGATATATACCTTATAGCTCACTTTGTGATCTGGACACCTTTCAAATATCTAAAAAACCACATATTCCAAAAATACAAAAAGATTAAATATCCATAAAAAATAAACAAAATTTTGAGAATTTTCCACCATTCCATGAATACATTTTCTCCATCAAACTCTCCTCCGTTTCCAACAATCCAACTAGCCCCATTAATTTCATCTCACCTACACTCCAACATAAATCAAACTATCTAACAAATTTTGTTCCTAGCCTTGCTACACATTTGATCCTTTGTATCCAACCAATCATCATCGAGATGTAACCTTCCCAATCATCATGTTTTTATTATCATTATCAATATAATCATTGTGTTATATTTATTATTAATAATTTTATCACTATCGTCAATCAATCAATCAACCTTAGCTTGAATAGTGACAAGATCTCAAGAGGTCCTCAATATTTCTACACATTTATATTAATTCATCATTCATCGCCATCAAAATCATCATCTTAATCATTTTACCATTATCATTGTCATCATCTTCTTTCATCAATAAACCTAGATCATATTCATCCATCATATCCATAATAAATTGTGATTGCCTAGACATGACACTCAAGAAAGAACAAACTATGCATTACCTACAAATGCCAAGATTTCAAAAAGCTACTACTAAGCTAGCCTACTACCTATTGATCAATTGTCTAACTAAATTTATCCACCTTTATCCAAATTATCATGCCTTAATAGATGCATCCTTCCTACAATAGGAATTATTCAATTTGAACACATATATTTTGGCAAGAAATCTAATGGTTGTTGATTTGTTTGGTCAGTGATTCTTTTTATTGGTTGATTTATCATATTACCTCATTCCTATGCTACTTGAGGATATCTTAAAATTATTATAAGATCATGAATGAGGTAGATTCAATTGAACAAGACAACTGAGAGGGGGGATGAATCAATTGTAACAAATTAATCCTTTAAAACTTTCACCAGAGACTAGATCAATCACAAGTCCTTTACTTTGATAATATGATTAATCATTAAGAGAAAAATTAGAAACACGCACACATAATAACACCATATTTACATGGAAAATCGAATAAGGGAAAAAATATGGTGAGGATTAGCTCACAATATAGAGAATATCAAAACTAATTACAAGGGCTCATTGCCAAAATAGGACTCACTGTTTGAATTAGGACTCACTGTCCAACAAGGGTTAACCACCCGGAAGGCTCACTGCCACATAATTACAAAGAAGATAGAAAATATTTGTTATAGACAGAAAACAATCTCAATGCAACAAATGTCTTCACCAAAATTCTCTCACACAATTGCAGACATGCATGAATGATAGAGTACACCTTCAACTCACTGCTTCTGAAAACTCAGCAATTAGATTTCGCACTGATCCGCCAAAACTGGCATCACATACACATTGTTTTGCATCTCTCTCACATCTATCTTGCTTGCATTCCTTGTTCATATTTCACCAATATATCATCTTATATTTATACCATCTTCAACTTTGAAACATATCCAAAGTCGACCACACACACCATTTGCATTTACAAATTCAAATTAGGGCAGCGCCAAAACATTCTAGGGTGGAATTAGAATGAGGATGACCCAAACACATGCTTCAACACACTTCGATAAGCTTTGAAAGTAGTGCTAAACATAAGGTTGGACAAACCAGTGTAAAAAACATAAATCAATTAAGCACAAGCAACCTTAGCACGATCCAATCCTTCCAAATATAAAAATTAACTTCAACATGATCATATTAGCTTAACTCTAGAACCACAAGTCATAAGACTCAAACAAGAAGAAATCCAGAGCAACTACATTTCTCCAGGACCTCAGCTAGATACACTGAAAAACATAGTTCACAACTGGTGAACATAACTCACACTATACAACAATCTAGAAACCTAAAATCTGGATATAACAACTTCCAACAACCATGATCAACATATCTAAACCACACAAACATAGGATAAAATCCCAGAGCAACAACTGAATACCTGCAACCTTTCTTTATTACAATTTTTTCAATATCCTTGACATATACAACCAATAACCATTATCCATGACATCAATGACAATAGCAACTAGTTGAGAACTAGTTAACCAGTTGGCATCAATGAAAACACTTTCATACTTGCAACAATCTCACCCTTTGTCATTGATCACAACACATGATGTGAAAAACCATCAAAGACAACACAACAGCTTAGAACACACTTCCTCGTGATTTTTCTTTCTGCCCCTTAGTAGATACTTTTTTTGCATGATACTCTTTCTCTCTCTCATCTTTCTCATCACTTCCTTCCTTTTTCACACCTTCCTCATCTCTCCCTTTGACATTAATGGAAAAGGAAAAAGAAATTTTACATTGATTTCCCCTTTGACATTAAGAACAAAATACTCTTTCAATGACAACACATAACACTACCTACTCCCCCTAAGAGGTAGCCACCAAAACATTTAGTCTAGAAGAAAGATAGATCCATAGATCCACCAAACTGGTGCTTCTCTATATGCATCTAGTTCAAGAAAGGAGGGGAAATAACCCCTTCTCCCAGAGATACTCAAAAGTATCTTTAGGAAGAGCCTTCATAAATATATCAACAATTTGATCCTTCATCAATACATACTCAAGTTATACTTCATTCTCCACAACCTTATCTCTCAAAAAGTGATACCTGATAGATATATGCTTTGTCCTTGAGTGCATCACTAGATTCTTTGAAAAGTTAAATGCACGTGTATTATCATAGAAGATAGAAATGGGATCACCATATATTATTCTGATATCTTTCAATGTTTGTTTCATCCACAAAACTTGTGTATAGCAAGATACAATAGCAATATACTCAGCTTCAGCAGTAGATAAAGAAACTAAATATTGCTTTTTGCTCAACCAAGCCAACAATCTACAACCCATAAAGAATGCACCACCACTTGTACTTTTTCTATCATCTACACGACTTGCCCAATTTGTATCTGTATAAGCACTTAGTGTAAAATCAGTATCCCTAGGATACCACGAGCCATAATCCGAAGTTCCATTCAAATGTCTGAATATTCTCTTAATAGTAGCAACATGTGTTTCTTTAGGGTCTTCTTGAAATATGGCCATAAGACAAACTACATGCATGATATCCAGTCTAGTAGCAGTTAAATACAACAATCCACCAATCATAGATTTGTATTTGCTCTGATTAGCCTTAGGTGAATCATCATCTTTAATCCACTTGCAACCAGTCACCATAGGAGTGCATACTAGTTTGGAACCATCCATCCCAAACTTCTTAAACATTTAACTTGCATACTTTGATTGTGAAACAAAAATCCCTTTCTTTGTTTGATTAATTTACAACCCTATAAAGAAATTCATCTCACCAATCATAGACATCTAAAATTATTTTTACATCTCTTCAACAAACATTTTGCACATTTTTTCATTTCCTCCAAAGATAATGTCATCAACATATACAACTACTATCAAGATCTTGTCATTTTCAATTTTAAAATATAGATTACTATCTATTGTACCTTTGTCAAAACCTTGTTGAATCAAATATCTATCTAGCCTTGCATACCAAGCTCTAAGAGCTTGCTTCAATCTATATAAATCCTTCTTCAATCTACAAACCATATCCGGTTGATCTGACAACTGAAATCCTTTCGATTGTTCCATGTAGACCTCTTCCTCTAACTCACCATTCAAGAATGCAGACTTAACATCCATCTGATAGACCTTGAAATCTTTATAAGCAACAAATGCTAAAAACATTTTGACAGCTTCCACTCTTGCCACCAGAGAAAAATTCTCCTAAAAATCTATACCTTCTACTTGTGAGTAACCCTTACAAACAAGCCTTGTTTTATTTCTAACTACTTCTCCATTCTCATTCAACTTGTTTTTGAATACCTATTTCGATCCAATTATGTTTTATTTGCCGGTCTAGGGACCAATTCGGAAGTTTGATTCTTCTCAATCTGCATAAGTTCTTCCTTCATAGCTTCCATCCAATACATATCTTTACATGCTTCACTTACAGTCTTCGATTCAATCTCAAAAAGTAAACACAGATTTATCTCACCAACAACAGCAGCTTTGCTTCTTGTCAATACTCCTTTCCTCTTGTCTCTAATGATTTGATCTTCTAAATGATTCTTTTGCACATATTTAGGTGTATTAGGGGACACCATCGGAGCTTCTTCTTCTTCATTTTGATTCTCCTATTCTTCCACAACTTCAACTCTTACACAATCAAGTTCATCATATACATACCCATCAACTTCAATTGAATTTTTCATTGCTTCATCAACCTTGACATTTGTGCTTTCCATAATCTTTCTCAGTCTTTTATTGAAACATATGTAAGCTTTGCTTCTAGTAGAATATCCAAGGAAGATGTCTTCATCACTTCTAGCATCAAACTTCCCTAAATTCACTTCATCCTATCTAATATAACATTTGCTTCCAAATACCTTGAAATACTTAATAGTAGGAATTCTTCCACACCATAGCTCATAGGGGGTCTTGGTACTAATAGCTCTTGCTTGAACTCGATTGAACACATAAACAGTAGTGTGAATAGCTTCTCTCCAGTAAACTTCTAGTAAACCAACTTCAGTAATCATTGATCTAGTAGCTTCTTGAATCGTTTTGTTCTTTCTTTCAACAACTCCGTTCCGCTGAGGAGTTCTCGGAGTAGATAACTTTCTTTTTATTCCATGAACTTCAAAAAACATATTAAACTCATGGGAGGTGAATTCACCACCTCTTTCAAACCTCAAGCATTTTATTCTCAAATTTACTTCATTCTCTACCATAGCTTTGAATGTCTTGAATCTATCTAATGCATCAGATTTCTCTCTAAGAAAAGTAACCCATGTATACCTAGAGTAATCATCTATCAAAAGCATAAAATATATTTCACCTTGTATGCTTCTCACTCTTGTAGGACCACAAAGATCTGTATGAATTAAATCTAGTAGTCTAGTAGTAGATTGTTCCTTTGATTTGAAGTTTTTTCTCGCTTGTTTTCCAAACTGACAATTCATGTAAATAGCATTAATAGGATTTGTAATCCTTGGTAAATTTCTCACGGCTTGCACTGCACTGATCCTCACATGTTATCAAAATTCATATGACACATTCTCTGGTGCTATAGCCAATTATCATTAATATGAGTCATAAAGAAACGTCCATCAACACCCTTAAGTTTATATATATTTCCTTCAGACTTCCTTCCTATAGCAATCCTTGTTCCAGATCCTTTCCTAATTTCACATCTCTCATCCTCAAATACAAGATTATGTCTAAAATCCTTAACATAGTAGAAATCATCAGTATTATGCTTGCCATCAAAACTTACTGAACCTATCCCACAAATCTTAGCACCAGTATCATCTCCAAACATAACTAAGCCTCCATCATATTTTTCAAGTTTAATAGACTTACTCTTATCACCATTCATGTGATGTGAACAACCACCATCAACAACCCAATAGTTCTTTTCTTGATTAGCATGAAGAGTAGAAATCATTGTACCTTCATTCTTTTCCAGAGCATTTTCCTTCACCTGTCTTTTAGTATTAGTAGAAGTAGGTTCATCTTTTATAGCCAAGAACAAGCATTCATTGTCATCAAAATCTCCATTATCAAATTCTTCATTAGAAATAATAGCATCCTCATTCACATAATATGCTTTGTTGATCTTCTTGCCTTTGTTTTCTTTGTTTAATCTAATTTTTTTGTTCCTCTTAGCTCTTTTCGTACATCTCAAAGCATAATGACCTATTCCTCCACAACTAAAGCATTTAAAGGGTAACTTACCTTCATACTTACCAGAGCCTTTCTTCATCCTTCTAACAAAGTTAGCTTCTACTTCATCAAGGTTTTCTTCATCTAGATCTTTAGCTCTTGTAGCCTTGAAAGTAGTTTCTAATTTGGATCCATTTCTCAAGTTTTGTTTTCTCATCTCAAAAGATGTTAGAGTTCCCAATAATTGATCTTTGGTATAAGTCTTGTAATCTATGAATTCCTCAATAGCAAACACCTTTCCATTGTATGCATGAGGGAGAGTTCTAAGAATCTTCTTCACAATCTTGGGTTCATCTACTATCGCACCAAGTCCTTGCATTCCACCTACCAGCTCATCCACTCTCTACACATAGGATTTGATGTTCTCATCTTCAGACATATGCAAAACCTCAAACTGTGCCTCCAAATTTTGCAATTTTTCTTCTTTGACCTTTTCATCTCCTTCATGCATCTTTTATAAAACATCCCATACTTCTTTAGCAGTCTTCAAAATTTGAACTTTAATCAACTTGAAATGTGAAAGACAATTCTTCAAAATGAACTTCACCTTATTGTTTGCTTCATGCGCCTTGATTTCATCAGTTGTACTTAGACCCTTAATAAGAGGGGTGTAAGTAGTTTTGTAGGCTTTCTCAACAACATATCCACAATACTCCAAATAACCTTCCATTTGTATTTTCTAGATAGCATAATTAGTTCCATCGAACCTAGGATACTCAAAAGTGATCTTGCCTACCATCCTGAACCTTCCTTAAGCGGTTAAGCTCTTCTCCAAGGAACCAAGCTCTAATAGCAATTGTTGAACAAGATAACTAAGAGGGGGGGTGAATCAATTGTAAAAAATTAATCCTTTATAAATTTCACTAGAGATCAGATCAATCACAAGTCCTTTACTTTGATAATATGATTAATCATTAAGTGCAAAAGCATAAAAACACACACATAATAACACCAGATTTACGTGGAAAACCCAATAAGGGAAAAACCATGATGAGGATTAGCTCACAATATAGAGAATATCAAAACTGATTACAAGGGCTCACTTCTAGAGAAGGCTCATTGCCAAAACATGACTCACTGTCTAAATCGGGATTCACTTTCCAACAAGGGTTAACCACCTGGACTGCTCACTGCCATATAATTACAAAGAAGATAGAAGAGATTTGTTACAAAGAGAAAAATCTCAATGCAACAGATATTTTCACCATAATTCACTCACACACTTGCAGACATGCATGAATGATAGAGTACACCTTCAGCTCACTGCTTCCAAAAACTTGGCAATTAGATTTCACACTAATCTTCCAAAACTTGTGTCACATACAATTTTTTTTCGCATCTATCTTGCTTGCATTCCTTGTTCATCTTTCACCAATATCTCATCCTATATTTATACCATCTTCAACTTTGAAACATATCCAAAGTCGGCCATACACACCATTTGCATTTACAAATTCAAATTAGGTCAATGCCAAAACATTCTAGGGTGGAATTAGAATGAGGGAAACCCAAACAAATGCTTCAACACACTTCCATAAGCTTCAAAAGTAGTGATAAACCCAAGGTTGGCCAAACTAGTGTAAAAAACATAAATCAATTAAGCACACACAACCTTAGCATGATCCAATCCTTCGAGATAACAAAATTAACTGCAACACTATCATATCAGCTTAACTCCAAAACCATAAGTCATAAGACTCGAACAAGAAGAAATCTGGAGCAACTACATTTCTCCCGAACCTCAACCAAATACATTGAAAAACATAGTTGACAACTAGTGAACATAACTTGCACTGTACAACAATCCAGAAACCCAAAATCTAGATATAGCAACTTCCAACAACCATGATCAACATATCTGAACCACACGAACATAAGAGAAAATCCCAGAGAAACAACTGAATACCTGCAACCTTTCTTTATTAAAAATTTCTCAATATCCTCAACATATACAACCAATAACCATTATCCATGACATCAATGACAACAACAACTAGTTGAGAGCCAATTAACTAGTTGACATCAATGACAACACTTTCATACTTGGAACAAGTTCATGATTTTCATAAGTCCTATTTTTGGAATGTTCTTGTTGCATTACTGGGGAATGTATGTTCCTTGTGTGCATTGGAATAGCTTCTAGCATTGATAAACTCCCTTATGTCTAGTATGAATGAGGACAATCCTTCTTATTTGCAGAGTTAAGGTCCATGCAAAGGATACCAATGTCATCATGGTTTTCCATACCTTGGCGTACATATATCCATTTTCCATAATAAAATTTTCTACAATGATAAAAAAGAACACTATCTATCAATCTCATATCCATCTATATCAATCTATCTCATATCTATCTATTTTCTCTCATCCATTACATGTTTAGATACATGATATCAATCAATAACCATCACCATCATGCCCTCCTACCTATTGTACAATTAGTGGATGCACTACCTACTACACCACTAGTGATGGCTTCGCTACCTACTGACCACTAGGTACTTGCCCCATTGGAGGTACCACTACATATGTTACACCATCATCACCTCCTCCTCCTCCCCCTCCCCCTCCTCCCCCTCCTTCCCCCCATCATGCTATTTATAGTGGCTAACCCTAATTACATCTACCCACCCCATCACTCTCCCTCCACCTCATCACCATCCTACATTTTCTTCTACCATTACTAACCAACAATCACATATGTATCTTCAACCTCCTCCCTTCCTATATTCATCCTCAAACTTTTCATTTCATCCACATGAATTTTCTTCTCATAAGTTACCATTTTCTTCACCTCTATCGAGTTGATCATAACCTTTTCTAGAATTTGACCTAAAAAAATATGTTTCCATCAAACTCTCAAGGGGGAATCCTACCTCCATTTCTTCATTTGTTGGGGAAAATTGGGGCATGTTGTCATAAAATCCTTCACCTTTTTCTTGAAATAGCACTATAAAATACACTATCTCAAAGAGGAGCAAAATGTCGACATCTAAATTTGACTAACTCATTTCTTCCAAAACATCATCAATTTCCATCATCATGTCTTATCAATTCGTCTTTTGATTCCAATTTTGAAATATCATTATTTCCCATTCATTCTGGATAATTAAATAATTTTTAATTATTTAATTATTTAAAAATGAAAATTTCCCTCCATTTCTACTTTAATTAAATAATTTTGAGTTATTTAATTAAATCATCTATTTCACCATTTTTCTATTAATTAAATAATTTTAATTATTAATTTATTCCCCTCTTCCAAATTGATTAAATAATTTATAATTATTGTGAGTGGTTGGGAGGGTAGCTCTCCACAAACATAGTTGTGGAGAGTCAGCGAACGCAATGAAGGTGATTGGTTATCGACTACTCTAAGGTTGGTTGGGCGGATAGTTGATTTCTTGCAAATTTTGAAATGGAAAAGGGTGGTAGCATTTAACATTAGTTATTATAATTTAGTCGAAGCTAGGTGTAAACTTTTTATCTACTGGTACAAGGGTTAAACCACTCCATGCTAGCATGCCTCTTACTGTCAGATTAGTGAGTTGAACTTAGTGTTTTGAAAACCTCAATATCACAAGTCTTGCCTCAATTAAATGTAAGATAATTATGGTTTCAAGTGTAATATGCCTAACATTATTGAGCAACCTTTTCATAAGCACGTTTCACATGCTTGAGAGACATTTGCTTGTTAATTGAACAACTCATATCACTCATGAAAGTTGAGGCTTTATTTGAATGATGATGCCTATGTTCTTCCTTTGTATGCTCAATGTGTGGAATGAGCTATATTTCTGACATCTTGGGACTTTCATAGGTCATTTGAATGGTTAAATTTAGTATCTTCTTCATTGAGTCTTACGGAAATGTTCATTATCAGAGTTTTTGTGAGTGAATTGGATTGTGGAGGCATGGATACGCCTATGTAGTTGGGCAATAAGCGATAGATGGATTTTTTGGGTCTAGTGACTACACTTAGGCTAAACAATATTCTTCACAAACCAAAGTTCCTCACCATTATAGTAGCAAAATTTATTATAAAGTAAGGGATTCATGGATGGTGGTGAAGGGTATCAGGTCAACACAAACATCACTTCCAGAGTGTTGGTTGGTCTTTTGGATGCAAATGTGCCCAAGTAGGAAGCAAAAATCTTGATGCAAAAACTATTCAAGAAGGATATTTTGGTTGGTTTGGATTAAAAATTGGATGCAGCTAATCTTGGGGTTGGAATCCCTCGTCCTCACAATCTAGGTCTTCTCAAGGCCCTGAGGGAAACAGTTAAATATTATCCTTTCATCCTAGATTTGTATGGGTTGGAATTGCTCGAACATCACAGGCTGGCTACTACAGGGGCAACATTTCTCAAGAGAAAGTTTCATCTTTCACTTGTGTAGGGTTCTACTTGGAAGCAAGAGTTCAAAATCTTCATCTAGTAGCATTCCTCTTAGTAATGGTTGGTGGGTGGTATGTTAAATTGTTTGTTTAGTGTTAGGTTTTCCTATGGCAAGTACGGCTAATGTCATGGATATGTTGTTTCCTAGTTCTAATAGGCTTTGCATATGATAGCCTTAACTATACTAGTATATAGTAGTATGACCCTGCACGGTCAATTTTGGAGTTTTCATTGACATAATTTGGTGGGTGTGTTTTGAGTTCTGGAGGTTTGTTACAGGGACCGAAAAAGTGAAAAACCTTTTACCCCTATGTCTATAGGCCAGCTCTGTAATTTTTTGAATTATCAATATAACTACTCTCTTATACATTAAAAAAATTTATAATTATTTAATTAATTTATCTTAACATTAATCTTTTCCTAAATCACAATAATCGAATAATTATTTGTAATCATTTAATTAAAACTATTTTTTCTTCTCAACATTATCCTCTTCTAAAAATAAATAAAATTATTTATTTTATTTATTTCCCTTTGCACATGAAATAAAAAAGTTAATTTATTTAGTTATTTATTAATTACTCATGCATTTCCACCTCACCAATCAACTCCCATAACTTCAAGTTCACTCTTCAATAAATTCAATCCTCTATCCAATTTTTTATGTTTCACTAATAATCAATCACACTTATCTCTTCAATCAATTCTCTTAATTGATCCATACAATTAGTTAGCTCAAATAATGCAATCAATTAACTCCTAATCAATTCCTCTCAAACATTCTTAGCCATTGATCTTTTCAATCTCACATTTGACCTCAACCGTTGATTGGTATCACTTGAAATCTATAAATTCAGCTATCATTCATCTACTATTCCTCTCCTATTGCAAGAAAGCTATACACATATCATTTCAAAGTGCTTTGAGCTAAAAAATTGAGAGCAACCACACACACCCTTCTTCAAGGTGAATTGAAGAATAATGGAGTTAAGCAAGGTCATTGCGCAAGTTTGCATTAGTTTATTCATTTGATTTCCTTATGCTTCAATGGTGATTTTGGAATTGATTGTGATTTGCTATTTTTTGTTGCTTTCCTTTATTTTATAGTCTATTTTTATGATCCACACTAATAATTAGGAAATATTACAAGGAAAAATCAATAATAGAAGATCCATCAAAAAAGAGAAGCATATAACATCATTAGAGTGTTAAAAGCATTGATCTAATTAGTAATGACCGAGCCATGAGAATATCCCAATCTAACCAAGTGTTTACCAAAAGGACTAACTAACCTATTTTTTAAACTTTGGTGTTTTTATTCACCTACAAAGAGTTATTAAGTGGGAGAAGATTTTTGGGAGTTTGTAGAGAGTTTATCTTATGGGATTTGGACATAAATAGTAAAACATTGTTCATATGCTTGTGCAATAAAATGAGATGAGAATGATACTTTTTAGTATGGCCTATATGTTTTTTATAAATTGGTGAATCCATGGTATAAAATGTATGATGTTTGGTTATGTTGCATAGCACATACTATATAGTTTACATTTTTGAAGTATGTGTAATATTGTTAGTTTGTGTTCATTAGTACTAGAGTGCATGTAGCAACAACGAAGTACAAGATATTCTAGAAGGTTCTCTCAAGTATTACAAATCATGAGGGTGTTATCTCTACTATCAAAAACCATGTGAATGGTCTTGGTGGTACCATAATGGACTTTCTATTACTATTCGTCATGCACTAGATATTGGTCAACAACCAATGACTTGATCATTTATGGGAGTATTTAAACTAATGAATAGTTTATCCATTTAGATAACATTTTTGGATGTGACATATGACATGTATGAGATCATGATAAGTTAAATACTCAATTATGCAATAGTTGAAATTCGAAGGCAATAAGAATGTTGATTCAATTGGGATTCAAGGAAATGCCTTGATGTTTTTGGATGTGACATATGACATGTATGAGATCATGATAAGTTAAATACTCAATTATGCAATAGTTGAAATTTGAAGGCAATAAGAATGTTGATTCAATTGGGATTCAAGGAAATGCCTTGATCTACATCAAGCCTATGACATGAAAGGAATAGGTTGATGCTAAAATTATGTTGAGATGCTTGGTTAATGAGATATTTATAAGAACATAGAGGTTGCACACTAATTATTTGTTTATTGAGGAATTTAGAGTGAGGATAATATACTGTATTTGGATTCTATGTATATAAATCAATATAAATATTAGATCTCTTTTACTATTGGGTTTCTTTCTTGAAATTGATTCCAAGGTAAAAATTTATGTCTAACATGTTCTTTAGAATGTGTATGAATATGTTCTTCAATATTTTTTTCCTAATTGAATAAAAACAACAATGTATAAACTATAACTTGATCACATAATCTAAAGTTCAAAAGCTATTAGGTTACTATATTTTATCATATTTGGTATCAAAGCTAGAAAATTTGGTAATAGAATCATATGTTTTAGGCTTTCATTTATACATCGAGGGTTTATTTGAAATATAAGGTATACCTTTATAATTATGTATTTTTATTTATAAATTCTATAAGAATTTAGGGATTGTGTTGATGATTCCATGGCTAACACCTCAATATTTGATATTAAGGGATTCAATGGTCAATTTTTTAAAATGTGACAATTTTTCATGTGACCTTTTGGTGGAGAGAGATCAATGGAATTTGGTATAATCTTTATCAAAACCTACAAGTATATTTGATGAAGACTAGATCAAACTAGATAATAAATATAGTATTATTATATGTTTATATCCTTCCAAGTCTATGTTAATGAATGTGTTAGAAGAACAAACTACATGTTTTTTTGTGGATGAAGATGGGAACCCAATATCATTCCAAGAGTCTTCTAAATAACTTGTTCCAAAAATAAAGTTTCTTTGTTTTAAAATGAATGAAGTGGACTTTGTAAATAAACATCCCAAAGCATTCAATCTAATCCTAAGCTAATTTCTATTGGAATAAAATTATAACAAGAGGATAAATGGATGATTTTACTCCGTTCCTTACTTGATTCATGAGAAAATTTTGAGTATGAAAATCAATAGAAACTATTTTTCACCTAAACTTGAGGATATTATAGAGTTTTGTTAAGTAAAGAAATCAAGAGAAATTCCATGGATGGTTCCTCTGGTGATGCTACATTTGTAACTTGGATGGATCAAAAGACAAAAGGGGATAAGAAGAAGGAAGGAGATAAAGGATGTAAGTCCAAGGAAAAGGGTTGGTTTAAATATTATAGTAAAAATAAATAAAATTTTGGAATTGTGGCAAGAGAGGTCACATTAAGAAGGAATATAAATTTAGGAAGAAAGATAAATTTAATGATTTTTTAATAAATCCTCAAACAATGATAAGTTTAGTGATGTTGATTTTATCTTTGCTAACATTATGAGTGATGATTATTGACTAATTGATTGAGGTGTATCATTTCACATGACTCCTCACAAGGAAAGATATTTCAGTCATAGGAAGCTCGATGGAAGATAGGTTTTCCTTGGGGATAATATCTCTCCCAGAATAATTGATCGAGGAAAGATAAAATTATCTTTCATTAATGGCAGAGTGAAGACTCTCTCAAGTGAGTTACATATTCTAGGTTTTGGAAAGAAACCCTTTTTCTATTTCTAAGATAATTAGCTTTGGACTACATGTTGCCTTTGATGAGAAGGTTTATTGGTTGTCTAGAGGGAATTTGGTGCTAGCTGAATAGGTGATTGCATGGTACTCATTTTAAGCTAGAGGTATATATTCTATGTAGCTCAATTGATTTAGTGAACCTACATCAAGTTTGTTGTTACACCATAGGTTATATCACATGGGTGAAAAATATTTAAAAACCCTGATAAGTAAATATATTGATAGGTATTTCAAATTATTCTATTGGTTTTTATTTTTGTAAGCATTGTGTGTTTAGAAAGGAGAATACGATCAAGCTTTATTTCGTAAGTACTAGAGCAAGTGATATTTTGGAAGTGATTCAATGCAATGTATTTGGTCTTGTGATGTACCTTCCATTAGTAAGTCCTAGTACTATGTCTCTTTTAGTAATTTTTATCTTAGGGAAACATGGATATACTTTTTTAGGGAAAAGTATAAAGTAATATACAGGTTTAAGGAGTTTAAACCACCCATAGATAATTAGACAAAGAAAAAAATTGTTATGTTCTAGATAATGTTGGAGAGTATTTCTCTAAGGATTTTGAAGGATTCTATAAACATAATGGAATTGTTAAATGGAGGACTACACCTTATACACTACAATAAAAATGGGGTAGTTGAAAAGATGAACAAAACCTTCATGGATGGAGCTAGAAGTACATTGAACAATGCAAAGAGAAACATTTGAACAATGTAATGCTAAACAAAATTTATAGGTTAAAGAGGTAAGTACTACTTCTTATCTGATAAATAGGTCTCCTACTTCTATGGTTGAGGATAATAATATTGAAAATAAGCCATACTTGGACCAAAGATGGATTAGACACAATCGGGTTAGTAGCTCAATAGTAGATCTCTTCAATGATAAATAGAATGTCCTAGGTTCAAGTCCTAGTTGGTCCATGAGTAGTAGCTCAACATGGTATCAATTTTAGGGTAGGGTAGGAGCTCCAAGCCCCTACAATGTAGCTTAAGGTGGTGTTGGAAATAATCCACATCTAGACCAAAGATGGATTGACCATAAATGGGCAAGTAGCTTAGTGGTAGAGCACTTTAGCAATAAAAAGAATTTCCTAGGTTTGAGTTCTAGCTAGTCCATGAACATCAACTCAACAAAAGCACCATATAAAATATGGATAGGTAAAACAAACTATTTTTCTTACATTTGGGTATATTTGGTTGTAAAGCATTTTTTCATGTGCCCAAGGATAAATGATCTAAAGCTAAATTTTAAAGATTTTTTTTATTGGTTAATGTGAAAATGTAAAATGTTATAAGCTTTGGAATTCTACATCTCTAAAAGTTTTCTATTCAATAAATGTTATTTTCAAGGAACTTAGATTTGTATCCAAGGATGAACAAAAAGAGAAAATATAAAGAAACAAAATGTATTTTGAGAAAAACTAGAGCAAGCAGATGCATTCACAAATGAAAAATCTAATGTTTATGACAATGACAATATAGATGAAGAATTCTATATGAAATATTAGAGGGAAATTTCAAGGATAAAGATCACAATTTTGATGTGGCAAATTCTCCACCACCTATGTGAAGGTCTACAAGATAGTTGAAATTACCATATAGGTATAGTCCTCCAAATATTCATTGTGTTTTTTCTCTAACTTGTACTAATTGTGAACTATATTTTATGAAGGAGGCTCTAACTTCAAGCATGTCTTTAAATGTTAGAAAGACACAAGGCAAGCTTGGTGGCAAGAGGGTATTCCTAGATTGAGAGAATAAGTTTTAGTGAGATTTTTCTCTTGTAGCTAAATTGAACTCCATTAGGTGTATGTTGTCTATTGATGTTGCTTTTCATTTTTAAGTAGAGAAAATGGATGCAAATATTGTATTCTTGCATTGAAATTTAAAGGGGGAAATCTCTATGGACCAACCTAAAGGATTTGAGCTTAAGGGGAAAGAAAAATTGGTCTATAAACTAAAAAGGTTTTTGTATGGTTTGAAGTAGTTACCACATACATGGTATCAAAATTTTGATTCATATGCTTTTGAACTAGGTTTTGCTAGGAGTAAAGCTAATCATTGTGTACTAAAAATAGGTTGGTGATCACATTTTAATTATTATTTTGTATGTTAATTATATGTTTATCATTGGAATAATAAGGCAATAATTAAGGAACTCAAGGCTTATTTTTCTAAGAAATTTGAAATGAAGGATTTAGGTGTTGTAAAATATATAATAGCTATGGAAATTAACAGAGATGAGGCTAATGAGAAGCTACGGTTGAACCATAGGAAATACATTGATACTATATTGTAGAGGTTTAATGTACAAGATAGTAAACCTATAAATATCCCTTTACTATATGTACTAAAGTTATCTTGCGAACAATGTCCTAAATTTCAAGAGCAATTAGAGACATATATAAAGTTCCTTATGCTAGTGTAGTAGGAAGCTCGATGTGTGTCATGGTTAGTATTCAACCATAAATTGTCAAAGCAATTAGAGTTCTTAGTAAATTTATGAGAGTATTTAGATTGATGAATAGTTTGTTTGTTTGGATAATCTTTGTGGTAGTGATATATGGTAAGTATGATGTCACAATAAGGCCATTGTTCAATAATGCAATGATAGTTAGAATGTTGAGTTAGTTGGGATTCCAAGAAATGACTTGGTCTACATCGAGCTCATGAAATGGAAGGAATAAGTTGATGCTAAAATGATATTGAAATTGGAAATGTATAGAGGTTGTACATTGGCTATCTATAGATTAAGGAAGGAAAAGTAAGGAAAATATATTATATTTGGATTTTGTGTTTACATATTAATACAATTATTGGCTCTCTTTGGTTGTTGGGTTTTTCCCAAACAGGTTTCTCAAGTTAAACATTTTGTCTCATGTGTTATGTGGATTGTATGTGAATATTTTGTTCCTCCATAATATTTTGTTGATCGAATTGAAACAACATATAAATTGTTGTTTGATAACATAATTAATGTTTTAAGGCACTCAAGATCAAAATTTCCCACATCAATCTAATAAAGTCTAGTGTAGAATATCATTTTATGTATCAATTTCTTGAGTTATTGGTGGATCCAAGTAGGGATCAGACCCTATGCACTACATACAACAAATTTGTGTGATATTTGAGTTTGTAAATCTATAAAAGGGAAACCACCAATATCTTCAATGGCATAAGGTGATGAGATTGAAGAAAAATAGCATACTTCAAAGAAAAGTTTCTTAGAGGCCCTTGCCAAAGACACCTAAAAGAACCAAGCATGTATAGTTGAGCTCTCAAGCATGTATGAAGAGTGTTGGGTAGTCTTTATAAAAAAACATGATCATAGTAGAGCATCTCAAACCAAAATAGAGTATTGTCCTACAAACCTAAATCAATATCTTTTCGACTAAGAATCAAAGACTAATTTTTTTTATATAAATTTAACCCAGCCTTCACTTTTTCTAACCATTCACCCTTAACCGATCCTAGGTAGGTCATGGCCATATGTAAAAATGATTTTATACGGTTTTGCTTTTTCCCTCTGTCCATTTTGTTTTATTCTCCGACAATTCTGAGATCTGCAATAAATAGAGATGGTACATAGAAATATGTGCTGCAACCTGCGAAAGACAGCTATGATTTGAAAGTACGAAATAAATAAATAGCTGGAATATTATTTTTATTGCATTCTGTCGCTTTCGATGTCAGACTCACGTTTTATTTTTACTGAAGATTCGCAAGATTTAATGGCCGTACAACCGTATTTAGGTTTCCAAAAAAAAAATTTGAGGTGTAAATACAAGGGGAAATTATTGCGTACGCTTTAAAATGCTATATTAATGTTTATAGTGTATTTAATTTCTGTTATGTAATATATTAATTTGGTTTAATTTAATTTGTATATTTATGTCTCTAAAATGTTCATAATGCTTTAGAGAATTACAAAAAGTACAATGGTAAAGTTTGGTTTAGGTTAGTCTTAATAAATTGTATATATGTAAGTTTAAGTAATTTAGATTGATTAAAGTGTTGATGATATATGAAGATTTTAAAATTGTAATTATATATAAAAAATCATTAAGAATAATAGTATTTAATTTTATATTTGAAGATGGTATTAAGTTAGATGCGAATCTAAATTTAATGTGTTTTAAGATCAAGAATAGTGAATAATAATTTGGTAATTATTTTGGAATTACATTATTTTGTTGACATCATACAAAGGAATATAGTACATGCGTGCACTCATAAACTTGTACTGTAATATTTGCAAGTTTATTTCTTCATTTTATCTAGTGTATTTTGATTTATTTTATGCCTTCTAGTATGTGTGGACTACCAATATTTAAGAATACCTTCATAGGGTTGTCATGTCATAAGGGGACATGTTCTCCAAGGTCAACTAAATTTTATTTATTTTTTAAATTTGGATAGGACAAGCCTAGAACTAGTCTCAAGGCATGAAAGGGGCTATATCACATTGGATAATCTGTATACATAGGTATAACAAATAAGGGGATCAAACAAATATATGGGGATGTGGAAACAAATGGATAAGTGTACGTGATAAGTGTATATGGATAGGGGTAAGTGTTAAGTGCATATAGATATGTGTGATGTATGGGTAGGTGGAATAGGGTAAGTGACCCAACTTTACACAAAATTACTTTATTTGTCAATATGTTTATGTATCAAGGTACTTTCCTCGAAATAGGCACAAAGTTAAATGGGTAACGGCACGGGTATGCAAATTTCACCATTATTTGAGATGCATGTGAATAGTAAAATGATTTCTAAAAGTATGTAACATTCACGAACATGCATGTAAAATAAATATTTAGACATTAAAGGATGTGGACATAGGCCCATGTAACTTAATGGCCAATGTGAGATATCATCATGTAGGTTCTCCTTTCAGATATGCATTTTCCATAGGAACTAAGATGAATCTTTGTAAGCACCTTTAACTATTTGTAGAACTAAACATGAAAAATGTTAGTAATTAGATACGCCCCTTAACAATTGGTTGTATTTGTAGGATATAATGTGTAGACACTTAAAATCATTTATCTTATTTTTGTTGTCATCAATTTCCTTTGCATCACCATCTCCTAAATTAATTAAATAAATTTTATTTATTTGGTTAATAATCCTAAATTTTTTTATCAAATTATTTAAGTAATAATCTAACTCTTCCTCTAATATTAATTAAATAAATCAAGATAATTTATTTAATTAATCATTTTACCCCTTCTCTAATATCTAGCCTTAAATAAATAAATTCAACATTTATTTATTTAACTTCATCACTACCATCATTCTCATTGCAAATAAATTAAATAAATATAGCATATTTGTTTTAATTCTCATGTTTCTCTCAAATTATTGGTTGACTAAAAATAATTAGTTAACTAACTAATCTTTTTCAAAATCCAAATCGTGATTAGTCAAGACAATCTTACACATGACTCAATGCAAACACAAGGCTCCAAAAAAAGGACTTTTTGGATCTTCACCCTACATTTTTCCGAGAAAATTCTAACCCTTCAAATCTATTGGATCACGGGCCTCCTCAAGTGCACTTATCACAAACTACCACTTGAAGGCTTCTTATGCATCTAATCCTCTCATTTAGCCTTAGCCATTGATCTACCAAACCAATCTCATTCATTGGTCCTCCATCCTCCTAGTTTATAAATAGCTCATTAAATGAACTCAAAAAGAAGAACCTTGAATGCAAAGCTATGTTTCTTTGAGCACCATAAATCCAATCTTCACACACTAATCCATCTTGATAAAATTCACCTTTAGTGCAAAAAGGGACTTGTGGATGAGAGATTTGTTATTTTCTTTCATCCTTTTGTATGTATATATATTATCTCACTCTAGAGGTTGTTTTTAAATGTGGAATATGGTTTGATTTATTAGTTTGAATTCTTATTTGTGTTTCATATTTATATGCATATATTTTGGCACACTCAATGGGACCCACACCCCTTCTAACATCGTGTTTAACTACTATGTGTAGAGTCTTATTACATGTTGATAGTTTAGGGTGTGTGGCTTTGATTTTAGAATTTATGTTCACCTCTCAATGCATGTGATGACCTATCAACATGTACATTGACATTCCAAGCATTCATTGATCCGTCGACTCTAAGATTATTTCTTGCTTATTTTATAAGATTTTTTACCTTTCCTAATCTATTTTTTTAGGGTCTTAGATTTTTAACCTATTTTCATGTTTTTTTAGTCATTTATATGTAAATTTAACCCTTGTATTTGTAGGTTTATTTGTATTTTTTGGCCCTATCATAGATAGGCATATATGTGCCTATTTTGGCACATCCATAAGTTCATAACATATATGTGCCTATTTTGTTACATCCATAAATCTATGGAATATCCATGCCTATTTTGGCACATCCATAAATCAATGGAATATATGTGCCTATTTTGGCACATCCATAAATATATGGAATATATGTTTCTAGATCGGCACCTCCATCCCAATCTCTAAAACTCATTTTGTATCATTTTGGGAATTTTTTATTAGAATGTTGATGATATATGAAGATTTTATAGTTGTAATTGTATATAAAAAATCATTATGAATAATAGTATTTAGTTTTATATTTGAATATGGTATTAAGTTAGATGTAATTCTAAATTTAATGTGTTTTAAGACCAAGAATAGTGAATAATAATTTGGTAATTATTTTGGAATTAGAATATTTTGTTGAAATTATACAAAGAGGAATCTAACACTACAAAATTTCCATGCACTTATAAACTTGTATTGTAATATTTGTAAGTTTATTTCTTCATTTTACCTAGTGCACTTCGACTTATTTTATGCCTTCTAGCATCTATGGACTACCAATATTTAAGAATGCCTTGGTAGGGTTTTCATGTCATAAGGGGATACATTCTCCAAGGTCAACTAATTTTTATTTATTTTTAAAATTTGGATAGGATGAGCCCACAACTAGAACCAATCTCAAGGAATGAAAGGGGCTAAATCACATTGGATAATGTGTATATAGAAATGTGTGTATACATAGGTATATAAATAAGGGGATCAAACAAATATATGGAGATGTGGAAATAAATGGATAAATTTAAGTGATAAGTGTATATGGATAGGGGTAATCGATAAGTGCATATGGATATGTGTGATGGACGAGTGGGTGGAATAGGGAAAGTGACCCAACTTTGCACAAAATTACTTCATTTGTCAATATGTTAATGTATCAAGGTACTTTCCACAAAATAGGCACAACTAAATGGGTAATGGCATGGGTATGCAAATTTCACCATTATATTTTACCCCCACTTTGAGTTGCATGTGAATAGTAAAATGATCATGCTTCTGAAAGTATGTAACATTCACAAACATACATGTAAAGTAACTATTTAGCCATTAAAGGATGTGGAAGTAGGTCCATGTAACCTAATGGCCCATGTGAGATATGATCATGTAGGTTCTCCTTTCAAGTATTCACATTCTCCATAGGAACTAAGATGAGTCTTTATAAGTACCTTTAACTATTTGTAGAACTAAATATGAAAAATGTTAGTAATTAGATATGCCCCTTAACAATTGGTTGTATTTGTATGATATAAGATGTAGATACCTAAAATTACTTCTTTGTATTTTTATTTTCATCAATTTCCTTTGCATCACCATCTCCTAAATTAATTAAATAAATTATATTTATTTGATTAATAATCTCAAATTTTCTATCAAAATATTTAATTAATAATCTAACTCTTCCTCTAATATTAATTAAATAAATCAAGATAATTTATATAATTAATCAATCATTTCACCCCTTTTCTAATGTCTAGCCTTAAAT
This sequence comes from Sequoia sempervirens, assembly GCA_007258455.2. Lineage (NCBI taxonomy): Eukaryota > Viridiplantae > Streptophyta > Pinopsida > Cupressales > Cupressaceae > Sequoia > Sequoia sempervirens. Next base: position 28,760,763 of record VDFB02000007.1, on the reverse strand, counting down.
AAATAAATTCAACATTTATTTATTTAAGTCCATCACTACCATCATTCCCATTGCAAATAAGTTAATTAAATATAACATATTTGTTTTAATTCCCATTTTTCTCTCAAAGTATTGGTTGACTAAAACTAATCAGTTAACTAGCTAATCATTTGCAAAATCCAAATCATGATTAATCAAGATAATCTTAGAAATGACTCAATGCAAACACAAGGCTCCAAAAATGGACTTTTTGGATCTCCACCCTGGATTTTTTCAAGAAAATCCCAACCCTTCAAATCTATTGGATCATGGGCCTCTTCAAGTGCACTTATCACAAAGTGCCACTTGAAGGCTTCTTATGCATCTAATCCTCTCATTCAACCTTAGTCATTGATCTCCCAAACCAGACTCATTCATTGGTCCTCCATCCTCCTAGTTTAAATAAATAGCTCATCAGATGAACTCAAAAAAAAGAACCTTGAATGCAAAGTTATATCATTGTTTTGAGCACCTTAAATCTAATCTTTGCACACTAATCCATTTTGAGGAAATCCATCTTTGGTGAAAAAAGGGAATTGTGGATGAGAGATTTGTTATTTTTTCATCCTTTTTGTGTATATATCTTAGCTCACTCTAGAGGTTGTATTTAAATATGGAATATGGCTTAATTTATTAGTTTGAATCCTTATTTGTGTTTCATATTTATATGCATACATTTTGGCACATCCAATGGGACCCACACCCCTTCTAACATCATGTTTAGCTCTTATATGTAGATTCTTATTACATGTTGATGGTTCAATGTGTGTGGCTCTAACTCTAGCATATATGTTTACCTCTCAACGCGTGTGTTAACCTATCAACACATACGTTGGCATTTCAGGTATTTATTGATCCATTGACTCTAACATTATTTCTTTTTCATTTTGTAAGATTTCTTTTTTTAGGCTGCAAGAACCGATCGGGTATCCGTCCCCCTATAAACTGCAGTGTGCCTGGTAAAAAAATTTCATGTGACCAGTGATGCTAGTGCGACACACCCTCTGATACCAGGGACAGTGGGGAGACTAGATCTTGTGACATCTTTCCTGCAACAGGATGCTTTAGCCAATCAAGCTAGGCCCACCGCCCCTTCTCATTTTGTAATATTTCCTTACCTTTCCTAATCTATTTTTTTAGGTTATTAGATTTCTAACCTATTTTCATGTTGTGCTAATCATTTGTATGCAAATTTAACCCTTGTATTTATAGGTTTATTTGTATTTTTTGGCCCTATTATAGATTGGCATGTATGTGCCTTTTTTGGCACATCCATAAATGTATGGAATATTTGTGCCTATTTTGGCACATCCATAAATCTATGGAATATACGTGCCTATTTTGGCACATCCGTAAATCTATGGAATATATGTACCTATTTTGGCACATCCATAAATATGTCATATCTATACCTAATTTGTCACAAAAGTAAATCTATGACATATCCATTTCTAGATCAACACCTCCATCCCCATCTCTAAAACTTTCACTTTATATACTTTAGGGTTTTTTTATATTTTTTTAATTTTTCTAGTCTCAAAATAAAAAACCAACCTTTGAAAAGACAAGAAATCCAAAAAAAATCTTGCAAACTAAAGATTAAAACCATTGCCATAATCAACCCCCAAAATTGAAATTCATTCCCCCCTTGTGTGGAATCCACTCAACCTCATAAGCCAAAGTCCAAAATCCAAATCATAATAATGATCCTAAAATCCTAATCCTAAATACTAAACAAAACTTCAATTCCATCCTAACTAGGACGACAAATCATTATCAAATGAATTTTCATCTACCTAAGCCAAAACCACAATAAAAATCAAGACCTTAAACACAATCATCATCTTCAAATCCTAGCTTAATTAAGAATATTAGCCTATCTTAAGTATAGCAATCCAAAATCCTATCATAATAAAATTGCTTAAGAACCTAAATTTTCAAGTATAGAAATACATCAAATCAATCCATATCTAACAAAAGCCAACCTCGAAATTAAATCTTTCTTAAGAAAATTATCTTAACTTAAGTGTAGAAATTAATCCCATCTCTCCCAACCAAATCATCATCCTAAGGTCTCGATCCTTGATCATTCACCCAAAATTAAAATTAACCCAATCCTAGTAAACTCTAATCAAATTCAAATCATCTCAAATCCAAAAACCCTAGATAATCCTAATCAATATACTGGAAACCCCATCACATCACCTGTTAATCCATCCACATCAAATAAACCAACCCTCCAAACTTAATCAATTCAAAATTAAATCAAATCCATAACCATTTAAATTGAGCATCTCCAATCATAAATAAAAATCATCCATCCATCTAAACATCCAATATTTTTCAACAAGCAATTCCAAATCCCAAGATATTTTTATATCAATTTCATTTTAAGGTGTAAGACTTCAAAAATCAAAATCAAATCCAAGCATCTAAAATCTACCTATCATTTAAAATCCTATTTTCATCACATAATTAAAGAAAATCCCACTTCATCCAAGATCCAATTATTACCTAATGCCCTCAACAACATGTTCACAAGCACAAATAAACATGGACTTTAATGATAACAACCCCTATGTACTAGATTATGTACATTTATGAACAACTTATCATCATGGTTTCCCTAGTCTCATAGATGACACCAAAAGCCTTCATGATTAGTGAGTTCTTGTTAGATCTTAAAGACTTTTTATTATATGAGAAAATATAGACATATTGGATCAATTCCTTGACAAACATAAAGACATATTTCTCCAACATTGCATTGATACATGAGCTAAACTGCCTCTCAATTATCTTATACAATTTGAACAAAATTATTCCTACCCTTGAACTTGTTAGAACACAACAATCTACTAAGAGGGGGGTGAATTTGTAGATCATCAAAATTTGGCCCTTCAACACTTTAAACTGATTAATTCCTTTTAAACCCTTTAGTGCATTCTTTGTTCGCCTCAAGAGCTCACACATACACTACTCTGTTGCACCCTTTTTATTTTTGTGCATTCTTCACACTTCCTCAAAATTGATTGTCTTCTTTTTGCATCCCTTTCACCAACTACAATCATTGCCTCGAGCTTTGCACACACACCTATACAAATTCTTCGTTAGGGTTTACTTGTTATCTTCTTTTAGCAAGCCACCTTTCCACTTGGCCATACACCCACTTCATCAAATTTAGGTTCGTTGAATTTGCTAAACATAGCAACCTGTGAAAACCAAAACCCTAATATGCATTTAATTCCATATCCTTGTATATCTAATCTGATTTTGTTCTTTACCGCCTTCACAGTCTATGCCACTGCTCTACACATACTATCACCAATCAAAATGGTCATTGGATTCGATAAACCAATTAAATTCATTCACATTTTTTGTTTGCAATTGAAACCCTTGTTCACACTGTTATAGTTGTTGAAGACTTTCAGCTTTGAATTTCGTCCATCGATCTCAAGCCTTTGCATCACGATCCATCACTTCTTATTTAATCTTTCATCTTTAAAACGTTGTTGTTGGATTGATCTCCTTTTAACTGATGTTGTTTGATTTCCATCGCATATTGTGGCTATGCCTGGGGCATCATTCATCATTCCCACAATATGAAGATCTAATGTGATCATTGTCCGATCGATCTTCTTTAAAACTAAGGGTCGTCGATCTCTATCGCATAGCATATAGCTATCGCACTAATGCTTTAGACTCTAAAATTATCTTCATGATGTGAAGGAGCCATGTGATGCAATAGAACATCACCACCTATCCCTTGAGCACACATGTCACTGGCTCACATTCCCGTAGAGCTAAGCAAGGACTCACCAAAACTTTAACGAGATAGCGAGATGCTGCCATTTGTCCAAGTTGATGTCACCAACCACTAACTTTACATATCACATTTTGCCTAACTCCTCTTTGCTTCACAACAGCGATGTGAAGAAACAATGCGATGTAATCACAACTTGCCACATGCAAATGATGATGTCATCTTCCACTACCAATACTTGTCACTTCTTGTCTGATGCAGAGTGGCAGGGGAAGAACAATCTCTTAAGAGCTTCTCTCAAATACTCTTAGATAGACTCCTTAATACACCATACAACTAATGAGCAACTTAAGCACTATTTTAACTCCACACACCCAAATGCAATCAGGAGGCTTCGAAATGACTCAGAATCTCTTAACATGGCTAAACTAAGCCAACAAACAAGACTTCTCACTTGGGAACACTCTTTCATCTATTGCTGCCATATTAGGCCTTGTAGCCCTTGTAGCCCTATCTAATGGGACAATCAACATAAAATCCTTCTAATGAATGAAACTAGACCAAACTCACTGGTTTTTGACACTTGATACTATCCTCCACAAACCCTCAAAACCACAAGTTTTTGACTCCAACACAAAAGGCAACAAACGACCTATTTTCTAACGCTACAAGGAGGCCTAAAAGACACTTTTCAATGCAAGTATGGTTACCTTGGCACACCCCTAAGCCAATGAATTCCTTCCTATACCTTCAACAAACTCATTCTAACTGATCCCAAGCGCCACAAAACAGAAAACTCACAAATCTTGCCTCAAATCAGATTTTTGCAACAATTTTTGGCCTGTCACATAGAGATGCCAGGCCAAGGGCATCAATTTATTCTCACCAAACTCCATATTCCAATCTGAAACCTTTTGCATCTTGAATTATACTACAATCCCTTCCATTCCACCAAAAATCAAATTTTTCCTATGGTGGAATGGAGAGAAACTTGCATTTTATTGATCAAACCCTAGTTGTGGAGGGTTTCAGACCCACTTGTAGTAAAATGCAGATATCTCCCTTGATTCTTGATGAAGATGAGTCAAACCACCACCAAAAGGAAGCTATCTCAACCCTCTATCGAACCATTATAGCCTTGTGTCTGTATAGTACGTATTATGTCTGTACCGCATGAGTTAGCAACAATTTTTGCATAGAAATCTGGAAAACAAAGTTTTTTTTTTATTGATTTTGCTTCAAAACTTCTTCATCAAACCTGCCTTGACCAAAAGAGGCATATTTCAACATTCACACACCTCTCCCAATTTCCCTCAACTGAATTTTGAATTTGGAGGATGTTGGGAAACTAACCAAACACTAAATGACTCCTAATTGCCTAGTTAAGGCAATTTTGCACAACATCAAGAACCCGATTTACCAACCAAGCAAAAAGATGGCTAAAACACCTCCAAGACTATCAAATCAACAAGGAAACTCCCCTTAATTACCCAGTTTCATCATGGCACCTTAATTCCTTATGTTGGCCTAGATGCACCAAGTTTACATGGTGAGGAAGAGACCTTGTTATTACATCAAAACTCAACATCAAACCTAAAAACCTATCACAAAGCATTTTAGATGGTCCTTATGACCTTATTACATCATGAGCATCATTGAAACTAAACAAAAACCACACAAAGCCTCAAAGAGGCATGGAGATCCCAAGGTGCCCCTGCACCATTGTTGGTCCCACTATACACTTGGCATTAGCCTACAATCTCGCAAGGGAAAGATGTGGACCCACCATACACGTCGCGGGCTGGCAAGAATTCGTTCAATCTAACCGGTTTGATCACAGTCGTTAATCCAACTTTATCACATATCACACAAAGGCTTGATCGCGGTAAACTTCAATCTGTGATGCGAAGGACCATCACAATAACCATTCAATCTTATAGGCATCATCATACATTGTTGATCTTCTTCAAGATCATATCACACATCACAGTTTACATGGTCATGGTGAACACAAACCGTGATGCGAAAGATTGTTGCGATGCACACTCCATCGAACCAACCGGTAGCACTAGGCAAAGGGGTTAGTTCCTAGATGACACCAATGGCTTAAGTTGTGACTTAAGCGATTAAAACATAAAATATGTTCATCACCATGTCTACAACACCTAGGGTTTAATGACAAAAACCCTAATTTTGTTTAAGAGAAAACATAAAATAATTTTGAGCACCATTTTTTGTCTTCAAGATTTGTAAATCATATCAATGGAAAGCTCTTGAAAAACCCATATTGAACTAGGCCTTAGTTTTCTCCTCTAACTTTTGGAAGTGATCTCTGCAAAATTGTGATAAAATTTCATGACAACTTGTCGCTTCTTTTGGTCCCACTATACACGTGGCATTAGCCCACAATATTGTAAGGGAAAGATGCAAACCCACCATACACGTCACGAGCTAGTGGGAAGCTGTTCGATCTAACTAGTTTTATCACATCCATTAATCAAACTTTATCGCATATCGCACAAAGGCTTGACCATGGTAAACTTGATACGAAGGACCATTGTGATAGCCACCTAATCTTATAGGCATCATCATACACTGTTGATATTCTTCAAGAGCATATCACATGTTGCAGTTTAGACATGGTCGCGATGAACACAAATCATGATGTGAAAGATCATTGTGATGCACACTCCACCAAACCAACCGGTAGCACTAGGAAAAGGGGTCAATTCCTAGACAACACCAATGGCTTAAGTTGTGACTTAAGTGACCTGAAATGACCTGTACATAGTTGACATTAAAACATAAAATTTATTCATTTCCATGACTGCAACACCTAGGGTTTAATGACAAAAAACCTAATTTTGTCTTAGAGCAAACATAAAATAATTCTAAGCACCATTTTTGTCTTCAAGATCTACAAATCATATCAATGGAAAGCTCTCGAAAAACCCATATTGAATTAGGCTTTAGTTTTCTCCTCTGACTTCTGGAAGTGATGTCTACAAAATTGTGACAATATTTCATGACAACTTAGCAACTATTTGAGCAATTTTGAAACAATTGCAAAATAGGCTCTTCTCTCCATCATATTACACCAACTCTTCCAGAACCTGATCCTCTGAGCTCAATAACATCCAAGCCTTCACTAAACTCCCCCTTGACATTAATGACACCTTTTGACATCAATGACAATATTATGCCAACAATCTCCCCCTTTTTCATTGATGGCAAAACCAAATGCTCAAAATGCTCTATAACAATTTTAAATGCTCCAATTCATGCTTTGTACTAATTGATCCAACACTGCACCAATCAACTACTCTATACCAATTAATAATGGTCTGATACCAATTGAATTGCTTTGTACCAATTAAAAAAAATTGATCATTAGTGCACATACAAAACAACTCCCCATTAGACACATCTTTCATCAAAGCATTTTCTTGACTCTCCCCCTTGCTCAATCGCATGGGCATTTACAAAAATTATCCCCCTTTGACATAAATGACAAAGGGTCACACCATGCATTTAACCAATTATATTCGCCCCCTTTGACATAAATGACAAAGGGTCACACCATGCATTTAACCAATTATATTCCCCCCCTTTGACAATCACCACAAAGAGAGGGAATGTGTTCATAAGTCTACAACCATCAAGTCATCAAAAAATTGTAAAACCAAGTTTACTTGACTTGATCTCTGTCTTTATTTTCAGGGATAAATGAAGTAATTAGGAAACCCCCCCCTGACCCATTCCCTATCACTAAAATTTTAGTGATATGATGTGGGAGCAATTACTCCCAATTTCTACCTCAAATATTCAAATTATTCCTTGGGAAGAGGCTTTGTAAATATATTAGCAACTTGTTCTTTGGTGGGCACATATTCCATGTTGACTTTCTTATTTGCAACCTTTTCTCTTATGAAGTGATACTTGATTGATATGTGCTTTGTCCTAGAATGCATTAGTGGATTCTTTGAGATGTTTATGGCACTTGAATTATCACAAAGAATAGAGATAGGTTCCTTGTACTCAACCTTAATTTCCTTAAGTATTTGCTTCATCCATAAAACCTAAGTACAACATGTTGTTGCTGCAACATACTCTACTTCTGCTATAGAGAGTATGACTGATTCTTGCTTTTTGCTCATCCATGAAACAAGTTTGTCTCCCAAGAAAAATGCACCACCACTAGTGCTTCTCCTATCATTTGCACTTCCTGCCCAATCAACATCTGTATATGTTGTCAAAGTGAAGCCTTGGCTCTTGGGATATCACAATCCATAGTCAACAGTACTTTTGATGTATTTAAAATTTCATTTTATTGCATTGACATGAGACTCTTTAGGAGCAACTTGCAATCTTGCAACCATACACACTGCTTGCATAATATTTGGCCTTGATGCAGTTAAGCACAACAAGCTTCCAATCATTGACTTGTAGATTGTTTGATTTGCATTAGGGAACTCATTTGATTTACTCAATTTACATCCAATTATCATAGGGGTACTAACTGGTCTATTTTCTTCCATTCCAAAAATTTTAAGCATTTCCTTAACATATTTGGTTTGAGATATAAATATCCCATCATCAGTTTGTGCTATTTGTAAACCAAGGAAAAATGACAACTCTCCTAGCATTGACATCTCTCAAATTCATGTTGCATTTAAACTGCAAATTCTTTGCACATTTTATCATTGCTACCACCAAATATGATGTCATCCACATATACAACAGCTATAATCATATGCTCACCTTCATATTTGAAATACAAATTACTATCTGCACATCCTTTCTTGAATCCTTATTGTTGTAGATACTGGTCTAATCTTGAATACCATGCTCTAGGTGCTTGTTTTAGACCATATAATGCTTTCCTTAATCTACAAACATAAACTTCTTCTTCTAATAGATGAGAACCTTCTGGTTGTTCTACATTCAGGAAAGCAGACTTAACATCCATTTGATAGACTTTAAATCCTTTATAAATTAAAAATGCAAGAAACATCCTTATAGCTTCTAATCTTGCAACATATGCAAATGTTTCCTCAAAGTCAATGCCTTCAACTTGTGCATATCCTTTGCACACCAATCTTGCTTTGTTTCTTACAACAACTCCATCTTCATTTAGCTTGTTTCTAAACACCCATTTAGTGCCTATCATATTTTTGCTTGGGGGTCTAGGAACCAATTCCCATGTTTTGTTTTTGTCTATCCAATTTACCTCTTCTTCCATGGATTTTATCTAAATCTCATCCTTGCTGGCCTCAAAATAGCTTTTAGGTTCAATTTGGGATAAGAGAGCAAAAATTACTTGTTCCTTGTTCTTTGCAGCTCTTCTCCTAGTTAGAACACCATCATTTTTGTTGCCAATTATATGATCCGCAGGATGATCCTTTTGAACATATTTTACAAGTGTCTTTTCATTTTCTTCTTCTTCTAGCTCTTCATCAACAATTTCTTCTTCATAATTTGATTCATCTTCAAAGTTATCTCTGTCAGTTTTAACATGTTTCAATTCTTCATCAATCTTGACATTGATGCTTTCTACAATTTTGTGCAGTATTTTGTTATAACACTTGTAAGCCTTGCTTTGGGTGGAATATCCAAGAAATATTCCTTCATCAAATCTAGAGTCAAAGCTTCCCAGGTTATCTTCTTCTCTTTTGATGTAGCACTTGGTACCAAATACCTTGAAATACTTGGTAGATGCTAGCTTTTTGTACCATAATTCACATGGAGTCTTGTCATTGTTTACTCTAATTTGAAATCTGTTCAAAATATATACTGTAGTATGAATTTCCTCCCTCCAATATATATCTACTAATTTGGCCCCATTTAGCATTTTTCTAGCCATTTCCTTAACAGTCATGTTCTTTCGTTCTACTACTCCATTTTTTGTGGAGTTCTTGGTGTAGAATATTGAAATATTCTGAGCCAATTTTTATTTATTTTTGAATGTGATTACAAACAACATGCACCTGTTAGGGTTAGCAAATAACTAAACAATGCAGAATTCAACTCTAACCAAGAATGTACACCAAGATCCCGAGATGGGCAAGGTGTTAGCATGTGGTCAAAGGATCTCGATGCAATGCACAAACTGAAGTAACCCTAACCAAGGATGCGCCAGATGACAGCGTGCATATGGTCAGAGGATCCCTATCAATTACAATGCAAAAAGTAACTCAACACCAAGTATGTGTTACTCAATCCAGAATGGAGATGAGGCGGCCATATGGTGGAGATAATGAAAACTATAATGCAACTCAAAGTAAACAGGCGGCAAGCTAGCCTCTTCCACTTATTCAGTGGGCATTACAAAATATGAAATTAGCAAGAATAAGAAAGATGCTGACAGTACTATTGTTCAATTTACATTATGAGAGTTAGTCTGCTAAAGCACAAGATAAGAAAGTTCACAATGCTGCTACAATGTATAATGTTGTCCTTAATGCTCTCTATGACTCCCATTCCAAACCTAACTCAAATGGTTGACTTTATGCAAGTTGTCATGACTGAACAAAGACTGAAATTACCCAACCAGCAATATAGAAACCCAATGAAAAGCTCACAACTCACTCATTACTCACTCAAATTGCATAAAATCTGATGCAAAGTACTCTTATAATGCAGGCGCCCAAGATGATAACAAAAATCTGACCTTAAACATTGATATTTATTTTTGGCACGAATCCCAATGAAGACTAGAAAGGTACGGCTGCAAGGAGGGGCGATTTTAACTTATAAAATTGAAGACTTCATAATAAAATACCAAACTTCACAAAGAGGGGTGCCCTAGTCTAGCAATTGCATGGGTAAACTACCCAGAACCAAAATAAAATCACACTAAGACTTATGAGATAAAAACCCAATCTGCAACACAAACCAACAACTCCAGATTTTTTGATTATTTTGCAAATATAAGGATTACAATGAAGAAACATCAGCTATAAGAAAACTCACTACAAAATTACTCAAAAGCAAGCAAACCTCTCCACTAGGTGCTATCTCTCAAGCATGAAGTTGAGCCAAGCTAGGAGGCATTCATTCCTTGAAGCAGTCCAACACCATTTCGGCAGCATAACATTACTCAAGATATCAGATCATCCAAATGAAGACCCAAGACCTCCTTTTATAAATTTGTGAAGACTCTTCAGAAGCTTCTAGAAACCCTAACTTTTCAAATTTGAAATAACTTCAATTCCCTCCAAAGATGGCGTTCCTTTTTCTTCAAGGTAATTTGACTTTAATTTAAAATAAACTCCTCCACAAGATGGGTGTCCATTTTCAAGCATTTTTTTTTGAGCCTTAGAAAATATCAAATCATCTTCATGAGGCACCACCCATAAAGACCACCTTTTAAAACAACTTTAAGTTCAATCACTAGGCTAAGGGGGGGTCAACAACAAAATATAACATTAGAACATGACTTTATTAAAATAATTCAAACTTATCTCTCCAATTGTGCCCCAAAGCCAAAAATGAGCAAGCCAACTGAACAGACTGAAGTAGAAAGCCAACTGTGCCGAAACCAATAGGACCACTGCCAGAAATAGAATTTACTAAAAATAGTAAATTCATGAAGGTGCTCGGAATGCCAAGAAAAACACATCACCGCGAAGCTCACGGAAAACCCAGAAGGAAACCACAGTTCAATCACCAATTCACAAACAATAGCAACCTCCAACCATGAAACCCTAATTTCACCCCCGAGTAGCCTACGGGTCTCCAGAATAGGCCAACGGTCAACAGAAAAGGTCATGCTCGAGAAGGGGACATTACAAATATTGCCTTTTAATTCCACGCTTTTCACATTATTCAATGAATTCACTAGATGTAAACTCTCCACCTCTATCTAATCTTAATCATTTGATTCTCCCACCAATTTCTATCTCAACCATCCTTTTAAATATCTTGAATCTTTCAAGTACTTGTGACTTGTCTTTTATAAAGGTTACCCATGTCATTCTAGAATAGTCATCAATCAACAACATGAAGTATCTTTCTCCTTTCAGTCCTCTTGTCCTTGTAGGACCACACAAATCAGTATGAACTAGCTGCAAGGGTTTTGTAGTTGAGTATTATTTTGCTTGGAACTTAACCCTTGTTTGCTTGCCTATTTTACATTCTCTTGAAGTGGTGTTTGCAGGCTTAGTTATCTTAGGCATGTGTCTTACTAGTCCTTTTGAGCTCACTTTCACTAGATTATCAAAATTAACATGTCCCATTCTCCTATGCCACAACCAACTCTCATCTACTTGTCCTATCAAACAATTCTAACCTTTTACTTCACTGAGTTTGTAGAGGTTGCTATTTGTTCTTACTTTACACACAATTGTTTTTCCCTTTTTCCTTATTTCACAACCTTCTGAATTAAATGACATGACCTTATAACCATTATCACACATTTGACTTACACTCAGCAGACTGTGTTTCAAACCTCCGACATATAGAGCATAATTTGTAGGTAATTTACCATCTATGTTGATTATTCCTTTATCATAGATTTTTATAGTAGTGTTGTCACCTAAACTGATTGATCCTTCCTTACTTTTCTTAAGTCGGATGAATTTGCTCTTGTCACTAGTCATATGCTTAGAACAACCACTATCTATTACCCATAGATTTTTCTTTTTAGCATGGAGTGTTGTTTATGCAATCATTGATTGAGTGGGCATCTGCTCTTTTTCTTTCCACATCTTTTTAGGCTTATTCTCTACCTTTTCTTCTTTCCTCTCAAGGGATTTATTTACTTTAGGAGGTGTGTTCTCTTTTTTCTCATTCTGTATATTTGGTAGATTATAAATTTTGTTTTACAATTCTTAGCTATATGACCAAAATTGTTACAATTGTAACACATTACATTCATATCTACTAAAGGAGCAAATGGATTTTTGGTTTCAAAATTTGTATTCCTTTCAGGAACTACTCTACATTCTCTAGCCCTATGACCAAATCGATTACATGTATAACAGTACCCATAAAAATATGAAGAGTATTGTTGGAGTTATGGACAGACACTGAGAGGGGGGGGGGTGAATCAGTGTCTAAACTTTTTCAACTTCGACCAATATTTTTAACTTTGATTTCCTTTTCTTTCAACAACAGAGTAGAGTAATCACTTTTGAAAGCACAAAGATATGACAGCATTAACTCAGTCTATTAGACAACTTATGAAAATATGATCTGAGTGAGATATCTTGCATTTTCCAAAACAATTATGGCTGACATTGATTAACAATCAAAGCATGATGACAGTGCGGGTGCAACTTATAAGACTGTGCAAATGATGATCAACATTATTGACTCACTTCTTAAACAATTGATTTGAATGCAGCTTTAAAGACAAGAAAGGTATTGAGACAACATACACCTTTAGCAAATTATAACTATTCTTGAGCAATGAATCAAATGAGAACTTTTAAGCTTCCTTTTGAATTAGACTCTTCAACAATGACTAGTGCAAGATATTTGAACTAAATATTTGCAGTTGTGAAGGAACTATCATTCAACAATGTTCAGACTGATAAAAATTATCACAATCAAGAAACATTATGACATCAAAACAAAGAGACAATAAGACAAAGGATTTTCCAAGTGGAAAACCCTCCTAGGGTAGAAAAACCACTCCTAAACTGCCTTACTGGCTTAATCTTCAAAAAACACTGTTAACAATGCCTTATAGGCTAATTTCTGAGCACCAACTCAAGGAGCACCAACCCCTCATTTTGAAACATCAATTTCAAGGAGCACCAACCCCTCAAATTATTTTCAAGACAATAATAATATCAGAGGATCTCTCTGTTTTTAAGTAAGCTTAAGAAACTCAACACTCTTATCTACCTAATACCCTAAGAATCCAACTCTTTGAATCCTTAAAATATTAAATAGAAAAGAATTACAACTCTGTTTTGCATCATGTTTTCCAAATTTTGTATTAAAGAGTTTTTCAATACATCTCTTGATACAACCAAAATAACTATGTCTCAGAATTACCAGCCAGAAGTTCTTTCAATAGTCACAACACTGCGTTTTTTACATCTTTTCTAGTATGTAGTCTTCAAAGAGATTCGAGGTCAAAGGAGAGCTGAAACCTCCTTTCTATTTTCAGGAAAAAAGGATGCCAAAAAAATAAATGTCTGCAAGAGTAACGCCTATGCAATAGGCTGTCAATAAACTAACAATCATAAATCAAAGTTCCTTTTTGAAATTGCAAATGCCTTTCACAAAAACCAGATGCTTCATTAAAACAAAATACTCATTTGAAACTATTTTCACAATACCCATATGCAGAATCCATCAATTTGTAACGAATGTAATGTGTCAGTAATGAAACTAGCAGATCTTTCAAGATTCGTGACTGCCCATTAACAGAAATTCATAAAACCTCAATGCAAAAAAAAAAATTGCTTTTAAGAGCCTTCAACGAAGATTTGAGGTAAAACAAATACTTTGATGGTAACAAGTGACAGGTGGGAACAAAGCACCGTTTTATCTTCACAACCCACTTTACCACGCTAATAGAAATAAAAGAATATCACAGCAAATTGTCAGGGTAACCGAAATCTTATCATGCCAAAACTGTCAGAGATAACACAAGAACCCATTTATCTCCTCTTTCATTTTTTATTCAAATTCCTGATTTGAATCAAGACAATAACTGCCATGAAAATCAAATGATGGATGTGATACCTGTTTAGCAGTATGAAATAAATACCAGTCAGAATTACTGCTCCCACGATTTCCTTCAACCACTGTCGAGCTTCCAGCCAGTGAGGCGCACCAAACATAGCAGCCATACCATTCATTTTTGAAACAAAAATGAATTTCAACTTTGCCCTATTCTCTCCTTTCCATCGATGTAATGTTATGCCAAAGGCAACTATAACGCTATTAGTCACCCTGTGTTCTTTGTGTTTCACTATGACCTCATGCGAGATGTGTTTCCTTTTCCTTATTTGCTTTCGCCGTGACCCAGTGATGTCGGGAAGACCTCTTGTAGACCACATTATGTTTCACTGAAATCCCTTTTATCTCTTATGTGTCGCTGTGACATTCTGCTGTCGGGGAGACGTTTCGTAGATAATGCTTTGTTTTACCGAAAGTCATCCTTTCATCCAGTGTCGCTGTGACATTACCAACCTCTCACTGAAAGCCATTCATTAGACTCTGTTGGAAAGACTTGATGGGTTCGTTGAGACCCTACATCGAAACATATGAGTCTTACCGAAATGTATTTCATCATTAGCGGTCGGCAAGACACAACAACCTCGCCATGACCTCACTTCAATGAAAAAGTTTCTCACCAAAAAGATCTTTCTTGTGCCGGTCGACGAGACACAATAGTTCTCTCATCAAAATGTAACCTTCATTCTCATGTGGGTCGTCGTGACAAATTGTTATCGGGGAGACCTTATGTAGATTTCATTATGTTTCACCAAATGACTTTATCCATTTTGAGTCGCTGAAACAAAAACACACTCTCGCCGAGATGTATCCTTCATCCACCTTCGCTAAGACAATGCATAGTCGGGGTGACTTCTCGTAGAGCATCCTGTGTCTTACCGAAAGCCCACATGATTATTCCTGTTCGCCGAGACAACTCAATGCCTATGTTGACAAGGTCCATATGTATTCCATCGGTGAGACCCACAGGGTTCGCTATGAAATTATATCGATGCCGCAACTCTTGCCGATGTGTTCCCATTCAACCTCTGGTCACTGAGACATAACAATCTCGCTGTGACCCTATACCGATGGTATAACTCCTACCGATAGGGATCACCCTCTGTCGCCAAAACCATGGAGAAGTCCTGTCGAAAGCTGCCTGTATGTAAAATCCAATCGTCGTGACATCAGAAATGTCTTGCTGAAAGGAAACACAGACGTTTATCAGAAAAAAGGATCGAGGAGACCCTGGCATTCTCACACCGATATGTTCTTTTTCTTTCACCGAAACAATGTACAAATAAGATACCCTGAGACAAGATAGAGCATGAGAAACCAATCTAAAACTATCTAAATGTAAACCAATGCCAAAGTCGTCAAAGAAGTGCCATAATAAAGCATAAGGATCCACACTGAGACTGATCATCAAAGAGAACCAACTGAAAGGAATTTTGTCATCAAGGACAAACCAATCAGAACACAACTGAGAACCAACAAACTCCCCTTTTGTCCTTGATGGAAAAACACAAATGACTCTCCCCCTTTTTGCCTCAAAGACAAAGGATAGAAGAGAAGAATGTGCAATGCCAAGAAAGACAACTAAGAAGCCAACCAAATACCATAAGAACCGGCTGCAAATAGAGCAATAGTGCAGCAGACATATTTGCAGGAAAGTAGTAAGATTGTAACATGCTGATATCATAGCAAAAATAACAATATGTCCTTTTCAAGAATCTCAGTCCATATCATCAATGCCAAAGAAAAGGTACCAAAATATTATAATGTAACAAACCAAATTGATACCTAAAGATTGAATACCTATTACTTGAACATACCACCTTCTTTGTCATGTTCGATCAAGGCACATTCAAGATCACCTACTCCACATTCAATTTGATTAACTTCAATCTAACAAAACTAGAATTTGAGCAAAAACAACCAACCTCTTCTCAGCACAAGTAACCTCAGTCACTGTCCATGACAATACACAGCAAAGACCAATGATACTGGTTATTCTTCTTCAAACGACACACATCATTTTACTCTTTTCATACACAAAATATAACTTGAAAGCATGTATATTGCATAATTCATCGTCAATCTGTTCTTGTACACCCATCCTCAGTTCATATGAGAACTTCTATTACCACACCAAGAACGATGAAAAATACCAAAGATAATTAATCTCAGCCCTCACACAACACCGAATAATATCATCACAGAAATAACTCATAACATCAAACATGTTTTTCAATCACTGCTCTCCAAAGATAAATACATCGACATCACTTCAAAACAAAGACTTTCTTATTTTTAATATATTGAGGAACTCATCTATATGTCTCCACACCGCTCAAAGATGTCATAAGGACATACCATTATTTCCAAAACCCAAGCATCCAAAAACTTCATTTAAAAACAAAGTGCACTGTCATTTCAAAAACTTATGAAAACTGTCAACCACTAGACCAAGCAAAAACATTCCTTAATGCAGAGATTCATTCATTACCTTTCAAATCGGATGATTACCTTTGTCAGTAATAACAAAAGGTTAAGGAATTTAAACCATAAAGCTTCAACTCCTATCAATGATTGTCAATATCAGAGTCACAAACTCGAACAAGTAGTCATGACACACTGTCATATAACTCCTCAAACAAATATTACTTTTGATCCATGACAATTCTACTGTTATGTTACAATCAAAAAAGTTGTCTCGAATAACACAGACCATACAAATTCATCACCAAACACACTGTCCACCAATTTTGTGCGAACATTATTCATTATGTCTTTTACTTCATTGTTCATAGCAATACATGTTATGAAAAAGACATTATGTGAGCCAAAATAAGCCATTTCTTTACATCTTATACCACCAAAAGCAAATGCAAGATGTCATACCTCATTCTAGACTCCATAGGGGTAAAATATATTACCATAATAGACTCCCCCTGAGTCTTTGCTTCTTCTCAAGACCTGGAAGGCAACACTTGTGCAAGGAGTGCACAAGGAGTTTTCTTAGAAGCATCTTTATTGCTCTTCTTGTCATCTTGATTGTTCTTTCTTCTCCACTCCAATGAAGACTTTTTCACTTGTTTGCTTAAAGTACTTGTCTTTTTATTGAATCTGCATTGCTATACTTTATGCCCAATGTTATTACATCTGAAACAAATGACTTTGTGATTGTTCTAAGAAATAGAAGACTTCCTACAGACATTTCTAGCATTTTTCCCTACATTATTATCACTTGTATTTATTCTATAGTCTCTTCTCAAGTGACTAAAATTGTTACAGCTGTAACACACCACATCCTCATTTATAGGGACATTAGAATGATTCTTATTTGACCATCTTATGCAATCAATTGCCTTATGACCATAGTCATTACAAACATAACAATATCCTTGAAAATAATGATTATACCTGATTGAATGATCATGCCAAGGATGTGAAGATCTGAAGACATTTTTCCTTTCTCCATGAATACCTTTAGATTGTCTTCTAGTGTCAATGTTATCCTTTGGTGCAGCAATACTGTAACCAAGATCAACCTTCATTCTTGGTGTTTGCTTGGCTGTAAAATTCTTTCCATCTAAAGTAGTAAACATTGTTTCATGTTTAGATTTGTCTGCAGAGCTTTGTCCAACCTCATATCCCACTCCTGTAGGATCTTCAGAATGCTTTTTCCTGCCCAACATCTCATTCAATATATTAGTACTATGATCAAATTTTTGAATTTTACCAGATTGAGCCTTGACAATTTCAAGCTCTTTTCTTAAAGCAACTACCTCTTCTTCAAGTTTTAGACAAACAAT
>VDFB02000007.1:28308606-28742387 GCA_007258455.2 Sequoia sempervirens | reverse complement strand
GTAGTGAGTAAAAATCTTCACACGGAGGAAAAAGAATCAGCTGACGGAGAATTGGAAAGTAAGAAGCAGAAAGTGACTGAAAATCCATCATCTTCAAGTACTTTATCAGTTGGAGTAATTGAAAAGGTGTCCATTGCTGAGATCGAACCAAGCCATGAGCAAGAAGTCGAGTTCCACGAATTAGAACAGTTGGATTCTCTCCAAGAACAAACCCTCACTGAGTGTTTGGAAGGAGATGATACGTTGATGATTAAAGGCGCAGGATATACTAAGATCCTTGAGAACAATGAAGAGCTGGGAGATGAGGTAATTTCTGCTCTAAAAGGAATTAATGATGATGTTCAATTAGAAGATGGGATGGAATTATCCACTATCCCAGCTTGGTTGACCGAAAGTTTGATGAAGAAGTCCAGACCACTGGATGAAGTTCAACCAGTTGAAAGCATGCAAGACTTCCTAGAGAGGATTGGCAAAGCTAAAACGCCAAAGAAGCCTAAGAAGTATTCTCAGATTACCAGGAATGAAGCAGGATCCAGGATCTTACAGGTGGCAGTCCCGAAAATTGATAAGCCAAGAGATCAGATTACTCCTATGGATTATGATGTTACAACGTTGGACATTGGGCCAGCCACGATAGATCAGGATTTCCATGAGTTGGCGGACACTTCCAAAGCCATCAAGGAGAAGTTCGACAAAACAGAGGAGAAGAAAGAAAGGCTAGAGTTAGAAAATCTAAGGCTAATAGAGTTCATTCAGCAGCTAACAACTCCTTTGCGCCAAGAAAGTGAAGCTTTCGTTCCACCATCATCTCTTACTCCGGAATCCGTTGATGTTCTTGAGGCTATGAGGATCACGAGTCAAGCAACCAAGAGTTGGGTTATCAATATTTCAAAACAGATGGAGCAATTCTTAGAGAAGTGCGCTCAGACTTATGACAGATCTGCCTTGCTTATAACTGAAGTTAGTCAAGTTGAAGACAATTGGGAAGATTTCTAGTACGTACAGAACAAAGTAATACCCCGTTTGAAGGTTTTAAAGGAAGTTTCCCTGCAAATATTGATCCAGGAAGGTGTTATTGAGGAAGGAGCCTCATATGATTTCAGCAAGTGGTATCATTCCTTATTGGCTAAAAGGAAGACATATGATGGAATGAAGGAAGAGTGTGCTGTTATACGGAGTGCAATTGAAAAAATTCAGTTCAAAATCCTCACTTCTCTTGAAGGATTAACAGGACAAGAGCATCATGATGCAAATGGATTAGATTTAGAAGGACTGAAGAAAAATGTGATGAACATTTACTTCAAGGAAGTGCAGATTATTACAGACAATCAGCTTGATGATATGTCTTCCCTTTTGACCTTTATGGATAACTTTCAGAAACAGGAAGATAGATGGGAAGGTACTTTCACTCAATGCCTGGAGACCTTGGACGTGATTGGAGTGCAACTAGATTCTGTGCCGAGCATCTCAATGGAGGAACTCGATTCTGTGTTAACTAAATTTCTTGCATTTGCGGCTAAGGAGCAGTCCAAAGGGAATTGCATTCTGGATTCCCACTTGCTCGAATGATTCGCGAGGTGTCATCATTTTCCATACTCCAAGTGGCTTGTTCTGCTTGTGCCATGTGTCCTTTGAGTTGGTTATGCTTTTAGGGTTAGGGTTTATCGAAATGATCTTGGCCATTGATCTTAATTCAATCTTGGCTGTTGCTTTGTAATTGGGGTGCCTATATAAACCCCACGCATTTCATTTATTCAGAGAGAGACTTATGAAATTGTTGCTACTATTGCTATTCAAATAATAAGTGGATTCAGAGTTGAGCATTTGTTATTTTTATGAGCCCGCATGGTTTCATGATTTCTTCAATAGAGTAAATTTGTTTTCAAGTATTTTAGATGAATGAAAGATTGATAGTGTTGGAAATAGTGAGATTAGTTCATACCTTTTTCAATTGAATGATTTTCAATTTGATGTGTAAGGTTAGTCTGAACATTGAAACTGCTTGACTTGAATTCTATTACCTATATGCATGGATCGAATTGATGGTGGTATTGTGTAATAGGATATCTTTCGTAAACCCATTGAAGATTGCACCGTCTTTGTCTAGTTGTAGTATTGTGCTTGGCAAAGTAAAGATTGGTTTAAGTCTCACTATCCAGCATTTGTCTCTTAAGTTCGTAGGAGTAGCTTTGCATAAATCTAGTTTCTTAACCCTCATCCCTTTTCCTTTTATTTTACTCCAAACCGAAAATCCCAAAAACACAAATCAATTCCAATTCATATTTCGAATAATCTACTATCTGAGGTCCCTTTGTGAAACCAGTATATCACATCATCCACTGAGCTTGTCCATCCCCCAAAACGAAACATTGGAACTACCGTATGACCTTTCTAGCAATCTTAGCATAAGAGGTAATTTTTCAAGAGAGGATAGAGCATCTCTGGACTCTTTATTCTAAAGTGCTTGGTGAGTCATAAAACACGCATCAACAGACCCCTAAGCTTCCTGCTCTCAAAAGCAATAGGGTGCCTCTCCTGCATCAAAACAGCACCAATGCCCTCTCCTGAAGCATCGCAAAACAAATCAAATGACTTTGTAAAGTTAGGTAATGCTAGCACTGGACATGAAGTCATGATCACCTTAAACCTGTCAAAGCACTCCTGAGCCTGTGGTGACCAAGTAAAAGCCCCTTTCTTTGTCAAATCAATAAGGGGTGCGGCGTGACGTGAGAACCCACTAACAAATCTCCTATAAAAAGCAGACAACCCAATGAATCCCCTGAGCTGCGTAAGGTTCTCGAGTACTGGCCACTCAACTATAGCTCGAACCTTCTCTGGGTCCATACTAACTCCCTTGGCACTGATGATGTGCCCCAGATACAACTTGGCCATGCCTAGCTCACACTTGGACTCCTTGGCATAAAAGGACTCCTCCGCCAAGATACCCAGAACTGTGTCCAAGTGAGCTAAATGCTCCTCCCATGACCTACTGTACACCAAGATGTTGTCGAAGAAGACCAACATGAATCTCCGCAGCTGAGAACTGAAGACCCTCTTCATGATAGACTAAAAGGTAGCAGGTGCGTTGGTTAAACCGAAAGGCATAACCAAGAACTCGAAGTGACCGCAATGGCATCTGAAGGCGGTTTTCTCTATGTCCTACTCCCTCATCTGAATCTGATGGTACCCAGATCTCAAGTGAATCTTCGTAAAGAAGATAGTACCGTGCAACTCATCAATCAACTCATCGATGCGGGGTATCGGGTACCTGTTCTTAATTGTTTTCTTATTGACTTGGCAGTAATCTATACACATCCGAAGTGATCCATCCTTTTTCTTCACCAATACGACCGATGAAACAAAAGGTGACTTGCTAGGTCTGATATGCCCCATAGCCAACAACTCGTTGATTGTCTTCTCTATCTCATCCTTGAGCTGTTTCGGATGCCTGTAGGGTGTAATCATAATGGGCTTTAGGCCCTCCTCCAACTCGATAATGTGCTCAGTGCCTCTGTCTGGAGGTCTGCAAGGTGGAATGTCGTTAAACACTTTAGAGTGTTTAGTCCTCAGTATCTGAATGTCTGGATGGTACTCACCCTTCTACTACTCCTGCTGTGCTGGTAATAACATACACTCTGCAACCCAATCAACCATATCATGACGAATGAGTCTCTCCATCCGCTTGTACGAAACCATCCTCAGATTACTATCTCTGATGGCCTTGATGACATGAGGTTTCCCATTTGCCTTGAACTTCATCTCCATGTCCCGTAGATTGAGTGTGAACTCACCCAAATCATGAAGCCATGCCATCCCTAACACCACATCAGTATCTCCCATATTAACAACATAGAATTCAGTCTTGAACTCATAGTTGTTCAGCCGCATCGGAAGATCAGTTATCTTTCTGTCACATTTGAGGGTGTACCCATCAGCCACCTTGACTTGAATACCCTCAAACTCTTCTGTCTGTATACCTCGTCTCTCTACCAACCGTGCATCTATGAAATTATGAGTAGCACCAGTGTCGAGTAGAGTGATTACCTTCTGACCTGCTAGGAGCCCACGAAGTCTAAAAGATCCATCTCTCTGTAGACTAGTCAAATGTGCCTCCTATAGCTTCCTTCCTCCTTCGTTTTCACAGTCATTTTCAAACCTTTCATCATTTGAATGCTCGGAATCAGCTTGCTGGTCTGACAGATCAGAATGCTCTTCTCCCTCATAAAACCACTCCATCTAGTTATTTTTCACCTTGGGACAAAGAGGGCATACATGTTTATCATCATAGGGTGCCTTGCACCAAAAGCATAATTTTTTCTTCCGTAAATCATTTAGTGTTTCTCTGTCAAAGGGTGGTGCATTTTGTCTCTTAGGATCAGGTGGATCCCTCTTCCTGTCAAAGGGCCTATTCCTGTCAAAAGATCTATTAGGCCTCGTATAGGGTGTCGGGCCCGAATTGAACTTGTTGTGAGGTGCTACAAGTTCCATACTGCGTGCCTTCCTCATGGCCTCCTGAAGGGTAGGAGGATCAAATGCCTTGACCCAACCTCTCATAGGCTCCATCAAACCCTCGACGAAGAGAATAACAAGTCTCCTCTCTAAAATGCCCGTCACCATGACTGCAACCCTCTGAAACTCACCGACATAAGCATCCAAACTACCTGTCTATCTAAGCTGAGCTAGCTCCCTGAAGTAGAGTTCTGGATCCTTCTTGTCGAAACGCTCTATGAGTCTACTGGTGAACTCCTGGTAAGTAGTGACTGCATGATGGCCAAGTGTGTACATGCCGTGATGCCACCAATCATGCGCCAATCCGTCAAGATGCAGTGTGGCAAACTTAATGGCCTCGTCCTCCTGCATAGGTCTCAATGATAGGTAGTTGTCTAACTTTTGTACCCAAGACCTTGCCAAACTCTTATCAGAACCATCAAAGTAAGGCAAGGTAATCTTGCTGACTGCATACTGTAAATCTCTATTCACCTGTGGCTGTGGCTGCTGATGCTGAGGAGCTCTGCGGTCAAATCTACCTCCCCCTCTAGGTTTATGCACATCCATAAACTCATGAAAAGTCAAAGCCTGCCTGATCTCAGGTGCTAAAGACAAATACTCACCATGAAATCTAATCACATCTGCTACTGACATGCCATTGTGTGGCTGAAACTCCTGATGATGACCCTGCTGCTCTGCCTCCGGAGTCGGAGGTGGTGTCTCTCTAGGTATGAAGGTAGGTTGTCCAGGCCTACGCTCATGATAGATAGGTGATGACGGTCATGGTGCTGATACCAAAGGCTGGTCCACGCCTACAATCCTGCTCGACTGGCCTATCTGAATATAGTGCGGCTGGGATGGAGTATACTGTCTAATAGTGCCCATCAACTGGGACATCATGTCCATCATATTGCCGTGCCTGCGTCTAAACTCCTCCTCCGTAATATCACCTTTTGCATGCGCTTTTCCTGAGTCCCTATGTGTCTCTGCAGGAATCTCACGATCTGCCATCAATGTCGTGACACTATTCTCACTGCTGTTGGAACTGGATCTGTGAATACCCAGAACCCCTGACACTGTCTCACCTTCAGGAATAGGTGGACCTGTCCAATCCTCAACTCTGCCTGTTCCTCTACCCTTGATGTAGGAAATAATATCACTATTCATGAAGAAGCATCGAAAAAGCAACTTCTCACTGAAAAAGCAACTGAAAAAGCACAGGATGGCAGGAAAACTGTGCTCTGATACCACTGTAAGAGACCAGGTGTCTCTCAACCCGATCACCAACTGATACTGCTAAGTTTTTTGTTTGTTTTGGTATTTTATGATTTTTTGGTGGTTTTTGCAGCAATAATGAAATTGCGATTTTGAGAAATAAATACAAATAAATTCATAAATAAAGAGCAATGCATCAAATAACTCCCAGAGCAATGGCAGATGATTTTATTATCATTATTGAGCAACTACAATGCTATCCCGGTAACAGAAGAAGTAAACAAATGATATTTTTTTAAAGAACCTGATTATTACTTGCAGCCGCCTGGAAGAATGAAAAGAAAGTACGGCCCAGCTAGATATTAACTTCTCCTCACAAATAAAGGCTGAAATGGACTCTCCTTGCCTGTGCGTCCAAGATGGTGAAGACTGGAGGCTGATATGGTAGGCGTTTGGGATGCCAGGAGAAAAGACGTCCTTACAGCAGCAAGTACGGCTTGTCAGCAGCATTAAATACAGCCGTACCCTTTTCTTGGGAAGTGCGTCAGATGCCAGTCAATGGTAATCTCTGAAAATGATTCTTCCCGATGAACAATAGAACCAAATACTAAATGGAAACTTTGCTGTAAGCTCTGTATGACTTCTCGATAAAGCCACGTTGATGGACAAGCTTCAACTGGTATTTCACAGCCTCAGTATGCCAGATTCTGAAGAGGGAACGTTCTCCAAAATCAAATGTTTGCAGAAACCCTTGTTTCACAAACCCCAATGCTCTCAGAGAGAAAATAAGACAAATTTGAATAATCATAACATAATGAGTTCAATTTGTCTTGGCAGTATATATATACCTCCTTTCATGAATTCGACCCAAGGCATCTTTTTAATAATCATTTAAATAAATGATTAATTTTGCCCTTTTTGACTTAGGACAAATATTTAATAAATGGCGTCCCCTTTTGATTAATAATTAAATGCTCATTTAATTATTATTTTAACCCCTCTTTTATAAAATATTAAATACTTTATAATTCGCCAGTTAATAAATTTAATATTTCATTAAAGTGACTTTATATTATAAAGTCAAATTAATAAACTTTTAATAAATATTAAATGCCCAAGTAAACACTGTTTGTTCATCAGATCATCAAACTGGGTCGAAACTGAGCTGACCAACTGAACTAGGTGCCCTGCTAAAAATAGCAACTCCTACCTGCCTGACTTACTATAAATAGTAAGTATCTGTAAATCACTCTGGAAACGTCTGCTAGGGCCCAAACCTGAATCAACTGAAGGAGTAATGTTCCCGCACACCGGATAACTGCCTCAAGTGATCCTCTACACACATCTGTCAGCCTACAAGGATCAGAATGATAGGCTAACCTCTAAACCAGTTGTACTGACTAGGAAGGGGACATTACAAAGATTTGGTTTTCCTATGATTGCAGCCCTACACGTAGTCTTCGCTGAAGAAAAGTGGTGCTGAGAAATTCAAGCCACGATTCTATGGTCCCTACAAGATATCCAGGCATGTGGGGGAAGTAGCCTATGAGTTGGAGTTGCCCGAGAATAGTAAGATTCACAATGTCTTTCATGTTTCGTGCCTCAACAAGGCACTGGGGCAGCCAATTACTTCATCAAAAGAGTTGTCTTCGTTGGATGAGGAGGGGCATTTGGTTTTGGTTCCTAAAGAGATTGTTGATACCCGTGAGAGGAGATTGAAGAAAAGGGCGATTAAGGAGTATTTAATCAGATGGAGAGACTTGCCAGCAGAGGACGCGACTTGGGAGGGAGAACAAATACTGCAACATCCCAATTTACCATTGCTTGATAGCAAGCATTCTCAAGAAGGGAGGACTGTATTGTCCCCTTCTTATTGATCACCCAGGTGGATATTATAGCCTATTTAATTCCGTAGGCTATAGTTGGGGAAAAGGGGATTAATTTATTTAATTGTTTAGTATTACCTGGCAAGAAAAGTACATTTAAAAAGGTAATGTTAAATAATTAATTAAATATGTTATAAAGTGACTTTTGGAGATAAATTAAAAAGCAACTTAATAAAGTCACTTTATTATTATTTTGAGTGAGAAATAAAGTGAGAAATAAAAGTGGCTTTCGAAGCTCATTTGCATTATGCTTGATTTATATCTCACTTTCACTTTCGGAGATCTTTTGAAGTTCTTGGTCTTGGGGAAGAGGAAACCCTAGAGTATCCAGTTTCAATGGTGAAACGATTCCACCCTAGCTGGTTCGTGGAGGAGATCATTCAGGTCTTCTACTTGGGCAATTAGAGCAATTTTGTGAGTCTCCTATGGAGACAAAATTGGATGAAGTCGATAAATATATCTCTATTATCTTGGTGGCCATGATTGACGTTCAGTTTGAGAAGGGTTTACTTGGTACCAAGGTGTCAAGTCTGCATAACCTGAGATAGTTATTTGTTGCTCAGCTGGACGTGATATTAAGGAGGCCGTGGAGCATCTGAACCCTAGCATTGGCTGTATGTGTCTTCCAGGCAGGGTCGTGGTATTTGCTAGGCGTGGGTTCATTCTTGGAGGTCATGTATCTCAGGTGAAGGGCACAGCTCAGTCTAAACCCTATCACATATCTTGGGGACAGATTCGTGAGACCCTTAGAGGGGTGTGTGAGCCTTTGGAAGGAGTACATGGAGCTTCAGGTGCATCTTATCTGCAGCAATCAGACAGAGACCATTCTAGAGGGTGTGTGGGAATCCACAGAGTTTCAGTTGACTGTAAGGGAGCCATATGAGGTATAGCAGCTGGGCGTAGAGGATATTCTGCACTATGTTCCTTGGGAATGAAGCTGTGTATGCAATTACCATCCAGGCGTGACTTTGGCCAGGTCTGAGTTCTATTTTTATGCTCATTATCTTCTGTATCAGACAGTTTATATAATCAGAAAATCTATTATTGCTGCTATATATATTTCTGAGTTCCAATAGTCATCATCTATGCTCAATATCACTTCACAGTGAGCTGTTGTAAAAGTCTGTTATTTATTTCTGCTCCATTTAAATGCAGTCTGAATTTGTATAAGACTGAACCTATCTCTGATTACATTCAGTCATGCTCAGTTAATGTAAGAGAGATGGTATGTTGAAATAGATTATCAGAATTGTTAATCATTCCATTTCGAATGTTATTGTTATATATGCAACGTTATGTGCTGAGTTTGATAAAAACGGGTCATCTATCAAAACTAAACAATCACAAAAACTCCATACATCCGGGAAGGGTATTTTACACAATCACACCTCAAAAAAACCTAACATCCCTCTAAAAACGTTCATCTTTAAGGTTCTTGCAAGTGGGAAAATCTTAGTTAGGTATCCTTGCAAAAACTAGCCCATTAGAAGCGTAAGGCAGCATCAGTTCCAAATGCATTTTCTAATGAAGAGGAGGCAGAAAAATCTCTGGATGAATCTCCACAACCGAATAAACCAACAAGGAAACTGCAACTGCAAGAAGAATATGAGACAAAGAATTATAGTGCCTATGAGCAAGGAGTGGCAAAGGAAGACTATCAGGAGAATACTTTTGCGAGGAGTGATAATAATGACGATGGTACAGATCCTAGCAGTAAAGAGGAAAATTTGCCAGCCAAATCTCAAAGAATGTGAGTTATCTTCCAAGTAACCCTTGAGTAAACATTTATCCACTTCCCTGCTTAAGGTCCTAATGTTGACTTGAAGGGTTAAACTTTCAAATAATATGATGAAGATGGACAGGGAATTGAGGAGCTAGGGACAAGTGCATTGAGGACTTAGATCTTTGTTGTTGTTGTTGTTGCCAAGTCAGTCACAAAAATGATTGCAAGGGAAAGACTCCTATTTTTCTTTGAGATGTCCTTAAAGAGGTTAATTCCTTACCCTTAGAGTATATGCATTAAATTAAGATTCTATAAATTTCTTAGGATTGAGATTTTCCTTCCATCCAAATTGTAAGAATGATATAATTCTTTGTTCCATTAAAGTAATATAAAATGAATTTATTGAAAACAAAAAACCAAACAATTCCTTTCTCAGATGCTTAAAATACTGTTTTGCATGCAGGCTTAACTAAATTATCATTTGTAGAAATAGAAAAAGAAAACATTGCCACACTTTAGCAAAATAGATTTTGGATACATGTCTGGAACTTGATAGCAACTCAGGAAGCCAAAAAAAATTACAATTGTCACTTGACAATACTCAGTAAGAACTCAAAAAACTTGAAAATTCAAAAACTACAAAGGAAAATTGATTTTTCATTCAAAGGAAAATTCACTCAATAAAAATTGAAATAAACATAATAATATCTATGAAATATGCAAATGTCATTAATAAAAAGCACATAATCATTATAAAGGTATCTATGTATTCAATACATGTTATAATATTTCTTTCCATGTCCAAAGAACTGACATGCAACTCAAACTTGAGATCAGATGGACTAACTGAATATCAATAAGAAAATAACACAAGGTGCAAAACACGGCAATAATTCACGAAAGAGTTGATTCTGCTCCTTTTCATAGTCTAGAGTCGAACTCAGGGGTACTTGACCACTCAGGTCCTAAAAGCATTAGATTGAGAATGATGTTCACTAGTTGGTGCTGAACTTACATTAAGTAGAGGCACAACTGCATTATAGAACAGAAAAATTGAGGCAAAGAAAGAGTGAAAAAGTCAGACAAGCAGCTGAATACATTAAATTGCCAGAAAAGCAGAAGGAACATTAACCAAATTGGTGATTGAAAAAAAAATTATGTAGCTGAAATTTAAATTGTCAGACTTAGATATGTGCAGGAAAATCATAAAATTCATTAATGGAGATTGCTGGAAACCCAATACTTAGACCACTCCACATGTACATAAGTTAATTCAAAACCAGCAAAATACATTTCTGTTATGAAGTTATGGGCCAATTTCTCATCAACTGGCCACTTAAAATTTAAGCATATATGAATGCTTTTCATTCTACAACACAGGACATGCTTGTGAGTGTTTATATCAACAACAAAGAGGTCTGTTTCAATTTCTTTTGTTTGGATAAAAATATGAGACTTTATGTAAAGAATAACAGCTAAATTGTTGCAGATAAAAAGTCCATACTTCAGAGGAGGAATGGTCCGATTCTCATCTGGAGAAAGGCCCTTCAACAAAGCTTTGCGAGCATGTATGATAAAATGTCTAGTTGGTGAAAGAGATGCAACAGTATCAATGAATTCACCTGGTCAACAAATTAAAGGGACTGTCATAAACTTTGTTTATCCAGCATATTCAATAGAATCAAATTTTTAACATTACCCTCCAAAGAAAGAAAATGACTGGACTTGTCTGCATCCATTTTCTGTGAAGCAAGCTCAGAGATTTAAACGCATTCATACTTTCCCACAAAACCCCTACAGCACTATTGGCCATTTGCAATGCAAGTATTTGAGATAACCCTTCTACAAAACAATTTTATCAATTGTGTCCAAATTTACAAGAAAAGAAAAAGAAAAATGCCCTACATCTATTTCCAAAATGATTAATCCATTTTGAAGTGAAAAATTGAACAGAATTAATATCTCTTATGGCCACAAGATGAGGCCTTAAACTACATGACCTTTTCGATGAGAATGAAAGAACCTTTTATGTACTTTAGTTGCATGAATCCAGAAGCACACTTATAGCAAACATATAGATGATGGAAAAGGATAAAAATTGGATACAGATTTCACTAGTGTGTAATGTACCAAGATAACACCATCCTTATTAATAAAGTTGTCATGAGAAATCAAAGAGCCAGCAGATAGGTTAATGTAACCAAATTCAATACCAAAACTCCTTTTCAATTGGAGGTTCAGTCCATCACACCTCTGCAGAAATTTTAGGCATAATATACCATATAAAAGATCAATTTGTTTAATACAAGGATTTTAATGGGATAAAGTATAACTATAAACAAAACAAAGTGTTAGATTATACAATCATTTCCATATTGAACAAAAATACAAATGGACAAAAATAAAAAACTCCACAAGCAAAGAGAATGAATGCCAAAGAATAGAGGTTTTGAAAATCACCAAAGAGAAGCAATATCTTTGTAATAGTCAAAATGGACTTGGGGTGAAGTGGATGAAATGATGCAATATCTTACACATGTATGCCACTTAATACAAGTAAGATCACTATCACATGTAGACTCCTTACACAAGATAAAAAGGATCCAAATAAGATGAAAATAACCCAAAAGTGTATGCCACAAGAATCAATAGCTCAATGGAACCTGACAAGATATGTTATACACATTCTAACCTACCTATTAAAATTCAATTTGGAGGGACCAAAAAAAGGTGAAATTTAAGCCAAGCCTTTGGAAAAATGAGAGGTTTCAATATTGCTACCCCCTCCACTCACCCTCATCCCCTTCCCCTTTATGACAACTTCTAATAATTTGAGCAACTCCAACAATCTTGAAAACTTCTTATTGTTAGCACATCTTTTGTGCCTCCAACAAAACATGACAATTTTCAACATCCACATATCATTGTATTGACCCTAAAGGCATGGCAAGCCCTTTGGTTTTCATTATAGTCCACCATGAACCATCTCCTTAAAATGGATTATGATAGCCCAAGCAACTCTCACAACCTAGTGAATTTAACTTCAACAAGAGCTTTCATGAAGATGTCCACAATTTGGATATTAGTACTAACAAATCCAAAATCTAGTGTCCCATTCTAAACACAATCCTTGAAGTAGTGATAACTAACCTGCATATTCTTTATTCTATCATGACCATTAGGATTATGAGCCATTTGGATGAAGCTCTAATTATTATCATAGAGTAGATGAGCATTCCAAAGAAAATCCAAGCTCTTCTATATTCACTTCAATGGTAGATAATGTACCTACCTTTTTTCTTCATTGGACCATAAAAGAGAAAAACAAAAACACCCTAATTGAACTACATATCCACAAGTAGATTTCCTTTCATCCACATGCCCTACCCAGTCTATATCAATGTAACCCACTAAATAGTTATTACAGAAAAAAGGAACATAATAACCAAACAAATAGTACCCTAAAATGATGTAATATCTTTTTGGCAACTTCCCAATGACATTGCTTAGGATTTTGTATGAAGGTACAAACAATATTAATAGCAAAGAAAATATCTAGCCAAGTGGGGGTCAAATATGATAGACTCCCCATGGGTTGTTTGAACCATAGCAGCAATTCACTACAAAAAAATCAAGATTTATCACAAGATTTTGGATCTTAGCATGAATTGTGATTTTCTCAAGAAAATCACACGAGAAATCCATGAAAAAAGCTCATTTATTTTTCCCACCCAAATCACACCAATTTTTTTTATTTAGGGTTTGTGTAGGGTTATTTCCTTCCACAATGCAACTCACCTATTCCTACAACATCTAGGTGCACAACTTTATAGTTTTTATGTTTCTATTTAAAGTTTTACTTTAGTTTTTTAAATCGGTTAATGTATATGTAAAGGTCTTTTAGTTTAATTTTTTTTATAGTTTTATATTTATATTTTTAATTTAAAGTTTAAATAAATTAGTGTTGTGAGCTCTACTTGCGAAAAGTGCGAACATAAGCAAATTGTCTTACTTGCGAATTGCGAGTTTAAAACTGACGAATTCATATTGCGAATTTCAAGAAAGATACTAGACAAAAAATGCAGAACACTTGTATGCATACAGCGAACTCTTCTGTGAATCATCTGATAAGAGGAAAGGTTGTGCTTATCAAAAAGGCAGAAAATTGCGACTGCTGCCAACTGCTATTGCAATGAAGACCAAAAAAAGGCAGGAGGAAGAAACAGCGCCAGCAAATAATAGCCCGACTGAAGATGCACATAAAACAATTCAAATGGTGCAGAACAGTAAAATCTTGAAGGATGATGAACCTCAAATCATTGATCTTTCACAAGAAGCTAAAGAAGATATAGAGATTTTGGAGAATCTGGCAGTTATTTGCAGGTTCATTGACCCTAAATTCGATAGGAGCAAAATTAGGCATGGGACAAAGAAGCATGGAAAACCCAAGAAATAATAAAATTCTTCCCCAAAGGTTTTTTCATTGTTGTTTTCACTTCGGAAGAAGAAAGAGACAAAGTACTAAACGGAGTGTTGTGGAAATTAGATGGCCATCCTTTGTACATGGAGAAGTGGCATCAAAATTTCAACCCCTCCAAGTTGAATCCATATGAGCACCCAGTATGGCTACACCTACACAATTTTCCCTTGGAATACTGGTCAGAGGGCTGCCTAGAAAAGATTGGGCACTCGTTGGGAACACTGATGGATATAGATGCAGAAATAATTGAGGAAGATTCCTATTTATATGCAAGATTGCAGATCGCTGCCATTAAACCAATCCCAAAAGAGATTTTTCTATGTGTTGAAGGCGAACAATGGGTGCAAACAGTGGAGATAGAAGAAGACAAGAACTTCTGCCTTAGATCTCACAGCAGAAAACACAAGGAAAAGGACTGCAGTAAAAATCTAAAAGTGAAAGCACTGGAGAAGAAGCGAATGAATAAACTGGTATGGAAGCCAAAAATAAGGGAAAGGTCTCAGAATCAGCCACAAGAAGAGACCAAAAATGCAAAACAAAGAATGAATGAGAATGAAGTCAGGAACAGCAAGAAGCAAATTGACAATACAATAAAGGAAATGGTGGAAATCACTGAGGCTCCTTTGGAAATAAATAACATCAAAACACAAACAAAAGAAAATCCAAAAGCAAAAGGGAGTATCCCAGAGGAAAAACTGGGTGTCACAGAAGAATGTCAGGATTCTAAAGAAGAGGAATCAGACTTTGAAGAGTTAGAAGAAGACCCATTGGAACCAGATGAACTGGGGATTATTGACCCTAGGTGTATCAATCAAACTGCAACAAAAGCAATGGGTAAAGCAAAGAAAGGTAGGGGCAGGAAAACTAACAAACAAAAAAGGGAGGAAGAAGCACTGCAAAAAGGGTTGAAAAGCATTTCAAGTTTTCTTATATCCAAGGGAGCTAGTGCCTCCCTTGGACAACAATGAAGATCTCATAGAATGTCAGGGGCCTAAACGCCCCTAGCAAGAGACGCTTAGTCAAGCATCACCTAGAGAAGATAGAGGCAAATATAGTAATGATCCAAGAAACCAAGGTTAATCAAATTGAGGCTAAGAATTTCATGAGATACTGCACGAACTGGTCGGGTCTCTTATGAGAGGCCAATGGAGCGGTAGGGGGTCTTGCAATCTTATGGAGGAAACCCAATCTTACAATCAGTTTAAAACAATCTCATGAGAATTGGATGGAGTGCAAAGTAATCGACTTTGTCTCGAACCTAGAATTTGCTCTATTTAATGTGTACGGGCCCATAAGGACTGAGGATAAGAGGGAGACATGGAAAACAATCTGCAATAGCATTAGACTAATGGGTGATCAATACTGTATAATGGGTGGAGATTTCAATGCTATCTTGGACCTATCTGAGAAAAGGGCATTACGCATATCATAACACCAAATTGTTGAAGAAGCTGACACCAAAGTTCCCTAACCACAACCTATTAGCCTACAGGAACTATTGAATAGGCTAACTCTGTCACTCCACTAAATAGATTAGGAAGGGGACATTACACTCCCTATGTCCTGGTGTTTTCGACTCTAGTCGTCCGATGTTCAAATCTTCCTTCAATGTCCACTGTTCACTATGGCGAATGGTCTCTGTCAAATTGTCAATATGTTTCCTTTGGCCTTCTCCTTTGACCGATTCTATTCATGTGAATTGCTCTTGGACGGTCAATTTGGTGGTTTCCTTCTTGCCTTCCCCCTCGCCCAACAGTGTGTCTTACGACGATGACCCTTCCTTGTCAAATGGTTCCCTAACGATGTTCTCTTCCTCACTTTCCCCTTTCCAAACAGTTATATAACTTGGTCAGCGAGGTCAATTTGTGTCTGGCTATTTCAATCCAATCTCCCCTTGTACATTCTCTTGTCCTTACGGTTCTTTGTCTCTCCCAACTACGGCTTCTACTTACACTTCGGCTTCGACTTCTATTCCTAGGTGGACTTGGACTTTCTTTGAGAAATCCTTTTCCTTCATCAACTTCACCCCTCAGTCGTCATTGTCGTTCAATTTGCTCTTTTAGCCTTAAGGATCTTGTTATTTTATGGTTGATTGATTCTTGACCACTTTGTTTTAATTTCTCATTTTTGTTTAAAGTTAATGGCATTAATTCTTTGAGGTGCGTCGTCAATCAGTGTCATGCTCTTCCTCCTCTCTTATGTTTCGTACTTCATACCGTTGCAGTATTTGTTGCCTTCATTGTTCCTTGTCTTTCTCAACGCAAGGGTCTTGCAATATGATATAGTGTCATGATATCAATCTCGATAGTCTGTCGAGAAGACAGTCAACCTCCAGATTGACAATCAAGTTATCCCAGATGGCAGCTTGAGGGACCTCTCTCCTAAGAGCTTCCCTCTATACGTGTTCTTTGAGTGAGATATTGTAATGTCCCCTTCTCAGTAGCCACTCAGGACAATCACTTAGCCTTTTTAATTCCCAGAGACTAAAAGTGAATTTAAGGGAATTCTTTAATTAATATTGCCTAGCGACAAGTTAATTTTATAAGGTGATATTAAGTAGTTAATAAAGTAATGTTTTAAAAGTGACTTAAGTGAAATATTTTAAATGTGTAAATTTTAATGATCAGATAAATGCACAGAAAATTAATTCAAAATCAGACACAAGAACACAGCAGATACCCTGGGAAAACCCTCCTCTTGAAGGGAGAAAAACCAGCAACAATGTATCACTTATATATTGAATAATCTCAAAGATGATCTCCTTACAAGAAACAGATAGACACAAATCGTTGAACAACTCACAGCCTTCAATGATGCCAAACTTAACCTTTTATGAACTTCAATCTGCCTTGTACAAATTCGCGCCAAGTGGAAGGAATACAAAAGACAATAAAATCGATGATGAATGGAATGCAATGGAGGCGTATATATACAAAGTAGTAGAGGAGATGTGACTCTCCAAATACAACAAGTCGGCCTCATTCAAGAAGATGTCTTATGGAAAATCGCGCCTCTTGTAACAAGGTCGGCCTTGTTACAAAATCGTGCCTCTTCATTAATTAATGCTTTAACAAATAGAAGTGTCTCTACAAAAATCGTGCCTCTTGAGACTCCATAAATTAAATAGCTTGAGGCTATTATTTAATTTATTACAAATAATGATATCGCTGGAATAGTACTTCTGACGCTGCAAGTGAACATCAACAAAATGGACTTTATAAAGTCACTTTATTGTGTTGAGCAGGAAATTAAGTGGGAAATATATAAGGCGGAAAAAGGTTCATTTCTCACATTCTGGATTTTATTTTCTCACACCAACTTTGGAAAACCTTTGGAGGTTTTCGTATTGAGGGTTTTGGAAATCCTACTGTTTCAATTTCGATTGTGAAACCATCAACCCTAGCTAAAAGTTGTCAAGAGAGTCATTCGGATTCTCTACTTTGCATTTCACAGAAGATTTGATGAGCCTATATTTGAAGAATTTTTGTTGAAGCAATATTCAGTCTGGAACAAATAGTGAAGTGAAAATATGGTCTCCTTTCAGATTTTCAAAGTCACAGTTCATTGAGTTTTTTGCACCTTAGTAAATCAAGTTTGGGAGTGTCATCTTCAAATTTGAGAGCATAGCATTATATTGAAGCCATGGATGCATCGTTTTCTAGCAACTGAACCTTGTAAAGGTCGAGTATTTGACGAAATGGAGCAGAGATAAGAAAAACGTGATTTGCAGTGGGTGAGTCGACTACTGTAGCTTCTTCAAGCTGGAACGTGGTCATTAGTAGAGGGTTTAGAAGGACGTATGAGTATGTTTGTCCTGGGCACACCTTAATATGTGAACTTCGATTGAGTTGTTGAAGTCTAGAGGCGTCTACAAGGAAGTGTGACGAGTTTCTTGAGGTCGTAGTCACTTATATGGTCAAAGCACGTGGTCTACAAGTCAGGTCAATGCCTTCATTGCCAAATATATCATTCAAGGTGTAGTTGGAACAAATTTGTAAGTCGATACTTAGACCTAGGTTGTGTTCAAAGAATATCTTATCAATATTAGTGTCAAGAAATTGCATGTATCAGGCAGAATGTATTGCAAATGAAGATAATATACTATTGTTATTGTGGGACCACTTAAATCGTACTTAGAAATTTATAAGTTCAATCTGCTGTCATAGTTTTCTTGTATTGTTGAATAGCATCAATGTGTATCAAGTGCGTCAAGAGTGAAAGAGGGTCACTTTAGTGCTGTGATATTCATAGTCATTAATATTGTGTCAAAGTACTACTGTCATTGTTAGGGAAGGGTATTTTCTCTGGAGTATTTATATTCTTCTTATTGAATGCCCATACTAGCATGCATCGAATTACTTTCATTGATCAAACAAAGTCTATCAAAACACAAACAGTTGCAAAAAAATTACACACCACAGCCGGGAACTTTACAGATATCCCACAAATTTATGAGGTCTTTTGTCAGCGCATTTTCTCTTTCCTCATTTGCTTGCATCGGCTGTTCGACTAGTTGACCCATTACAACGCCATGACTCTTGTGTGTGTTTGGAGTATCGCCAAAGTTCGTATCGGCAACGACACCAAATGTTTACTCATGCTAACGTGACCGATTAATACAAAGTAAACGAGAATATATAACAGCAGTAATAAACATGTCAATTATTCAACAATGCACATGCATAGAATAGGTAGTGTATTCTTCATTCATCAAATATGCAGTAAGTACATCATACATTACGTGTCGTCCTGGACTACAAATGAAACATGAAATATATAGTCAGTTGATGTTGGTTGAGGATGTTAGTTTTATGATCAGATAATAAAGGCAGAACTTTAATTCAAAATTAGACACAATAACACAGCATATACCCTGGGAAAACCCTCCTCTTGAGGGAGAAAAACCCAGCAACAATATATCGCTTATATATTGAATAATAAACAATGATCTCTTTTACAATGAAGCCAATAAAGAGGCCAAACACAGCACCAAAGTAATTCGATATCTCTTGAAGATAATACAATGCTCTTGATAAATATATTGACCTCCTTCAAAGCCTTCAATCTGCACTTGTATAGATTCGCACTTGGCTGAAACTCGAACTATGAATGATGAATATAATCGATGTGATGTGATGAAAGAGTATCTCATATATATACAAGAGAGAGGGATAGGACGCATCTCTCCAAGTCTTCATGTCGGCCTTCATCAATAATCGCGTCTCCTTGACACATGAAGTCGGCCTCCAAAGATCGTATCTCTTCAAGAAATCACGTCTCCATGATGTTGGCCTCATTAACAATAATTAAATGTTATATGATGAAGCGCCTCTTCATCAACCGTTACCATAGCAAATTAAATAGCCGTTAGGCTATGCATTTAATTTGTTCTTCATGAATGATCTGGGTTGGAAGTAGAAGCCCGACGCTGCCAATAACATCAACAGAGAACACCAACCATCGGCAACTACCCATTGCAACTAACCAACCGTCGAGGACTAATTCTTGATTACAATATATACTAATTACTTTTGATGAACACAATATTATTTATTTATTTATATTTTTCCGACTATAGGAATGACCAAAGGAACTCCTCCAATAACCAAGTTACCTCTATTAATCCACACCAACTGAGAATTACTCCACTACTGGATTGGAGGTATTGGCCAGTCCATTTGTATGCAATAATTCAAAGTCCTATGTAGGCTGATTGGAAAGTGGACAGCGGTACCAACTCTGAAGTTTTGTCCACCACTCTAATTCTGAATCAACATCTCAACCCTGGTAACTGTACCTAGATCTCAAATCCTGTGATTTTCACCATACTCACACATACTCTCCCATACCCTCTAAAACAAAAAATGATGGCAGTGTTAAGTCTGAAAATCTGATGTATAACCATCTTGGAATTACCTAGGCTATCATAAATTGGTGATCCCCTATCAACACTCAACCTCCAAGTGTTAAAGTGACAATCCAATGCACCCAAACCTATGCAATCAATTGTAGTCCTCAATACAAAGTGAAAATTTCATGATCAACATCATAGAACAACCCTCAAACATTAATGTGTAAGTAGGAGACCAAAGAACCATGTGTGAACACTCTTCCACAGTTTGATGCACATTATTGTTATGCATTTTCATGAAGAAATAGTGAATCCATTATGAAACATCATGTCTCATGAATAACTTGAGCCCACAAACACCATTTCATGCTTAGCCATTAAATTTTGAATATCAACAAGATGAGGCTCTTTACCAATGTCAACCATAAAATTCTCATCTACCATTTTATGATGAACAAAATCAGATAATGGACTGCTGTTCACAATCATAAATTAGCATTTGTTTCATGCCTTACATCGGTGTCTTCATGGATTTCATGCATATCTTCTTCCATTCTAGATGTTCACCATTATTTACAAATCCAAAAAGTGTATCATGCTTATACAAAGACAATAGGCCACTATTAATACTCATAGAATCCACATTTTCTTCATTATTTTCAATGGTGTCTTCATAAGCCTCATGCATACCTTCCTTCAAATCCGAATGTTCATCATTAGTTGCTGATCCATGAAGTGTATCATACTGAAAACTGCCCTCATTACCTGTTATATCAGCTATCTCATGGCTGCAAGCTGCACCTTCATGTGAGAAATGATCCTCAAGATTCAAGAATTCATATTCTTGATGCGGGTTCCAATCTTTATGAACATACCAAACCTCTCTAATATGAGGAGTGCTCGAATCATTATGCAACATTTCATCCCTATGGAGTTCATCAATCCCTCCAACAGTTTGATTGATCTCCATAGCCCTAGCATTGCTTTCCTATTCCTTGGGTGTAGTTGCAATAGAACTAGGATTTTCTACTCTGTATAATGAAAGGTGGGTAGTCATGCTTAACTGGAAGCAAAGATCATTAGCCTCTTTTTCGTTGTCTTCAGCATACTTGAAAGCAAGATCCCTGTCCATAAGCAATTGTCAATAATATGATTTCATCATTTCTAATGCTTCTTTGATAGAGTACAATTGAGTAAGAGTGACTCCACTTGCAACTCCCTTTTTCCTCTCCTCAATTTGAGCTTTCCAAATGAGATCTTCAATGTATTTGTGAGTATTATCTACTCTTGTTAAAACTTGCACAACTTCTCATATGTAACAAGTTGGTCCTTCAAATCTTGCAACACTAAAGGGCTTTGATCAAGCTCATCAATGTGACTTGGGCTGCTACACATTAAATTTTCTGATTTGCTTTCATGTGTAGGAACCATATCATCATCAAAATTAGTTTTTTCACTAGTTGATGCCTTGCAATCCTCAAGTAAAAATGATGGGACATTGTTATGATTGTAATGTAACCTTTTTTTGGGGATTTGTATCCTTGCAATGGTTAGCCTATTATCTGGTTCTCGTAGGCTAACGAGATGTTCAGGGGACTCTTTTGAGGGTGTTCAATGGTTCCTCAGCTGGGTTTTCAGAGATTTATATCAGTTTTCTCCTGTTCAGTGACTCGATGATTTGGTGATGGACTTTCAGTAGGTCGTTCTGGATGATTTCTCCACACTTACTATTTATAGTAAGTCACTTGGTCATATCACCTATACTTACTATTTATAGTAAGTCTTATCTGGATTAGTCGTCATCAAGCCTACATCCAAAAAATATGATCAGATCACTATTTGAGTTGGTGTTGGGTAATTTATTGAGGATTAATGGTTTATTATATTATTGAATTTATTCGACTTTAATAATATTAATATTTAATGATGACTTATTAAAGGTGATATAAGGAGGTTGAATGGAAATTAATAAAGTATTATATTAATGATGCTTAATTAGTTTATTATTTTAAAAAGGCCAAATGCATCAAAAGCAAATATTTATTTTATTTAATTATTTGGCCAAGTGGGGATTTGGAGTATAAAAGCAAAAAGCATTTGCTTTTTCATTATCATTGATCATTTTTTATAAAAATTTGTGCAAAATTGAGAGAGCTAAGCAAACAAGGGTTTGTTGGTTTGAGATTCAAGCTTTTTGAGGACGAAAACCCTCAAAGAGGACAATGTCTACAGGTGTGGAAGATCACCCAAGGGCATTCTAAGAGATAGTCTCACACAGAGATTATTATAGAGCTTCATCAATTTCTTGGAGATCATCATTCAAGGGTTTACAGAGTATTCAGGGTTCGATTTGAAGATTGTTGATATTCACAGCTACTGTTCAAGCATTCCCAGATCTGAGATTTAAGCTGTTGATTCCAAGTATGGATTTTATGTATTTCTTGAAGCATTAATAAAATCTAGTTATTTAATTTCTTGCAACTATTTGAAAATTGGTTTATTTGCAAATACCTATGTTTTGTATTTCCTGGTTAAACCCCAGTTCAGAGGGGGGGGTATTACATTGGTATCAGAGCTCAAAT
Source organism: Sequoia sempervirens (assembly GCA_007258455.2). Lineage (NCBI taxonomy): Eukaryota > Viridiplantae > Streptophyta > Pinopsida > Cupressales > Cupressaceae > Sequoia > Sequoia sempervirens. Next base: position 28,720,162 of record VDFB02000007.1, on the reverse strand, counting down.
TCTCCTGCCAGCCTATAATGTTTTCAAAAAATAAATTTTCCAAATCAAAAGGGTTTGAAGAACTTCAGATTTGATTTCAGAATAAGCAAGGGTTTAAAAGAATTTATTAATTCCAGTTGTGGAAGTTTGTTCATGCGAAGAATGATCTTTTGAGTGGTTTTATGTCATCGCTGGAATTACAGAGTATTTAATATTTTCTAATCTTCAGTTAAAGCCTTCATTTTCCTATTGTCGTACATTTCCTAAGGGTGTTCGAATTTTTTAAGGAATCTTTCCCTGTTTGTTGAAGTCAACGCAATGATAAAAGACAAAAAATCAGATGTTCTGCCGCCAACTAAACTAGCAGGCACACAGCTTACAAAGCAACCAAAAGAGACAAATTAGGTTTTGGAAAAAAGAGATTGTAGGCATAAAATAAGGGTGTCGATAATATATGTAGAGCCGCCATTTCACAGGCTAAGACAAAGGTTATAGAATATGTTCATCGTTGCATGAGATAAAGACAAGCTTGATTTGATGTGGCAGTTTGAAGTCAAGCCCAATTTCCAATTTCTAGAAAAAACAAAGGAGCTTAGGTGGCGTATAAAACAAAGATGCTTTCCCCAAAAGGTATGCAGACTTCTTAATCTTCCCTAGCCGCCAGATAATATAAAAGACAAATTCAACATTTGTTTAAGGATTGTGGCATTTTTAGTGATGGGGTCGAAGCTATTAAGGTTACGGGCCTAGTCGTCCCCCTTACCTATTTAAATCACATGCATATACTTTATGCCACCTTCATTCAAGGAAATCACATTTTATGAGGAGGCGCCTCTTATCCGAAAGAACTTGATAAATTTATAAAGAGTGATTATTCCAACAACCAAGCCATCACATGTGGAAACCTAATATGGATGGATAGTATGTTGTTGACTACGCATCCTTGAGAGGCGATTAAGGGGGATTCGTTTTCATTTCCAAGAGGCTGCTTCATTATGTTTTTAGACTAGCCTATGTGGAGGCAAAGGCCACGATAATTGGTCAAAGGAGATTGATCATTGCAAAGGCCGATAATTGTTATTGTAGCACTTTCCATGGATAAAGACAAAGGATAAAAGGCAAGTGTGCCTCCATTTAGAGACGCCATACATTAAATTAGCAGAATATGAAGCCAATAATCACATGAGTCGAGTTTCTTGGAGGTATGTAGGTGACGCGGTCTTAGGGAGTCAACAGGAAAAGACAAATCAGGAACAGACATTATATCCATCCCCAACATGGGCATTTAAACATACATAAACCATCACCTTAGTCGAAACAAATGATTGAATAATTAATTATATAAGGGACAGCATGTATGGTGAGGTGAACATTTGCCGCAGATATTCATGTGTAAACAAGTCGTTGCTATAGGCATAGTTGTTTGGAGAGGCTGTCACTTACTCCTTGTAGTTGCCTGTTTTTTTATTTGGAGCCGCCTCAACCAATACCTCATCGAGTTAAGGAGGTGGATAATACAAAATACACAGATAGGCATTGGAGAAAGAATAATCGAACCCAGAGATCAACAGGTTGATAAGGGAATTTAGTTTGTTGCTTGATCGAGCTAGCATAGAAGCTAGTGCATATATTGCTAGCGTGGACATATTGAGATAGCAAGATTTGAATATTATTGAAGGACAACCATAGGTCCGCTGAAATATACCGAACCAATTTTTTCAATTTTTCAATTACAACGAGCAGAGCAATACACAATCGTTAGGGTTAGCACTTAAACCAAACGATGCGGAATTCAACTCTAACCAAGAATGTACACCAGGATCCCAAGTTGGGCAAGGTGTGAGCATATGGTCAGAGGATCTCAATGCAATGCTGATAAAGGAACTCTAACCAAGAATGCGCTGGATGACGATGAGCATATGGTCAGAGGGTCTTAATGCAATGCTGATAAAGTAACTCTAACCAAGAATGCGCCGGATGACGACGAGCATATGGTCAGAGGGTCTTAATGCAATGCTGATACAAAGAAATCTAACCAAGAATGTGTCGGAGAACGACGAGCATGTGGTCAGAGGATCCCTACCAACTATTATGCTGAAGTAACTCGACGTCAAGAATGTGTTTTCCAACCCGAGATGGAATTAGAGCTACCATATGACAGAGATGCTAAATATTACAATGCAATAAAGAGAAGAAGTAAGATTGCTGACAGTACTACTGTTCAGCTTACAATAATTAGAGGTTTGCCTGCCAAATACATAGAATAAGAAAGTATAACCATGCTGCAATTTAGTATAATGTCTCTTCAATTATCACAAAGACTTTCAACCCAAACCCAACTCAAATGATAGACTTTATGCAAACTGATATGACTGATCAGCAACTTGAAAGACAGAACCAGCAACATAAAATCCTACAAAAATGCTCATATCTCACTCATCTCTCAACCAAATGACCTCAAATCTGATGCAATGCACTCCTAAGACAAGGGCGACCAAGCTGCATACCAAAGACCACACTTAAACCCACGTATTTATTTAACACGCTTCTCAATGCACTTCAAAGAGGGGCGGCCTGGCAAGAAGGGCGAATTTCTTTTATAAAATCAAGTTCTTCATAATAAAATCTGCAAATTGGCACAAAGGGGCGCCCAGCATAGACAAAAGGAAATATGCAATACCCAGAACGAATATATTTTTATTTTCTGATTTATGAATGAAACTACAGATTCAGCCCTATTATCAACAACTCCAGAAAATGACATAAAATGCAATAAACTGAACTACAAGCAAAACTCAAGCTACAATGCAAACCTCACTACAAAATCCCTCAACAATAAGCAAACTTCTCCACTAGATGCTATCTCTCAAGCACGAAGTTGAGCCAAGGTTAGGAGGCATTCATTCCTCAAAGCAGTCCAGCACCATTTCGGCAACATAACATTACTCAAGATATCAGATGCCCAAATGAAGACCCAAGACTTCCTTTTATAATTTTGTGAAGGCCCCTCCAGAAGCTTCTAGAAACCCTAATTCTTTTCCCTCCAAGAAATGGCGTCACTTTTCTTCAAGGCTTCATTTTTTACTTTTTAATGAAATTCATCTCTTCAAGATAGGCGTCCACTTAAAGCTTCAATTTTGACCTTAATAAATATAAAATTACCTCAATGAGGCGCCACCCCTTAAAGACCACCTTTTTAACACAACATTAAGTTATGAGACTAGGCCAAGGGGGTATTATAACATTAAAATATAACATTTTAAAAAGAAATGAACTTATCTCTCCAAAAATGCATCCCAAGGCCAAAATTGAACAAACCCACTGAGTCGACTGAAGAGGAAAGCCAACTGTGCCGAGAACGACAGGACCACTGCCAGAAATAGAATTTACTAAAAATAGTAAATTCCTAAAGGTGCTCAGAATGCCAAGAAAAACACACCACTGCGAAGCTCTCTTCCGAGTAGCCTACGGGTCTCTGGAATAGGTCAACAGTCAACTGAAAAGATCATGCTCGAGAAGGGGACATTACATCCGCATTAAATCATTAGGTGTATGGATTGATCAATGTCTGGGTGAATATAGTTAATATCATTTTACCTTATCTGAGTCTATCAACTGCTCACTCTTTGTATGAGATATCTATAAAATTATTTGTTCCAAGTTGCAATAATTAACGATAATTTCTTGAGAAGATTATATTTTGAATATATTGCACAAACAATTATCAAAACTCCTTGGAAACATTGGGGACAAGTACAGAACAACAGCACTACAAACTGTTTCACAAAATGCCTGCATAGTCAAACAGTGCAAAATCATAAACAAATTATGTCAAACAAAGAAAAATCGCTTACAAAAATTAGTCAACTAGGGAAGGACATCGCAGTGGGAGCACTCATTGATCAGCTTAAGAGTATAAAATGGCTGTAGATAAATCCATGTTTGAACTGATGCAAGAATTGTATAAGCTAATCAAGGATCCTAAAACGAAATAGGGATTTCAAAGGAGGGTTGCAAAATCTAAACAAAGGGATAAGGAAAGCGAATTGCTTCAAAGTGATTCGCAACTTACAGGTAATCACGGGGAAGGAGTCACATAGGAGCATTTGGATTTGTTGGAGACTAATCTATTAGTTGGGAAAACAAATGAGGAATGCAAAACAATGGTTTTAGGTGACGGGGATGCTATACCTCATGATGGCAATTTGGCGAAGTTCCAAGATGGTTCTCGGAATGTACATGCATCTATTTTGGAAGAGGAAGTGTGTAATGTCCCCATTTTCCGAGCATCAGAGTTCGTAAGGATTAGCCTATCAATTAGCCCTCGTAGGCTAACACTAATAGTTAGAGGGTCCTTCGTGGCAGTAATCAGGGTGTTTTTCTCCGTCAGAGCTCAATATGGGTTCAGTTGGCCTTCGTTTGACTCAGTTCTTCATACTTACTATTTATAGTAAGTCACCATTTTAGGGGAGTCAGGGTTACTAAATTTAGTAAGGCACCTGAACAGGTCTCAGATGCAGTGTTGACCTCTTATTTGGTTGGATGGGCAAAATATTAAATGATTAATGATTAATTATCATTAAAGGTACTTTAATGATAATTAAATATTATAAAGTTAAATTATAAATTAAAAGTGTACTTTATTTCCGATGAGGCCATGACCCTCAATTTAAATCACTTAAAGTACATTTTTATATTATTATTTTGGACACCCAAGGTTAGAGAGATGTGATGTCCCCATCCTAGTAAGCGCAGCTGGATATGTGGTTAGCCTATTATTTCGATCCTCGTAGGCTGACAGATGTGGGCAGAGGATCATTTGAGGCAGTTACCCGGTGTTCAGAAGCATCCTTCTTTCAGTTGTTTCAGGTTGGGCCTTCGCAGAATCTTTCAAAGAGGTTTTTCAGAGACTTTCTATTTTTAGAAAGTCAGACAGGCGGAAGCTACTATTTTGGGCTGGGCACCTGGTTCAGCTGGTTAGCTCGGAGTCGACCCAGTTTGTCAGTTTGGTGAGCAAATGGAAAATAACGGAGTATTTAATGATTATTGAATAATTAATATTTTGACTTTATATTAAAGTCACTTTATTAATATATTTAAATATTAATAATTAATGGTATATTATAAAGTATTTTCAATACTTTATAATAAAGTGAAATATTTGATATAATGAATAATTATTATTCATTAATGGGACGCCACTTAATTATTATTTTCCTCCTAAGTCAAAAAGGACGAATTTGATCATTTTATTTAAATGATTATTAAAAGTGAGCTTGGGTCGAATTTTTGAAAGAGGCATATATATTGACTACCAAAGACAAATCAAACTCTTATGTCTTGATTATTCAATTTGTCTTCTTTTTGCTCTGAGCAACGAAGTTTGCAAAACCTAGGGTTTCAGCAGACGAATGATTTTGGAGAACGATACCTCTTCAAAATCTGGCATATTGAGACTGTGCAATACCAGTTGAAGATTGTCTACTTGGTGACTTCACTCAGAAGTTGCAGATGAGTTTATTGATCGATTCAGGCAGAGTTTTGCAGAGTTTATTCATCAGTGGTTTGAGGCGACTTAACAGAGATCACACTGCAGAGATCTGGCACTTCATTCATTGCAGCCGTACCATATTGATTGCTGCTGCTTGGCCGTACTGATTGTACCAGCAAAGGTCGTACATTTCATCCTTGGGAAATACGCCTTCATTTAGCATCTTCAGTTGACTGGATTTGGTGCGCCTAGGCTATCTGGAGCTTCTGCATCGCTTTCAGAGTCTGGAGATTCATTTATTCTTTCAGCCGTACCATTCTTCTCTGTTATTTTGGCGCCTGCAAGAGAAATCAGGTTCTTTTGAAATAAAATCATATTTCATACATTTGTTCGATTTTTACATTGTATGTGATCTGGAAAGTTAATAAATATATGCGCCTACATTCTTTGAGCAATATCAAAGCGTACTTAATAATAAATATATGCGCCTACATTCTTTGAGCAATATCAAAGCGTACTTACTGTCTTTAGATTTGTTATGAATTTTTAAACATTTTTAGAGCAAAATCGCCATTTCCTGTTTTATGCAAAAAACCATCAAAATACAAAAAAAACTACAAAACAAACAAAATCAGCGATTTCAGTTAGGGTTTGGGGCTGAGAGTCACCTGGACTCTTACAAGAGATATTATAAAGTTTTATTAAAAACCTAAAGTGGATTTCAAAAGAGGATTAAAAGCAGCTTAAGAGGTCGACCTTCTTGAGGAATTATAAAAGGGCATCAAAGGCATTCGAATTCATTATGTTTTTTGAGAATATTAAATTGTGTCTTTGGAGTTCGTGCTTGGAGAGGAAACCAATTAGGGTTTTCTAACATTTCTGCATTGGAGAACGAAAACTCTTCAGTGTTAGTGCAATTTTGAGGCTGTGCAATACCAGCTGATATTATTGCTTGAGAGGGCTTCATTCAGGAGTCCATTTGGAGCTTACAGGTGAAAAATCAACATAGGGTTTGAGGCAGTTTAAAGGTATATCTATTGCAGACCTAAGTTATTCATTGGCAGCCATTATCAAACAGGTTTCAAGCTATTTAATGTGTTGCTACAGTACCCGCGCTACAGTGCGCGTGAACAGTGTCTTGCTACAGTGCGACGTGAACAGTACCCGCGTACAGTGATCGCTACAGTGACATGCAGCTGTGGGTTTTCAGATTGAGACTATGTTGGAATTTAGAAGGCTTAATTCAGCCTGTAGAGTGGTGACTGAAGAAGGACAGGTTTGGTATGAGGATGCACATGTTCTGGAACCTGTTCTACAGCAGTTTGAGCCTCTAATCATATTGGCAAGTGTTCATTTCCAGATCAGAAAGTTAAACACAAATTTCCTTATGCATAGTGGATGACTTTAGCTGCATAATCTGCTACAAATCTAAGCAGCAACTACTGTGGTAATCTGTGAGTCTTGTTCATGAAAAGATCAGTCCTTCAGTCATTCATTTTAAGTGGTAAGGGTCTGATCTGATATATTCCTTTTGTATTTCTGAACATTCCTAAGTCTGCCATGAAATGAGAATATCAGTATTTGTATCGATTAGACAGGCAATATGTTGAAATGTTCTATTAGAACTGAATGTTAAGATCTGATCACTGTCTTTTGAAGTTCTGAGAGTAAACGGTGCTGCTATAGTCTTTCATGAGTCATGAAAAGTCTTCTTAATCATTGCATTAATCTCAGTGGTTTTATGTTCAATATGATTCAATTGACATGGTAATAAGCTACATTTACAGTCAATAAAATAAGTGGAAGGAGATTGCATGCTATATGTTTGTTGAAATGTGCATTTGTTGTATAGCTACATTGGAAAGTTGTTATCAGACCTGATGTAGTGGCAATAAAATCATTTTGAAGGGTTGAATGTTCATTATCTGTTTATGCACAATATTGGTTATCATTTCTATGTATTGGTATATGTTCTGAAATTGGGAATCATTCAAAAGCAAACAAAACAAACACATATACACTCAGAAAATCAGAACTCAAACCTTGCATGCCAACTACTTGACGGAATGTTAGAAGGCCAAATTTGAGTTTTCGGAGCAGAACTTGTTAGAGTTTCTACAAAGTGTGCAATGAAGTTGTCAAATCAGCAACCCCTAATATTCCATTTGAGCCAACCTATGAGGTTCATAACACCAGTGCATATGGCATGGATGTGTGCAATAATGATGGCACACATGACGACGTTTTCCAATTTGTTAATGATGGTGATTCAACATCCTATCATAGTGCTGATTACAAATCAGAATATTTGTATGGGGATGATAGGTTTCAGGGGTCCCATCATTTGGTAGGACAATTAAAGGTGAATGAAGGTATGCTTGCAACAGCCATAGAATATTTTGATGTTGCTTAGCAATTGTTGTTAGCATGATGGTGATTCAACATCCTTATCATAGTGCTGATTACAAATCAGAATATTTGTATGGGGATGATAGGTTTCAGGGGTCCCATCATTTGGTAGGACAATTAAAGGTGAATGAAGGTATGCTTGCAACAGCCATAGAATATTTTGATGTTGCTTAGCAGTTGATGGAAAATTGTTGTTGGACACCGGGAACACAAGAGCACTTTGATGGTGAACTTTCCCTTGCAGAATTGAAGGCACTCAAAGAAGCGTTGGGGGTATGTCATGTCCCCTTCCAGTTGACATCTCTCAGTGAGCATGATTAGCCTATTATGTGACCCTCGTAGGCTGATAGGGTGGATAGAGGGTCTAGTTGAGGCTTGGTTTGGTTCCTGTTGACAGAATCATTCGGTTTGGCTTTCGTTCGGGGTCGTTCGGACATCATTTGCTTGACTTGCTATTTTTAGTAAGTTAAGTCACTCAGCGGAGCACCCCTGCTATTTTTAGCAGTATGGTCTGGTCGTGTGCATTTTCAATCACTTATTCTCCAGCTTCAGACGGTTCGTTAATCGGACGTATTTTGAGGAAGATATTAATATTTAATGGTCAAATTAAATATTAATTATTTTGAAGCTTATATTATAAAGTTATAATATTATTTAAATATTATAACTTAAGTGATTTCTAAAGGGGTCGACCAGCATTGAAGAGGGGCCACTTTTCAATTATATTTTATAATTAAAAGTGCGTTCGAGACTATTGAAAAATTAAAAGAAAAGTTCGAACTTTATTTAAATGATGCCTTTTGTAAAAAGTCGACTTTTTGAAGGATATAAGGGTTTCATTGGGAATTGAGCTTATTATGTTTTGAAATCGAATTTTGATCAACTATTCTTCCAGAGAACGAAGCCAAGGGTTTCAGTTGTCTTCAAGCATTGGAGAACGAGCCATCTTCAGTGTTGCAATTCAGAGGCTGTGAAATATTAGCTGATTTATTGCTATTCAGAGAGGTAGCTTCATTCAGAGGTTATCACAGAATTATTCAGAGATTGCATCATTCAGGGTTTTTAGTTTGGATTTCATCCGGAAGGGTTCTTTATTCTTAGGCGCCTATTTTCCTGAGGTCTGGACTCATTTCTCAAGAGCCGTACAAATCTACTGCTGCTGCTTCAGATCCGTACCTTGCTGCTGCAGGGCCGTACCAGCAAGTACAAGGCCGTACTTCTTCATCTTGGGCAAAGCGCTTTCCTTCTTGGCATTTTGGTTTCATCAGCAGGGGCGCATATCCTTCCAGTATCATTTGCAAACATTAAACGAACGGAGAAAGTGGATTTATTATGATAGCCGTACCTTTTCATGGTCATCTCAGGCGGCTGCAAATTCCAGGTTTTTTATCAATAATGTTGTTGCTTTTTAGATTGCATGTTATCAGATCTCAGATGTAATAAGTATAGAAGATCAAAAAATACTCTGGCATCTATAGATCCAGTAGATTCTATCATTTATGGTATTGCATTATTTTATTTAAATTTAATAAGCAATTTCTTTCAAATCGCACTTCATTGGTTTATGCAACAAAACACAAAAAAATCAAAAACGCTCAAAAACAAGCAAAAACAGACAATTTGGAAAACAGTGAGAACAGGGGTTTCTACAGTGGTATCAGAGCTAAATCCTGCCATCCTGAGGGTTTAGCATTCTTATGCAGCCACAAGAGGTTGGGTCTCACAGATATTACACTTGCAGGAGAGCCTTGATTGACAGGGAACAGAGATTGAACAGGTAGCCGGGTACCATGGCTGACGGAACAGATATTCCTCGAAACCCTAGGGATCAGGACGATGCAGAGGTTCTACACACTCTTAGAGATTTACGGGCAGGTCAACAGCAGGCCACTGATGTGCTACAGCAGTTGACAGTGGCGATCCAGAGGTTAGGTACACCGAGGAGACCGTCACCACATCGTGATGAGAACAGGAGTGATGCAGGTTCACGGAGAGCACCTAGGACCGTTTCACGTACAGCAGACAAGCCAACTCGGCCTACTTTTGTGAGACAGGAGCCTGATGAGGCCATTGCAGGTGAGGAGCCTGAGGAAATGTTCGCTGATACTCTTATGGCAGTGAACGATGAGTGGGAGTTGTTGATACCAGATGTCAGAGAGAGGATTTCCTTTGACAAATTTCTCACACAGAGGAGAGAACACCACAGGAATCGACATGATTGGAGGCCTAGGAATAATAATAATGATCTGAAGCATGCCACAAACAGACTCACTCTAGCTATGTTTGACGGTAGTGGCAAGGTCACAGCACAGGCCTGGATCAGTAAGCTGGACACCTTTCTCACATTGCGTCCTATGGCTGAGGGGGATGCTATCAGGTATGCTACATTGCATCTGGAGGGAGCAGCTTATGACTAGTGGCATCACGGGATGGTGACACTTCAGCATGATCGTATCACCACATACCAGGAGTTCGTAGATAGGTTGGTGGAACGATTTGACAAAAAGGATCCGGAATCCTATTTCAGAGATTTGGCTCAGTTGCGACAGAGTGGTAGTTTGGAGTCCTACATAGGAGACTTCCAACGATTGTCAGTGATGGTTCCCAATATTTCAGAGAGGCGTCTCGTTGTGCTTTTCATGGAGGGACTGTTGGAACCATTGAGAGGTTGGATCAAAGCATTTGATCCTCCTTCGTTACAGGAAGCTATGAAGAAGGCACGCAGCATGGAGTTTGCAGCACCATCCGGCAAATTCAACTCCAGAAACACTTCTTCATTCAGGGACAATAAGGGATTTAATAAGAATAAGGAGAGATCTGATTTTAAGAGTGACTCGAAGGGTAAATCAGCAGCACCCTTGGATCACGAGGCTCTTAATGATTTGCGCAGGAAGAAGCTTTGCTTCTACTGCAAAGGTCCCTACGATGCTAACCACAATTGTCCTTTGAGGCCTAAGGGTAAGGCCAATAGAGTAATGTGGGCTTATTACGAGGATTCGGAATCTGAGAGTTCCAAACAGCAAGAGAGTTCCGAGGAGTCAGAATCAGAGGCTTCTGAGCCTAAGGCAGAGGCAGAGACAGAGCTCCAGTTTCAGGAGGCACGATTGTCTAGCATTCAGCAGGAGGGTTCATTTAGACTTCGTGCAGTTTTGGCAGGACAAAGGGTCATCACCCTTCTTGACACAAGAGCCACCCACAATTTTATTGATGCTAGATTTGTGGAGAAACGCGGACTCATAACTGAGGAGTTCGAAGGAATTAGGGTTAAGGTGGTCGATGGTTACACTCTCAGGTGTGATCGTATGATTAAGGATCTTCCCTTGCGCTTGAATAACTATGAATTCAAGGCTGATTATTACGTGGTGAACATGGGAGATATTGATTTAGTTTTGGGCATGAAGTGGCTTCATTCCCTTGAGGAAGTCACTCTTCGTCTCAAAGACATGGAGATTCGGTTTGATGTGGATGGGAAGACACAGATCCTGAAGGCCATTCGGGACAGTAATGTCAGGACTATTTCCTTCCGACAGATGGAGAGGCTCATGTGACATGACATGGTAGAGTGGGCTGTCGAGTGCACTTTGACACCTATTCAAGAGGGACAGCATAAGACCGAGTATCATCCTGACATTCAGCAGTTGAGAGTTAAGCATGAGAAGGTTTTCAGTGATATTCCACCAGGGAGACCTCCAGACAGGGGTATTGAGCACATTATAGAGCTTGAGGAGGGCGCTAAGCCCGTCATGATTACTCCTTACAGGGATCCTAAGCGGCTTAAGGATGAGATAGAGAAGACTATCAAGGAGCTGCTTGCTATGAGTCACATTCGACCAAGTAAATCACCTTTCGCTTCTTCAGTTGTCCTAGTGAAGAAGAAAGATGGTACCCTTCGCATGTGCATAGATTACAGAGTCCTGAATAAGAGGACCATCAAAAACAGGTACCCCATACCTCATATAGATGAGCTTATTGATGAGCTCCATGGTGCATGTTATTTCACGAAGATAGACCTGAGATCAGGTTATCACCAGATCAGAGTTCCTGAGCAGGACATTGAGAAGACTGCATTCCGTTGTCATTGTGGACACTTTGAGTTTGTGGTGATGCCATTTGGGCTAACCAACGCGCCAGCGACATTTCAGTCCACCATGAACAAGGTCTTCCACTCACTACTGAGGAGATATGTACTTGTCTTCTTCGATGACATTCTGATTTATAGCAGGACTTGGCAGGAGCATTTGGCTCATCTGGATATAGTGCTCAGCATTTTGCAGAGGGAATCCTTGTACGCCAAGGAGTCCAAGTGTGATTTGGGGATGACTGAGTTGCTCTATTTAGGCCATATCATCAGTGCAAAGGGAGTGCGGATGGATCCTGAGAAGATTCGTGCTATCATAGATTGGCCTACCCCGGCGAACCTTACACAGCTACGAGGATTTCTTGGCTTGTGTGGTTTTTATCGCAGATTTGTGAATGGTTATTCACGCCATGCAGCACCTATGACGGATTTGTTGAAAAAAGGTGCATTCTGTTGGACTCCTGAGGCACAGGAGTGTTTTGTGAGCTTCAAGGAGCTGATGACTACGTGTCCAGTGTTGGCACTGCCAAATTTTACGAAGCCTTTTGAGCTTCAATGTCATGCTTCTGGTGAGGGCATTGGAGCGGTGCTTATGCAGGACAAGCACCCGATCGTTTATGAGAGCAGGAAGCTCAGGGGTCCAAAGAGGCTTTACAGTATTTATGATAAGGAGATGCTGGCCATAATGCATGCCTTGGCCAAATTTAGGCAATATCTCATGGGCAGTAAGTTTTGCATTAAAACTAACCACAACAGTTTGAGGCATTTCCTGGGGCAGCGAGACTTAAACGATCATCAGCAGAAGTGGGTAAGTTACAGGCGTATGACTTTGATATCACCTACATCAAAGGTACCTAGAATGTAGTGGCTGACGCTCTCTCACGGAGGCCTTATCTAAGCTCTATGGTTCACATTGCAGAGGATTGGAGGCATTTGATTGTGGCAGAGTATGCCAAGGATACTTGGGCAACCAGTATTGTTGAGGGATCGATTGTAGACACCAGGTACACGCTTGTGAATGACTTGATCATTTACAAGAACAGGATTTTCTTGATCCCAGGATCTGAGATGAAGAACACTATTATGCGAGCCTTTCATGATGTTCCCACAGCAGGACATCCCGAGTATTTTAAAACATACAGACAGATACGGGAAAGGTTTACATGGAAGGGACTTAAGGCAGATGTTCTTCAGTATGTGCGTGAGTGCCCTGTTTGTCAGCAGAACAAGCAAGAGAACACGTATCCGGCAGGATTGTTGCAGCCACTTCCGATTCCTGATAGGAAGTGGGAATGTCTATCGATGGATTTTATTACGGGCTTGCCCAAAGCCCAGGGACGTGATTGCATATATGTAGTTGTGGATCGGCTGACGAAGTATGCCCACTTCTTCCCGATCACCACCACTTACACAGCTACACAGGTAGCAGAGGTCTTCTTCCGTGAGGTTTTCAGATTACATGGGTTGCCTCGGAGCATAGTGAGCGACAGGGATAGTCGGTTCCTGAGTCACTTCTGGCAGGAGGTGTTCAGACTTTGTGGGACCGAGCTTACACCGAGCACCAGTTACCACCCGCAGACCGATGGTCAGACGGAGATAGTGAATAAATGGGTGGAGGGTTACCTCAGGAATTACATTGCAGGGCAGCAAAAGGTGTGGATCAAGTGGATATATTTGTGCGAGTATTGCTACAACACTACGTTTCACATGACCATTCAGATGTCCCCCTTCATGGCATTGTACGATTATGAGGCGCCTAGTTTTCTGGATTTGCTACTGAGTGACAGTAGAGTGCCGAGTGTTGGAGATTTATTGCAGGAGAGTCAGGACACTATGAGGGCTCTCAAGGAGAATATTGCTAAGGCACAGAATCAGCAAAAGCAGTACGCAGATCAGAAGAGGACAGAGAGATCTTTTGAGGTGGGAGACATGGTTTATCTCATGCTGCAGCCCTACCGTCAATCTACTCTTGGGAAGAGTGGTTCAGAGAAGCTTAAGCCGCGATATTATGGTCCTTTCAGGATTCTGGGGCGTGTTGGAGAGGTGGCTTATGAGCTAGAGCTTTCGGCGGATAGCAAGGTCCACAATGTTTTTCATGTATCACGTCTCAAGAAGGCGTTGGGACACCGTGTGGTACCTTCAGCAGTTTTACCTCCCTTAGATGATGAGGGAAAGTTGATCTTAGTACCTGAGTCTATCCTGGAGTACAGAGAGAGACAGTCGCGTAGGAGGACTATCAGGGAATATTTAGTGAAATGGAGAGATTTACCAGTGGAGGATGCTACGTGGGAGAGCGAGGAGATTTTGCAGCATCCGGAGTTGAGATTGCTTGAGGACAAGCAATTTCAGGAGGGGCGGACTGTCATGTCCCCTTCCAGTTGACATCTCTCAGTGAGCATGATTAGCCTATTATGTGACCCTCGTAGGCTGATAGGTTGGATAGAGGGTCTGGTTGAGGCTTGGTTTGGTTCCTGTTGACAAAATCATTCAGTTTGGCTTTCATTCGAGGTCGTTCAGACATCATTTGTTTGACTTGCTATTTTTAGTAAGTTAAGTCACTCAACGGAGCACCCCTGCTATTTTTAGCAGTATGGTCTGGTCGTGTGCAAATTCAATCACTTATTCTCCAACTTCAGACGGTTCGTTAATCGGACGTATTTTGAGGAAGATATTAATATTTAATGGTCAAATTAAATATTAATTATTTTGAAGCTTATATTATAAAGTTATAATATTATTTAAATATTATAACTTAAGTGATTTCTAAAGGGGTCGACCAACATTGAAGAGGGGCCACTTTTCAATTATATTTTATAATAAAAAGTGCGTTCGAGACTATTGAAAAAATTAAAAGAAAAGTTTGAACTTTATTTAAATGATGCCTTTTGTAAAAAGTCGACTTTTTGAAGGATATAAGGGTTTTATTGGGAATTGAGCTTATTATGTTTTGAAATCGAATTTTGATCAAGTATTCTTCCAGAGAACGAAGCCAAGGGTTTCAGTTGTCTTCAGGCATTGGAGAACGAGCCATCTTCAGTGTTGCAGTTCAGAGGCTGTGAAATATCAGCTGATTTATTGCTATTCAGAGAGGTAGCTTCATTCAGAGGTTATCACAGAATTATTCAGAGATTGCATCATTCAGGGTTTTTGGTTTGGATTTCATCCAGAAGGGTTCTTTATTCTTAGGCGCCTATTTTCCTGAGGTCTGGACTCATTTCTCAAGAGCCGTACAAATCTATTGCTGCTGCTTCAGATCCGTACCTTGCTGCTGCAAGGCCATACCAGCAGGTACAAGGCCGTACTTCTTCATCTTGGGCAAAGCGCTTTCCTTCTTGGCATTTTGGTTTCATCAGCAGGGGCGCATATCCTTCTAGTATCATTTGCAAACATTAAACGGACGGAGAAAGTGGATTTATTATGATAGCCGTACCTTTTCATGGTCATCTCAGGCGGCTGCAAATTCCAGGTTTTTTATCAATAATGTTGTTGCTTTTTAGATTGCATGTTATCAGATCTCAGATGTAATAAGTATAGAAGATCAATAAATACTCTGGCATCTATAGATCCAGTAGATTCTATCATTTACGGTATTGCATTATTTTATTTAAATTTAATAAGCAATTTCTTTCAAATCGCACTTCATTGGTTTATGCAACAAAACACAAAAAAATCAAAAACGCTCAAAAACAAGCAAAAACAGACAGTTTGGAAAACAGTGAGAACAGGGGTTTCTACAGGGTAATGAAAACTAATTACCTACAGTTACTATCAGATAGAGATAATCTTCTCATGCCTGATGGGGTTTATTATGATGCACTAAGGGGGAAAGAAGAAGAGGTTGATGAACTCACTCATGAGCTTTAGGCCACCATGGACTCTTTGAAGAGCACTCAAATGGCCCTTCAAGAGTCAGAGTCTCGGATTGACAAGCTCATCATGGAGTTGAGTTTGGTGCGGTCTTCACCACACACAGCTGAAATTTAGCTACCTATGGTGGCCATCGGTGATCAACATACATCCACGGATTGTGGGAATGTGCATATTGGAGATGTGGAAACATCCACTTTGTTTATAGGTGTAGATGACACCAATAGGGTGAGTGCACAGGATAAGCATAACAGGGAATAGTATGTTGCAGCACGTGTCCCTGAAGAAAAACACTTTACAGGTGATATATGCCCAAGTCTCTACATTGGTGATGTGGAGAATGCTATTGACAGGTCTTGTGATAAAGAGGTGGATTCTGCTAAGAATTGTGTGATCGATCACAATGCTGATCCATCTTCCTTAGAGGAGGACTGCAGGGCATCATCTAGTGGGAAAATTGGTTTTTATGCTGATATGTCTTCCCCTCCTGAAAGCAAATCAGGAAACTCATTCTATGCATCTGATTTTGATCAACGCCCTAATGAGTCACAGGGATGGAAAGATCAGCTAAAGATCACTGGAGATAAGGTTGATCAAACCTTATCACACCTTGATAGCACGCATAAATTTGTCAAATACCTCCTTTGGTCAGCTGAATTTGAGCAAAGAAGGTACGGGGTTTCGACTGGAACTTCTATCTGAAGCTTGCGAACTATCAAGCAAGCTTTAGAGGTAATAAAACCATATTACCTCCATTTGTTGTCAGACAGATACTTTGCTATCAAGGTTGCAGAGAAGGTTTATAGAGTTGTTGCAAGGTCTATCCATCACAATTTGAGTTGTGAGTCATCTTCTGGTGGTGGCAGTGAAGTATGGAATCCACATGACTGTATTGGCATTCCATTGACGCAAGCGAGTTTCACCTTGATTGTGTGGTGAGGTGTGCTCACCATTTTTCTTTCAGCCCACTCATTTGATTTGACTATGATGTAGAAGACACGCAAGTGTGAGTTGGATGGTTGGTATGAGGTGTTTCCTTCTGTGGATAAAGGGGACAAAACTTAAAAGTGTTCGAAGCTACTTCTAAAGGGCAATAATGCTATTGGGATACATGTTATAGGGATAGATTTTGAGTAGTTTGGCATTCCTGGTGTAGTTAGAATGGTGCAACAAGAACCATCAAGGGTCAGGAAGGACAAATTCGAAATTTTTCCATGGGATCCAAGTGGAGTACACTTGTGGAGGGGTATGGTACCTGGAGTTTATTACAATGTGTTGCTTCACCAACTTCAGCTTGGTAAATAATATATCAGAGTCGCGCAGCAGAGGTCAACAGGTGATGGGTATGGCAGGCTCTCAGTTGGGTTGTGGACTTTGGGATCTTCTATGCTTGGCAATATGCTTCTTCCGCAGACAGTGATTGACAGGGCTGTTGTGTTTGGTTCTATCTTTCACCAATGGTTGCAGTTGGGTAGAGCTTTGTGTCGATTGGTTTCGGATTCCGGCATTCAGGATGGGCCTAGTAGTTCAAGTGAGGATGGCTTGGGGACAAACAATCTTGGGGAGGGCGGATTGGAAGGTCCCCTTTTTTCCGAGATCTGTATCCTTACAGTGGTTAGCCTATTATTTGGTTCCCATAGGCTAATGGGACGTTCAGGGGACCTTTTTGAGGTGTTAAGTGGTTCCTCAGCTGGGTTTTCAGAGGTTTATCTCATTTTTCTCCTGTTCAGTGACTTGGTGATTTGGTGATGGACCTTCTAGAAGTCGTTCTGGTTGATTTCTCCACACTTACTATTTATAGTAAGTCACTTGGTCATATCGCCTATACTAACTATTTATAGTAAGTCTTATCTAGATCAGTTGTCATCATGCCTACATCCAGAAAATATGATTGCATCACTATTTGAGCTAGTGTTGGGTAATTTATTAAGGATTAATGGTTTATTATATTATTAAAGTTATTCGACTTTAATAATATTAATATTTAATGATGACTTATTAAAAGGTGATATAAGGAGGTTGAATGGAAATTAATAAAGTATAATATTAATGATGCTTTATTAATTTATTATTTTGAAAAGGCCAAATGCATCAAAAGCAAATATTTATTTTATTTAATTATTTGGCCAAGTGGGATTTGGAGTATAAAAGCAAAAAGCATTTGCTTTTTCATTATCATTGATCATTTTATAAAAACTTGTGCGAAATTCAGAGAGCTGAGCAAACAAGGGTTTGTTGGTTTGAGATTCAAGCTTTTTGAGGATGAAAACCCTCAGAGAGGACAATGTCTATGGGTGTGGAAGATAATCCAAGGGCATTCTAAGAGATAGTCTCACACACAGATTATTACAAAGCTTCATCGGTTTCTTGGAGATCATCATTCAAGGGTTTACAGAGTTTTCAGGGTTCAGTTTGAAGATTGTTGATATTCACAGTTGCTAATCAAACATTCCCAGATCCGAGATTTATGTTGTTGATTCCGAGTATGGATTTTATGTATTTCCTGAAGCATTAATAAAATCTGGTTATTTAATTTCTTGCAACTATTTGGAAATTGGTTTATTTGCAAATATCTATGTTTTGTATTTCCTAGTTAAACCCCAGATCAAAGGGGGTTATTACAATGATCAAACACACTATCCTCAAAGGAATCTGTCTTCTCCTCACAAGGCTTATCAATAAAAATCTCTAAATCACCAACATAGAGACTTGTGAGCATTTCATTGTAGATGCAATAAATGATTCTTTTTCCTTAAAACCCAATATTATCATTCAACTGGAAACAAATTGTGTGAGATTTGTCATTTTTATTGTTTGTCCATACCTCCTTAGTTGTTGATTTAATGAACTCCAAGTTAGCAGATTGTTCATTCTCAGCAATATCATGAAAATCCATGTACTCTACTTCATTAATTGAAGCACTTGAAGAACTAGCTTCGACCTCATTCTTAGAAGCATCATAACCATGAGAAACTTCCACCTCTCGTATCTCTTTTCCAACCAATTTCTTCCTCTAGCCTCTTCACCTTTTTACCTATGCATTGGTGATTAGGCTCCGAGGTTCCCTTGCATGTAAAACAAATATTTTTCCTTCTAAGCTCATTCCTATTGATTTCCTTTTTCCTTGTACTGAAATATTCTTTTCGTTTGTATCTGCTTTCTCTTCATCTGAAATGAAGGATTCTAACACTTTAGGATGCTCTAAAAATCTTGTTAAACTCTTATCGTATTTTTGGAAGTTTTGCATCAACTCAATCAAAAGTTCCTACATGGATTTCATAGTCCTCGTTGAAACACCCAACATACTACTGCAACTAAAAAATGAGTGCTAGTCACTAACCAAAAACAAACCCAAAAATGATTTTTTCCCAACTTCTTGATTTCAAAAATGCAAGCAAATAGCTAGAAACCACTATTCTGATCAGAAATTTCTGCTATTAAGATTTGGTGATAAAAACCACCGACTGGAAGAATCTCTTGCTCTGATACCACTGAAATATCCCACCCTAAATTTGTATGCAATTTTTTTTCAATTTAACCAATGGGTGTGCACTAACATTTCGTCAAACAGTTATCACGGCATTGTTCTGAACTTATTTTCAGTTTTGTTTCCAAGAGTGTGATAAATGTTTATGCAATATTTTCAAGATATAATCTTTCCCACAGTTTTTCATTTCAGAATAAGAGATATTTGCAAGTTGGAACAGATAAATGAATTTCATACCAAAAAATGTAGCCGATATAATCTTCAGGGAAATAACATCTGGTAACATTAATTAGAAATTGATAGACCATTACATAAAGAAAATATTGCTGACCTGTAACATTAACTGTATGTCTCCCATAGTGGCATAATATTCTTTATAAAAATTTGAGCAGCTTTAACACTTCCTAAAGATCTTCAACAGCCCCCAAGAAATATACAGAGGTAGACTTAATAAGGCGGTTGGATTCTACAGGTGTTAACTCTTTGTCTTTGGCAACCCCACTCCTGAATTTTATGCTCCTTGTGATAAGCACTGGAAACAAGTCTAAATAAGCCACATCACTTCCCTTAAAGGTTGTGCCATCTTCAAGACTAATTTACTTCATAAATCAATATTAAATGTACGACAACGTGTATGCCAGAATTTAGCGGACTGTGCAAGGAATATATATAGCAATTTATAATCTTTGATGAACCACAGATAGGAGGCACGACTGAGCTTTGACCCATTTACCTTTACCATCCACCACATCACACCTTTCCTTTGACCCGATTGCTTCCCTTGTTTTTAACCTGCCCCATTTTGAGATTAGCTGCTATTTTAAATCTGGGGATGGCATATTATCCAGCAAATTGTCATACTTATTCACCACGTCAGCCCCTTAACTAAAGTGACTTAATTTGGAATGGTCTGCATTTGAAACCTACAAAGCTTCTCTAATTTTATGCCACGACGGACCTCTCCTATTTCCCATGCAAATATCAACAAACCAATATTATCAAGACTCTTCTAAGACCCATAGCCAAAACTAATGGTCTTTAAAGCCCACAAATATTCACCAGGCAGCCATATAGGTGCGCCATTAAATATTAATTAATGCCCTCTATTCTGAAAATTAAAGAAACTGGAAATTAATAAAATATTATTTATTCACCCTCAATTTTGTAAACCTAGAGTTCTCCAAAAATACTTGAACTCTGAAATCACTCCAAATCACCAAAATTTGTCTTCGTAGAATACTTCCCAAATTTTGAACAACCCTAACTATATTATGAAGCACTGCAAGAATTTTGAATTGAATTCACCTGCAATTGGCTTTGGGTTTTCATCCAATCCTAAGAACCCGAGGGTTTCCGTCCTCAAGCTCCTGAAAGCCAAGCTCTCCAAAAAACATATAAAACCAAGCATAATCTAAAAATGAGCTTCCCAAAACCTTTTATTCATCTTTTTGTAACTGCTCCAACATTCTTGAAAACCCATATTACTTTTTTATTTTAACTCCATATTTCACCCAAAAAGTGACTTTAATAAAATATTTAACTTTTCTGGCTAAAGTCATTTTTACAAAATAACTAAAATAATTAATTTAAGTTGCCTTTTACTTTAGCTTTTTCGACAACTTAATTAATTATTTAATTATTAAAATATTTCCGCACCAACAACTGAAACTGCAGAAAATATAAAAACCCAATCGAAAGCGACAACTAAAGGTGCCAAAATCCTTTGAAGCTCCACGGAACATCAGTTAACCCTGCTGACAACATTGATTATAGCAGAGAAAACCAAAACTACACTCAACACTGACCTTATCCAAAATGGGGATATTACACTCTGAGATCAAAAAGATAAATCTAGATTGTTTTTAATATTTTGTTTGTACACAAAACCTCTAGAAGATAAATAGCACAATGTGCATAAGTGGCAATCTAGTTTGTTTATTTTAAGTTTTAGAAGTAAATTAGATCACAGAGTTTTTCCTGCAAATTTGAAGAGAGGATTCCTCAAACACTATTCTAGTTTGAGTTGTCTTGGAAAGAACAAGTTAAAATACTAACACAACAAAGAAAGCTTTGAAATACATATGTGATGCAGTGGAACATAGCCTCAAATATAAGCAAATGATCAATATTTATTGACAAGATATGTGAATGCAAGCCATGCTAGTTCTTTGGATGATAGGAAATCCACTTTAGGATTTGTATTCTTTCTAGGATCTAGTTTGATATCATGGGGGAGTAAGATACTAACTATTGTTGTTCGCTCTTCCACAAAAGCAAAATATCAGAAGGCAAGTGGAGCTGTTTGTGAACCAATATGGTGACATTGCATATTGATTAGAATGGGTATACTTAAGAAAAAACCTATAGTTTAGTTTTGCAACAATTAGGGTGTGTTTAAGCTTGTTTGCAATCTAGTATTTCATGAGCACACAAAACACATTAAGGTTTGGTGCGACTACATTCAAGAACATGTTCAGAAAAATATTCAGCTCCAGCATTGTTCAACTCAAGAGCTACAAGCAAACATTTTCACCAAATCACTTGCCATAATGAAGTTTGAAGCCTTTTGACACTTCTTGACTGGTGCTCTTGAGAAAATGATGTATTGTAATTTCCCCAACCAAAAATTTTAATATAAATATTCAGATCTGTTATAAACTAGCAAACTCAACATAAAGTATGAAATAATATTCACTTCCAAACTTCAAAATAAAATCTGAAAACACCCACAATTGATTCTCAACAACTATGATGGAAAAATCAATCAATACTTGCATACAAGTCATAGAAATTTAACACAATGCTGAGACTGATATATGTTGATGAAATATACAACAAAGTGTTGGAAATTACATGAAATGTACAGAAAATCATGCAATTACAAATATAGAAATTTTTCTTGCTTGCTATAGCTTCTTTCTCCCCAAAAACTATGTAAAAAAAACTGAAAAATGAAGCTGAAACACACACACGCTTCAACACAAAGCTGGAGCTAACTAAAATGGCTATCATGAATTGCAAAATGCTGTTATAAATCAAAAATAACAGCAATACAACTAATTTATAGTTCCACAACAAATCCTTGTTTGTTGAAGCTCATGCCTACACAAAAACTGCTAATAAACACACTAAAAATGCTGGAAAATGCAAGAAAATCCTGAAATGCAAATGCAACCTCTGTGTGAGATTGCTCTCAAGAAACCAAAGGGTTTTCACCCTTTGATTTCAGCATCCAAGGGGTTTTGTCCTCAAATGGATGAATGACACAAGTGCTCAAACAATTTTGACAGAGTTTTGGTAAAGAGAAACTGGATACTCACAATGAGCACCACAATGAGCAATTTCTTATCAATAAACAGATGGATGAAGGCCAACTTGGGTATCCAAATTCTAAAGCCCCACTCCTAGAAAATAAAATAAAATAATATTTTCAATAACTTCCCAAGTACCAACAATAATGCTCACCTTTCATGACCGTTACAAGATTCTTCACTAAAATTAGTCAATAACTTCCCATCGAGTTGTCATAAAAACTATCAAAGAATCTAATAATAATGGGCTGTCACATGATTTTGGAGGTTACAAATCCCATCATAAGAAATCCCACACCTCATTTTGAGATGCCAACACCAACAATTAATAAAATATATTTAATATTCAATTTGGCCCCAAACATATAAAATAAAATTTTTGAGGGTCTAAAATAATAAAATTATTTCCCTTTCTCCTTCTCTAAGCCCAAAGAAAATATTGTAATGGACACTTTGTCCACAAAATAAAATTAATTGAAAATGGGACATGAAATGTATTTAGGGGGCATTGTTAAAATAAATTATTAAATCATGTATATAGGCAATATTGAACAAGAATAATTAATTGTTATCAGTGTTTAATACATTTATCAATTATTTTTTGGTTGTTGGTTAGTTGGTCAGTTTCTTAATGGACTTTTTCATGTATAAATCTTCCTCAAATCAATAATAACATTACTCTTTGTGCACCCGTTTGCAATTATATCACTTTTTTAGTATGCCAATTTTTGGTTTGAGTCCAAGTTTTTGAACTGTGATTAAAAACCTAGTTAAGCCTTATCCCTTGGTTACTAAGCAAATTCATGTAACTTCATGCATAGGTGAATATAGTGGTCTGTAGAATATCTACATAAGTTCACCTGATGGTTGTGGTGTGCATACTACCATACATAGTATATACTATAGAGGATTTATGTTAAAATTCTAAGCAGCTGTTTCCAATCATATTATGTGCAATTGTTTGATCTGCAGTAGTTATTTCACAAAGATAATCCACTTCCTTGCTGCTCTAATAAAAATTATTTATTACAAAGCTTCTTAAATTTCTTATAGAAACTTACAAAGTTTGTCATATGTATCATGATCATCAACTCCAATGCGACATTTTACACTAACAGGAACATCAGAATTCGAAGAGATTGCTGCCATTGCTTCTCCTACTAGCTGTCTTAAAGAAACAAAAGGAATGTCAATGGTCTATTTATAGTATATATTAATTCAGCAAATTATAATACTTAGAAAAGTAGGTGTCAACACAATGGTAATTTTCTGGCATAGTCAATCATCTTAAATTCAATGCCTTAGGGTTAAGCATGAGTTGGGCACCAAAGCATCCATGACCAGCTACTTTTTCACTGGGACAGCCACAGCTGGTAACCATTAAGAAAGAGAAATCAGTAATAAGGTAAATTCAAATGCCTTAGAAGAATCATTCCAACATAATCTTGATAAAGAAAAGTATAAAAAGCCCACTTCAGATTGATTTCATCATAGCCATAAGTATTTGCAAGTTCAACTGCTTTTGCCAGGTTTGCCACATTGCTCCCTCCAATTTGAAGAACTATAGGATGCTGTGTCTCAGGAAATTCCAAAAATCTATCCTGAGCAAGAAGGAAATGGATCAATGACAAATAAAAACAAAGTAGGAATATAACATTGAAGGAGAAAATATTATTCCATCCTTAAAATATCATAGACTGAGATACAACATCAGTTTTTCAGCAAACATTAACAGAATCTCAGTCAAATATATAATCCATCTTTGTTTTGGAATAGTGGCAAAATAATAAGAAATGTCAAACTTGGTGAAAATAACAAATTTATGTTCTTGGTGGCAAAATAGACTATTAAAATAACTGCATTGTTTTTGTTTACTCGTATCAACTCTCTTACCTTAACTTTAGGAAGTTAATGATCAAATGATTCTTGCCTCAGGCATCTTGAACACATCGGGCTTAGTAGAGAGTGGAGTACGTGGTGAGAGTGGAGTGATGGTGAGTTTTTATAAATGTTTGTGTGTTTTTGTTGATTGCTGTAAAGAGTTTCTAAAAACAGAGAAAATAAATAAAAATATTGAAGAATGATGACAATCCTATCTTCCATTGTGCAACCCTTAACATTTAGATGGGTCAAGTTCCCCAACTTCACCATTAGTTCTCTAAAGAATGAAGATTTGTTCAGAAATAATGTTGTACCCAAATTTAAATTTTTTGCTTCATTAAGGCATTTTGTAAAAATGGTCAAAGTCTTGTAAAACTTGACAAAAAGGTCAGAAAATGGAAATTTGCACGTCACGCATGTTGGTCAAAAACTCAAAATTTTCAAAACCTAACGATCTAGGTCTCTTCGGAGTGACATTGTTTTCAAAACCCAAATCTCAGTTTTTTGTCCCTACTTTTTAGGAAATTTTCTAAAAATAGACTTTTTTGGGGTTTATTTGAGTTTCTTCTCAAATGGATACTGGCAAAATTTTCTAAAAATAGTAAGTTTCTAAAAATAGAATTTTTGTTTCCAGGGCTTAAACTGATTTTGATTGGTTGAGAATACTTCCTGATCAAGCTGGTCTAGTCAAAATCGTCAAAAAATCAGTATTTCTCTGGTGGGTCTATTTTGCTTTTTTCCAAAGTTAAAACAAGAGCTCTGAGGTCATTAATGGAGGATGGTCAACTGCCAGGTGTCAGATTCAAGGTCTCAAACACTGCACAGATCGAGAAACGGAAAAAGATGCTCGAGGAACAAAGAACGGAGGGGAATCTGAAAATCTTGAAAATTGTGAAAATGTGTATAACACTGAAGATGCTAGGCGCCCCTGTCCAGTCAAGGCGCCTAGCTATTCATGCCTTAGCATATTTTTCAGTCTCCAACATTCAATGCACAAGCAGCTACTGAGCACGTAGCGAAGAATGAAGAGATAGCAAAAAGTTGAAAAACTAAAATAAAAACTAAACTCTGGCAAATAAAGGTGCCCCAGCTAGTTAGGGGCGCCCAACATTTAAGGCAATCAGAAGTTGGAGTAGGGGTTTGTGACCTCTGAGATATCTTTCTCAGAATTCTTTTGGCTCCACAGTGAATCCATTAGTCGGGTCACTGGATCAATCAAACAACCAAAATCATGGATCGAACAAAGATGTTTCATAAAAGGAGCAAAATGAAAATCATGAAAAACCTCAAAAATATTCTAACTCTGGGATCCTTGGGCACCCCGGCTAGCCAAGGGTGCCTAGGGTTTTGGGAGGCCTAATTCAGTTTCTAGGGTTTGGCAAATTAGTACTCTTTTTCATAACTCCTTGGGCTTTCTAGTGGATATCTCAGCTAGACCATCAGATTCATCAATTGCCAGATATTGCAGATCATATGAAGACGAAGGCAGGAGGAACAAAAAACGACAAACTAGAAAGTTGAAAAGTTTTGAAAAATGGTTAACTTTGGCAAAGTTGGGCGCCCCAGCTAGCCAAGGGCACCCAAGATTTTGAGCACTCAAAAGCTGTATTTAGGGTTTGTAGCCTCTGAGAGATTCTTCTCAGATTTGATCATGCTCTACAATGAGTTCGTCAACTAGTTCACAGGATTCATCAGATGTTCGGAATCGAAGATCAAATAGAGGCATTTTATCAAGGAAAAGTTGAAAATCTTCAAAAAATGGCCAACTCTAGAGGAGCTAGGTGCCCCTGTCTAGTCAGCACTCCCAAGAATTCATGCCTTAGCCATTTTTCAGTTTCTGTCATTCGTCGTTTAAAAAAGTGTATATGTACAACGTTTTTGTTTCTGGATTGACTTCAAAGTTTTAAAGCTTGGGGAATAAAGCGCTTTTTCATCTCAAACTTCATTTAAGAAGGATTTTGGCATTTATTCTTCATATTTTGCAAATTGGCATCTAGAGGAAGAAAAGTATCTTTTTCTTTTCATCAAGATTTGGAGGCTCAATTGGAGTGCCTTTTTAGTGTTCTTAATGGATTCAGGATTGGGAAGCATAGAGGCACGCTTTTTCATGGTCCGATCTTCTAGGGCATCGCATTTCAGAAACAGGTGATTAGCTTTTCAATTTTCATCGATCTAGGTCCATCTAATTTTTGCTCCTCTTGAAGATTGAGAAATTTATATTTCCAAAAATTTGCTTTTTTAGGGTTTTTTCAAGAAACCCTTAACTTTTCAAAATTTAACAAACTAGGTCTCTTCAAGACGTGCTTGTCTATAAAGCCTAGGTCTCAGCTTTTTTCGAGAATCCGTTTTTCCGAGAAAAATCAGCAACTTGTTTTCAGCAGTTTGCACAAAACTTTTCCAAACATAGGCATGTTCACAATCAAAATTCAAGTTTTCAAACATGCAATATTCTCCAATAGAAATCGACATTCAAGGAGGCAGTTACCAACTTGGCGTATATGGTTTTCCAAATTAGCCATGAATGAGTTATCTTTTCGGGACAGCAAAGATTTCCAAAGATAGAATTAAAGCAACAGTTAACTCGATGCCTTTTCTGAGTTTTCTTGCTATTCTTATCTCACGCTTATCTATTCTTTGAGAAATAGGAAAAATCAAGTTGTAATAGTTGGAACTTTCCCTTTTTTTTGCTTTCAACAGGTTGTTAGTTGTCATGTTTTAGTTTTAGAAATAAAGCTTGCATGTTGGCAAGTCTAGTTGTAAAAGCAAGGAGATTTTAGGGTTCCCTACTCCTCGCTTGTGTATAAATAAGGGTTTGCCCATTTTTCTTTAACCGTTATTGTGATAGCAAATTGCTGAGCCTACCTTTCCTGCAAGTTGTTATTCAATGTTTGTTCACTTAGTGTAAGAGCAAGCTTGCATGCCTGCCTTTTGCTGCAAGTTGTTGTTCAATTTATGTGTAATTTGTGTCAAGTGTATTCTGGTTTGATCGCAAAACTGTAAGCCTGTTATTGCTACAATCCTGTTGTCCCAGAAGTGTAATCGTTATTTGAAATTTGAGAAAGGAAATCATATGCTTGCTTTGCTGCTTTGATCTACTACCTCGGGTTTTGTTTTATGTGTTCTGCTTATATTATCTTTATTTCATCTTGCATCAAAAAGTACAATGAGTCTTCAAGTGTGCGTTGGAAGAGAGTTTGTTTAAGTATCTGTGTTGAATCATTCCTTGTTTACTTTTAACTCTCAAGCTCTGAGTTTACTTGAGTTGTTAGAAGCGTCATTAGTGTAGGCCTAGTTGTAATTGAAATTCTAGAAAAGAGAAAACCTCAGCTACGACGCTAGAGTTTTATAACCTTGTGCTTTAGTTGAGAACAAAAAGATTGGCAAATAGTTTAGTTTACGTTCTTTAAGCATCATCAGCAAAGAGGGAGCTTCCCCTCCTAATTTGAAGAGAAATTTACCTGTGCATAGCTATCCGTTTCTAATCCGCATTCCAGAGATGTAAATTGAAACTCCAACAAATAACAAGGGTGTGGTGTCGAAGAAAATATAGGAATTGTGGGGAAAACTTATATT
Source organism: Sequoia sempervirens (assembly GCA_007258455.2). Lineage (NCBI taxonomy): Eukaryota > Viridiplantae > Streptophyta > Pinopsida > Cupressales > Cupressaceae > Sequoia > Sequoia sempervirens. The sequence goes on along the minus strand of VDFB02000007.1, from coordinate 28,692,086 downwards.
TATAATAGTGTAGTATATCTTTATTAATTAGTTTAACAATTATAAATATTAATTAGTTTAATTAATAAATACATATTAATGTTGTTTATGGGATGGTGCGATGGTTAAATCATGGTATTGCTGTTGTAGTTACCAAGGTTCAAACCTTTGTTGGGCCATTACAATTGTGAGCATTGTGCCTTCACTAATCCATTGTGCTAGCAGGTTTGCACCTTTGCGTTGAACTTGTTGGTATTCATGTTGGTGACTTTGTGCTCCAAACCCTCATTGGGCTAGTGTGCTCACAAGCTTTGTGCCTTTACCAGGCTACTAAGCTCATGGATTTGGACTATTCATGTTAACATAATACATTCATGCCAAGGATAAAGTCCCCCATTTGTGGCTTCATCGGCTTGGGCCAAACTAAAAATTGCCATGTTATCAATCAAAAAACAATATACGCGCGCGCACACACACACACGTGTATGTATGCATATACAGATATTGTTACATATGTATAGATATATACATATATTATTATATTTATCTACGTATATCTATTTGTATTATAAAAAGCATATATGCATAGATACACACACACACATCTGTGTGTATCTCTATATGTACATATATAATTGTATGGGAATAAAATAACGCAAGAACTAAAAGCATAATTATCATGTTCCCTTTTCAAAGCAAAAGGAATTAATCGACAACCCATAGCCTATTCTTTTTTCCCATAGGCTAAGGGATGAAATAAAAATAATAATAATATTTTAAGTAGGCCCATTCAATTTATTTTCAAAAAGGCAACTTAAATATTATTATAGTGCCTATCTAATGTTTAAAGACACTTAATTTAATATGTAGTTTAAACAGTTTTGTTTTTGTAATTTAAATAGTATTTTAAGTACTTGGAGGGAAAAAGTTAGTTCAAATAGAGGGCCAAAAAGGCAACTATAGGAGAAAGGCATTGTTCAAAGTAAATTATCCATATTTGACATTTCATTTTCCTTCCAATTTAGAGTTTGAAGCATTCAAGGATGAAGACCCTTTGTGTGGGAGATCCAGAGGATGAAAACCCTTTTGGTTTCCATATTTGGATTTGCAAATGAAAACACTTTTGTCCAATCGAAGTGATTCTATCCAGGAATCACTTTTGGGCTGAAAGATTGAAGCAATTTTCAATTTGCTAGAGTGCTTCTACATTGTAAAAGGATTAGATTTGCAGACTTTTAAGGGGAATATTGTTGTATTTGTGAGAATTTTCAATCATTGATTGGTTGTTTCCAGCTTCCATACCAATACTTCTTGCCATCACTGAAGTCATATATTGCTAACTTTAAGAGTTTCAAGGGTTCAAAGTGCTATTTCAGATATATTGCTGCTGTTGGAGGATTTGAATTGTTGTTTTCTGTCATATGCTGCTGATATCTCAGCCTTAATTGTTGTCCAAGAGTTGTCATACAATAGTATGTCTCCTGTAAGTGAATTTGCTGATTGTTCATGAGATGGAATCAACAAAGTATTTTCATAATTATTTGCAGACTTATTACACGTGTTGTTTTAGGGTTTAATGTTGTTGCAAATGATTTGTTTCCAATTATTTTGAGCTACCATTATCATAGAAATCAGATCTGCTATGTATGATTGAATAATGAAGTTGTATGAGGGTTTCAGATTAAAAAAAACCTATGAATAATTCAGATCTATTATAGTTGGATATTTTGCATTTGAGTTTCCTAAAATAATATCAGCATAATGAAATGTGGGAACTGTTGTTCGTAGTTGAGTATATTGATTGATAGGGGTTCGCAAGTTTGTTATATTGCTGATCAACATTACTTTCAGTAGGATTTAACACTTATATCTAGCATTTGTTCATCATTTCTATGTGTACATAATTATCAAATTGTCTATTACCTAAGGTTGTCCAATTGGGGACACTAAAGTGGTATCAAAGCTTTGATCTTTCCAGCCTATAAGGTATTTCATGCATGCTAGTGAAAGAATCCATGACAAAAATAATACAAGCCTTGCAAAATATGAATCAAAACAAGGCTACCCATAACAGACTTATATTTCTTCAAGCAAAGTCCATACAAAGGGAAGAAAATACAGATCCTATTCAAGAGATGATATAAGGGATGTGGAAAAGTACAAACTTGAGGCCAATTGAACCCTTGAACAGTATCAAGAGATGCTTGATAGATTCAAATCCCAAGTTCCCTTTGATGAATATTTGGAGTTAATCAAATTGAGGTTTCCAAATAAAAGAGATTTATATAACTATGTCATGTCCCTGAAATTGTAACACTAAAATAGGAAGTATTGAAATGCAATTTACTAAATACCAAAAATATAAATATAAATAATTGTAATTTAAATATTATTCTAATTATAATTATCGCAGATGATATTATAATTATCAATATAAATTATTAACAATATAAAATCAATATTAAACAATTTAATTATTAACATAATTATAAGCATCATAATATAATATATAATAAACATACAATAAATTCAATTTATATTAATATAAAATATGTAATATAAAATAATATTTATAAAATACGTGAGCAAATGCCTATTAACAGCAGCGCTTGGTAAAAGTAGCGATTATGAACAAAGGCAGAAACTTTAATAAGCATAGGTTTAAAGACACAACTATGACTTAAAAAGCAGCGGCCATGTAGAAGACTTTGACTTAGTATAAGCAGCGGTGTCTTAAGTCAGAAAACAAAAGATTAACAAGGCAGGTTTGTAATAGAGGGACGTGCCCCTTTGAAAAGTTGTTGCTGTTAGAAAGGGTGTCCCTCTTTAAAGAGACAAGGATATAAAACGAAGGAATTAGGAAGAGAAGAGGTATGGTTTTTGGGAGGAAAAAAAAGGGAAATAAGAATAAGGGATCTGGGAATAAGGAAGAAGGCAGATCGACCAAGCAGAGATAACAATAGGAAATAAAGCAACAGAATATTATAGGCACATCAATCCACAAACGAATAAAGCTCAGTCTGAAATAATTATGTGAGATGATCGATTGGAAAAAGGAGATAAAAGGGATGAAGGAATAGAAAATGAATTTTGAAATATATACTTCCTGAGTGTTCAAGCAGATCAAGAGATATATGCAGATCTTAGAAATGTAAATACAGATTGGATATAAAGGGAACCAAATCAGCAAGTAAGTATAATATGGTTGTCAATATATATAATGCATGTTCATGTAAGGGTGAGTATTCTAGATTTAGAAATAATTAGTAATGATTATACATGTATAAATATATATTTGCATTGGTGTTTTATATTTGATTATGCAATAAGGATGCTTGCAGCAATTATTGAGCCTTATAAGTAATTAAGGTGCTTTAATATAAGATGGGAAAATAGATTCTTATTTGATTGATTTACACTAATGATATCTCTTGAGTGCTAAGAACAAGGAATCGATTGGGAACGGAGTAAAGAGATCTGCATAGCAATTCTAGTATTAATATGTATTATTACTCTAGACATGGATCTAGATATTGCTTATTTGATTATTACGCACTGATCTCTGTAGTATGTTCATGATTACAAGTGTTCTAAGAATAGATTTGATATTTACTTAGGAATCAATGATAAGTGCAAATGTATTGGACTGCTTAAAGATTGTCTTTTGAGTGTTTGCAAACCTACTAGGGAGGAAGGGCCTGAGAAAGGTGGTGCCTAAAAACCCCACTTAAGATCCATCCCCAGAACCCAAGGCAAGGATGGGCCATGGAGAGGTGGAAGTTCCACTTAAGGTTCTACCTAGTCCGAAGGCATGGGTGGGCCATGGAGGGGTGGAGGTCCCACTCAAGATCTGCCACAGCCATGGAGGGGTGGTAGGCCCAAAACCACTTATAAGCTCGCTGGCTTCCCCCTAGTAGGTTAAGTGTCTTCTAAGGTGATGACGTGGGTAGAGAAAGCAGGTACAAGTGTTTCCACTAAGCACACCACTCTAAGGGTGGAATTGTCTTGGTTTGGACGTTCCTACCGCTCAGGGCCAAAGGGTGGGTTGTCTTGATCAGACGCTTGTGCTCTTGGGCTTAGATGGATAGCTTCAGGCGGATCTACCCATGCCACTCCTCCTATGTCTTCATTATTGTTTTTGTGATTATGTTCATATTTGGATATCTGGATATTAATCTTAACAGACATATGTATTTGTGTGGAAATATTGTTTATATAATGAATGTAGATTTCAATCCAAGGTTACTTCAGTAGAAAGAACATTCATTTAAAAGAGAAGAAACCCTAAATCTAATCAACAAGCGAATTCTAGGGAAAAGCAAGACAAGGGACATTATAGTGGTATCAAAGCATCTTTCCTGCCATCCTGTGTGTGCTTGAGCTAGTTGCTTGCATGCTAAGCTACTTGGTTGCGTGCTTGAGCTGGTTGTCTACTTGCTTGAGCTAGTTGCTTGCATGCTTGAGCTACCTACTTGTCTACTTGAGCCGGTTGCCTACTTGTTTGAGCTGGTTGCTTGTGTGCTTGAGCTACCTACTTGCCTACTTGAGCTGGTTGCTTTTGTGCTTGAGCTACTTGCTTGTGTGCTTGAGCTACCCGCTTGCTTGTTTGAGCTATTTGTTTCCTTGGTTGAGCTACTTGCCTACTTGGTTGAGCTGCTTGGTTGTTTGCTTTAATTTTCGATTCATGTGGAGCTCATCATTGTGTCTACTTAATGCTTAAACTACGAAAATGTTAATGTTGTCTATCAAAATGCTTATGGGGATGGGAGGCACTAACAAATTAACTTATCTAAAACTGAATTATTATTAGTATTCAAATGCAATAATAAAGAGTTGTGATTATTTAAGTAAAAAGGTGTGGCTCCCTCAAATTTGTGATACACAAGAGAGCATTTTAACGGAAGAATCCAATTAAGAATAGAACCTTAGTTAACCTTGCAAGAGACTTAAATTAGGCACTCAAGAATAGGGAGGAGGTGTGAAAGGACGTGACTCCTAAAGGAAAAAGATGTTTGGAATTGTAATTGCTTGAGAACAAGCAATCTTGGGCGGGGAGGACTATCATGTCCCCGAAATTGTAACACTAAAATAGGAAGTATTGAAATGCAATTTACTAAATACCAAAAATATAACTATAAATAATTGTAATTTAAATATTATTATAATTATAATTATCGCAGATAATATTATAATTATCAATATAAATTATTAACAATATAAAATAAATATTAAACAATTTAATTATTAACATAATTATAAGCATCATAATATAATATATAATAAACATACAATAAATTCAATTTATATTAATATAAAATATGTAATATAAAATAATATTTATAAAATATGTGAGCAAATGCCTATTAACAGCAGCACTTGGTAAAAGAAGCGATTATGAACAAAGGCAGAAACTTTAATAAACATAGGTTTAAAGAAACAACTGACTTAAAAAGCAGCAGCCATGTAGAAGACTTTGACTTAGTATAAGCAGCGGTGTCTTAAGTCAGCAAACAAAAGATTAACAAGGCAGGTTTGTAATAGAGGGACGTGCCCCTTTGAAAAGTTGTTGCTGTTCGAAAGGGTGTCCCTCTTTAAAGAGACAAGGATATAAAACGAAGGAATTAGGAAGAAAAGAGGTATGGTTTTTGGGAGGAAAAAAAAGGGAAAAATAAGAATAAGGGATCTGGGAATAAGGAAGAAGGCAGATCGACCAAGCAGAGATAACAATAGGAAATAAAGTAACAGAATATTATAGGCACATCAATCCACAAACCAATAAAGATCAGTCTGAAATAATTATGTGAGATGATCGATTGGAAAAAGGAGATAAAAGGGATGAAGGGATAGAAAATGAATTTGAAATATATACTTCCTGAGTGTTCAAGCAGATCAAGAGATATATGCAGATCTTAGAAATGTACAGATTGGATATAAAGGGAACCAAATCAGCAAGTATAATATGATTGTCAATATATATATATATATATATATATATATAGGTGATATGCATGTTCATGTAAGGGTGAGTATTCTAAGTTTAGAAATAATTAGTAATGATTATACATGTATAAATATATATTTGCATATGTGTTTTATATTTGATTATGCAATAAGGATGCTTGCAGCAATTATTGAGCCTTATAAGTAATTAAGGTGATTTAATATAAGGATAGGAAAATAAATTCTCATTTGATTGATTTACACTAATGATATCTCTTGAGTGCTAAGAATAGGGAATCGATTGGGAACGGAGTAAAGAGATCCGCATAGAAATTATAGTATTAATATGTATTATTATTGTAGACATGGATCTAGATATTGCTTATCTGATTATTATGCACTGATCTCTATAGTATGTTCAGATTATAAGTGTTATAAGAATAGATTTGATATTTACTTAGGAATAAATGATAAGTGCAAATGTATTTGACTGCTCAAAGATTGTCTTCTGAGTGTTTGCAAACCTACTAGGGAGGAAGGGCTTGAGAAAGGTGGTGCCTAAAAACCCCACTTAAGATCTGCCCCCAGAACCCAAGGCAAGGATGGGCCATGGAGGGGTGGAAGTTCCACTAAAGGTTTTGCCCAGTCCGAAGGCATGGGTGGGCCATGGAGGGTCGGGGATCCCACTCAAGATCCATTGTGGCCATGGAGGGGTGGAAGTTCCACTAAAGGTTCTGCCCAGTCCGAAGGCATGGGTGGGCCATGGAGGGGTGGGGGTCCCACTCAAGATCCATCGTGGCCATGGAGGGGTGGTAGGCCTGAAACCACTTATAAGCTCCACTAGCTTCCCCCTAGTACCTTAAGTGTCTTCCGAGGTGATGACGTGGGTAGAGAAAGCAGGTACAAGTGTTTCCAATAAGCACGCCACTCTGAGGGTGGAATTGTCTTGGTTTGGATGTTCCTACCGCTCGGGGCCAAGGGGTGGGTTGTCTTGATCAGACGCTTGTGCTCTTGGGCTTAGATGGATAGCTTCGGGCGGATCTACCGATGCCACTCCTCCTATGTCTTCATTATTGCTTTTGTGATTATGTTCATATTTGGATATTTGGATATTAATGCTAACAGACATATGAATTTGTGTGGAAATATTGTTTCTATGATGAATGTAGATTTCAATCCAAGGTTACTTCAGTAGAAAGAACATTCATTTAAAAGAGAAGAAACCCTAAATCTAATCAACAAGCGAATTCTAGGGCAACATATTTTAAGGTGTTAAGCAAGAGAGATGTTATTTTGATATTCAAGATGTTCCAACTAAATATAGTGTAGTGTTTTGGGCAGGCTCCAAACATATTTGCACCCCTATATGCACAAAGGGGAGCTCACAAAGGATGAGATACTACAAGATGACAATGATTGGGTGACTTCATTGCTCGCAAGGAGATTGGAGGTCATTACACATTTTCAAGAAAAGATCAAATATACAGATTACCCCGACTACTTATGCCCCAAAACTTCCAACTTTCCCATGTCAACATCCCTTTCATCCTTTTTCTTCCAGGTCCCCGGTTTCCCCAATTCCATAGGCTTTTAGGATTTCCCTTCCCAAGTTGTTGTGCCTTCGTTCACCAAGTTCCCTGAGGTCCCACTTTCCTAATCACTTCTTCCTCATGAGCTTTTGGATTTCCACTTCCCTCCTTGCATTCTTTCCTAAGGAAGTGGTCACCTTGATCCCTAGTAGCCAGAGTATTAGATATCCTTGAATCTTGATTACCACTATATCATAGGCTCCCAAACTTTTCTATACCATTATACCTAAATAGTAGCTAGTATCACAAAATCGTAAACCCCACCACCTCAATAAGCTTCCAATTTTCTCTCCCCCTTATCATTGCAATATCTGATATGCCAATACTACGATCCCTACATCCCCTTCAAAGACGCTCATGGACTGTCAAACTTCTTCATCCCCCTCTTCAACTTGCGTGAAGTATCCCCAATCCCTAAACCCTACCAATTCAAAACTTTACAAATGTCTTTTCTTCCAAGGCAGGCTGGTAGCAATTGTCTCAAAACCATAACCCCCATCAACATAAACTCTTAAGTGAGATTTTAGAACTTCTTTTGCCTCACATCCTACGCTCCTACTCTCCATCATGCTTTCCTCTCTCAGACCTCTAAGGCTTTTCATACCTACTTTCCTTTGCTTCCCCATTCATCTAGCATCCCAATCTCTTGACCCCCAATTCCCCAATACCTTCATCTCGATTACCCTTTGGTAAGTGAATCCCCAAACCCCCTAACTTTGAACATTTGAAAAATTTAATGTCAACACACCTATTGGAAATTGCCTCAACGGCATCCCAACTCTCAATTCCTCGATCCCCTCTGGCAATTACTCATCCTTCAAGCATGAAAACCCTAGACCCCCACCCTTTGAAAGTTAAGCTCCACTTACTCCCTGTACTTCCCAATATGCCATGTGATGGAGTTATGCAACCACCCTAATCTAGCCAAAATGTTATTTGAATTTCATTTGGCATAGATCCAATTCCAAGGCCATGTGAAGACAACAAAGATTGATTTGGACAGCCTGAACACCATAAGTGTAACCCTCGGGTTCATTAACATATAAACAGCTATAGGACTACTTCTCTAAGTGTGGGATGAATTATTTTGCTGCCCTAGGGTGTCAACATCAGATTTGAGGAACATTTCACTGCAAATGAGCATGCTAGTGCAATTGATGCTTTGATTGGCATGCAACTCCAAGATGAAAATATGTAATAAGGGTTGGTTGTTGAGCCAATTTCTTGGTTGCACAATGTCCCGAGTTGTTCTAGGGAATCAACTAATATAAGTTTGGTTTCCAAGGGGATAGGGGATATACATTGTAAATCATAGGAAAGTATTTGATGAACACAATGCATTGCAATATCCCAAATGGAATATTTTCTAAACTTTTGCAATTGTCATAAGTAATCATGCATGCTTTGATTCCACTAAAAGGACCCTAACAAGAATTTTAACCACAAACTTGCAATATTTCTAATTTTTAGCTTGCAGGCATTTCATCAAACATTTTGCATACAATTGAATCTGAGTGTGTAATGCAATATTTCTTCGGCAGATATATTATATAAACTATTGATTAAATTCCTTAATGTCAGATCTCAATAACATGTTTTTTACTAAATTATTTAAATAAATATGCACTAGATATTATTTAACCAATCATGAACCTTGTTGTAAATTGATACAATCAGAAAATTCCTTACAGGGCTGTTAACATCACACAAAATATAAATATTAATCAATATAGATTGCTGACCTTTAATGTAAGATGATTGTCAATCCAATCAGCATCCCTCTAATATTCTTATCCCACTCCAATAGCTGTACGGCAATCTCTAACTTGGTATGGCCCACTAAATTATGGTACGGCAACCTAAGGAGGTTGCAGCTCCTCTTGTGAGGCAGCGACAGATATTACACAAGCCTTTAGAGGCTGCGATAGAATATAACAAGGCTTTTAAAGCCTTCCAACTAGCATCACTTCCCTTCTTAGGGTCAAACAAGGTGTACAACTCCCTTTTGAGTGTCTATGAAATGGTACGGCTGGGTATATCCCAGCAATATAAAATATGAAATTTTATTTATTTTCTCAAATGCACATAGCACACTGCAATTTTTAATCTGCTTCCACTCGCACACACATCATTGAAATTTCTGATCTATGTATATTCATTTGCACATACAGCACTTACAAATTTATAATTATCTGCAAAACTTTTATAAATTTGTACCTGTAAATCTGGCAAACCCTGAAAAGATATTTTGCTTCAACCCGATCTCATACTCCACACACATTCAGCACCAATGTGAATCCCATATGAATCCACCTTTGAATCCTTTCTACACACATTGTGACCCAAGATCACACAATATTGGCTAGGGAAGATTTTTCACTCCCGAAACTAATCTTACCTTAGAGTTTCGTCTAAGGTGGAAGAAACAAACAACGTTCAACAAGAAAATAGAGTTTCATAAAATAATCCGAATGAGATTCTTCTCCTCCAATTTCCCTTTTATAAGCACTTTTGAACTTTCAGGAAATAATAATTTTAATTTACTTTTTAATAATTAACATTTAGCTCCAAATAAGTGACTTTATTTTATTTTATTTTATTTTTTTGAGATTTAAAGTCACTTTAAAAATCACTTTTATAAATGATTAATATAAGTTGTCTTTAAATTCACCCTTTGACAACTTAAATATTTATTATTTAATATTTTAAATTGTTTTCCCACACATCCACCCAAAGCTGCAAAAAATAATAAAGTAGTCCAAAGTGAATTTTGATTATGCCAACATACTCTGAAGCTCACTAGAGATCCAACTTAATTAAAATTGATACTTTCCAAAAATGCAATATTCCTCCAAGACGTTTGGAATGCACCAAAAACGTCGAAACTACACCCGAAAAGAATCAACGGACTTATCTTGACCCGTTGAACACAACGCCATTACATCTCCAAGAAAGTTGGAGCTTCCAAAGATATTGGAATGACCAAAAAATGAGGACATTACATGCATGCAAATGGATGTCTCCATGGCAGGCTGTAATATTTAAGGGGGATTCTCAAACCTAGTTGTGGATATTCTTTTGCCACATTTCTTGACCTAATAATGAGGATTTGATTAATGTCATAGCATTATAATTCATTACAAACTACTTTTTAATGGTCTCTTTGTTTCATATGGGAATTGTTGATCTGTGATGGATTATTAAACATGCCTAGTTATATGAAGAGTTATTTATGATTTGTAAACATGTGGGCATTTGGTTCCATTTATGCTCTATGGGTGTATCCTCTTCTTCCTTGCAAGTTATGACTTTGTTGCCCAATGGAGTAAGTACCAGTATAGTTGTTGATAGGCCAAATATCTCTCATCTTAATCCTCTCTCTGTTCTTAGTAGTTTAGGATTAGATTAGGTTTCCCTTGCTTTCATGATTAAGTGATATAACCCAAGGAACATTCTAAGTGAGCACAAAATGTTAAGATTGTTAGAGAATGATGTCAAGCATGCCTACAAATTGCGCTTGTGTAGGTAGTGGAGTCACTAGTGAGGATATTACATATTGTTGTCATCTTCAAGTGCATATGAAACGTTGTAGTTATCAACCTAATAAGAGGTCTTACTAGTTAGTCTTTGGCCTAGCGACAAATCTTGGAGCCAAGTGTACATTGGGTATAGCTACAGATGTTTAGTCATGTTCATCATACTTGGTTAGATGTCATGTAGATGATACCTCTAGGAAATACCCTTTCGAGTTTAGCTGAGTCCAAAGATGAAGGTGAGCCTACCCACTCACAAGAATTGGTCCATTCATGCTGCCACCTATTTTGACATATCCTAGCCTTAGGTTTTGGTACAAGTATTTAGGATTTGTGAAAATGCATGTTTGAGATCACTGAGTGTGGTCCAAAACGTTGATGAAAAAACAGCACACAATCAAATCCAGAAGCAGCAAAACTTAAATTAACATGTTTGAGAGCCAACACAGCCCATATCTAGGAGTTTGCCAAGTTATACTCCCATCAAATATGCAACATTTGTTATAACCTCCTTTTCCCTACACATTTATTTCACAACATTCTCATCTTCTCAACTTTACTTAGAGTCGGCATTTTCTTAGCAGGGTTCTGGTTTTCCAATGGCAGGTCATGATAGATGAGCTAAAGGCAGCATTTAACATTTTTTATGCCTCTACACTGTTTTCTTCATATTGTATTGGGATTTGTATGGATGGGATCAAAGCATTCCGTCTTCGAGATTTGGGATAATTCTTGCAAGAGTTTACATAGAAATACTAAGAATAAGACCATAGTTGACTTCATGTGTCACATTTTGTTCAAAGAACTCTCTTTAGTGAAGACAATGAATCTAAGATTGAATGCTCTCACCATCTTCTACAAGGGTCAAATGTTGTATTGATGAGTGGAATGTGTAGGAGAATGTTGTAGTCAATCAATGTAATTTCGTGCATATTTATAATCAGATGAGATTAGCCTTACCTAATATCCAACCTTGAAACCTTCCTAGTAAGACTCCTGCACCTTAGTTTGATACTCTCAATCCATGTGCAAGTTTTGTTGTCTCTTTAAGGGGCAAGGCCTACAGCCAAGGAGGTGAGATGTAAGAATGCCCAAAGCAATTTCTTTTAAATGCAGAGCTCATTTTCGCAGGTAGACCAGTGGATGGAGGCATGGGGTGCTTGTGTTTGCACTTTGGCTCATCGGGTCCAGCTCCTGATATTGGTTGCAGCAGTGGTCCATTGTATATTGGTGAATTGATTTGGGTTGATGACATGCTGGGAGAAATTAGTCTTGGAGGACTTGACAAAGTCATGCATGGAAGAAGTCCTTTTTGCAGCAACAGACATTGTGGACATGATGTTGATGGTACCATGGGTCATAGAGGCTCAACAAATAGTGATGGTAGGCTTGAGAGAAAATCTGCATTCTATATGGTTGTTGATTTGACTGCTGACATGGCTTGTCAATCTAGCATTAGTTCTGCATTGGCATTGTTCTTTTTGGAGGGTTTCTAATTTAAAACCTTAAAGATCTATCATGTGTACCTTGGGTCTAATTGACGTGTGTTTTTTAGATGGTCCTTTATGAGGGCCTTAATGCGATTTTGTAGTACTATTAATTTTGTTGGTCTAGTAGCTAGGATGGTTGGGAAAAGAGATTGTGTACCCTTGTGATCACTGTGGGTATTGCCTATTACTTGGTACTTTCTAGTGTTTTTAAATGGAGGGCAAGGACCCATAAAACCCTCATTTACACAGCACAGAAAAAAGAAAAAATAATACTTAGATGCTACAAGACATACTAGACACTATACTTGTCTCATTAATTACAAGATATTTTGGCTTTTACAGAATTTTCCTCTTTTCCTAGAAATGTCTGACAGAAAACATGACATAAAGGGAAGCTACAAATACCAAGTTGTTCTTCTGATAAACAATAGTTTCTGCCACAATCATTTCAGTGTAGAGCCAGGCATGCTGAGAGATGAGACGTGCAAGGGTCCTATAATGATTATCAGTCCAGTCCATCATTGGAGCCACACTGCACAATACAACACCTCGGTTAAGAACATTTCACATGCAAGAAGAATATTCCCAAAACTAACACTTTACCTCTCTTTAAAAATCAAAATTCATTTTCAAAGCTGAAATTCAACCTTACATGTATCTTACCTGAATAAAGGAGGAAGACTTGTTTTGCTGCCATCAGCCAGACTTGTTTTTCTGCCATCAGCCTTTACAGTACATTTGAATAGCCTTGACAGACATCTAACTGTAGCAGAGATGAATTTGGTCGGGAAAAAGTGACAATCTGGTACTGAAGCAGAGCTTAGTAATCGACGAGGAACAATACAAGAAGCCTTCCTGGTATCATTGGCCAAAACCATGCAATGAAAGGCTGAAGAAGTTGAGCAAGGGGAACGATATGATAAAAAGTTCATCATGCTGTAAGGCCTTTGCAATACTCCAGAAACCTAATCATCAGAACAACATAGGTAAAAAAGTAAGGCATTGTTAAAGGTAATTCAAAACATTACAATTTACAACTTGTTTCTAATAAGTCCCCACATGATCTACTAGACATTGATATTAGTCAGCTTCTGTTAAGCATATGAGAGAGAAATATCAATTTAAGGAGCTGTAATCACACCTTTGCCACAAACAGAATCCTGGAAAAAGGGAACAATAAGAATGCTTTGTACAATTAGAGTCAAAGAAGAAGATCTAATGAAACTGAATGGGATATGGCAAAAGCCAAAAGAACGATAACTACTTTGAGAAAATAAAATAAAACAGTTGTTGTGGAGCTGAAATAAGCATATCTTTATCAACATAACTACATACCATAGTTCTAAAACTCAGCAAGTTCTCACCAAACTTGCAAGAACTCGAAAGATTTTTCGCTGGATGAGTAACTTGCCATAGACTCTCAAGTAACTCGGCAAGTTTTTGCCTGCAACTCACCTAGACTTGTGATTTTTCACCTACAACTCAAAATAAGAAAACCTTGTTAAACCTTGAATTTTTGTGTTTATGGTCATTTTTATCTTTAGCAATTAGGATCTTAGTGCCATGAATTAATTGTTGAGTGATTGAAAGAATTTATCGATAATTGGTTGGAAGCGACAATATTATGAGCAATGGTGTGTAATGTCCCCTTCTTGGCAGTAGTCTTTTCTGATGACCATCAACCTATCCTAGAGGCCCATAGGCTAGTCGAAAGTGGAAATTAGGGTTTCCTGTTTCTAGGAGGTTTATTTTGAGCTTTTAACGGTTTGCATGCAGGAGTTTTGCAAAGAGGTTTTTGGGTCTTTCTGGGTTTTCACTGAGCTTCAGAATGATGTAACATGCATCTGCATTAAGTGACTTTTCCGGACTTGTATTTTTAGTAAGTTGTGATGGCTGTCCGGTTTGTGCTTAAAATGAGTTTGGAGTCACTATTTTTAGCGGTATGCTACTTTTAGTAAGCACTATTTTTGGCAATGCTATTTTTAGCAGCAGTTTAACAGTTCAATGAAGTTTCTATTTCTGGCAGGGCAGAATTGGCAGTTTGGTCTTCGGCACTTTTAGAACCCATTTTGGCAAATTTAATAATTTAAGTCATAATATATTTTAATGTTATTCTTGGACCCCTATGCCTAGGCATGTAACTTTAAGTTGTTTTATGTAATGAGCCGGAATAACTTTTTTTGTTTTTCCAATTACAAATTACAATCAACAAGCACCCGTTAAGGTTAGCTCTAAACCAAAACAATGCGGAAAGCAACTCTAACCAAGGATGTACACCAGGATCCCGATGTTGGGCAAGGTGTGAGCATATGGTCAGAGGATCTGATGCAATGCAGAACTGGAAAGGAACTCTAACCAAGAATGTGTCTAGGATAGACGAGCATATGGTCAAAGGATCTTATGCATGCTGAGCTGAAACTAACTCTAACCAGGATGGCGCCGAGAGATGGCGAGCATATGGTTAGAGAGTCCCTAAGAACTACTAACTGAAAGTAAATAGGCGGCAAGCCAGCCTCTTCCACTTATTTAGCGGGAAGTACAATAAAGTAAGTAAAAGAGACAAAGGAGAATTGCCGATAGTACTACTGATCAGCTTACAATATGATAGAATGCTTGCCAAAGCCCAATATTAGAAGTTCTCCAATGCTGCAATATTATATATGATTTCCTCAATGCTTAACAAGACTCTCTAGACTCAAACACCTCACAACATTGCATTTATCTAAGACTGATATGACAGACCAGCGACTGAAATGAAGTAACCAGCAATACAACAACTCTCTAAAATGCACATAAATCACTCACCACACACCCAGAACTCATGAAACGAAGTGCAATAGTCTCTAATGACAATGGCGCCCAAATCCCAATGAAGAAACCTCAGCTTACTACTACCTATTTTTCTTGCACAGATTCCAAGACCTCTCTAGATGGTACGGCCCTCAAATAAGGGCGATTTGCCTTGGAAAAATCAAAGACTCCATAAAAAAATCTGCAAATTTGCTCAAATGGTCGCCCCACATAGAGAAATGGATAGAAGAAATGCCCAAAAAATTATTATTTTTATTTCATGAAATATGAGCAAAAACTACAATCAGCTATGCAAATCAACAACTCCAAAATATGACTAGAATGCAAGGAACCTGAACTAAGATGCTAGGAAACTCAAGTACAATGCTAAAAAACTCAACTACAATCTACCTCTCAACTAGTTGCTATCTTTCAAGCAAGAAGTTGAGCCAAGCTAGGAGGTGTGCTTTCCTCGAAGCAACTCTGTCACCATTTCGGCAGCATAACTTTACTAAAAATATGAGATGATGAAATGAAGAGAAGAAGGCCTCCTTTTATAGACTTAGCATAGCATCTCCAGAAGCTTCTAGAAAGTGCACCCTTTTTCAATTTTGAATTGACTTCATTTTCCCTCCAAGAATGGCGTCCCTCTTCCCAAGGCAATATTTCATTTTTAATAAAATATAAAGCTCCTTGAAGTTGGCGTCCCCCTTTAAGCATCACATAATTTTGGCCTTGAAATATTTAATAACCTCCTGATGAGGTATTCACCCTTGAAGTCCCCCTTTTAAAACAACTTAAGGTGATGAAGCTAGGCCAAGGGGTCAACATTAAAATATAACATTATTTAAATCAACTTACTTACCTCTCCACAAAATGCATCCAAAGGCCAAAAATCAAATTACCAACTGAACTAGTTGAAGAAGAGAGCCAACTGCACTGAAATCCACAGGGCCACTGCTAGAAATAGAATTTACTAAAAATAGTAAATTCATGAAGTTGCTCGGATCACCATACAAGCTATACCACTGCGAAGCTCTCTGAAAACCCAGAAAGAATTCGCAATCCAAACACCAAACTTCAAGCAACAACCTCCTCAAAAATAGGAAACCCTAATTTTCACCCTCGGAGTAGCCTACGGGTCTCCGGAATAGGCCAACGGTCAACTGAATTGATCACAATCGAGAAGGGGGCATTATAGTCTGCCCTCCCCGAGATTGCTTGCCCCAAAGCAATCGCAAGTCTGGATGCTGCAGAATCTCCTCATTCTCCCAAGTTGCATCCTCCAAAGGCAAGTTCTTCCACTTCACCAAGTATTCTTTGATTGTTCTTCTCCTCAAAGAATGCTCTCTGGAATCAAGGTCAACTGTCCTTCTTCGTCCAAGGGAGGCAACTATGATGAAGCAACAACATTGTGTCCAAGTTCCTTCTAGAGGCGAGACACATGGAAGACATTGTGAACCTTGCTACTCGATGGTAGCTCCAACTCATAAGCCACTACTCCAACCTTTCTAATGACTTTGAATGGCCCATAGAAACGAGGTTTCAGCTTCTCAACTCCACTCTTCTTGAGAGTAGACTGTTTGTAAGGCTTAAGTCGAAGATAAACCATGTCTCCAACCTCAAATGAACGCTCAACACGATGCTGATCAACGTACATCTTCTGCTGATTTTTTGCTATCTGAAGGTTGTTCTTCAAGGACTTCAAAATATCTTGACTTTGCTGCAACAAATCCTTGGCTTGAGGGGCTTTGATATCACCAAACACCAAATCAGCAAAGCTAGGAGCCTCATAACCATAGAGAGCCTTGAATGGAGACATCCTTATTGACATGTGGAAGGATGAGTTGTATCAATACTCCCCTAGGTGAAGCCATTTTACCCATGCCCTTTGCTGCTCTGAGACATAGTTCCTAAGATAACCTTCCAACCATTTGTTCACTATCTCCGTTTGTCCATCAGTTTGAGGGTGATAACTAGTGCTTGGAGTAAGCACCATAACACTCATCTTGAAAACTTTTTGCCAAAAGGTGCTTAGGAACTTGCTGTCCCTATCACTTACAATGTTTTTTGGCAACCCATGCAATCTAAACACTTCATGGAAAAACAAATCTGCAACTTGAGCTGCTAAGAATGAGCTAGTGATGGCAAAAAAGTGAGCAAACTTTGTTAATTTGTCCACTACAACATAGATACAATCTTTGCCTTGAACCTTTGGCAACCCAGTGATGAAGTCCATTGATATGCTTTCCCATTTTTGATTGGGAATGGGAAGAGGTTGCAGCAGACCAGCTGGAAGAGAATGCTCATTTTTGTTCATCTGACAAGTGGAACACTCCTTGATGTAGCGTTGGACTTCCTCTTTCAGCCCCTTCCAAGAAAACCTCTCTCGAATCTGCCTATATGTCTTGAAAAAACCTTGATGACCAGCAAGTGGGATGTCATGGAATGTCATCAAAATCTTCTTTTTGAGCTTAGAATCAGCCACCAAAAAGATCCTTCCCTTGTAGTGTATCAAACCATCAACCACTTTGTACCTTTCATCATGAAAAGTACCTTCAATGACGTTGGTTGCAAACTGATTTTTGGCATAATCAGCAGGCAACATCTCCTTCCAATCAGCAGTAAGCTCACACAATGAGCTCAAATGAGGCCTCCTAGATAGAGCATCTACCACAATGTTGTTTTTCCCCCTGACATACTCAATGTCAAAATCGTAAGCTTGAAGCTTACTCACCCACTTCTGTTGTCTTTCGTTCAAATCCTTCTGATGCATGAAGTGCTTGAGAGTCGAGACTATTGTGATCAGTCTTGACCACAAACTTGCTCCCCACCAAATATTGTTTGAATTTAGCTAATGCATGCATGATTGCAAGCATTTCCTTGTCATAGATAGAGTACGTCCTTTCAACACCCCTTAATTTTCTACTTTCAAACACAATGGGATGCTTATATTGCATCAAAACAGCCCCAACACCTTCTCCGGATGCATCACACTATAACTCAAAAGGCTTGGAGAAATCCGGTATGGCCAAAACCAGACAAGAACTCATGATCTTCTTGAACTTATCAAAAACACTTTGAGCCTTTTCTGACCAAAAGAAAGCCCCCTTTTTAGTGAGGTCAGTAAGAGGAGCAGCACTTTGAGAGTAGCCCTTCACAAATCTTCTGTAAATCCACAAAGACCCAAGAACCCTTTCAAATGAGTCAAGTTCTCTGGAGGTGGCCAATCAACTATCGCCTTGATCTTTTCAGGATCAACCTTCACCCCATCAACACTGATTATGTGTCCAAGGTAGAGCAGCTCCTTCATTCCTGTTGATGTGATTTTCGTGACCGCACCAACACAGAATAAAGTTTCCCAATGGATACTCTATCCTCTCTTGAACAAAGTTTCCTGCATGCTAAGATTGCGAGATAGATCATGCATTTAACTCCAAGGTTCCTTCATGCAATAGAATACCCTCAGTTGGCTCGATGTGTTTTGTTGGTATTTCAAAGGGACTTACACAATTGTTAGGCAGCTGACAGCAGATAGCAGATTAAGGGCTTCACGTGACTCGAATGATTTGGCAGGTAAGTGCAAATTTCCTAATGCTAACCAGAAATGAACTGAATTTAAAATGAGTATAGGGCCTAAGAAGTTTATGTTCTATCTAAGGACAGGACGTGGGATCAATCTCGACAGACTTCGACTAGACTTTGCTCCGCCTCACGTTGAACAACTTACACAAAGTTGGTGCAATCTTCAAAGGAGTGACAAGAGGTTTTCAAATTATAACTCAACATGTAAGTACCATCAGAACAATGCAAACAAACACATGAATCACAATCGAAGTTAAGTTTGTAATGTTTTCCAATTGACCACACAAGGCAAACTTGCCGTCAACAAGCCGCTAGTGGTATGGATAAAAATGAAGTTGCCTCGATTAACACCACAAATCCACAACTAACATCTACTTGCATAAAAATGAAATTACGCTACTTTAAGCTACGTAAGTAGAAGGGATGAAGAAACCTTGCTAACTGCTTATAACAAAGATGAGTTCACCATTCAATGAATGATCTTTTATTACAATAGTTTTTCGCAACAATCTCTTACAAAGTTTTCAAAGGAAAACTTTCCTTCTCCTTCAAACTACGCTATGCTAAGCTCTACTCTCTAGTCTGGTCTCTAAGCTCTACTTCTACTCTGATCCAATGTCTATCTAATGAATTACAAATGAGGGGGACTCCCCCTTTTATAGATGGCCAAGTCCAACGGACAGCCCAGATTATAATCGACTGGATGGCCCAGATCGTGCCACCTCAGCCCTAAACAAGATTCACCCTAAAAACCGCCACAAAGAGGAGTGGGGCAATAAATGAGCAATTAATGGCCACCATCCTTCTAGAAGATACCTGTTTTGAAATGTGTTCACATTGTTTCAACTTCTTGGACAGACTTGATCAAACAGCTTCCACTTCTGACATGGCATGCACGTTCTCATTTTGAAATTCCAAGACTGCAACCTCATTCTTCTGCTCGACAATGATTTTCTTCTTGATGTTGTTCTTCAACTTTGCTTGGGCTTCCATTCTTTTCTCTATCTTGAGTTTTGAAAACATTTCCTCTTTGCCACTTGATACTAGGTCTCAACACTTAGCCATTTCTTGCAACTTTTCTTCCTTCGAGGTTGAAATGTAGTCTTGGAGTACTTGCTTCATCGCTTCAAGTCATCGTGCTCCGGTCTCGGCGTTCATCCTACAAAACAAACAAAAGGAAGAACATCAAAACACTTCATAATATAAATTTACCTTACTTACCTGATTTTCATGCTCCAATCTTTGAGGTTTGAGCGATCTCCGGAACATTTCTCTTCTAGGAAACCGTTCTTTCTTCATAACTTTTCAACATCTGCATGCCATCTTGACGCCTTCATCCTAATATTTGAGTTTCACTTTAGCTTCACATTCTTCATGCCTTAGACAAATTTCATCTTCCTCAAGGGCGTATCATAATTCATTTCATCAGCTGGATCGATGACGACTTTGATTTTATTCAACTCTGGCTCAAGAAGATTATCATCACGAAGAATTTGAGCAAATTCACCTAGGCAGTCAACTTCAAATTCATCATCTGAAGCATTTTTCCTTTTGAAAACACATCTTATCCATTTTGCCTTAGAAAATTTAAATTTCCCTTAGAAAAAATATCATTATTTCAAGTGTCAATCAAAATCTCCATCCTGAAAGCCTTGGCGAAGTGCAGAAGACACTAAAATCCATTTCTCGTTGACAATCTTCAATACCCAGAAGAAAATTTTCTTCAGAACGTGTCGAATTCATGGGTATACAACGAACAGGTTCATTTAATTTTTTGATTTTCAACCTTAGAAAAATATTTTCAACAAATTTATTCCAGTTCTTCATCCCTGTGAGTATTTCTTTGCTCTAACTTGAAATTTCTCGTTGACTCTGTGCAGCTGGCATCATCTGACTTCATCTCCGGCAATTTTGTTCATGTCTTAGGAAATTTCATCACTTCACCAAACTTAGGCGTTTTTCCTAAGGAAGAAGATTTTTGTGCCTTAGAAAGATTTTTAAATCACTTAGCACATTTTGAATTTTGCCTTAGAAAATTTTAATTCATCTATCTCCAATCACTTTGCCTATGAAAAAAAAAAATTATTATCAACTCACTTATACAATTTAAAGCCTGGAGTGCATCTTGTATGTCATGAAGAATATATTTTTCTTTCTCAATGCCTAGCAACCTTGTTATTCACCTCACCTCATAGGCTTAGTATTTCCAACGCCTTAGCAATATTTATTCACCACCTTGCATTTTCAACACCTTTGACTCTTTTACCTTACATCTTGGCGCATTCAACACTTAGAAGAGGATGGACGCATTCTAGGCATGTAAGAGGATGAAATTCCTTTGACTTTTTGACTTTCTTCCTAGACATGGGCGCATTTCTTATGTTGAAGAGGATAGGCGCATATCATGTGTGAAGAAGGATAAACTTTCAACGCCCAACATGTGACCTTTGAGCTCCCTCGTTTTTGTCCTTACATGCCCTCATTTGGGCGCATTTGATCATGGGAGGTGGATGAAACTCTCAACGCCTTTGCTTTGGCTTCCTTTGAATCTTTGACCCTCTTTTGAAGCATGGGCCCATTTGAGACATGGTGAAGCAAAAAAAATATTTTGGGTACAACAAAAGGCTATGACTCTTGGCCAAATCATGAGTATTTAAGGAAGATCATATATCTGAAACAATACCATCATCTCCATATCAGATTTCGACTACTGAGTTAAGAATTAAATCTGATCTTATTCTCCAAAACCTATATCAGCAAAACAGCTCATAATATCTTTTTTCCTATTATATGCAAGCATCAAATAATCTGGATTGATATGAATTCATTGAGTTGGTATTAATACTTAACCAAATTGGGATGTACAGCAGAATTATATATCCGTTTACATTCATCTTAAATACATGAGTGCATTAGCATATTTGCCATCTTAAAGATTAAGAGCAAAATTAATAGTGAATCTATAAGGGACATTACAAAATTTGTGAGCAGTTTTATGAAAGTTTTTCCAGTAGATTGGTGAGGGAGTTTATAGCAGATTTTTGTGAAGGTATTAGGGGAGATTTGCAAAGCATATTGAAGCGGCAATACTCAAGAAGGCAAACATAATATTCGTTTGGAGGTTGGTGCCTCCTACTTGAAGAGGTCAGGATAAATGTGCCTCTCATTAGAAGAGATTGGTGTCTATTGTTGGGTTGGCACTCAGTTGTGGGGATTGGTGTCTCCAATGGGTTAGTACCTACGAAATTTGTAAGAGAAGTTGAATATAAGCAATATTTTTCCATGGGTTTTTCCTGAAAGGGTTTCCACGTAAATCTTGTGTTCTTGTGCTCTTAAATGTTGATGTTGTGTGATTGAAGTTATTATGGTTGATTAAGTTTTGAAAAATTAAAAGATTATCTTATACTAATTCATCCCCTTCCCCTCTCAGTATAAACATGTGCTCATCAATTGGTATCAGAGTGGGTTCCTTCAAGAATAGCCTAACCACTAGAAGGTAGATCCCAAAAGCACACATGGCATGTCAAGAAGGTTTCTCTCCAAATAGAGCCACATTGTTCAACGAAACAAACTATGCATTTTGGAGCATAAGGATGCCCACCTACCTAATGGCACTTGGATTTGACATTTGGCAATCGGTATTGGATGGTTGTGTTGCACCACCTTCTCCACCAATGGATCAAGCCAAAAAGAGGGCTAGTGAAAATAATACAAAAGCTATGAATGCCATTTTGTGTGGTCTATCGGAATCTAAATTTGTCAAGGTGATGCATTGCGGATCAGAGAAACAGATATGGGACAAACTTCAAAAAACTTATGAAGGTGATCAAAAGGTTAAGAAGGCCAAGCTCCAAACCCATAGAAGACAATTTGAGAGCTTGAAGATGAAAGACAAAGAGAACATTGCAGCCTATCTCCTTCTTGTGGATGAAATAATCAATACCATCCAAGGACTTGGTGAAGAAATTGAAGAATTTGTGATCGTGCAAAAGGTGCTAAAATCTCTTCCTTTGAGATTTGATGCAAAAGTTTCCGCTATTGAAGAAATGAAGGATCGAGATACTTTGAAGATGGACGAGTTGCATGGGATCCTCACAGCATCCAAAATAAGGACTAAGAAGTAGAAGACATTGAAGTGCAAAACCGCCTTCAAAGCCTCAAAGAGGATGAAGAATAAAGAACCTGAATCAAGTGATAGTTCAAGTGATGAAGAAGAAGCCCACTTCGTGAGAAAGCTCAAGAAAGGATCCGAAAAACACAAAGGTATGTATACTCTTAAATGTTTTAATCGTGGTAATATAGGACATTTTTCTGCTAAGTGTCCATGGGCCAAAAGTGAAAGTAGTGAGAGAAGAAGACTATAGCAAAAGGAAAGGAAGGAAACATTGTCATCACAAGAAGAATTACACATGAGGCAACCATGAAAAGGACTTCCGTAAGCATAAGGAGAGCCTCTACTCCAAGGAAGATAGTAGCTCATCCGAAGAGAGCAATGGAAGCATTTCCGATAGCGATAGAGAAGAGATTCTTTTCATGGCAATAGAAACAAAGGTGATGCCCCAAAAAGTGAAGACAAAGAAAAAGAAGAGGATTCAAAAGGAGAAGAGGATGCCGAAGTAGATTTGGAGGAAGAACTCAGTTGTCCCCTAGATGGGATCAAGAGGCTTAGAAAGAAGAATTCAAAGCAAAAACTACAGCTTCAAGAGGAATGTGAATATAAGGCGAAAATATCACAGTCTTGAAGAGTCAAAGAAAATGATCATCAATCTAAAAATTCAAATTGAAGCAAGGAGGATAGAAGAGGTGGTAAGAAATCAGCTAAAGACAAAGGAAGAAGATTGTGAGAAACTTGAGCATGAAATTGTTTCCATGAGGAAGGAATTGGAAAAGACTAATGATTAGTTGAAAAAAAGCTTGAAGTTTGAAAAGAGCACTGAGATTCTAGATGATCTTGTAAATTACAAAAGATCACCTTTTACCAAAACTAGTCTTCGCTTTGAAGAGAATCCGATGCCTAATAAAGAAGATCCCAAAAAGTCATAGAAGAAGATGAATGAAGAAAATCAAAGATGTGACGAACTATCCGTTGCGTAAATTAAAAAAATTTCCAATTTTACTCCAAACATATAAAGGTAACAAGTAACAAAGACATTACAATAAAATTTCTCCTTTCTTCATTGATAAATGCATACAAGTTACAATATATTTCCACATGAATTCCATTTTCATTGCAAATATAAATCAGAATACAAAAGTAATACAATTACATACATAGCTCGAGAGCTTTTGAACAAATAGAAGTAAGAAGGTCCAGGAGTCTGTCCTTTCAAATCTTGGTACATCGGCCGCTTGCTGTGGAGGAGAAACATCACTCGGGCGCTTTTCCGCCATCCACGGACTTATAATGCAATCCCCCGCACACCTATTGTTAGATAGATGGCCTTCCCTTTGAAGAAGAGATTGGTAGGGTATCCTTTAACGATTACCAACTGAGCATAGTGTTGTGTCCTACACAACTAGAACCTTGCTATTTCACAATCTCAAACTAGTACAAGGATCACAATAAACGGACAATGTAGTCTCAACTATCTCACACCTAAGTGGATGTCGTACATTTCACTACTTTGGCCAAAGTATTCTCATTCAGTACTTCGAATGAAGGTCATCTATCATAAACACTACTTAGGGCCAATTTGCCTTAAGGCTTCCTTACTCTACGCATAGGTTTGTCCTTCAATGGATATTACGTATCCCAGACATCCTACAATCATACTAACCTACTAGAAAAGAAACAGCTTAGCAAGTAAACTCAAAGTCCTCTCCTATTCCAAAAATCCATATTCTAGGAGTTACGCAAGCTTCACTAAGTTAATCTATTAACTTAAGCTGTGGATTGTACTTGACTCGATGCTATCATCCCCGTCCTAATATTTAGTATCTACTTTCACATACTCCTTATATGGAGTTCACACATATAATGCAATTCACACATTAATGCATCTCTAACCTTAATGCAATTCACACACTAATGTAAATAGGTATACACTTCAGAAAACATGCATAATCATTCCTTAAAGTAAATTACTTACATGGTGCAACATAGAACTACTTCTCTGTTCATCCTAACTAAAGTACTGAACTCAATCCAATTCCCTATCTATGCACATTCAGTAATTACTCTTTCAGATTTATATCAAGAAATACGTTCTAGAACATGAAAGGAGAAACAGCATGCCTGGTATAAGCCTTTCCCAATGATGATGAACTTGATTGTATTTGCAGCACTTCAGGCCTCCAACAAAAGACCTCCAGCAAACTCTTAGACTAGACTCTAACTTCTCAGAAATTGAACTCTTACTATGGATATACAGCTAAAGGGTAAACTCAGCTTCTCACTATGAACTCAGAAAATGTGATGATAGTAAACAGAAAATGACTCTCAGCCAATGGTGATTTCTGCTCTCAAAATTAATACAAATGCCCTTCAGAAAATATGAATTGCTCTCTAGAAAAAACATAAACTCGGATTTAGAAAAGTGATGATAAAGAGTGAGCAGAGCGGCTATATATAGAGCCCCTGCTCAACCATTTTCCTTCTTTACTCGCATGTAAACTGCTAAACAAGGTTTTGAACGTTTCAACTGCGAGATGTGGCGAGTTTTAGAGGTGAGTCGACCTCTTTTTGTGATAGCAATCAAAGAATGGTTCAACAATGCACAAGTAAAAATCAGAATCATGACACCTACAGGTGTCCCTCTCTTTTGGTGCAGATATTCAGCAATTCGGTTTGACGAATCAACACAAAAGAATTGGTCAAGGTCACCTGCAATCCATATTGCCAATTTACAGGGTACGATTGCCAAATACCCAGCTTAAACAGAGTTCTTCTGACCTGGTCATGGCATGAGTTCTCCAGGTCGCGCGTGTTGCTTCTCACGGCAATTTCATTCTTTTCATTTTATTTCCTCTTCCAAAGTTTTCATAAAGTTCCCAAAGAAATATTTCACTTTGGCATGATTTGTCCAAAAGTTCGATTTAGAATAAAAGACTTAATATTTCTTCACTTTGATTTAATTGGTTTCCCATAGTTCTCAAGAAATATTTAACATTGATTTAAAAATAAAGTCTTTCATTACCATGAGATGTATCGATCTCTATTTTAAATCAAATCAATTTAAATTATAAACATATATATATATTTAATTATATAATTATATATTTATACTATAGTTTTATTTTACTTTAATATATATGTATGTATATATATATTTAAATTTTACAATTTAAGTATGTTTATATATACATATATATATTTTGGTAAAAACTATAATATATATATATATACTTTTACATATATAAATATATACCCATTTACATATTTAATTGATAAATACGTATATTGCGAGCCAGTCAACATACTTTCAATATACATATCTATGTATATGTGTATATATGTGTATATGTAAATTCCAAGGCAATATTAAAATAATATTATTAATATCCATATATATATATATATATATCAGGTTGGTAGTGGGTATATATACATGTATATACATTTGTATATTTTCCTCTATGTACACGTATATGTAAGTATATTATATCGATGCACTCATACGAGCATATCCATTTGCCCTCATACGTTTGCATCGACATGAATATACCTATGGACACGTGTATATACTATATACATGTATACATGCCCACCTCCTAACCAGTAATGTAATATCATAAATAGTTACACAGATAAGCATCACTTATACATGCATTCAGAAGTAGACAAGACTCCTAATATCAACATACAAGCCTACGAATGACTTACCCATAACTCAACAAACTGACTTAGCTTACTCAGTCTAAGGGACGTGTGTGTATGCTCAAATGGTTTTCGTTACTGTTTACCCGACCAAGGTCTTCCCCGAGTGATATTTCTCCTCTGCCTGGAGGAATGGTCCTCTTACCTGCACACCATGAAATGACAACGGAAGTCATATGCTCACAACAAAGCAGTATACATAAAACATCACAAAAGTTAGAATAAACATTATTCAACATCTTACATGCAACATTCTGTAATGTCCCCTTCCAGTTGACATCTCTCAGTGCTTGAGATTAGCCTATTATGTGACCCTCGTAGGCTGATAGGGTGGATAGAGGGTCTGGTTGAGGTTTGGCTTGGCTTCTGTTGGCAGAATCATTCAGTTTGGTTTTCGTTCGGGGTCGTTCGGACATCATTTGTTTGACTTACTATTTTTAGTAAGTGGAGACACTCAGCAGAGCACCCCTGCTATTTTTAGCAGTATGGTTTGGTCGTATGCGGATTCAGTCACTTATTATCTGGCTTCAGACGGTTCGTCATTTGGACCTGTTTCGAGAGAGATATTAATATTTGTTTGCTAAAATAAATATTAATTAATTAAAGGCTTATACTATAAAGTTATAATATAATTAAATATTATAACTTAAGTGACTTAAAGGAAGGGGTCAACCAACATGAAGAAGGGGCCACTTTTCAATTATATTTTATAATTAAAAGTGCGTTCGAAACTTTGGAAAAATTAAAAGAAGAATTCGAACTTTATTTAAATGATGTTTTTTTTGAGAAAAGTCGACCCTCTTGAGAATATAAGGTTTTTCATTGTGAAGAAAGAGTATTATGTTATGAAATCGAATTTTTGCCAAGTGCTTCTTCTGATAACAGAGCCAAGGGTTTCAGTTTTCATTCTGCATTGGAGAACGAACCATCTTTAGTGTCTGCAGTTCAGAGGCTGTGAAATATCAGTTGATCTATTGCTTGTCAGAGAGATAGCTTCATCCAGAGGTTATCACAGAGCTTCACCATTTGAGTTATCTTCAGGGTTTTGGTTTGGAACTCTTCCGGGAAGGGTTCTTCATTTTAGGCGTCCATTTTCCAAGATCTGGACACACCATTCAAGGGCCATACAGATCCATTATTGCTGTTGTTGAGCCGTACTTGCTGCTGCAGGGCCGTACTTTCAAGTACAAGGCCATACTTTTTACATTGGGCAAAGCGCCTCTTTTTTGGGCATTCTGACTTCACCAACAGGGGCGCATATTCTTTTGGATTCATTTGCAAACATCAGACGGGGGGAGAAGTTGATTTCTATGATGGCCGTACCATTTCATGGGCATCTCAGGTTGCTGCAATAATTAGGTTTTTTCACATAAATGTTGTTGCTTTTTAATCTGCATGTTATCCGATCTCAGATGTAATAAGCCTAGAAGATCAATAAACAATCTGGCATCAAAATATCAAGTGAATTCCATCATTTCTAGCTTCGTAATATTTTATTTAATTTTTACAAGCAATTTCTTTCAAAATCGCATTTCATCTGTTTATGCAAAAAAACACAAAAAAAATCAAAACGCTCAAAAACAAGAAAAAAATCAAGCAGTTTCAGAAACAGTGAGAACAGGGGTTTCCACACATTCATCTAGGATTACATCAATAGAAGTAACAATCAAATGAAACAATCACTAAATGGTGACACATTCATATTGACAACAAGAATAGCATGTTTTATTCATCACATTGATTCAGTCACTACAATCAATTGCCCTATGCAATAGTAGCTATACAATCGAGGTGTAACAAAAGAGGCTATACTGATGTTATCAAGAGATCCATCAATAGTGAGAGCACTAAGAAGGAAGAAGATAATATCCCTCACAAGGACAATAAGGGTAACTACAAAAGATCATTTCCTTCAAGACAAGCGCACGTGACCAGGTTCCAACACTCCTATGGTTATTGTTTTTCATGCAATCAATTTGGTCATAAAGTAGTGTATTGTAGAGTTTGTGCAAGGAATGACTTTGGTTTCTCTAAGAGGAACTACAATTCATTTGCACCTCTATCGGACTACAACATTATGTGCTACAAGTGCAACAACTTTGGTCATACAACATGTTGCTATAGAAATAATTTTGCAAAACCTTCTAGACAAAACAAGGAGGATGTTCGTCACAAGCAAAAGGAGGAATCTACAAGAGTTTGGAAGAAGCAGGAGCAATAAAAGGAGAGATCCTTCTAGTGCAAACATCCCTTCATGGTATGTTGATAATGGTTGTTCAAGCCACTTGGCAAGGGACAAAAGCAAGTTCCTCACTTTGAAGGAAGTAAATGGAGGAGCCATGAAGTGTGGAGATAATGCTACAACCAGGATAACAGGAAAAGGCACTCTTAGTCTTGACAATGGGAAGACAAAGACTAAAAATGTGTTACATTTCAAAAGCTTGAAACATAATCTTCTAAGTGTGGGTCAAATGTGTGACCAAGGACACACTCTCACATTTCATGCTAATGGTTGTGAAATTAGAAAAGCAAGCACAAGGAAGCTAGTCGCAGATGCAAGTAAAACTGCGAACAATCTTTATATCCTTAGTGGAATCAAAGGAAAAAGATGCTACATGAGGCAAGAAGATGAGAGTTGGTTGTGGCAGAGAAGGATGGGACACTTGAACTTTGACAATTTGTAATGTCCCCTTCTCAACCCTAGTCCTATCTAATGACCGTTAGCCTATCTCAGAGGCCCGTTGGCTAGTTGGAGGAAAAATTAGGGTTTCCTATTTTCCAAGAGGTATCTTTTTGAGTTCTCAAGGGATACATGCAAGAGTTTGCCAGTTTGTTTTTTGGGTCTTTCTAGGTTTTTAGAGAGCTTTAGGGCGATGTCACATGCATGTTGATCAATGACCATTTATGGACTTGCTATTTTTAGTAAGTTACAACAGCTACCTGAAATGTGCTTAAACAATGTTTGGAGTTACTGTTTTTAGCAATATGCTATTTATAGTAAGTGCTATTTTTGGTAGTGTGGTTTGGCAACAATTCAACATTCAGTTTCTATTTCTGACAATACAGTATTGGCAGAAGCTTCTCCAGCTTTCTTGGAGTCAGAAATGCAAAGTTGATAACTTAAGTTATATTATATTTCTAATGTGCTTTTTGGCCCCCACGCCTAGATATAAGACTTAAGTTGTTTTTAACTTGTGTTTTCTCATGTGGATGTCCAAGTTGGATAAATTATTGCATTTTATAAAGTTAAATTGGCTAAGTGAAGTTGGACACCAAGTTTGGATGGTCAAAAGAGAAATTAAAAGGTTATTTTATTCCTCATATTTGGGCATCCCATTCTAGAGGGAAAAGGGAATTTGAATTCCTAGGTTTGAAGCCTATAAATATAGTACTCTCCCTCTCATTCGGTTATCTCATTTTTATCATAACGAAGTGCTGCTGAATTTATTTCAAAACTCTTGCTTCGAGGTTGGTATACCTCCTAGTTTCTTCTTCAGTTTTGAGCTTGCAAGATAGTTCCTAGTTGGATTGTTGGTGCTCCTTCATTCAGAGGGTGCAGTTGAGCTTCATTGGTGATGGTGTTTTTATCTACTTCAGTTTGGTGTGGTTATGATCCTTTAATATAAGTAGGGATAATAGATTCTTATCTATTTGATCTACATTAACGATATTTTCTAAGTGTTAAGGACAGAATATTGTAGACATCTCAACCAAGCAAAACAATAAAGTTCAGTCTGCAATCATTATCTAGTTGTAATAACCAACCCCAAATATTTTGTTTTGTTTTCCCCTATTTCTTTCCAACTGTTGTTTGTAGTTTTCCGAGTATGTGTTTCAGGTT
Source organism: Sequoia sempervirens (assembly GCA_007258455.2). Taxonomy (NCBI): domain Eukaryota; kingdom Viridiplantae; phylum Streptophyta; class Pinopsida; order Cupressales; family Cupressaceae; genus Sequoia; species Sequoia sempervirens. The sequence continues at coordinate 28,661,523 of VDFB02000007.1, read as the reverse complement.
TGTTTGATTATGTTTTTCACATGCCATTCATTATGCATTGATACCAAATGATACATATAACAAAGCAAATGAAAAACAACAAGAACTAGCTGGAAATATGCTTTAAATCACTTCAAACCAGATTTTTACAATAAGCTTTTAAGCGCAGATTACAACTATTATATCAGAAATATTTAAAACCTTCAGACCTAGAAATTAGAGCATAGCAGCAGCAAAAAAGACCTTCAAACCAGCAACCAGCACCAAAGAATGAGCCTTCTTTCTCCCTTAATCATGAATACACCAAATGCAGCAATAAAGGCCAGCAATACAAACCACAAACGCCTGATAGAAGTCAGGTTTCCAACTAAGTCACAACTGCAAAGAGTCATCCCTCTTCAAGGGGCAATTTTGCCTTATAAATTCAAATCTTTCTCAAAAAATGCAAACCCATACTCATTCTGATCGCCATGAAGAAAGGAGTCTTTCTGATCAATACCCATAATGATTTAAAAATCCTTCTCAAAGTTATGAGCCAAAATATGGGTTTCAGGTGCATAAACAGAATGCCCAAAAATCATTAAAATCATCACCAAATAGCCACTAAACTTCACCAAATCGATGCAATGTCATCACAAGCCAAAAACTCTCACTCCCACTTCAAAATGATCAAAAATCTTCATCTCAAAAGTCTGAATCTGCAACTTTGAAGCACAAATGAAGCTCCTATGTGAAGCCTCCAATAATCCTTCCTGATGTGGTCTTTCACACACGAAGAAGGGATTTTTGATGAGGTTTTCGTCTCAGCAAAGTCTGGTTCAAACACACAAACTTCCAAAGCTCAAAGAGAATGTACGGCCAAGATTCATATCCAAAAAACATCCATAAGAAAATAAGCTTCCAAATGAAGTTTTAAAGAAGCTTCAACTTAGGGCGACCAGGAAATCCCTAAAACCCATGCCAAACTTCAAGCATTTTGATTTTAATTTATTTTTAAATACTAGCCTTCATAAACATGGGCGCCCAGGAGGAGAAATAATATAATTTGATATTACCTTTAAAAACAACTTAAAGTTGTTGAGCTAGGCATCCATGGTCACTTTTTAAGTGTCCCCCTTATGTCCCCTTTAATTAAAAGATATAAAGTCACTTTAATAAAGCACACATTTCAAGGCTTAATTCAATTATTTAAATGATTTTATCAAAGTAACTTTACCAACTGAAAATGTTGCAACGATGAGCCTGACCAAGTCCAGTATTCCCAAAATAGGCTTACTATTTTTAGTAAGTACTAAAAATAGCAAGTGATGATCCAAGGGCTCAAACTGGAGAGAAACTGATGCCTCCACTGAGAAATGTTGCCGAGAGATAACCCAAACCGGGTCCAGCTAACCCTAAATGACTTACTATTTTTAGAAAGTCCTAAAAATACTAAAAATAGTAAGTAGTGCCCTAAAACTCGAGCCTGAGAGAACTGAGGCGCTCGAGAAGGCTCACCGAAGACTAAAGCACCGTACCTGAACCCCTACTAAAAATAGCACTTACTAAAAATAGTAAGTGTACCAGAATCAACCCTAACTGAAAGAGGACGTCATAAAATGGGGACATTACACTGGTAATATTTAGGAGTTATAAATTATAATACTACTGGTAATATTTAGGAGTACAAAGTATGGTCAAAGGACAATTAATAATTTATGCACATTAATATTTATTTCTATTAGTAACATACTCATAAATCTTTATACACTATTGATATGTTTATTTGTAATTAGGCATTTGATTATGCTTCTTATGTTTTCACCATGGTGGGAGGAGGATTGCAAGGGGAGTACAACAATGGGGCCCTCTTCTAGATACACCACCCAGAGGGGGGGGGAGACAAGATGAGCCCACATGGGCAATAGGGGTAGTTGCCTTTGTCTCAAAGTGTACTGCCTTTGGGTCTAGGGGGCCACCAGGACAACCATTGTAACCTCACCCTCCTACCATGGTGTAACAATACAAGGAGACCAATTATGGGAGGTGGAAAAGGATGATAGATGAGGGAATTGAGAGTCTCAGAGGTCACCTCATATGAATGGCATGCACCACATGAGGCCTTGAAGGCTACCTCATATGAATGGCATGCCCCACATGAGGGAGGAGGCCAAAATGCCCCATCAAAACACCCTCTTCCATGTGACCCATAATTGAGCGTTCCCATAATTGAGCGTTCCCAAGGTGGGTTAGTGATCAAATTAGCAAGTTTACTATGGAGTTACTAATGTTAATCATGATATTTAATATAGACTTACTAATGTTCTACTTGTTAGGTTGTTTTTGTAATTGATCTTTAACTTGTTTGCAGGAATTAAATCAAGTCAAGGTATTCTCTAAATCCATTGTTTGGAAAATTGATAATTTAGAGTAGATTTAGTATAATTCCTATTAGGGACATTACACCTTGGGAAGCATTCCTGAGTTTTAAGTGTTGGTTGGTCAAGTTTGGTTGCTAGTACTTGGACACTAACCTCTTAGCATCATCTGCAACTGATTTGGGGTCATTCGGAGGAGTATAGAGGGAATTATGAGTGTTTGAAGGTGTTTCAGGCTTGCTGATCAGAAAAAGCAGACTGCTGCTCCTTCATATCAGACCTGGTATCTTTGTCATTATTTCATATTTTATGATTGCCTTGTCATTGTAGTGTTTAGAGATGAATACCTAACACTTGGGCTTCACTGATGTTTGTTTTTCGCTTGATATACTGTGTTAGATATCACATTGTAATCACTGATCTAGTAGTACTAATCAGCCTTGTTACTTCAGTATTTTGTATCTCACTCCCAATGGATAAGTGGTTGAGTTTGTTGGACATGTTGTCATTGATGTCAAGAAGGTGCATGAACAAGATTAGTTTCACTAATGACAAAGACATAAAATGGAGATTGTTGGCAAGATTGAAAGAAGGGGAGGAGAAAAGTGCAGCGACAACTTCTGAGGAAGTAAGAGATATATGCGAAGTTATTAATAGATCAAAGGCCTTATACTCTATCTTAGTGAAGTGGAAGAAGAAATGAAATATAATTCTAAGAGGAGCAGATTTAAAGCAGTAAATCAATGAAAGATCAGTCATAAAAAGTGCAGACATATCAGAAATCTAAAAGTGATATATGCAGATTTGAATAAAAGAATATGTGCAGATCTTTGTGAAGAAATATATGCGGATATAGGAGGAAGATTATGCACTGTTGATGCTGAGATAAAGAAGATCTTGCAGTTACAGAGGAAGAGATTGGGCAGATACAAAAGAGAGATCTATGCAGATATAAAGGAGAAATCTATGCAGAGATAGAGGAGAAGATTGTAGAGTTGTGTGTGTGTGGAGAATGAGAGTATAAAGTCAGATCAGAAAATAAATTCTCTTGTGTGAGCCTTAAAGTGATAACAAACATCACAAAGGAGAATAGAAGAGTGAGTGGATGGCTGTGTAAAATCAAAACAGCAGATTATATTGTGTGAGAATGATGATGTGAATAGAGAAACAGAAATATACATCATTTGTGTGATTGTGCAAAAGCAAATTGAATATCTTTCAGGTCAAGCGCAGATTTAAGGAGGAGATCTACAGCTGTCTTAAGCAGATTTTATAAGAGTGTCTTCACCATATTTGTGAGGAAGTCAAAAAGGTTTAATATTGAAGAGAAGTTATTGCAGATATAGAAGAAGAATTTTATCAGATCTAGAAAAGAGTTATAGCAGACTTGGTGCAAGATTGAAAGAGATATATTTGAGCAGTATTGTCCATCATCCGTTGACGAAGCAACATTGAAGGTGAAACTTTGTTTCTGAAGTCATTATCTCTTGCTAAGTTGGTGCTTGGCAAGTGGGGGTTGGTGCCTACGAACTTTAGGAGTTGGTGCTCCTTGTAGGTTGGTGCCTACTATATCAAAGATAGGAGTTGGTGCTCCTTGTAAGAGTTGGTGATTCAAGTAGCTTGGTGCCTACATTCATTGTAAAACTTATATAATTCATAAATTACATTATTTGTACCGTGGTTTCCTCCCGTAAGGGTTTCCACGTAAAATCTTGGTCTCAACTTGTTCATATTGTTATACTCTTGCATGGTTGATATAGTGTTAGAGTTTAAAGTTGATAAAAGTTGAGAGGGTAAAAATTTGTTAATATACTGATTCACTCACCCGCCCCCCTCTCAGTATAGTATATTTTTGTGCTCTTCAGAGTTTTTGTTTAATTTTTGTTGCCCACTGAAAAGTGGAAGTGGCTGGCTATGCCACCAAGCATTTTGCTTTCATTTACTTTCCTGTAGCCTGCTAAAAAGTGGAAGAGGCTGGCTTTGCCATCTAGCATTTACATTTCCTCTATTGGTTGGCTTGTCGCCAATAACTCATTATACGTTCAGCACTTCATATTATTATCAGATCCCCTTACACTATATGCTCTCACCTTGCCCACTCTGGGATTTGGGTGATCAAAAAGTGAAGGGTTGCTTCCAAGTTTGTGATCTTTCATTGGCTAACTCTAACGGGTGAAGTTTATGTGCAAAAAAATTGGGAAAAAACTGAGGATATCTCACAATCTTGTGAAGATCAGCAATAAGCAAACCGGGAGGGACATGCCGAAGATTGCAAAGCCTCCTAATACTATCTACAAATAGTGTCAACACACAAAGAAAACAAGGACAAACTTCAAATCAAAGTAGTACTCTACATCAAAGCCTTTCGAACTTGTCCATACTAATCTATGTGGGCCAACAAGGACAAACAGATTACAAGGTGAGCTATTTTATGCTATTAATTGATGATTATTCCAAGATGACTTGGGTTACATTTTTTAAAGAAAAATTTGAAGCTTTTGAGGAGTTTAAGGTTTTCAAAGCCTTAGTAGAGAATGCAACTAGGCTAAGAATCAACTGCCTAAGATTTGATAAAGGAGGAGAGTTCAATTCAAATGAATTTGAAGAATTATGTGAAGAGCATGGAAAAAGAAGATGGTATTTAGCAATCAAGACTCCACAACAAAATGGAGTTGTTGAGAGAAAGAATAGAACAGTTCAAGAAATGGCAAGAACGATGTTGAACAAGTCCAAGCTATCAAACAAGCAGTTCATACGACAGTCTGTTGGAAAGATGATTATCGTTGCACCAAAAGATCAACTTGTTAATGCCCAATACAACCGCCAGAGTTAATGTATCCACAAGAGGCGATTAAGCCATGTCATGAACCTCAGCACTGCACTGCACAACACAAGGAGACCAAGGGCGCACACCTTGCAACAATCCCCCCTAGCACAAGCAAGGGGTTCAAACCTGTGACTCGGGCTCTAATACCAATTGTTGGAAAAATGATTGCCGTTGCACTAGTAGATTGACTTATTAATGCCCGATACAATCGCCGGAGTTAATGAATCCATGGGAAGCAGTTAAGCCATGTCACGAACCCGAGCGCTGCACTACACAGCACAAGGAGACCAAGGGCACACACCTTGCAACACAGTCTACATTCTGAACTGAACACAAATAAGGGTAAACAATAGCAAAACACCATATGAACTATGAAAGAGAAAGCCTCCAACAATAAAGCATTTCAAGATATTTGGGAGCAAATGTTATATAAGAAGAGATGAAGATTTGGGAAATTTTGACTCGAGGTCCAATGAAGGTATTTTCCTTGGTTACTATTTAAGGAGCAAAGCCTACAAGTGTTAGAATAAGAGGTTGCACAAAATTGTTGAAAGTGCAAAAGTAAGACTGGATGAAGAAAGGCATCAAAAGAAAATAGCACAAGAAGTTGATTGTCAAAAGGAAGATATTGGCAAAGAAAAGGAAGAAAAGGAGGAAATTGAAAATGTGGAAGTTGAGCAAAGAGACACAAAGACACCATCCAGATTTGTTCAAAATAATCATCTTGAAGATTTAATTCTTGGTGACAAAGATACAAAAATTCCAACAAGAAGGAGATTTTGCCAGTACATCAGAACATGCAAACCTATCCTTGCTCTTCAAAATAGAACTGAAGAGCTTTACAGAAGAAAGTGAAGACAAGCATTGGATAAAGGCTATGGAAGAGGAGTTGGATCAAATCGAGAGGAATGAAACTTGGGAACTTGTCCAAAGACCTAAGGATAAGAATGTGATTGGCACTAAGTGGATATTCAGTAACAAGTTGAATGAGGATGGTCAAGTTATGAGGAACAAGGCAAGATTAGGATGCAAGGGATATGCTCAAGTCAAAGGAATTGATTTTGAAGAAACTTTTGCCCCTGTTGCTCGTATGAAGGCTATAAGGATGTTTTTAGCATTTTCTTGTTTCAAGAATTTCAAAGTCTATCAAGTGGATGTCAAGTCAACTTTTCTCAATGGGAACTTGGAGGAAGAACTATATATTGAACAGCCATAAGAGTTTGTCCTATCAAAGAATGAGGACTATGTATGCAAGCTAAAGAAGGCACTTTATTGGCTGAAACAAGCCCCCAGGGCTTGGTACTCAAGGTTGGCTAGGTATACAAGGCTTCAAAAGAGGTATTGCTGACAGCAATCTATACATTAAAACTAAAGGTGATCATCAGTTGATTGTTGTAGTTTATGTGGATGACATTATTTTTGGAGGTAGCAATGATAAGATGTGTCAAGAGTTTTCCATGAACGTGCAGGAGGAGTTTGAAATGTCTATCCTTGGTGAGTTGTCCCTCTCCCTTGGATTGCAAATTTCTCAAACAAATAAGGGGATATTTATTTCATAGACCAAGTATATTAAGGAAATGTTGAAGAAATTCAGGATGGAGGATTGCAATCCTATAAGTACACCCATGGTTACAAGATACAAATTGAGTAAGGATGATGAATCTCCTAAAGCTAATCAAACTCTATACAAGTCAATGATTGGGAATTTATTATATGTGATGGCTACAAGGCCTGATATTTTGCAAGTATTTGGTTTGGTGGCACAGTTGTAGGAAGCGCCAAAAGAAACTCGTGTGCAAGCTGTTAAAAAAATATTCAAATATCTGAAGGGCACTATGGATTGTGGGTTGTGATATTCAAGAGGTGAAGGTTTCACCCTAACAGCATATACGGATGCGGATTGGGCTGACAACATTGATGACAAAAAGAGTACAAGTGGAAGAGCATTCTTCCTTGGTAATAGTCTTGTCATGTCCCCAGAATTGTAACCCCGAAATGTAAATATTTAAATACAAATAAAATAAATATCAGAAACATAAATAAAAATAATTGCAATTTAATATTATTATAAGTATTATTATCAAAGATAATATTATAATTATAAATATAAATATAATATTGTGGATACCAAATTATAGATATTAAATATTATAGAAAGATAATATTGTAAAAATAAATATAAATATATATTAAATAGAATGTAAATATTGAACGCATATAAAATAAATATTGAACAACATATAAAATAAATATAACATATAAACATTGAATGATATATAACATATAAATATTGAATAACACTTAAATATAAATACATTAAAATAAAACAATATAAATAATAGTCATTAGAATATATATAAAAACAATGCTAAGCGATTAAGCATAGGCAGCAACCCAAACTAAAGTCATGTCCTTCCAAAACTGAAAGAGCACAACCTTCCTCAAATCGCATCCCTTCTCAAAGTGAAGAAGATATAAGATACGGTGGAGTAAGAAGGAGAGGGATAAAGAGGGAAGTCAGACATACACCAATGAATCTGCATTCAAAGGCAGATATTAATATATATACAGTCAGCAATCAGTAGGATGCAGTTAGTAATTGTTAAAGAAGCAGCGATTAGAGTAATTAAGGCTAGCACATAGAGATATAATCAGGAATCAATATAGGCAGCAAGGAAACATGCAGACAAATATATATATGTATATAAATAAATATAGATCTTAAAAAGTGAACAACAGGTTAAAAGAGATAATACAATTATCAGTAACCAGTATGTATATATATATGTATATATATATATATATATATAAAAGTAAATATATATAGATAATGTGTAGTTAGACTGATTAATAAGGGTTATAGATATATATGTTTAGATATGTGAATTATACCAATTATGCAATAATGATGCTTGTAGCAATTATTAAGCCTTATAAGTAATGACTGTTTAATATAAACATAAGTAGATTATGTATATCTATGAATTGTCCTCATCCTATGATCAATCCCGTATAAAGTGGAAGGAGGCGAGTAAGGAATCAGAAAACATGGAGAGACACAGCAACTCAAGTGATGTACTCACTTAGCAATAATATTTAGCATATTTTGAATTTATAAGAAACAGATATTGCTAATCTGATTATTGGTGTAATGCTTTCTATGGAATTATCATGATAATAATGATGTTGATATTGACTTAAAGAATCAGTAATAAATGCAAATGTTTTTGATTGTTAAAAGATTGTCTTCATGAGTGTTTGCAACCCTACTAGGGACGAAGGGTCTGAGAAAAGTGGTGCCTAAAAACCCCACTCAAGTCCACCCCTAGGACCCAAGGCAGAGATGGACCATGGAGGGGTGGCAAGTCCACTTAAGGTTCCGCCCAGTCCCAAGGCATGGGTTGGGCCATGGAGGGGTGGGGGTCTCACCTAAGATCCGCTGCAGCCATGGAGGGGTGGTAGGCCTAGGCCGCTTATAAGCTCCGTTGGCTTCCCCCAGTAGGTCATTTGTTTTTCGAGGAGATGTCATGGGTGGAGAAAGCAGTTACAAGCCACCTAGAGGGGAAGGTTGTAGGTTACAACCCCTTGAACTTAGCCAAGGACTTCGGGCAGATCTACCCATATGATTAGAGAATGCAGTTACACGTCGCTAAAAAAGGAGGGTTGTAGGTTACAACCTTTGGACTAGGAAGAATGGCTTCAAGCGGATCCATCCATGCCACTCCTCATGTGTTTTAATGATTGCATTTATGAATATATTTATATATGGATGCCTAGATATTAATGCTAATGAACATGTGCATATGTGGGAATATTGCTCATTTTGTGGATGCAGGTGATCAGCCAATAGAACCCCATCTTAGAGTGTCCATTTGGCCAACCCTAACCCTAAAAACAAGCAAGTTCCAAGACAAGACCAGTTAAGGGACATTACAAGTCTTGTATCTTGGTTGAGTATGAAACTGAAGCTTCGAATATCCACAATAGAAGCAAACTATATAGCAGCAGCCTCTTGTTGCACACAAGTTCTTTGGATGAAGCAAACATTGAAGGACATTAAGGTTGAATATGATCATCCCATTTCCATATTCTGTGATAACACAAATGCAATTAACATCTCAAAGAATCCGGTTATGCACTCCAAGACAAAGCACATTCCAATCAAATATCATTTCTTAGGAGAGTAGGTGGTTGATCAGCAGGTGAAGTTGGAATATCTTTCTACACAAGAATAGATTGCGGATATTTTCACAAAGCCCCTTCTAAAAAACACTTTTGAGTACCTCAGGCAGAAATTGGGAGTGATATCACTCTCATCCAAACACTAATTTCTTGAGAATAAGCATGTGTTCAGGGGGAGCTATTCTTTGCCTCATCTTTCAGCCCCGGAAAGCCTTTGCCACTAATGTCAAAGGGGGAGTAGTTCAATCAGAGGGAGAATTATGTTATTGTTGCATTCATAGATTATTTCTTTGCAAGGTTTCCATCAATGACAAAGGGGGAGATTGTTGGAAAAATGTTGCCATTGATGTCAAAGCACAAATCAGTTTGCTAAATTGCTGAAGTAGATCAAAGCCAGAAATGGACAATGATAAAATGAATTAATTTCTTGTTGGCCAACCTGTATGGTATCGGCGCCCAATTAGAGTTTAAAATGCATTCAAATAAAATAAATATTTTATTTTATGCATGGGTTGACCCATGCCTTGCTAGCGCCCAAAAAGATAGCAAAGAGAATTTAAATTATTTTGAATTTAATTCATATTGGGCTGACCCTATTTTGATGCCCAATATGTGTTTTGAAAAGGTGTGTATAAATTGAGAGTTATCTCCCTTGGCAAAGGATATATTCTTTCATGAGTTTTCCACCTTTGTGAAGATATAAGGAGTGGTTGCAAAGAGTTTTTGAAGGCCAGCAACAAGTCTAAGGCTAACTTGATAGAATAGAAACCCTTTGGAAATGATCTAAGCTTAATAATGCACTAAGAGAAAGCAAGGGTGTTACAATTTACAAAGTAAAAAGTGTAATTTACCTGACCTATAGTAAAACTTATTTTTTCCTATCAAGATTAGACTTCACTAATCTAGTGAACCCCATTATCCGTTGCTTCTCAAATGACCTAACAAATCAGAAAATGTATTGAAAATTGCAAACTAAAAATCTCATTATGAGATTTTACTAGACAAAAACCTCTAGTCTCTCAACCATGTTGAGTAGGAAATTTTCAAAAACTCCAATTTCATATCTATTTATTTAAGTTGTAAAAATAAAGGTCCTTTTTTAGGTCATAACTAGGCTAGAATGCCTCTTGGGCATTTGAGACCATAGTTACAAGACTCGTCAAAACTCACCTAGACTTGACGAGTCCCAAGGCGAGCAAGTCAAAATGAGGCCCAAGAACTCATGACCTGGGTACCCGACGAGTCTACTAGACTCGCTAAACTCGACAAGTCCAAACAAGTAGACTCGGCCAAGTCGATAAAAATCAAGGAAAAAAAGCATAAAAAATTTGAAAATGCTTAAACATACAAGCATGAAAGTCGAGCATTTTTTGAAGGGGTTGGAGGAATTTTAGAGGATGGTTAAAAGTGATAAAATTATGAAAAATCAAATGTGCCATGATGGTTTGTGTAGTCTCAAAGGCTTTAATTTGGGCTTGGTGACGAGGGCTCCACCCCTCAACCCTACCCTATACCGTGACAAGGAGTGTGCCACAGGCATTGCCCACAGACCCTATGAGGTGTAGACGGCCATGTTAATAAATAATTATATTGTAATCGACCGTACTAATTAAATAATTGTTGTAGTTGGTTGTACTAGGAATAGATAATAATAGTTTAAATAATACATGCATAGTTTAAAGTAAAAGTTGGATTAGTTGTCGGGCAGGTAGTTAGGAAGAGTTGTCGACGGTTGGTATCCCAACCAACCTCAGCCATCTATATATGTATCTTGTCATTTGTAGTCAGAGGGTCAATGGCTATGTATTGTTGAGATACTTCATGAAATCAATCAATCCATTGTGCTGTGCAATTATTCTTACGATTGTTCTGTGATTCAAATGTGATTCATATTCTAGTACATGCAATATGTTTGTGAATTATTCTCGTTTACTCCCGTAGTACGTTGAACACTACCCAGTGAGTAAACATTTGGCGCCGTTGCCTGAGAGGACTAGGGAATCACTCGTCATGGCAGCGTAATGGGTCTCCCGGCAGATGAACCCGTGAATAGCAATGAGGAAAGGGAAGACCTATTGACTGAAGATTTTATCAATCTGTGGAAGATATCATTACGAGATCACGTACGTAGGGAATCCCGCAGACGGGAGATCCCTGAGGAAGTTATCTGGGATAGTTTGGAAGTGAACGACGAGGTTAATCACCTCCTGAATCGCATGCCCAAATTGCTGGCCTGTCATTTCATTATTCTACAAGACTTGCGAGAAGAAGAGGATCAGGAACACCGAAGGCAACAAATATTGCAGCGCTACGAGGAGAGAACCAAACGAGAAGAAGAGGAACGCGACACTAGCCGGAGACGTATGTCCGGTAGTCAACAATGATTGCCTGAATAAATTTTAATGCCCGTACGGCCGAACAAAGACAAGAACCGAGTACCTAGCGGGCACGAGACTCAGGAGGAGAAGGTTTGGCAATCACTCAAGCTGCAAGAACAAGAAAACCAGCGAAGAAGACTGCAACAAGTTGGTAAGGAATTTGATGAGGATCTAATTGAAATAAACCAGAGTATTAAAAGAACACATGAGAATCTGAAGAGAATAGACACATCTATTGGACGAGCACATCAAAGTCTGGTTGAAGGGAGGGACGAAGGATCCTTTGGCACTCCATACGTAGGAAGGTATAAAATTTGTGAAAACAAAGATGAATTAAGTGAAGAACTTGATAGTAGCATCAGACGCTTTCGGGAGTTGTCCTTATTGGACGACGACGAACGGTTGACAAGTGGAAGATCTGAGCCCAGTACCCCAGGCGGAGAGAGTACCGAAGGGAACCCCAAGAGACTCAAGGTGTTGAGGACGTTGACGAAAGACGTGGGAGTGACTCGTACGTGGCCGAGAGTGCAAGTGACACACCGAAACGTAGCGGGGAAACCAATCTAATCGGGTCCAATACACAAGGAGGACAGCTGAGAAAAATGGTGACTCCCGAGCGGCAGAAGCTATCGAAGTTTATGGAGAATGGGTCAAAAGATCCAGTACGACATTGTAAAACATGTGAAACCATCTGGATAGCAAGCAAACAGGATGATCCGGATCAGTGGCTCAAAGCATTTCCAGTGACACTCAGAGATAGTGCCATCGACTGGTACTCTGAATTAGATCAAGCACACAAAGCTACAGGGAGATTATTAAAGCAAGCATTTCAAGAGGAGTTCAAACTCCTGCGGGATGATAGCGAGATTGTTGCGGAGATATACAATACCAAGCAAGGAAAGCACAAGAGTGTGCGGACCTATAACCGAAGACTCAAAGACTTGTTGGGGAAATTGGAGGCACAGCCAGTTGACGGGTTGAAGAAAAGATGGTTCATCGAGGGCTTGCTTCCGTCATTAAGAAAGAAAATGAAAGTCGTACCTCCTTCGTCGTATGCCGAAGCATACAATCGGGCAATGGACATAGAAAGTGAAAATAAAACATCTTCCCGAGAGAAAAAGAAGACGGACAACGAGGAGAGTCTGGACGACAGCAACGATGAATCCAAAACCGTACAAGCACTCAAAAAAGATATGATGCGAATGATGAAAGAATTGAAGTCCAACAAAGAGAGCGCGAGGGAAGCCCGAGAATTGTGGTGTACAAAATGCAATGGGGAAGGTCACATAAAAGCAAACTGTCCAAAGAAAATGTTCTGTGATATCTGCCAAGTTATGGGACATTCCATCGAGGAATGCCCATACAATTTGAGAGCAAGGGGTACGCAAGTACTCTTCACTCAAGGAGAGCCCTCAACACCGCCGAACACACCACCGAAGCCCCAATACAATAGCAATGCATCCCCTGGAGGTTATCGAAGCAACAAAAGTCCGAGAAACATGATACAGTACGATGCAAAAGGGAGGCCCATGATCCAATGTAGGAACTGCAACGAATGGGGCCACTTTGCCAGGGACTGCCAGAACGGTCAAGGTTCAGGAGGGAGATTGTGTAAGTGGTGTGGACCAAGCGATCATGAAGATAACGAATGCCCTAAGCAAAAGGGTATCTACATGCTGGAAGTAGAAGAACAAGAGGTACTGGCGATCACCAGAGCACAAGCAAAAAAGGCCACGTACCCAGATCCACGTACGAAGAAACAAAGGATGAAGGAAGCAAAAACTGAAGTGGAATTGGCGATGGCGAAGGAAAACAAAGTACCTCTGGAGAAGCCAGGAACCTCTTGGCGGTCGGAGGCGGAAACCAACATCATACGGCAGGTACTGCAAATCATCATACCAATCAAAGTAACTGACCTTCTCTAGACTATGCCGCAGTTGGGACTGGCGATCACAAACGTCGTCGGGGATGGCAAGCAACCGCGATTGGAGGAACGAAGGCAAGAATTGATACTAGAACCGCCACCGTACGGTGAACAAACAATCAACCCAGTATTACTCACAGCGAACATCGGGAAGATGCCAACGGTCATGCATATGGAGATCAGAGGGAATATCTTGACAAATACTATCATCGATGGAGGATCAGGAGTCAACATACTACCCGAAGACACATGGAAGAGTCTTGGGAAGCCTACACTCTGGCCACCAACATTCCAACTGGTTGGCGCTGATCAACATGGTATCAAACCCCTTGGTACACTAATGGCACAAAAAGTCTTGATCAGCACGTAGCAATTTTTGCTAAATTTCGTCGTCATCCCACTGGAGAAAAAGGCATACGATGCACTACTTGGGAGAGGATGGCTGATAGCTGCGAAGGCAAATCATAATTGGGAGAGGAACACACTCTCGATCAAGAACAACAGGCAGAAGTACGTCATCGACTTGAAGAACCAGGCCTTGAGCGAAGAATTGGCTTCCTCCGGATCTGAATCGGATGGAGGTGAGTTGGATGTGGACGAAGGAAGGAAAGCTATGGAACCCAACACCGAAGGCGTACTTGAACTCGAGAGTTGTTTAGAGGACGAGACAAGCTCCCTAAATGGCTTATTTCATTGGCAGATGGAAGACTATGAAGTGTTCCACCGAGAGTGTAACATGCTACAAATCAGGGAAATCAAGGAAGAAGAGAAACAGGGAACGCCTAGCCAGACACTTCCGACCAAGTATGAAGAGTACAAAGAGAAAGTATTGGATGATACACCAGCCGACAAGTTGGAATATGACAAAGTACGAGGTAGTGAGAGAAAGTCAGAAGAAAGGAAGAGAGAGGAGAAAGAAAATGAAAAGGAGATAGAGGAAAATAAAAAGGAGCAAAGTGGAGATAATGAAAAAATGGAGCAAAATAAAAAGAAAGAATTAAAAAAATTTAAAATTGAGGAGAGAAAAACAATACAAAAAGGGAGGAATAAAAGAATTAGAAAGGCGGAAGTCTTAAATGAAGTCGAAAAAATCAAAGGAAGTGAAAAAATTAAAAAATTAAAAGTGACCAAGGGAAGGAAATTTAAAGTAAAGAATATTAAAATATTAAAATGGAGGAAGGGCGTACGACCTAAACCTATTGAGGATGCTCAATATAAGTCAAAAAGTGCACCATCAGTCAGTACTCAAAACACATCGAAGAGGAATCGACAAAAGCAGAAGGGAACAAGTCTGAAAGCCGTACGAGTGAAGGTGGAAGCCGTACGCAATAAGAGGTAGAAGTTTGTACGCTGGGCACAAAGAGAGGTCGTACAATGGACAAGAAGAAGGTCGTACGTCTTGAAGGACGTACCACAAAGTTTCGTACGTATTTGCCACTTGAAGAAACCCGTACGGTTACATTTGAAGAAATCTGTACACTTGCAACAGGCCGTACGCACACAGACAAAGCAAGAGGTCGTACACACAAGGAAGCAGGTCGTACGGTGTGGGGAAAGACAAGTCGTACGCACAAGGAAGCGAGTCGTACGCACAAGGGAGAAGGCCGTACGATCTGAGGCAGGCTGTGTTTGTAAAAGGCAAGCCGTACCAAGCATCGACTTGGAGAAAGTAAAGTCTAAGAAAAACAATGCAAAATCTGTATTTTTTGGCTTCATCAACACTATTCAAAACCTGTGGAAAAATCATGAAAATAAGGCGCGCGTTGCAGTTTCGAGTGGTTTCAGAAGTGTTAAATTGGTCTTGGCGGCGGGGGCACTGCCCCTTGACCCCGCCATATACTGCGACAGGGAGCGCGCCAGGGGCGCTGCCCCTTGACCCCGCTGGAGGCATTGCCCCCAAACCCCCATAAGATTTATTGTAATTGCCAATTTGCAGTGCAACCAGCCATCATAGTGCAGCCGTAGGAGCAATTGGCTGTCGAGCAAACGAGTGTTGCAGCTCTCAAGGAGAAGTTGGTGGAGAGAGATGGAGTAT
The DNA here is from genome assembly GCA_007258455.2 of Sequoia sempervirens. Taxonomy (NCBI): domain Eukaryota; kingdom Viridiplantae; phylum Streptophyta; class Pinopsida; order Cupressales; family Cupressaceae; genus Sequoia; species Sequoia sempervirens. The sequence continues at coordinate 28,645,841 of VDFB02000007.1, read as the reverse complement.
TGGGTGAGAGTGACAATCAGTTGGCAGAGGAGGATCAACTAGTGATGGAAAAAGATACACAAGTGATTGATGTGTAGCGACTTTCAGCCGACAGGGAGAGTCAGCCACAAGGAAAATAACAGGAATTGGCTAGCACCCAGTTGAAACTGCATAGAGAAGGATACCCAGTTGGCCAATGCACAATGATTTTCAGCACAGAGGGAGAATCAATTACAGCTAAAGGACGAGGAGTTGGCATTTTTTGTTTTCAGTCGTCTGGAAGATGACTACTTTGTGGGGGGGATGATGTAGACGGCCATGTTAATAAATAATTATATTGTAATCGACCGTACTAATTAAATAATTGTTGTAGTCAATCGTACTGGGAATAGATAATAATAGTTTAAATAATACATGCACGGTTTAAAGTAAAAGTTGGATTAGTTGTCGGGCAGGTAGTTAGGAAGAGTTGTCGACGGTTGGTATCCCAACCAACCTCGGCCATCTATATATGTATCTTGTCATTTGTAGTCGAAGGGTCAATGGCTATGTATTGTTGAGATACTTCATGAAATCAATCAATCCATTGTGCTGTGCAATTATTCTTACGATTGTTCTGTGATTCAAATGTGATTCATATTCTAGTACGTGCAGTATGTTTGTGAATTATTCTTGTTTACTCCCGTAGTACGTTGAACACTACCCAGTGAGTAAACACGAGGTGTGTTGCCCCTCAAACCCTACAAGAGGCCCCCTTTGACCCCACTAGGGATACTACTCCCAATTCCCCACTCTTCTTTTAAAAAATAAAAAAATAAAAATCTTTTGGGCCATGTTGGATGGAAGAGCAACATTTTTTTTTATTTTTTTCCGATTAAATTCCTATAAATTAAATTACATTTATACTTCTAGTTTGCTAAGTCAAACCCTATCCTAGGTAATGCTCTTAAGGCTGTAGCAAAATTTACAAACATGTTTGAGATACAAGTGAATAACTCCACATAAAGCTAGTAATGCTGGGCAGAGAGACACAAGCTCTTTTTTACCATAGTTCATGACTCCATATTGTGATTTTTGTTTTTGATGTCATGGATATCATAATCCATGAGTTTTGTACACCTTAAACACTTGACAATATTTATATATCTAACAATGTTGTTTCCTTTAGCTAAAATCCGCTTTATACTTATGTGATCGATGTATACTTGTGTGATCGATGTATACTGTGATCAAAGTAGCTTCTATTCAATTAGTTTATTGTGTCTTTAAGTTTATTTATTACAGGATGCATGAAAAAAGTTTTAAATCCTTAAAAATCTCTATATTTCATAGTTTTTTCAATGTGTTGAGACTGCGCTGACTATCGACACCAAGTTAGAGTCCAAGTCAAAAATCGTCTTGCCAAATCTCAAGTGAGTCCAAGGCTTATAATACTCTTTGTGCCCTCCTTGCAAGAATGGGGTTTTTTTTTCACTTTATATTTTACGTATTGTTCAAATTTTGTACTCCTCCGGTTTTGACATAATAACCCACCTCCTGAATAAACCCGGCCTTGCCAATTTATCTATTAAGCAGGATATCTCATTGTCATTTTCAGCACAAAACTCAAGTATGTGGACCATATTTGACTCCATACACACATATCCTGGTGATTATTCCATATCTCTCGTTCAATTACTCCTGTACCCCAATTTGAAATGGCTACGGGGTGACCGTGTCCAAGTACATATCAATAGTGACCTTCCTTCACGGATATTTTCGTACATCCCAAAAGTTTGTTTCCAAACCCTAACCGTAAAAACATTTAGGAAATACTATCTACAAGGAAATGACGAAACATCAAATGCATTATTTCAAGATATAATTGAATAATCAGAGGATGTTTCCAATGGAAAACCATATGCTCTGTCATTAATCTCATTAAGGTAAACTGCCATTTTATTTTCTAAAATAAAGAAACCTGAATTATTCTCCTGTTTCTGCTTTTCTTTGCATAACAATGAAGATAATCCTTAATTTGTAGACTATACAAAAACGTCTGTAATCTTAAACTGGCAAGCAGCACGAATGTGTTTTCTACTGCAACCTGCCAAAAGTCTACTGTGCAGAGCAAAATTAAATTTTACAAATAGACAAATAGTACGTACAGTTGTTCACCTGGAAAGCGATGAAAGCCGCTTGTTGAGCCAATGCAGCAATCTATTTGAAAAATGGCTGGGTACCCTCTTCAACCGTTACTGTATATTTTACATTCCTACTGAAACCATACTGCCAACCAATTGGCCCAGAAGCAACGGTCGGATTGACACACAAATCCTAAAAAGTATGGCTAGGCACTACCCTAGATAAAAATAACTAATGATCATAAATAAAAATAAGAACAATATTAAACAAGTGCCATGTAGTCGGAGTATGATAGTTATTGTTAATAGTAATAGTAGGGTGTTAGTATTAGTATTTTAATAGTTTTTTTGCAAATATTTCAAATCGAAGATTTTAAGTTTGAGTGTTTTTATGTAATATCGGTTCGTTCTTTCTAGGCGTATTTTTTATAAACAATTATTACGCCTTCAGAGCGCATTTTCTAAAGTTGGGTGCATTGCAAAATTGCACTAGGTACGAATGGTTCATAATGTGCTTTTATTTCATTGGGGCAGGCAACTTATTTATAGTGTTTTTGTCTGCAAACATCGCATAGGTAAAAGGCGATAGGAAGGTAATGTCACCTATAAACAAACGTCATTATTTCATTCCAATGCATGGTTATAATCGAGTGCACTTTCAGAGCATCAATGCATAAGCATATAGTAGCCAGGTTTAGTGCAACGCATTTCCGAGTTTTTTGTGGGAAACCAAAATGCAATCGAATTAAGGTGTAAAGTAGAATGTGTGTTATCTTGAGGTTTCAACGCATAAGTCTTTTGCTTCGCATTTTGAGAAAAGCAAACTCAAAAGGAATATGTGGTGAGGAAGGCATGTGCTAGCGGTTGATTGTGTTGTAAACCCCTAGATCGATGATCAATATTGAAACAACAACAGTTAGTTGGCAGACAATCAACTTCATAGGCAAAAGTTCTCTAAAAGCAATTTTCAAGTTCATAAGTAGGGTTTGTTGCAATTTGTCGAGTAAGTGATCTATTCATCTATAATTGCAAAAATAATTGGAGAATAGTATAGTAGAGGATTTTTAGAGTTGATTTGTTTCAATTTTAGAAACCAAAGAGAAAATTCATAGAAATGAGACAAGTTAAAGCATAAACCATATTTGAAATTAAACCCTAGAAAATGACTAAATCAAGTGTGAAAACAAAAAGGAGAGTACTGTGAAAGCCTTAGACACAACTTTTGTAACTTTTCACTAAGTGTGGTACACCAAATTGGAAAGATATTAATGTAGACATATTGTAAACACATTAGAACATGCATACCCACCTTCGCATCATACTTAGGCATTAGGCAAATCCATACACTGCATCGTTGACTTGTACTAACTAATATCTCTACATATTGGCTATCTCCGGAACATAGACAATCTTCAACACACTTTTGACATCAATGACAACCAATATTATCAAGATGCAAAACATTGTGTTGTCTTGTTTTATGTATTTTTTTACGAATTATTAGGCGTTGACTAACTAAAACATTTTTTGTGATTCTATTAATGGCCTCTTTTGTTCATGGTAGTACACATGCAATGAGAGAAAGTACCAACCAAATAGATGAAATGCAATTACAAGGGCTATAATCCTCTATTTTTGTGAAGCAGAAGAGTACAATGACCCAAGCAAGGGCCCACTTGAGGTAAGGTTGTGACTTTGTTATTGCATCAATATTTAGTTATTTCTATGCATTTAAGGCCATATCAGTAGTTGTTTGATTAAAGAATTATAGTTTTTGATTAGCGATGAACAGGTTTTGCAATACTTGTAGAGTCTTTGTTTTAGATTCCTGAGTCTTTAATATGAATCTTTTCTTGCATAAGAAATTCTAATTTTTATACTCAGCTATTTAGGAATCCTAGAAGCCTTTAAGTCATAAACATAGTACCAACATCATCCAAGAATATATGTCTTTGGTCTAACAATTTTAATGTATCTTTCATAATTGATGAATCACTTGATAAGGGATAATTTGAATATATTGAGTTGAGTGCATGAAGTCACTACAATAGATTTATTAGCTAATGAAAGGTCTATATAGTGTACGGATTAAAGAATTGTAGTTGTTACCCATAGCAATTAATAATTATCCCACAACATTCATGTTAGTATGTTGCAATACTTGTAGAGTCTTTGTTTTAGATTCCTGAGTCTTTAATATGAATCTTTTCTTCCATAAGAAATTCTAATTTTTATACTCAACTACTTAGGAATCCTAGAACCCTTTAAGTCATAAACATAGTACCAGCATCATCCAAGAATATATGTCTTTGGTCTGACAATTTTAATGTAGCTTTCATAACTGATGAATCACTTGATAAGGGATAATTTGAATCTATTGAGTTGAGTGCATGAAGTCACTACAACAGATTTATTAGCTAATGAAAGGTCTATATAGTGGTTATGGGATGTTACAATATGCATATCATTCTCAGTAAAGGAAAGCCAATATGTGGAGGGTAAGTGTCCAACCAGGGCTTAGAAGTGAGATGTGTCAATGTTCTTGGGAACTATCAACTCTTGTAAGGTATGTTCTAATATATCCCAATGAACACCATATATTTTGAGAAGCTCAAGTATGGAAATTTTCACAAGAGTCTTCTCGATATGTTTATGAGATTATACTAGGAGGTCTAGGTAGACAAGGAAATCCTTTTATGGTGACTCAACTATGCCTCATGGTGATGGTAAAATCAAAGGTTTTATTTTGGTATAGACTTACCTATCAAATTGATCAATATGCCCTAAAATCAAGTCATAGAAACTAGGGGTTTTATTGGAGTGGATATTTTAAGTATGATGATATTGATTTTGGCTATATTTGGAGATAGAAGGGTGAGACTGTTCATGCTTTGGAAATGGGTTTCAGAACATTTATATTTGTATGTTGGGTGAGATATATGTATCTCCTTCTATTTTAATATCAATATAGTCAATGAGAACTTATATGTAGTTTGTAAGATTCATTCATTTATTGATTGTATGATAGTTGTAATATTCATTATACTTATACCAAGAAGGCTTGGGTTTAGTGTCATCCAATGGTTTGGTGAGAGAAAAGATGACCATGTTGCCTTCAAAAATATTGTTGAGTATGATTTCCATGGGCTCTCTGTTGGTGTTTTCGAGTGAATAGTTTATTTTGGCGTAACGATGCAAAAATATTGGTGGGTCATTAGATGGTTTTGAAATTTGTGGGATCTTGAAGAGTCTTCAAATTTTGAATATGTTTCAAGTTAGTGGCCCCATCACCAACTATTCTCTTGTTCTTGGCCCAAATTTTTGGTTTTCTTTATGTTTGATTTGTAGTCTTTGGTGAATATTTTGAGCAACCATTTCATAGTGAAAGCCTTTTTTATATGGACCCCCTTTTTAATGATGTCATTGAAAGTGGTGAGAAAATGTAATTAAAGGTGAAAGACCAACTCTTGATTTAAGTTTATAATGAGAATGTGGGCCAATTATTTCTTGGGGATGAACTAAGAAAAATGGCATTTGAGGCTTCTCAAATATTATGAGAAGGAGAAGCTTTCCCCATTACATATATCTAATATTGTTATCTCGTGTTTGGCATTATAGGATAAATGTGTGATGATTTTCTCTTTAAGGCATGCAAAGTCATAATAGAGCCTTGGGGGAGGTGTATAAACTATTCCAAGGTTTCTCCTCCTAAACTTCAAGGTAAGAGCCTCATCAAGTACATTTCATTATAAACAACCTTTGGGCACATCATGTAGAATTCTTTGACATGATTGAGAGGGTCACACGTTCCTTTATATTTGTCAAATTTTGGTATATTCTTAGTGAGGAGGAAATGGAATTTATGATATGGTTTAATTGAAGAGAAGGATAAAGTTATTCAAACTTCTAATTTTTGTGTTGGTTGGATGTACTTGTTTATAATAATGGATGGAATTTTTCATTTCCTACCACTTTTTGGTCAACAATTTTATCAAGAGTTAGTGGTGGAAACAATCATGAGAAATGTTACAATTTGGATGGGAATGTGGATACAAAATAGTTATGGAGTATGCACGATTATACTATGGTAGGACTTTATAGTAATGGGTAACCTAATGTGGGATGGTGTGATTTGTCATATTAGGTGGTAGTTTTCTTTTGTGAAAAGCGTGAGTGGATTGGATGTGATCAAGGGTTAGTTTTGATCATGACCTTTTGCATTTCCTTGACTAGGACAGTGACCTTGCCACAATGATTTGGAGATAGATGATGATGGATTTTTGTAGATGGGTCACTAGATGAGGTGTTGTGTTGAGTGGTATTGTTTAAATCTTATCTCGAGGGAATGACATTTTGAGCCCATGTGTTGTCAAAGTCATGTGTAGGTAGTTTTGTTGGCATAATGTTGTCATTGATGTCAAAAGGTGTCATGAATGTCAAAGAGTGTCATTGATGTTAATGGGGAGTTTAGTGAAGGCCTGGATGTCATTGAGCTCAGAGGATCACGTTTTGGAAGAGTTGGTGCAATATGATGGAGAGAAGAGCATTTTGCAATTGTTGCAAAGTTGCTCAAATAGTTGCTAAGTTGTCATGAAATATTGTCACAATTTTGCAGAGATCACTTCCAGAAGTCAGAGGAGAAAACTAAAGCCTAATTCAATATGGGTTTTTCGAGAGCTTTCCATTGATATGATTTGTAGATCTTGAAGACAAAAATGGTGCTTAGAATTATTTTATGTTTGCTCTCAGACAAAATTAGGTTTTTTGTCGTTAAACCCTAGGTGTTGTAGTCATGGCAATGAATAAATTTTATGTTTTAATGTCAACTATGTATAGGTGGTTGCAGGTCACTTAAGTCACAAATTAAGCCATTGGTGTCATCTAGGAATTGACCCCTTTGCCTAGTGCTACTGGTTGGTTTGGTGGAGTGTGCATCGCAACGATCTTTCACATCATGATTTGTTTTCACCGCAACCATGTCTAAACTACAACATGTGATATGCTCTTGAAGAAGATCAACAGTGTATGATGATGCCTATAAGATCAGGTGGCTATCACGATGGTCCTTCACATCGCAGATTGAAGTTTACCATGGTCAGGCCTTTGTGTGATATGCGATAAAGTTTGATTAATGGATGTGATCAAACTGGTTAGATCAAACGACTTCCCACTAGTTCGTGATGTGTATGATGGGTTTGCATCTTTCCCTTGCAATATTGTGGGCTAATGCCAAGTGTACAGTGGGACCGAAAGAAGCGACAAGTCTTGGTAGTGGAAGATGGCATCATCATGTGCACGTGGCAAGTTGTGATTGCATCGCATTGTTGCTTCACATTGATATTGTGAAGCAAAGAGGAGTTAGGCAAAATGTGATATGCAAAGTTAGTGGTTGGTGACATCAGCTTGGATAGATGGCAACATCCTACGGTCTCATTGAAGTTTTGATGGGTCGTTGCTTAGCCCTGCAAAAATGTGAGCTAATGACACATGTGCTCAAGGGACAAGTAGCAATGTTCTATTGCATTACATGGCTCCTTCACATCGCAAAGATAATTTTAGAGTCTGAAGCATTAGTGTGATAGTTATATGCTATGTGATAGAGATCGACAACTCAACTTTAAAGAATATTGATTGGATGGTGATTGCATTAGCTCTTCACATTGCAGGAATGATGAATGATGCCCCAAGCATAGCTGTGATATGCGATGGAGATCAAACGGTGTTAGTTAAAAGGAGATCGATGCAACAACAACATTTTAAAGAAGAAAGATTAAATGAGAAGCAACAAATCGTGGCATGAAGACCTGAGATCGATGGACGAAATTCAAAGTTGAAAGTCTTCAATGGCTACAATAGTGTGAACAAGGGTTTCGACTACAAACCAACTCTATGAACTAATTTAATTGGTTTATTGACTCTAGCAACCATTTTGATTGGTGACAATATGTGTAGAGTGGTGGCATAGACTGCAAAGGCAATAAAGAATAAAATCAAATTAGATATACAAGGATATGGCATTAAATGCATATCAAGGTTTTGGTTTTTGCAAGTTGTTATGTTTAGTAGATTCAACGAACCTGAATTTGATGAAGTGGGTGTATGGCTAGGTGGAAAGGTGGCTTGTTGAAGAAGATAATGAGTAAACCCTAGTAGAGAATTTATATAGGTGTGTGCAAAGTTTGAGGCAATGATTGCAGGTTGGTGAAAGGGATGCAAAAAGAAGACAATAAATTTTGAGGAAGTGTGAAGAATGCACAAAAAGAAAAAGGGTGCAATAGAGTAGTGTATGTGTGATCTCTTGAGGTGGAAAAAGAATGCACTAAAGGGCTTAAAAGGAATTAATTAGTTTAAAGTGTTGAAGGGCCCAATTTGATGATCTACCGATTCACCCCCCCCTCTCAGTAGATTGTTGTGTTCTAACAATTGGTATCAGAGCCAGGTTCCCTAGGAGAAGCTTAATCAACTCAAGTAGATCTTGGACAAGCGAACACAATGGCCAGTCAAGAAGCTTCATCTATAAACAAGGAACCTCAGTTTGATGGATCATATTATGTGTTCTAGAGTATTATGATGGAGACATATTTGGGATCCTTAGGGTTTGATGTGCGGATGTCTATTAAGAATGGATATAAACTTCTGGATACTGCTTTTGTTGATGTTGTAGGAAAGAAAGACTATAAGAACAATGCAAAGGCAAAGCATGCTATTATCTATGGTTTGGTTAGCTTAGTGTTTGTCAAAGTTATGTACTATCAAACTACACATGATGTCTGGGACAATTTGAAAAGAATCTATGAAGGAGATGATAAGGTAAAACTAGAAAAGTTGTAGATTCTCAGAGCCAAGTTTGAAAGTCTCAAGATGAATGAAGAAGAAAAGATTATAGATTATCTTCTCAAAGTTGATGAAATAGTGAACTCAAGCAGAGGATTTGGAGAAGTAAAAGATTCAGTCATTGTGAAAAAGGTATTAAGGTCCATGTCATCTAGGTATGACCCCAAAATATTTGCAGTAGAGGAAGCAAAATAAATTAACAAACTCACTCTTGATGAGCCGCATGGCATATTCACTACCTATGAGATGAGAATGGGAAATGCAAAATCATCCAAAAGAGAAATTGCATTCAAGGCTGCCAACAAAGAAAAGATTGAGGTATCCAAGAAAGACAAAGACGAAGCTTCTACATCCAATCATGAAGAGACTGACGAGGAAGAAGCAAACTTCATCAGAAGATTAAGGAGAGGCTCCAAAAAATATAGAGGTAAGTTACCTTTCAAGTGCTTTGGCTGTGGTAAAGTAGGTCATTTTGCTGCTAAATGCCCGTACAATAAGAAGGATAACTCGAAACAAGAAGTAGATGGAAAAAAGAAGAAACCATACTTTCCTAAGAATAAAATTTTATTAGAAGAAGAAGAGTTTGTACATTCAAGAGGAAAGTGATTCATCAAATTTTGTTGATAGTTTTGATGATGAACAAAATTGTGCCTTTGTAATGGAAGAAAAATAATTTATTTTCATGGAAAAATACTCTAAAGAACATAAGAATGGAAAGGTTGAGGATCTTGGTAAAGAAAATGAAGATGAAGAAGAAGGAGAAGTTGACCTTGAAGGAGAACTTATTTGTGCCTTAGAAGAGATCGATAATCTAAGAGAAGAGATTTTTAGTCTTAAAATGGAAAATAAGCATCAAAAGAAGCTTGCACGAAAGGAGAATGAGAAGCTAACAAAAAATCTTGATGAATACAATCAGATGGTAGTTGGCTTGAAATTATAACTGGAGGAAGCTAAAAGAATTGAAGATGTAGTCAAGTCTAAACTGCAGTCTGAAGTTGACAAATGTATGCAGCTAGAAGTAGAAATAGTTGGATTAAGAAAAGATTTAGAAAAGGATAGAGAACAAATAGAAAAATTCCTAAAGCTGAAGGGAGGCTCAAAGATTCTTGATGGATTATTAAGCATACAAAATCCTTCTAACAAAGAGAAATCTGGTTTGGGTCTTGAGAAAGGAAAAATTAATTTTACCAGTGCATCTACAAAATTGTATGAAAGATTTAGAGCAAAAGAAAAGTCTGGTACAGCTGGTGAGAAATCCTACAAGGAGAACACCTCTAAAGAGGAAAATGATACTACTAAGATAAAGAAATTTGAAGAAGAAAAGAATCCTATTGCTAACAAGAAGAACACCCAATCAACTCCTAATCATCAGAAGAAGAGGCAGAACATAAGAAGAACTGATGTTGATGGATTCACATGGATGAGAGATCTGAAGAAGCCAAGACAAAGCCATTAGCCTACTCAAGGAAATGTTGTGACCAAGTACTTGTTGGTTCTCAGTTGGGTTCTGATTGGTTTGTCCTTGATGACAAAATTCCTTTCAGTTGGTTCTTTGTGATGATCAGTCTCAGTGTGGATCCTTATGCTTTATTATGGCACTTCTTTGATGACTTTGGTATTGGTTTACATTCAGATAGTTTTAGATTGGTTTCTCATGCTCTATCTTGTCTCAGGTTATCTTATTTGTACATTGTTTCGGCGACAGAAAAAGAACATATCGGCGTGAGAATGCCAGGGTCTCCCCAATCCTTTTTTTCTGATAAACGTTTGTGTTTCCTTTCGGCAAGACGTTTCTGATGTCATTACGATTGGATTTTACATACACGCAGCTTTCAGTAGGACTTCTCCATGGTTTCAGCGACAGAGGGTGATCCCTATCGGCAGGAGTTATACCGTCGGTATAGGGTCACAACAAGATTGTTATGTCTCACCGATCGGAGGTTGAATGGGAACACATCGACAAGAGTTGCGGCATCGATATAATGTCATAGTGAACCCTGTGGGTCTCACCGATGGAATACATATGGACCTTGTCGGCATAGGAATTGAGTTGTCTCGGCGAACAGGAATAATCACGTGGGCTTTCGATAAGACACAGGATGATCTACGAGAAGTCACCCCGACTATGCATTGTCTTAGCAAAGGTGGATGAAGGATACATCTCGGCGAGAGTGTGTTTTTGTTTCAGCAACTCAGAATGGATAAAGTCATTCGGTGAAACATAATGAAATCTACATAAGGTCTCCACAATTACAATTTGTCACGGCGATCCACATGAGAATGAAGGTTACATTTCAATGAGAGAACTATTGTGTCTCACCGACCGGCACAAGAAAGATCTTTTCGGTGAGAAACTTTTTCATCGAAGTGAGGTCATGGTGAGGTTGTTGTGTCTTGCCGACCACTGATGATGAAATACATTTCGGTAAGACTCATATGTTTCGATGTAGGGTCTCAACGAACCCGTCAAGTCTTGCCAACAGAGTCTAATGAATGGCTCTCGGTGAGAGGTTGGTAATGTCATAGTGACACCGGATAAAAGGATGACTTTCGGTAAAACAAAGCATTATCTACGAAACGTCTCCCTGACAGCAGAATGTCACAGTGACACATAAGAGATAAAAGGGCTTTCAGTGAAACATAATGTGGTCTGTGAGAGGTCTTCCCGACATCACTGGGTCACGGTGAAAGCAAATAAGGAGAAGGAAATGCAGCTCGCATGAGGTCATAGTGAAACACAAAGAACACGGGGTGACTGATAGCGTTATAGTTGCCTTCAGCATAACATTACATCGATGGAAAGGAGAGAATAGGGAAAAGTTGAAATTCATTTTTGTTTCAGAAATGAATGGTATGGCTGCTATGTTTGGTGCGCCTCACTGGCTGGAAGCTCAACAGTGGTTGAAGGAAATCGTGGGAGCAGTAATTCTGACTGGTATTTATTTCATACTGCTAAACAGGTATCACATCCATCATTTGATTTTCATGGCAGTTATTGTCTTTGTTCGAATCAGGAATTTGAATAAAAAATGAAAGAGGAGATAAATGGGTTCTTGTGTTATCTCTGACAGTTTTGGCATGATAAGATTTGGTTACCCTGACAATTTGTTGTGATATTCTTTTATTTCTATCAGTGTGGTAAAGTGGGTTGTGAAGATAAAACGGTGCTTTGTTCCCACCTGTCACTTGTTACCATCAAAGTATTTTTTTTACCTCAAATCTTCGTTGAAGGCTCTTAAAAGCATTTTTTTTTTTTTTGCATTGAGGTTTTATGAATTTCTGTTAATGGGCAGTCATGAATCTTGAAAGATCTGCCAGTTTCATTACTGACACATTACATTTGTTACAAATTGATGGATTCTGCATATGGGTATTGTGAAAATAGTTTCAAATGAGTATTTTGTTTTAATGAAGCATCTGGTTTTTGTGAAAGGCATTTGCAGTTTCAAAAAGGAACTTTGATTTATGATTGTTAGTTTATTGACAGCCTATTGCACAGGCGTTACTCTTGTAGACATTTATTTTTTTGGCATCCTTTTTTCCTGAAAATAGAAAGGAGGTTTCAACTCTCCTTTGACCTCGAATCTCTTTGAAGACTACACACTGGAAAAGATGTAAAAAATGCAATGTTGTGAATACTGAAAGAACTTCTGGCTAGTAATTCTGAGACATAGTTATTTTGGCTGTATCAAGAGATGTATTGAAAAACTCTCTAATACAAAATTTGGAAAACATGATGCAAAATAGAGTTGTAATTCTTTTCTATTTAATATTTTAAGGATTCAAAGAGTTGGATTCTTAGGGTATTAGGTAGATAAGAGTGTTGAGTTTCTTGAGCTTACTTGAAAACAGAGAGATCCTCTGATATTATTATTGTCTTGAAAATAATTTGAGGGGTTGGTGTTTCAAAATGAGGGGTTGGTGCTCCTTGAGTTGGTGCTCAGAAATTAGCCTATAAGGCATTGTTAACAGTGTTTTTTGAAGATTAAGCTAGTAAGGCAATTTAGGAGTGGTTTTTCTACCCCACGAGGGTTTTCCACTCGGCAAATCCTTTATCTTATGGTCTCTTTGTTTTGATGTCATAATGTTTCTTGATTGTGATAATTTTTATCAGTCTGAACATTGTTGAATGATGGTTCCTTCACATCTGCAAATATTTAGTTCAAATATCTTGCACAAGTCATTGTTGAAGAGTCTAATTCAAAAGGAAGCTTAAAAGTTCTCATTTGATTCATTGCTCAAGAATAGTTATAATTTCTAAAGGTGTTTGTTGTCTCAATACCTTTCTTGTCTTTAAAGTTGCATTCAAATCAATTGTTTAAGAAGTGAGTCAATAATGTTGATCATCATTTGCACAGTCTTATAAGTTGCACCCACACTGTCATCATGCTTTGATTGTTAATCAATGTCAGTCATAATTGTTTTGGCAAATGCAAGATATCTCACTCAAATCATATTTTCATAAGTTGTCTAATAGACTGAGTTAATGTTGTCATATCTTTGTGCTTTCAAAAGTGATTACTCTACTCTGTTGTTGAAAGAAAAGGAAATCAGAGTTAAAAATATTGGTCGAAGTTGAAAAATTTTAGACACTGATTCACCCCCCCTCTTAGTGTCTGTCCATAACTCCAACAATTGGTATCAAAGCGTAGGGTCCTCTTATAGGTCTAAACCACCTAGGATTGTTCCTGGTTTCTTGGAGTACTTTGGTTAATATGGGAAAGAAAAAAATGAATAAGGGAAAAATATTTTCTCAGCAAAATGCTATTCATCATGTTCAACCTGAATCTAGTATAAGGAATAACGAGGAATAGTTCATAAACAGTAGCTCTGAAATGGTAGAGTATCCTAGATCTGGAACTCCTCAGTTCGAAGGAACAAACTTTATTATATGGAAAAATAGGATGGAAACATACTTACTTTCTTTAGGATTTGAAGTGTGGGCAGCAGTTGAAAAGGGTTGTACTACATCTGCAACATCTCCTTCCACTCTTGAGGAGAAGAAAGCACTTGAATTCAATACTAGAGCTATAAATGCTATTTTTAATAACTTGCCAAATAAACTCATTACAAAGTCATTCATTACAGCAGTGTTAAGGAAGTTTGGGACAAGTTGACTGAAATGATTCAGAATAGTGAGTTACAAGAGGAGAAATCTTTGGATACTGAAATAAGTTGTGAAACATCTGAGAGTGAAGAAGGTGTAAACCTTCATAGTTTTGAAAAGAAGTCCAAGGAGATCATTAATGAACATTTAAATGGTCAAGAAACTTGTGCAAAAGTAGATCAATCTTTGGGTGAAGTTAACTCTGAACAGGAATATGATGAACCAGAAAGTGAGGTTGATTTGGAAGGTGAACTCCTATGTGCCTAAGATACTATTAAGCAGCTTAGAAAAGAAAACCAATTTTTAACAAGACAGCTTCAGCAAGAAGAGAGTTTGGAAGTCAAGTTAAAAGACAAGGATGAATTGTGTAATAAACTAGAAAATGAGATTGATTCTTTAAAGAAATGTTTAGATAATGATTCCTTGTTAAAAGAACTAACTCTTAAGGACGATATGATTATAAGTCAGAAAATTGAAATTGAAGAATATAAGAGGATAGCAGATGTTGTGAGTTCTAATTTGGAGATTAAAAATATTGTTTGTCTAAAACTTGAAGAAGAGGTAGTTGCTTTAAGAAAAGAGCTTGAAATTGTCAAGGCTCAATCTGGTAAAATTCAAAAATTTGATCATAGTACTAATATATTGAATGAGATGTTGGGCAGGAAAAAGCATTCTGAAGATCCTACAGGAGTGGGATATGAGGTTGGACAAAGCTCTGCAGACAAATCTAAACATGAAACAATGTTTACTACTTTAGATGGAAAGAATTTTACAGCCAAGCAAACACCAAGAATGAAGGTTGATCTTGGTTACAGTATTGCTGCACCAAAGGATAACATTGACACTAGAAGACAATCTAAAGGTATTCATGGAGAAAGGAAAAATGTCTTCAGATCTTCACATCCTTGGCATGATCATTCAATCAGGTATAATCATTATTTTCAAGGATATTGTTATGTTTGTAATGACTATGGTCATAAGGCAATTGATTGCATAAGATGGTCAAATAAGAATCATTCTAATGTCCCTATAAATGAGGATGTGGTGTGTTACAGCTGTAACAATTTTAGTCACTTGAGAAGAGACTATAGAATAAATACAAGTGATAATAATGTAGGGAAAAATGCTAGAAATGTCTGTAGGAAGTCTTCTATTTCTTAGAACAATCACAAAGTCATTTGTTTCAGATGTAATAACATTGGGCATAAAGTATAGCAATGCAGATTCAATAAAAAGACAAGTACTTTAAGCAAACAAGTGAAAAAGTCTTCATTGGAGTGGAGAAGAAAGAACAATCAAGATGACAAGAAGAGCAATAAAGATGCTTCTAAGAAAACTCCTTGTGCACTCCTTGCACAAGTGTTGCCTTCCAGGTCTTGAGAAGAAGCAAAGACTCAGGGGGAGTCTATTATGGTAATATATTTTACCCCTATGGAGTCTAGAATGAGGTATGACATCTTGCATTTGCTTTTGGTGGTATAAGATGTAAAGAAATGGCTTATTTTGGCTCACATAATGTCTTTTTCATAACATGTATTGCTATGAACAATGAAGTAAAAGACATAATGAATAATGTTCGCACAAAATTGGTGGACAGTGTGTTTGGTGATGAATTTGTATGGTCTGTGTTATTCGAGACAACTTTTTTGATTGTAACATAACAGTAGAATTGTCATGGATCAAAAGTAATATTTGTTTGAGGAGTTATATGACAGTGTGTCATGACTACTTGTTCGAGTTTGTGACTCTGATATTGACAATCATTGATAGGAGTTGAAGCTTTATGGTTTAAATTCCTTAACCTTTTGTTATTACTGACAAAGGTAATCATCCGATTTGAAAGGTAATGAATGAATCTCTGCATTAAGGAATGTTTTTGCTTGGTCTAGTGGTTGACAGTTTTCATAAGTTTTTGAAATGACAGTGCACTTTGTTTTTAAATGAAGTTTTTGGATGCTTGGGTTTTGGAAATAATGGTATGTCCTTATGACATCTTTGAGCGGTGTGGAGACATATAGATGAGTTCCTCAATATATTAAAAATAAGAAAGTCTTTGTTTTGAAGTGATGTCGATGTATTTATCTTTGGAGAGCAGTGATTGAAAAACATGTTTGATGTTATGAGTTATTTCTGTGATGATATTATTCGGTGTTGTGTGAGGGCTGAGATTAATTATCTTTGGTATTTTTCATCGTTCTTGGTGTGGTAATAGAAGTTCTCATATGAACTGAGGATGGGTGTACAAGAACAGATTGACGATGAATTATGCAATATACATGCTTTCAAGTTATATTTTGTGTATGAAAAGAGTAAAATGATGTGTGTCGTTTGAAGAAGAATAACCAGTATCATTGGTCTTTGCTGTGTATTGTCATGGACAGTGACTGAGGTTACTTGTGCTGAGAAGAGGTTGGTTGTTTTTGCTCAAATTCTAGTTTTGTTAGATTGAAGTTAATCAAATTGAATGTGGAGTAGGTGATCTTGAATGTGCCTTGATCGAACATGACAAAGAAGGTGGTATGTTCAAGTAATAGGTATTCAATCTTTAGGTATCAATTTGGTTTGTTACATTATAATATTTTGGTACCTTTTCTTTGGCATTGATGATATGGACTGAGATTCTTGAAAAGGACATATTGTTATTTTTGCTATGATATCAGCATGTTACAATCTTACTACTTTCCTGCAAATATGTCTGCTGCACTATTGCTCTATTTGCAGCCGGTTCTTATGGTATTTGGTTGGCTTCTTAGTTGTCTTTCTTGGCATTGCACATTCTTCTCTTCTATCCTTTGTCTTTGAGGCAAAAAGGGGGAGAGTCATTTGTGTTTTTCCATCAAGGACAAAAGGGGAGTTTGTTGGTTCTCAGTTGTGTTCTGATTGGTTTGTCCTTGATGACAAAATTCCTTTCAGTTGGTTCTCTTTGATGATCAGTCTCAGTGTGGATCCTTATGCTTTATTATGGCACTTCTTTGACGACTTTGGCATTGGTTTACATTTAGATAGTTTTAGATTGGTTTCTCATGCTCTATCTTGTCTCAGGGTATCTTATTTGTACATTGTTTCGGTGAAAGAAAAAGAACATATCGGTGTGAGAATGCCAGGGTCTCCTCGATCCTTTTTTCTGATAAACGTCTGTGTTTCCTTTCAGCAAGACATTTCTGATGTCACGACGATTGGATTTTACATACAGGCAGCTTTCGACAGGACTTCTCCATGGTTTTGGCGACAGAGGGTGATCCCTATCGGTAGGAGTTATACCATCGGTATAGGGTCACAGCGAGATTGTTATGTCTCAGTGACCAGAGGTTGAATGGGAACACATCGGCAAGAGTTGCGGCATCGATATAATTTCATAGCGAACCCTGTGGGTCTCACCGATGGAATACATATGGACCTTGTCAACATAGGCATTGAGTTGTCTCGGCGAACAGGAATAATCATGTGGGCTTTCGGTAAGACACAGGATGCTCTACGAGAAGTCACCCCGACTATGCATTGTCTTAGCGAAGGTGGATGAAGGATACATCTCGGCGAGAGTGTGTTTTTGTTTCAGCGACTCAAAATGGATAAAGTCATTTGGTGAAACATAATGAAATCTACATAAGGTCTCCCCGATAACAATTTGTCACGACGACCCACATGAGAATGAAGGTTACATTTTGATGAGAGAACTATTGTGTCTCGTCGACCGGCACAAGAAAGATCTTTTTGGTGAGAAACTTTTTCATTGAAGTGAGGTCATGGCGAGGTTGTTGTGTCTTGCCGACCGCTAATGATGAAATACATTTCGGTAAGACTCATATGTTTCGATGTAGGGTCTCAACGAACCCATCAAGTCTTTCCAACAGAGTCTAATGAATGGCTTTCAGTGAGAGGTTGGTAATGTCACAGCGACACTGGATGAAAGGATGACTTTCGGTAAAACAAAGCATTATCTACGAAACGTCTCCCCGACAGCAGAATGTCACAGCGACACATAAGAGATAAAAGGGATTTCAGTGAAACATAATGTGGTCTACAAGAGGTCTTCCCGACATCACTGGGTCACGGCGAAAGCAAATAAGGAAAAGGAAACACATCTCGCATGAGGTCATAGTGAAACACAAAGAACACAGGGTGACTAATAGCGTTATAGTTGCCTTTGGCATAACATTACATCGATGGAAAGGAGAGAATAGGGCAAAGTTGAAATTCATTTTTGTTTCAAAAATGAATGGTATGGCTGCTATGTTTGGTGCGCCTCACTGGCTGGAAGCTCGACAGTGGTTGAAGGAAATCGTGGGAGCAGTAATTCTGACTGGTATTTATTTCATACTGCTAAACAGGTATCACATCCATCATTTGATTTTCATGGCAGTTATTGTCTTGATTCAAATCAGGAATTTGAATAAAAAATGAAAGAGGAGATAAATGGGTTCTTGTGTTATCTCTGACAGTTTTGGCATGATAAGATTTCGGTTACCCTGACAATTTGCTGTGATATTCTTTTATTTCTATTAGCGTGGTAAAGTGGGTTGTGAAGATAAAACGGTGCTTTGTTCCCACCTGTCACTTGTTACCATCAAAGTATTTGTTTTACCTCAAATCTTCGTTGAAGGCTCTTAAAAGCAATTTTTTTTTTTGCATTGAGGTTTTATGAATTTCTGTTAATGGGCAGTCACGAATCTTGAAAGATCTGCTAGTTTCATTACTGACACATTACATTCGTTACAAATTGATGGATTCTGCATATGGGTATTGTGAAAATAGTTTCAAATGAGTATTTTGTTTTAATGAAGCATCTGGTTTTTGTGAAAGGCATTTGCAATTTCAAAAAGGAACTTTGATTTATGATTGTTAGTTTATTGACAGCCTATTGCATAGGCGTTACTCTTGCAGACATTTATTTTTTTGGCATCCTTTTTTCCTGAAAATAGAAAGGAGGTTTCAGCTCTCCTTTGACCTCGAATCTCTTTGAAGACTACATACTAGAAAAGATGTAAAAAACGCAGTGTTGTGACTATTGAAAGAACTTCTGGCTGGTAATTCTGAGACATAGTTATTTTGGTTGTATCAAGAGATGTATTGAAAAACTCTTTAATACAAAATTTGGAAAACATGATGCAAAACAGAGTTGTAATTCTTTTCTATTTAATATTTTAAGGATTCAAAGAGTTGGATTCTTAGGGTATTAGGTAGATAAGAGTGTTGAGTTTCTTAAGCTTACTTAAAAACAGAGAGATCCTCTGATATTATTATTGTCTTGAAAATAATTTGAGGGGTTGGTGCTCCTTGAAATTGATGTTTCAAAATGAGGGGTTGGTGCTCCTTGAGTTGGTGCTCAGAAATTAGCCTATAAGGCATTGTTAACAGTGTTTTTTGAAGATTAAGCCAGTAAGGCAGTTTAGGAGTGGTTTTTCTACCCTAGGAGGGTTTTCCACTTGGAAAATCCTTTGTCTTATTGTCTCTTTGTTTTGATGTCATAATGTTTCTTGATTGTGATAATTTTTATCAGTCTGAACATTGTTGAATGATAGTTCCTTCACAACTGCAAATATTTAGTTCAAATATCTTGCACTAGTCATTGTTGAAGAGTCTAATTCAAAAGGAAGCTTAAAAGTTCTCATTTGATTCATTGCTCAAGAATAGTTATAATTTGCTAAAGGTGTATGTTGTCTCAATACCTTTCTTGTCTTTAAAGTTGCATTCAAATCAATTGTTTAAGAAGTGAGTCAATAATGTTGATCATCATTTGCACAGTCTTATAAGTTGCACCCGCACTGTCATCATGCTTTGATTGTTAATCAATGTCAGCCATAATTGTTTTGGAAAATGCAAGATATCTCACTCAGATCATATTTTCATAAGTTGTCTAATAGACTGAGTTAATGCTGTCATATCTTTGTGCTTTCAAAAGTGATTACTCTACTCTGTTGTTGAAAGAAAAGGAAATCAGAGTTAAAAATCTTGGTCGAAGTTGAAAAAGTTTAGACACTGATTCACCCCCCCCCTCTCAGTGTCTGTCCATAACTCCAACAATACTCTTCATATTTTTATGGGTACTGTTATACATGTAATCAATTTGGTCATAGGGCTAGAGAATGTAGAGTAGTTCCTAAAAGGAATACAAATTTTGTAACCAAAAATCCATTTGCTCCTTTAGTAGATATGAATGTAATGTGTTACAATTGTAACAATTTTGGTCATATAGCTAAGAATTGTAAAACAAAATTTATAATCTACCAAATATACAGAATGAGAAAAAAGAGAACACACCTCCTAAAGTAAATAAATCCCTTGAGAGGAAAGAAGAAAAGGTAGAGAATAAGCCTAAAAAGATGTGGAAAGAAAAAGAGCAGATGCCCACTCAATCAATGATTGCATAAACAACACTCCATGCTAAAAAGAAAAATCTATGGGTAATAGATAGTGGTTGTTCTAAGCATATGACTAGTGACAAGAGCAAATTCATCCGACTTAAGAAAAGTAAGGAAGGATCAATCAGTTTAGGTGACAACACTACTATAAAAATCTATGATAAAGGAATAATCAACATAGATGGTAAATTACCTACAAATTATGCTCTATATGTCGGAGGTTTGAAACACAGTCTGCTGAGTGTAAGTCAAATGTGTGATAATGGTTATAAGGTCATGTCATTTAATTCAGAAGGTTGTGAAATAAGGAAAAAGGGAAAAACAATTGTGTGTAAAGTAAGAACAAATAGCAACCTCTACAAACTCAGTGAAGTAAAAGGTTAGAATTGTTTGATAGGACAAGTAGATGAGAGTTGGTTGTGGCATAGGAGAATGGGACATGTTAATTTTGATAATCTAGTGAAAGTGAGCTCAAAAGGACTAGTAAGACACATGCCTAAGATAACTAAGCCTGCAAACACCACTTCAAGAGAATGTCAAATAGGCAAGGAAACAAGGGTTAAGTTCCAAGCAAAATAATACTCAACTACAAAACCCTTGCAGCTAGTTCATACTGATTTGTGTGGTCCTACAAGGACAAGAGGACTGAAAGGAGAAAGATACTTCATGTTGTTGATTGATGACTATTCTAGAATGACATGGGTAACCTTTATAAAAGACAAGTCACAAGTACTTGAAAGATTCAAGATATTTAAAAGGATGGTTGAGATAGAAATTGGTGGGAGAATCAAATGATTAAGATTAGATAGAGGTGGAGAGTTTACATCTAGTGAATTCATTGAATAATGTGAAAAGCGTGGAATTAAAAGGCAATATTTGTAATGTCCCCTTCTCGAGCATGACCTTTTCTGTTGACCGTTGGCCTATTCTGGAGACCCGTAGGCTACTCGGGGGTGAAATTAGGGTTTCATGGTTGGAGGTTGCTATTGTTTGTGAATTGGTGATTGAACTGTGGTTTCCTTCTGGGTTTTCCGTGAGCTTCGCGGTGATGTGTTTTTCTTGGCATTCCGAGCACCTTCATGAATTTACTATTTTTAGTAAATTCTATTTCTGGCAGTGGTCCTATTGGTTTCGGCACAGTTGGCTTTCTACTTCAGTCTGTTCAGTTGGCTTGCTCATTTTTGGCTTTGGGGCACAATTGGAGAGATAAGTTTGAATTATTTTAATAAAGTCATGTTCTAATGTTATATTTTGTTGTTGACCCCCCCTTAGCCTAGTGATTGAACTTAAAGTTGTTTTAAAAGGTGGTCTTTATGGGTGGTGCCTCATGAAGATGATTTGATATTTTCTAAGGCTCAAAAAAAAATGCTTGAAAATGGACACCCATCTTGTGGAGGAGTTTATTTTAAATTAAAGTCAAATTACCTTGAAGAAAAAGGAACGCCATCTTTGGAGGGAATTGAAGTTATTTCAAATTTGAAAAGTTAGGGTTTCTAGAAGCTTCTGAAGAGTCTTCACAAATTTATAAAAGGAGGTCTTGGGTCTTCATTTGGATGATCTGATATCTTGAGTAATGTTATGCTGCCGAAATGGTGTTGGACTGCTTCAAGGAATGAATGCCTCCTAGCTTGGCTCAACTTCATGCTTGAGAGATAGCACCTAGTGGAGAGGTTTGCTTGCTTTTGAGTAATTTTGTAGTGAGTTTTCTTATAGCTGATGTTTCTTCATTGTAATCCTTATATTTGCAAAATAATCAAAAAATCTGGAGTTGTTGGTTTGTGTTGCAGATTGGGTTTTTATCTCATAAGTCTTAGTGTGATTTTATTTTGGTTCTGGGTAGTTTACCCATGCAATTGCTAGACTAGGGCACCCCTCTTTGTGAAGTTTGGTATTTTATTATGAAGTCTTCAATTTTATAAGTTAAAATCGCCCCTCCTTGCAGCCGTACCTTTCTAGTCTTCATTGGGATTCGTGCCAAAAATAAATATCAATGTTTAAGGTCAAATTTTTGTTATCATCTTGGGCGCTTGCATTATAAGAGTACTTTGCATCAGATTTTATGCAATTTGAGTGAGTAATGAGTGAGTTGTGAGCTTTTCATTGGGTTTCTATATTGTTGGTTGGGTAATTTCAGTCTTTGTTCAGTCATGAAAACTTGCATAAAGTCAACCATTTGAGTTAGGTTTGGAATGGGAGTCATAGAGAGCATTAAGGACAACATTATACATTGTAGCAACATTGTGAACTTTCTTATCTTGTGCTTTAGCAGACTAACTCTCATAATGTAAGTTGAACAATAGTACTGTCAGCATCTTTCTTATTCTTGCTAATTTCATATTTTGTAATGCCCACTGAATAAGTGGAAGAGGCTAGCTTGCCGCCTGTTTACTTTGAGTTGCATTATAGTTTTCATTATCTCCACCATATGGCCGCCTCATCTCCATTCTGGATTGAGTAACACATACTTGGTGTTGAGTTACTTTTTGCATTGTAATTGATAGGGATCCTCTGACCATATGCACGCTGTCATCTGGCGCATCCTTGGTTAGGGTTACTTCAGTTTGTGCATTGCATCGAGATCCTTTGACCACATGCTAACACCTTGCCCATCTCGGGATCTTGGTGTACATTCTTGGTTAGAGTTGAATTCTGCATTGTTTAGTTATTTGCTAACCCTAACAGGTGCATGTTGTTTGTAATCACATTCAAAAATAAATAAAAATTGGCTCAGAATATTTCAATATTCTACACCAAGAACTCCACAAAAAATGGAGTAGTAGAACGAAAGAACATGACTGTTAAGGAAATGGCTAGAAAAATGCTAAATGGGGCCAAATTAGTAGATATATATTGGAGGGAGGAAATTCATACTACAGTATATATTTTGAACAGATTTCAAATTAGAGTAAACAATGACAAGACTCCATGTGAATTATGGTACAAAAAGCTAGCATCTACCAAGTATTTCAAGGTATTTGGTACCAAGTGCTACATCAAAAGAGAAGAAGATAACCTGGGAAGCTTTGACTCTAGATTTGATGAAGGAATATTTCTTGGATATTCCACCCAAAGCAAGGCTTACAAGTGTTATAACAAAATACTGCACAAAATTGTAGAAAGCATCAATGTCAAGATTGATGAAGAATTGAAACATGTTAAAACTGACAGAGATAACTTTGAAGATGAATCAAATTATGAAGAAGAAATTGTTGATGAAGAGCTAGAAGAAGAAGAAAATGAAAAGACACTTGTAAAATATGTTCAAAAGGATCATCCTGCGGATCATATAATTGGCAACAAAAATGATGGTGTTCTAACTAGGAGAAGAGCTGCAAAGAACAAGGAACAAGTAATTTTTGCTCTCTTATCCCAAATTGAACCTAAAAGCTATTTTGAGGCCAGCAAGGATGAGATTTAGATAAAATCCATGGAAGAAGAGGTAAATTGGATAGACAAAAACAAAACATGGGAATTGGTTCCTAGACCCCCAAGCAAAAATATGATAGGCACTAAATGGGTGTTTAGAAACAAGCTAAATGAAGATGGAGTTGTTGTAAGAAACAAAGCAAGATTGGTGTGCAAAGGATATGCACAAGTTGAAGGCATTGACTTTGAGGAAACATTTGCATATGTTGCAAGATTAGAAGCTATAAGGATGTTTCTTGCATTTTTAATTTATAAAGGATTTAAAGTCTATCAAATGGATGTTAAGTCTGCTTTCCTGAATGTAGAACAACCAGAAGGTTCTCATCTATTAGAAGAAGAAGTTTATGTTTGTAGATTAAGGAAAGCATTATATGGTCTAAAACAAGCACCTAGAGCATGGTATTCAAGATTAGACCAGTATCTACAACAATAAGGATTCAAGAAAGGATGTGCAGATAGTAATTTGTATTTCAAATATGAAGGTGAGCATATGATTATAGCTGTTGTATATGTGGATGACATCATATTTGGTGGTAGCAATGATAAAATGTGCAAAGAATTTGCAGTTTAAATGCAACATGAATTTGAGAGATGTCAATGCTAGGAGAGTTGTCATTTTTCCTTGGTTTACAAATAGCACAAACTGATGATGGGATATTTATATCTCAAACCAAATATGTTAAGGAAATGCTTAAAAATTTTGGAATGGAAGAAAATAGACCAGTTAGTACCCCTATGATAACTGGATGTAAATTGAGTAAATCAAATGAGTTCCCTAATGCAAATCAAACAATCTACAAGTCAATGATTGGAAGCTTGTTGTGCTTAACTGCATCAAGGCCAAATATTATGCAAGCAGTGTGTATGGTTGCAAGATTGCAAGTTGCTCCTAAAGAGTCTCATGTCAATGCAATAAAATGAAATTTTAAATACATCAAAAGTACTGTTGACTATGGATTGTGATATCCCAAGAGCCAAGGCTTCACTTTGACAACATATACAGATGTTGATTGGGCAGGAAGTGCAAATGATAGGAGAAGCACTAGTGGTGGTGCATTTTTCTTGGGAGACAAACTTGTTTCATGGATGAGCAAAAAGCAAGAATCAGTCATACTCTCTATAGCAGAAGTAGAGTATGTTGCAGCAACAACATGTTGTACTTAGGTTTTATGGATGAAGCAAATACTTAAGGAAATTAAGGTTGAGTACAAGGAACCTATCTCTATTCTTTGTGATAATTCAAGTGCCATAAACATCTCAAAGAATCCACTAATGCATTCTAGGACAAAGCACATATCAATCAAGTATCACTTCATAAGAGGAAAGGTTGCAAATAAGAAAGTCAACATGGAATATGTGCCCACCAAAGAACAAGTTGCTAATATATTTACAAAGCCTCTTCCCAAGGAATAATTTGAATATTTGAGGTAGAAATTGGGAGTAATTGCTCCCACACCATATCACTAAAATTTTAGTGATAGGGAATGGGTCAGGGGGGGGTTTCCTAATTACTTCATTTATCCCTGAAAATAAAGACAGAGATCAAGTCAAGTAAACTTGGTTTTACAATTTTTTGATGACTTGATGGTTGTAGACTTATGAACACATTCCCTCTCTTTGTGGTGATTGTCAAAGGGGGGGAATATAATTGGTTAAATGCATGGTGTGACCCTTTGTCATTTATGTCAAAGGGGGCGAATATAATTGGTTAAATGCATGGTGTGACCCTTTGTCATTTATGTCAAAGGGGGATAATTTTTGTAAATGCCCATGCAATTGAGCAAGGGGGAGAGTCAAGAAAATGCTTTGATGAAAGATGTGTCTAACGGGGAGTTGTTTTGTATGTGCACTAATGATCAATTTTTTTTAATTGGTACAAAGCAATTCAATTGGTATCAGACCATTATTAATTGGTATAGAGTAGTTGATTGGTGCAGTGTTGGATCAATTAGTACAAAGCATGAATTGGAGCATTTAAAATTGTTATAGAGCATTTTGAGCATTTGGTTTTGCCATCAATGAAAAAGGGGGAGATTGTTGGCATAATATTGTCATTGATGTCAAAAGGTGTCATTAATGTCAAGGGGGAGTTTAGTGAAGGCTTGGATGTTATTGAGCTCAGAGGATCAGGTTCTGGAAGAGTTGGTGTAATATGATGGAGAGAAGAGCCTATTTTGCAATTGTTTCAAAATTGCTCAAATAGTTGCTAAGTTGTCATGAAATATTGTCACAATTTTGTAGACATCACTTCCAGAAGTCAGAGGAGAAAACTAAAGCCTAATTCAATATGGGTTTTTCGAGAGCTTTCCATTGATATGATTTGTAGATCTTGAAGACAAAAATGGTGCTTAGAATTATTTTATGTTTGCTCTAAGACAAAATTAGGTTTTTTGTCATTAAACCCTAGGTGTTGCAGTCATGGAAATGAATAAATTTTATGTTTTAATGTCAACTATGTACAGGTCGTTTCAGGTCACTTAAGTCACAACTTAAGCCATTGGTGTTGTCTAGGAATTGACCCCTTTTCCTAGTGCTACCGGTTGGTTTGGTGGAGTGTGCATCACAATGATCTTTCACATCATGATTTGTGTTCACCGCGACCATGTCTAAACTGCAACATGCGATATGCTCTTGAAGAATATCAACAGTGTATGATGATGCCTATAAGATTAGGTGGCTATCACAATGGTCCTTCGTATCAAGTTTACCATGGTCAAGCCTTTGTGCGATATGCGATAAAGTTTGATTAATGGATGTGATAAAACTAGTTAGATCGAACAGCTTCCCACTAGCTCGTGACGTGTATGGTGGGTTTGCATCTTTCCCTTACAATATTGTGGGCTAATGCCAAGTGTATAGTGGGACCAAAAGAAGCGACAAGTTGTCATGAAATTTTATCACAATTTTGCAGAGATCACTTCCAAAAGTTAGAGGAGAAAACTAAGGCCTAGTTCAATATGGGTTTTTCAAGAGCTTTCCATTGATATGATTTACAAATCTTGAAGACAAAAAATGGTGCTCAAAATTATTTTATGTTTTCTCTTAAACAAAATTAGGGTTTTTGTCATTAAACCCTAGGTGTTGTAGACATGGTGATGAACATATTTTATGTTTTAATCGCTTAAGTCACAACTTAAGCCATTGGTGTCATCTAGGAACTAACCCCTTTGCCTAGTGCTACCGGTTGGTTCGATGGAGTGTGCATCGCAACAATCTTTCGCATCACGGTTTGTGTTCACCATGACCATGTAAACTATGATGTGTGATATGATCTTGAAGAAGATCAACAATGTATGATGATGCCTATAAGATTGAATGGTTATTGTGATGGTCCTTCGCATCACAGATTGAAGTTTACCGCGATCAAGCCTTTGTGTGATATGTGATAAAGTTGGATTAACGACTATGATCAAACCGGTTAGATTGAACGACTTCTTGCCAGCCCGCGACGTGTATGGTGGGTCCACATCTTTCCCTTGCGAGATTGTAGGCTAATGCCAAGTGTATAGTGGGACCAACAATGGTGCAGGGGCACCTTGGGATCTCCATGCCTCTTTGAGGCTTTGTGTGGTTTTTGTTTAGTTTCAATGATGCTCATGATGTAATAAGGTCATAAGGACCATCTAAAATGCTTTGTGATAGGTTTTTAGGTTTGATGTTGAGTTTTGATGTAATAACAAGGTCTCTTCCTCACCATGTAAACTTGGTGCATCTAGGCCAACATAAGGAATTAAGGTGCCATGATGAAACTGGGTAATTAAGGGGAGTTTCCTTGTTGATTTGATAGTCTTGGAGGTGTTTTAGCCATCTTTTTGCTTGGTTGGTAAATCGGGTTCTTGATGTTGTGCAAAATTGCCTTAACTAGGCAATTAGGAGTCATTTAGTGTTTGGTTAGTTTCCCAACATCCTCCAAATTCAAAATTTAGTTGAGGGAAATTGGGAGAGGTGTGTGAATGTTGAAATATGCCTCTTTTGGTCAAGGCAGGTTTGATGAAGAAGTTTTGAAGCAAAATCAATAAAAAATAAACTTTGTTTTCCATATTTCTATGCAAAAATTGTTGCTAACTCATGCGGTACAGACATAATACGTACTATATAGACACAAGGCTATAATGGTTCGATAGAGGGTTGAGATAGCTTCCTTTTGGTGGTGGTTTGACTCATCTTCATCAAGAATCAAGGGAGATATCTGCATTTTACTACAAGTGGGTCTGAAACCCTCCACAACTAGGGTTTGATCAATAAAATGCAAGTTTCTCTCCATTCCACCATAGGAAAAATTTGATTTTTGGTGGAATGGAAGGGATTGTAGTATAATTCAAGATGCAAAAGGTTTCAGATTGGAATATGGAGTTTGGTGAGAATAAATTGATGCCCTTGGCCTGGCATCTCTATGTGACAGGCCAAAAATTGTTGCAAAAATCTGATTTGAGGCAAGATTTGTGAGTTTTCTGTTTTGTGGCGCTTGGGATCAGTTAGAATGAGTTTGTTGAAGGTATAGGAAGGAATTCATTGGCTTAGGGGTGTGCCAAGGTAACCATACTTGCATTGAAAAGTGTCTTTTAGGCCTCCTTGTAGCGTTAGAAAATAGGTCGTTTGTTGCCTTTTGTGTTGGAGTCAAAAACTTGTGGTTTTGAGGGTTTGTGGAGGATAGTATCAAGTGTCAAAAACCAGTGAGTTTGGTCTGGTTTCATTCATTAGAAGGATTTTATGTTGATTGTCCCATTAGATAGGGCTACAAGGGCTACAAGGCCTAATATGGCAGCAATAGATGAAAGAGTGTTCCCAAGTGAGAAGTCTTGTTTGTTGGCTTAGTTTAGCCATGTTAAGAGATTCTGAGTTATTTCAAAGCCTCCTGATTGCATTTGGGTGTGTGGAGTTAAAATAGTGCTTAAGTTGCTCATTAGTTGTATGGTGTATTAAGGAGTCTATCTAAGAGTATTTGAGAGAAGCTCTTAAGAGATTGTTCTTCCCTTGCCACTCTGCATCAGACAAGAAGTGACAAGTATTGGTAGTGGAAGATGACATCATCATTTGCATGTGGCAAGTTGTGATTACATCGCATTGTTTCTTCACATCGCTGTTGTGAAGCAAAGAGGAGTTAGGCGAAATGTGATATGCAAAGTTAGTGGTTGGTGACATCAACTTGGACAAATGGCAGCATCTCGCTATCTTGTTGAAGTTTTGGTGAGTCCTTGCTTAGCTCTACGGGAATGTGAGCCAGTGACATGTGTGCTCAAGGGATAGGTGGTGATGTTCTATTGCATCACATGGCTCCTTCACATCATGAAGATAATTTTAGAGTCTAAAGCATTAGTGCGATAGCTATATGCTATGCGATAGAGATCGACGACCCTTAGTTTTAAAGAAGATCGATCGGACAGTGATCACATTAGATCTTCATATTGTGGGAATGATGAATGATGCCCCAGGCATAGCCACAATATGCGATGGAAATCAAACAACATCAGTTAAAAGGAGATCAATCCAACAACAACGTTTTAAAGATGAAAGATTAAATAAGAAGTGATGGATCGTGATGCAAAGGCTTGAGATCGATGGACGAAATTCAAAGCTGAAAGTCTTCAACAACTATAACAGTGTGAACAAGGGTTTCGATTGCAAACCAAAAATGTGAATGAATTTAATTGGTTTATCAAATCCAATGACCATTTTGATTGGTGATAGTATGTGTAGAGCAGTGGCATAGACTGTGAAGGCGATAAAGAACAAAATCAGATTAGATATACAAGGATATGGAATTAAATGCATATTAGGGTTTTGGTTTTCACAGGTTGCTATGTTTAGCAAATTCAACGAACCTAAATTTGATGAAGTGGGTGTATGGCCAGGTGGAAAGGTGGCTTGCTAAAAGAAGATAACAAGTAAACCCTAACGAAGAATTTGTATAGGTGTGTGTGCAAAGCTCGAGGCAATGATTGCAAGTTGGTGAAAGGGATGCAAAAAGAAGACAATCAATTTTGAGGAAGTGTGAAGAATGCACAAAAATAAAAAGGGTGCAACAGAGTAGTGTATGTGTGAGCTCTTGAGGCGAACAAAGAATGCACTAAAGGGTTTAAAAGGAATTAATCAGTTTAAAGTGTTGAAGGGCCAAATTTTGATGATCTACAAATTCACCCCCCTCTCAGTAGATTGTTGTGTTCTAACAAGTTCAAGGGTAGGAATAATTTTGTTCAAATTGTATAAGATAATTGAGAGGCAGTTTAGCTCATGTATCAATGCAATGTTGGAGAAATATGTCTTTATGTTTGTCAAGGAATTGATCCAATATGTCTATATTTTCTCATATAATAAAAAGTCTTTAAGATCTAACAAGAACTCACTAATCATGAAGGCTTTTGGTGTCATCTATGAGACTAGGGAAACCATGATGATAAGTTGTTCAGAAATGTACATAATCTAGTACATAGGGGTTGTTATCATTAAAGTCCATGCTTATTTGTGCTTGTGAACATGTTGTTGAGGGCATTAGGTAATAATTGGATCTTGGATGAAGTGGGATTTTCTTTAATTATGTGATGAAAATAGGATTTTAAATGATAGGTAGATTTTAGATGCTTGGATTTGATTTTGATTTTTGAAGTCTTACACCTTAAAATGAAATTGATATAAAAATATCTTGGGATTTGGAATTGCTTGTTGAAAAATATTGGATGTTTAGATGGATGGATGATTTTTATTTATGATTGGAGATGCTCAATTTAAATGGTTATGGATTTGATTTAATTTTGAATTGATTAAGTTTGGAGGGTTGGTTTATTTGATGTGGATGGATTAACAGGTGATGTGATGGGGTTTCCAGTATATTGATTAGGATTATCTAGGGTTTTTGGATTTGAGATGATTTGAATTTGATTAGAGTTTACTAGGATTGGGTTAATTTTAATTTTGGGTGAATGATCAAGGATCGAGACCTTAGGATGATGATTTGGTTGGGAGAGATGGGATTAATTTCTACACTTAAGTTAAGATAATTTTCTTAAGAAAGATTTAATTTCGAGGTTGGCTTTTGTTAGATATGGATTGATTTGATGTATTTCTATACTTGAAAATTTAGGTTCTTAAGCAATTTTATTATGATAGGATTTTGGATTGCTATACTTAAGATAGGCTAATATTCTTAATTAAGCTAGGATTTGAAGATGATGATTGTGTTTAAGGTCTTGATTTTTATTGTGGTTTTGGCTTAGGTAGATGAAAATTCATTTGATAATGATTTGTCATCCTAGTTAGGATGGAATTGAAGTTTTGTTTAGTATTTAGGATTAGGATTTTAGGATCATTATTATGATTTGGATTTTGGACTTTGGCTTATGAGGTTGAGTGGATTCCACACAAGTGGGGAATGAATTTCAATTTTGGGGGTTGATTATGGCAATGGTTTTAATCTTTAGTTTGCAAGAATTTTTTTGGATTTCTTGTCTTTTCAAAGGTTGGTTTTTTATTTTGAGACTAGAAAAATTTAAAAAATATAAAAAAACCCTAAAGTATATAAAGTGAAAGTTTTAGAGATGGGGATGGAGGTGTTGATCTAGAAATGGATATGTCATAGATTTACTTTTGTGACAAATTAGGTATAGATATGACAGATTTATGGATGTGCCAAAATAGGTACATATATTCCATAGATTTACGGATGTGCCAAAATAGGCACGTATATTCCATAGATTTATGGATGTGCCAAAATAGGCACAAATATTCCATACATTTATGGATGTGCCAAAAAAGGCACATACATGCCAATCTATAATAGGGCCAAAAAATACAAATAAACCTATAAATACAAGGGTTAAATTTGCATACAAATGATTAGCACAACATGAAAATAGGTTAGAAATCTAATAACCTAAAAAAATAGATTAGGAAAGGTAAGGAAATATTACAAAATGAGAAGGGGCAGTGGGCCTAGCTTGATTGGCTAAAGCATCCTGTTGTAGGAAAGATGTCATGAGATCTAGTCTCCCCACTGTCCCTGGTATCAGAGGGTGTGTCGCACTAGCATCACTGGTCACATGAAATTTTTTTACCAGGCAAATTGCAGTTTATAGGGGGACGGATACCCGATCGGTTCTTGCAGCCTAAAAAAAGAAATCTTACAAAATGAAAAAGAAATAATGTTAGAGTCAATGGATCAATAAATACCTGAAATGCCAACGTATGTGTTGATAGGTTAACACACGCGTTGAGAGGTAAACATATATGCTAGAGTTAGAGCCACACACATTGAACCATCAACATGTAATAAGAATCTACATACAAGAGCTAAACATGATGTTAGAAGGGGTGTGGGTCCCATTGGATGTGCCAAAATGTATGCATATAAATATGAAACACAAATAAGGATTCAAACTAATAAATTAAGCCATATTCCATATTTAAATACAACCTCTAGAGTGAGCTAAGATATATACACAAAAAGGATGAAAAAATAACAAATCTCTCATCCACAATTCCCTTTTTTCACCAAAGGTGGATTTTCTCAAAATGGATTAGTGTGCGAAGATTAGATTTAAGGTGCTCAAAACAATGATATAACTTTGCATTCAAGGTTCTTTTTTTTGAGTTCATCTGATGAGCTATTTATTTAAACTAGGAGGATGGAGGACCAATGAATGAGTCTGGTTTGGGAGATCAATGACTAAGGTTGAATGAGAGGATTAGATGCATAAGAAGCCTTCAAGTGGCACTTTGTGATAAGTGCACTTGAAGAGGCCCATGATCCAATAGATTTGAAGGGTTGGGATTTTCTTGAAAAAATCCAGGGTGGAGATCCAAAAAGTCCATTTTTGGAGCCTTGTGTTTGCATTGAGTCATTTCTAAGATTATCTTGACTAATCATGATTTGGATTTTGCAAATGATTAGCTAGTTAACTGATTAGTTTTAGTCAACCAATACTTTGAGAGAAAAATGGGAATTAAAACAAATATGTTATATTTATTTAACTTATTTGCAATGGGAATGATGGTAGTGATGGACTTAAATAAATAAATGTTGAATTTATTTATTTAAGGCTAGACATTAGAAAAGGGGTGAAATGATTGATTAATTAAATAAATTATCTTGATTTATTTAATTAATATTAGAGGAAGAGTTAGATTATTAATTAAATATTTTGATAGAAAATTTGAGATTATTAATCAAATAAATATAATTTATTTAATTAATTTAGGAGATGGTGATGCAAAGGAAATTGATCAAAATAAAAATACAAAGAAGTAATTTTAGGTATCTACATCTTATATCATACAAATACAACCAATTGTTAAGGGGCATATCTAATTACTAACATTTTTCATATTTAGTTCGACAAATAGTTAAAGGTACTTATAAAGACTCATCTTAGTTCCTATGGAGAATGTGAATACTTGAAAGGAGAACCTACATGATCATATCTCACATGGGCCATTAGGTTACATGGACCTACTTCCACATCCTTTAATGGCTAAATAGTTACTTTACATGTATGTTTGTGAATGTTACATACTTTCAGAAGCATGATCATTTTACTATTCACATGCAACTCAAAGTGGGGGTAAAATATAATGGTGAAATTTGCATACCCATGCCATTACCCATTTAGTTGTGCCTATTTTGTGGAAAGTACCTTGATACATTAACATATTGACAAATGAAGTAATTTTGTGCAAAGTTGGGTCACTTTCCCTATTCCACCCACTCGTCCATCACACATATCCATATGCACTTATCGATTACCCCTATCCATATACACTTATCACTTAAATTTATCCATTTATTTCCACATCTCCATATATTTGTTTGATCCCCTTATTTATATACCTATGTATACACACATTTCTATATACACATTATCCAATGTGATTTAGCCCCTTTCATTCCTTGAGATTGGTTCTAGTTGTGGGCTCATCCTATCCAAATTTTAAAAATAAATAAAAATTAGTTGACCTTGGAGAATGTATCCCCTTATGACATGAAAACCCTACCAAGGCATTCTTAAATATTGGTAGTCCATAGATGCTAGAAGGCATAAAATAAGTCGAAGTGCACTAGGTAAAATGAAGAAATAAACTTACAAATATTACAATACAAGTTTATAAGTGCATGGAAATTTTGTAGTGTTAGATTCCTCTTTGTATAATTTCAACAAAATATTCTAATTCCAAAATAATTACCAAATTATTATTCACTATTCTTGGTCTTAAAACACATTAAATTTAGAATTACATCTAACTTAATACCATATTCAAATATAAAACTAAATACTATTATTCATAATGATTTTTTATATACAATTACAACTATAAAATCTTCATATATCATCAACATTCTAATAAAAAATTCCCAAAATGATACAAAATGAGTTTTAGAGATTGGGATGGAGGTGCCGATCTAGAAACATATATTCCATATATTTATGGATGTGCCAAAATAGGCACATATATTCCATTGATTTATGGATGTGCCAAAATAGGCATGGATATTCCATAGATTTATGGATGTAACAAAATAGGCACATATATGTTATGAACTTATGGATGTGCCAAAATAGGCACATATATGCCTATCTATGATAGGGCCAAAAAATACAAATAAACCTACAAATACAAGGGTTAAATTTACATATAAATGACTAAAAAAACATGAAAATAGGTTAAAAATCTAAGACCCTAAAAAAATAGATTAGGAAAGGTAAAAAATCTTATAAAATAAGCAAGAAATAATCTTAGAGTTGACGGATCAATGAATGCTTGGAATGTCAATGTACATGTTGATAGGTCATCACATGCATTGAGAGGTGAACATAAATTCTAAAATCAAAGCCACCCACCCTAAACTATCAACATGTAATAAGACTCTACACATAGTAGTTAAACACGATGTTAGAAGGGGTGTGGGTCCCATTGAGTGTGCCAAAATATATGCATATAAATATGAAACACAAATAAGAATTCAAACTAATAAATCAAACCATATTCCACATTTAAAAACAACCTCTAGAGTGAGATAATAT
This sequence comes from Sequoia sempervirens, assembly GCA_007258455.2. NCBI lineage: Eukaryota > Viridiplantae > Streptophyta > Pinopsida > Cupressales > Cupressaceae > Sequoia > Sequoia sempervirens. The sequence goes on along the minus strand of VDFB02000007.1, from coordinate 28,611,001 downwards.
ATATACATACAAAAGGATGAAAGAAAATAACAAATCTCTCATCCACAAGTCCCTTTTTGCACTAAAGGTGAATTTTATCAAGATGGATTAGTGTGTGAAGATTGGATATATGGTGCTCAAAGAAACATAGCTTTGCATTCAAGGTTCTTCTTTTTGAGTTCATTTAATGAGCTATTTATAAACTAGGAGGATGGAGGACCAATGAATGAGATTGGTTTGGTAGATCAATGGCTAAGGCTAAATGAGAGGATTAGATGCATAAGAAGCCTTCAAGTGGTAGTTTGTGATAAGTGCACTTGAGGAGGCCCGTGATCCAATAGATTTGAAGGGTTAGAATTTTCTCGGAAAAATGTAGGGTGAAGATCCAAAAAGTCCTTTTTTTGGAGCCTTGTGTTTGCATTGAGTCATGTGTAAGATTGTCTTGACTAATCACGATTTGGATTTTGAAAAAGATTAGTTAGTTAACTAATTATTTTTAGTCAACCAATAATTTGAGAGAAACATGAGAATTAAAACAAATATGCTATATTTATTTAATTTATTTGCAATGAGAATGATGGTAGTGATGAAGTTAAATAAATAAATGTTGAATTTATTTATTTAAGGCTAGATATTAGAGAAGGGGTAAAATGATTAATTAAATAAATTATCTTGATTTATTTAATTAATATTAGAGGAAGAGTTAGATTATTACTTAAATAATTTGATAAAAAAATTTAGGATTATTAACCAAATAAATAAAATTTATTTAATTAATTTAGGAGATGGTGATGCAAAGGAAATTGATGACAACAAAAATAAGATAAATGATTTTAAGTGTCTACACATTATATCCTACAAATACAACCAATTGTTAAGGGGCGTATCTAATTACTAACATTTTTCATGTTTAGTTCTACAAATAGTTAAAGGTGCTTACAAAGATTCATCTTAGTTCCTATGGAAAATGCATATCTGAAAGGAGAACCTACATGATGATATCTCACATTGGCCATTAAGTTACATGGGCCTACGTCCACATCCTTTAATGTCTAAATATTTATTTTACATGCATGTTCGTGAATGTTACATACTTTTAGAAATCATTTTACTATTCACATGCATCTCAAATAATGGTGAAATTTGCATACCCGTGCCATTACCCATTTAACTTTGTGCCTATTTCGAGGAAAGTACCTTGATACATAAACATATTGACAAATAAAGTAATTTTGTGTAAAGTTGGGTCACTTACCCTATTCCACCTACCCATACATCACACATATCTATATGCACTTAACACTTACCCCTATCCATATACACTTATCACGTACACTTATCCATTTGTTTCCACATCCCCATATATTTGTTTGATCCCCTTATTTGTTATACCTATGTATAAAGATTATCCAATGTGATATAGCCCCTTTCATGCCTTGAGACTAGTTCTAGGCTTGTCCTATCCAAATTTAAAAAATAAATAAAATTTAGTTGACCTTGGAGAACATGTCCCCTTATGACATGACAACCCTATGAAGGTATTCTTAAATATTGGTAGTCCACACATACTAGAAGGCATAAAATAAATCAAAATACACTAGATAAAATGAAGAAATAAACTTGCAAATATTACAGTACAAGTTTATGAGTGCACGTACGTACTATATTCCTTTGTATGATGTCAACAAAATAATGTAATTCCAAAATAATTACCAAATTATTATTCACTATTCTTGATTTTAAAACACATTAAATTTAGATTCGCATCTAACATAATACCATCTTCAAATATAAAATTAAATACTATTATTCTTAATGATTTTTTATATATAATTACAATTTTAAAATCTTCATATATCATCAACACTTTAATCAATCTAAATTACTTAAACTTACATATATACAATTTATTAAGACTAACCTAAACCAAACTTTACCATTGTACTTTTGTAATTCTCTAAAGCATTATGAACATTTTAGAGACATAAATATACAAATTAAATTAAACCAAATTAATATATTACATAACAGAAATTAAATACACTATAAACATTAATATAGCATTTTAAAGCGTACGCAATAATTTCCCCTTGTATTTACACCTCAAATTTTTTTTTTGGAAACCTAAATACGGTTGTACGGCCATTAAATCTTGCGAATCTTCAGTAAAAATAAAACGTGAGTCTGACATCGAAAGCGACAGAATGCAATAAAAATAATATTCCAGCTATTTATTTATTTCGTACTTTCAAATCATAGCTGTCTTTCGCAGGTTGCAGCACATATTTCTATGTACCATCTCTATTTATTGCAGATCTCAGAATTGTCGGAGAATAAAACAAAATGGACAGAGGGAAAAAGCAAAACCGTATAAAATCATTTTTACATATGGCCATGACCTACCTAGGATCGGTTAAGGGTGAATGGTTAGAAAAAGTGAAGGCTGGGTTAAATTTATATAAAAAAAATTAGTCTTTGATTCTTAGTCGAAAAGATATTGATTTAGGTTTGTAGGACAATACTCTATTTTGGTTTGAGATGCTCTACTATGATCATGTTTTTTTATAAAGACTACCCAACACTCTTCATACATGCTTGAGAGCTCAACTATACATGCTTGGTTCTTTTAGGTGTCTTTGGCAAGGGCCTCTAAGAAACTTTTCTTTGAAGTATGCTATTTTTCTTCAATCTCATCACCTTATGCCATTGAAGATATTGGTGGTTTCCCTTTTATAGATTTACAAACTCAAATATCACACAAATTTGTTGTATGTAGTGCATAGGGTCTGATCCCTACTTGGATCCACCAATAACTCAAGAAATTGATACATAAAATGATGTTCTACACTAGACTTTATTAGATTGATGTGGGAAATTTTGATCTTGAGTGCCTTAAAATGTTAATTATGTTATCAAACAACAATTTATATGTTGTTTCAATTCGATCAACAAAATATTATGGAGGAACAAAATATTCACACACAATCCACATAACACATGAGACAAAATGTTTAACTTGAGAAACCTGTTTGGGAAAAACCCAACAACCAAAGAGAGCCAAGAATTGTATTAATATGTAAACACAAAATCCAAATATAATATATTCTCCTTACTTTGCCTTCCTTAATCTATAGATAGCCAATGTACAACCTCTATACACTTCTAATTTCAATATCATTTTAGCATCAACTTATTCCTTCCATTTCATGAGCTCGATGTAGACTAAGTCATTTCTTGGAATCCCAACTAACTCAACATTCTAACTATCATTGCATAATCGAACAATGGTCTTATTGTGACGTCATACTTGCCATATATCACTACCACAAAGATTATCCAAACAAACAAACTATTCATCAATCTAAATACTCTCATAAATTTACTAAGAACTCTAATTGCTTTGACAATGTATGGTTGAATACTAACTATTGTCAATCAGATTGCACCCGAACGCTCGATTTTTTTAAATCTAGCAATCCGTTGAAACATGGAATGATTCTCAGGCCTGTGGGTTGCCTAATTTTGAGAATCAATCTCCAGAGAGGGCTGGTTCCCTGATGAAAAACCTCCTAAAACTAACCGACTTGGCTGGGAAAGAGATAGAAAGACTAAGTCTGAATTCTAAACTATGAAACTTTAACTATGGTGATGCAAATTTAACTCACAGAACAGTTACTCACTATTTTCATTCGCACAACTAGATCTGGAAATTTAAACACTTGAATGTTTTAAACAAAGGCTGTTAAAGAAACAATCATAGAAAGAAAATATGATTTCCACAACTAGACTGTTCAATTATTGATTAGCACAATGTTTAACCAGTAGATTTAAACTTGGATGCATACAAAATTCATTAAGGAGACATAAATATTTAAAGGTTTCATATATTGCAAACACAATAATTACTTCGATCAATCCCACATGACAAAGATGCTTGAAACTTGAAGGCAAATTCTAAAATACTGAAACTTGAAGGAATTCTCTGCAATAACACGATTTGAACCTGTAAAAAACACTGCTGTATTAATCTGTAAAAATGCTGAGTTACAAGATAGTCTTCTTTGCTGAAGGAAAAGGTAGAAAACAAGAACTAGAAATGAAAAACAGCTAAGTTTTTCAATATATACAAAAACCTTTCCAAAAGGCATGCAAAAATAACTGAAAGTCCAACTCCAAGAAAGGGTGATGATTCCAAAGCCAAATCCGAGCAGAAGAAAATATCTCTGAAAAGGAGGCCCAAAACCATGCAAAAATAAGTCCAATCAAGCTCAAACTCACTGCCAAGTCATAACTGATACATGCACTATTCCAACTGAACTACAACTCCTTGAAAAAATGGCTCAAAGCATGCGAAACTGCCTCGTTTTTACCAATCCACCCATAATAATTAGAACTCCTCTGAAACTGAAAGGCAACCTCCATAATTTACTCCACTCGCATTATTAGATCCTCAGTTGTCTTCACTTGTACTCTTGCATGAATTTGAGAAGAGCTTAATTTAATTAAATATTAAAAAATAATCATCAAATGATTATTTTAATATTTAAACCGTTGGTAATAACTTCTTAAATATTGGAGTAATAGCTATATTACTTTTGATATTTAATTGAATGTTTGATTTTTTTCATAAACACCATGCAAAGTGTTCGGGCCCCTTCAGCATGATTAGGTCGATTGACTCTAAAGAATCAAGACCATGAAACATTCAAAAAGTGAAATGATTTTTTTTCTTTTTTTAAATTTCTAAGCAAAAGTCAAGAGAACACATCATTCGAATTAGGGATTTTGAGAGCACTCGAACCCTAAAGTTCATCATTCATTTTGCATTCGGCTTAGAGAAGCTGAGAAAAACAGCCGCCACTACCCAAACCCTAGCCGCACTTGCTGATATTTCTGGTTTTTTCACCATTAAAGAGCTCAAATCTGGTCTTTTCTTGGCCGCCATTGTCATCTTGAAGTCATGAACTTGCTGTTTCTGTGTATTTTCTGCCATGAAGAAGTTTGAATCTGGTTTATTTTGGGCGAATCTACAGTATGACGTTTTTAAAAAAAATGTAGAGAGGCATTTTGGGGCGCGATTTCTTGTTGAAATCGATGTTTTATCATTTCTTTGAGACTTGGCTGCGAACTTGGCACAAAATTCACGCTCTTCTGGTCACCATCTGATCTTGAGCTGCAAATTTGAGTTTCTGACTTCTTCAAATTCGAATATTGGAGATTTCTGGAGGTATTTTGAGATAATAGTCTGATTTTTTGCTTTTCCTGTGCATTTCTAAAAGCTTTCTTTACTTCTTAACGCTGCATTGAATATCTTTGAAGTATTTTGACAAACAAAGAACAATCTTTGCTTTAAAAATTTGAATCTATGTCTTTGTTCTTTTGAATCTGCAAAAATCTTCACTCTTAAGCTGATACATGAATATTTCCTTTTGTTTTTTTTTTATTATATTTCTGAGACAACAACTTTAAGACTTCTGGGTACTGTAAATAATATTTGATTTCTGTATTTTCTGTATTTGAAGCTTCAAATATTCATGATAGCAAAGAAAATGTGTTTCCCAATTCGAAATCTCATCTGGGTATATGCGAAAAATCTCCTTCAGGCCATAGCTTGACTTCTGGATCTGAGTATAAACAAAACTCCTCGTGCTCAATATCTTCAATGATTTTTCCTTTATGCTTAAATGGTTTTCATGGACATGAATAAAAACTAAAACCCAAATCCTTTGTGCTCTCTATAATATTTTAGCACGAATATATGACATATGCCTTGGCCGATAAATATTGTTACTGAGCTGAATATTCCTCCATCTGGGCATTATGAAATTTGTGTGCTCCTGACATTTCCTGGACGTTTGAACTTGAACCCTGTACCCAACTTGCATTTGAAAGTTGAAAACTGCTTTTTCTAAGCTGAGACAGTCATAATATTGTGTTGTTTTGAAACAATAAACATGGATTTCCTATATGTTATCTTTTATTTTTGATTGCTACGAAGCAGAAATTCTTTGACTGTCTTTGTAAGAAACACTTCTAGAATGATAAAAAGAAGTAACCACCTCTTTTGCTGCTCCAAATTCTTTGCATTTTTTCTGATCTCCCACTGTTCAATTCTGATCAATACAGCAAGAAAACACTCAGCTATGCTTAACATGTGACTGAAAATTGTTTTTATTTTAGCTGTGCATTATCTTCTTGTAAAAATCTTTTCACTAACTTCCAGAATAATGCATCCACCATGACTGTACTGTCACTTGACAAGATATTGAAAGTTGGTTGTAGCTAATTTCCACCATTGATAACAGATTTTACAATGAATTGACTGGTAAATATTCTTTGCCATATTTTCCACTTTGTATGGCCTGAGCTATGTCCATTGAATATGGCCTTTTAGTGAAACTGTAGCACGCTGATATAGCTTCACTTTGTTATTCCTCATCAAGTCTCTTGAACTATATAAGTGTTTGAAATTATAAGAAACAACTGAATACCTCTTGATGTAATCCCTTTCTTCATTGTAAAAAGGTTCTACACTTAATTAAAATGCAATGCAAAAATGCCAAACAGAGCTGAAACAGAATTTTAATGAAATGATGATCTTTTAACATTGAAGAAAGTGAAAATCTTGTAGCTGCTATTTTTGGATATCTTGTAAATAGTGATTATCATTGAAAACGGGCACTCCATTATTTTATCAATGCTGAAAACTCATGCTCCATTGCTGTCTCACTGACACTTGTAACACTGTATGCCAGTTTGATAAAAGATATTGCATCTTATGAACTAGAAACTGTAGCTTCCATTATTCTTGAATGTTGACTTAAGATAAAATTTGCAGCCTTCTATATGAAGAATTGATAGAAAAATAGACTGTTGCAAATATGTCCTGTACAGTGATACAGTTGATGAAAACATTCCATTTACTCAAGTATTTTGTTTCTCTTTAATGCAAAGAGGCTCGACACTTTATTTAGATGTAATGTGAAAAAAATATAAAGTAGAGCTGAAACGAACACAATGAAAATGATGAGTTCTCACATTGTTTGATCCTTCCTTGATACGAAGAGCGAAGATATACTGTACGCTCAAGCTGTTTTTTCTGAATCTGTTTGAAATAAAGCTGCTTATTCGATTATTTCTTTAACTCTTTTGATGATTCGATATGTCGGGCTCAACCCTCGTGGGAGCTTGTTTTACTCCACATATTTGATGAAAAGAATTCGAACATGATGAACCTATTCCATTGCTTAGAGTATAACTCTAATACCATTTCCTTAATGATCTTGCAGGTACACGGAGCGATGAAGCGAGGCTGCAACTGCTTGGAGGCACGACGGCTAGAAGCACCAACGAAGTAATTCGTCATTACAGGCAATGATGAATTGCTTCTCTTTTTTACGCTTATGTTATTTTCAGCAGTGTAGTCTGTCCATTTAAATTTTGTATTCATCTCTTGATTGTCAGAGACAAACTCAGTTACTCTCGCGGCTTGTGTGAGATTCAACATTTCACAAAATGAATAAAAGTATCATTATGAAAATTTTCTTAATTTTCTATTTTAAACATTTGCACAATAAACTTATGACACATATGTAAGATGATCTCAATGATGATCAATGAACACTTTATCAGCAAAAATATGAAAATTTCCTATACCTATAATAGCTGAACTTCAATCAGCTCTACCTATTGAGCGTAGAGTGAAAAATAGGTAACACTAACCATGACACACATCAAGCTTCCTACTACACTAGCATAAGGAACTTTATATATGTCCTCTAATTCCTCTTGAAATTTAGGACATTGTTCGCAAGATAACTTTAGTACATATAGTAAAGGGATATTTATAGGTTTACTATCTTGTACATTAAACCTCTACAATATAGTATCAATTTATTTCCTATGGTTCAACCATAGCTTCTCATTAGCCTCATCTCTATTAATTTCCATAGCTATTATATATTTTACAACACCTAAATCCTTCATTTCAAATTTCTTAGAAAACTAAGCCTTGAGTTCCTTAATTATTGCCTTATTATTCCAATGATAAACATATAATTAACATACAAAATAATAATTAAAATGTGATCACCAACCTATTTGTAGTACACAATGATTAGCTTTACTCCTAACAAAACCTAGTTCAAAAGCATATAAATCAAAATTTTGATACCATGTATGTGGTAACTACTTCAAACCATACAAAAACCTTTTTAGTTTATAGACTAATTTTTCTTTCCCCTTAAGCTCAAATCCTTTAGGTTGGTCCATATAGATTTCCCCCTTTAAATTTCAATGCAAGAATACAATATTTGCATCCATTTGCTCTACTTAAAAATGAAAAGCAACATCAATAGACAACCTACACCTAATGGAGTTCAATTTAGCTACAAGAGAAAAAATCTCACTAAAACCTATTCCCTCAATCTAGGAATACTCTCTTGCCACCAAGCTTGCCTTGTGTCTTTCTAACATTTAAAGACATGCTTGAAGTTAGAGCCTCCTTCATAAAATATAGTTCACAATTAGTACAAGTTACAGCAAAAACACAATGAATATTTGGAGGACTATGCCTATATGGTAATTTCAACTATCTTTTAGACCTTCAAATAGGTGGTGGAGAACTCGCCACATCAAAATTGTGATCTTTATCCTTGAAATTTCCCTCTAATATTTCGTATAGAATTCTTCATCTATATTGTCATTGTCATAAACATTAGATTTATTCATTTGTTCATCCTTTTTGTCTAGACAACTTTTAGAGATATATTGTCATTGTCATAAACATTAGATCTATATTTTCTATTTTTGTTCATCCTTGGATAAAAAATTATGTTCCTTGAAAACAACATTTATTGAATAGACAACTTTTAGAGATATAGCATTCCAAAGCTTATAACATTTTACATTTTCACATTAATCAATAAAAAAAATCTTTAAAATTTAGCTTTAGATCATTTATCCTTGGGCACATGAAAAAATGCCTTACAACCAAATATGCTTAAATGTAAGAAAAATAGTTTGTTTTACCTATCCATATTTTATATGGTGCTTTTGTTGAGTTGATGTTCATGGACTAGCTAGGACTCAAACCTAGGACATTCTATTTATTGCTAAAGTGCTCTACCACCGAGCTGCTTGCCAATTTATGGTCAATCCATCTTTGGTCTAGATGTGGATTATTTCCAACACCACCTTAAGCCACATTGTAGGTGCTTGGAGCTCCTAGCCTACCCTAACGTTGATACCATGTTGAGCTACTACTCATGAACAAACTAGGACTTGAACCTAGGAAATTCTATTTATCATTGAAGAGATCTACCATTGAGCTACTGACCCCATTGTGTCTAATCCATCTTTGGTCCAAGTGTGGCTTATTTTCAATATTATTATCCTCAAGCATAGAAGTAGGAGACCTATTTATCAAATAAGAAGTAGTAATTACCTCTTTAGCCTATAAATTTTGTTTGGCGTTACATTGTTCAATGTACTTCTAGCTCTATCCATGAAGGTTTTGTTCATCTTTTCAACTACCCCATTTTTATTGTAGTGTATAAGGTGTAGTCCTCCATTTAGCAATTCCATTATGTTTATAAAATCCTTCAAAATCCTTAGAGCAGTACTCTCCAACATTATCTAGAACCTAACAATTTTTTTTCTTACTTGTCTAATTATCTATGGGTGCTTTAAACTCCTCAAACTTGTATATTACTTTATACTTTTCCCTAAAAAAGTATATCCATGTTTCCCCAAGATCAAAATTACTAAAAGAGACATAGTACTAGGACTTACTAATGGAAGGCACATCATAAGACCAAATACATTGCATTGAATCACTTCCAAAATATCACTTGCTCTAGTACTTACTAAAGAAAAATTGATCCTATTCTACTTTCTAAACACACAATGCTTACAATTTTTTTTAAAAAAAATAGAATAATTTGAAATACCTATCAATATATTTACTTATCAAGGTTTTTAAATAATTTTCACCCATGTGACATAACCTATGGTGTAACAACAAACTTGATGTAGGTTCACTAAATCATTTGAGCTACATTGAATATATGCCTCTAGCTTAAAATGAGTACCATGCATCACCCATTCAGCTAACACCAAATTCCCTCTAGACAACCAATAAGCGTTCTCATCAAAGGCAACATGTAGTCTAAAGTCAATTATCTTAGAAATAGAAATAGGATTTCTTTCCAAAACCTAGAATATGTAACTCACTTGAGAGAGTCTTCACTCTTCCATTACTGAAAGATAATTTTATCTTTCCTCGATCAACTATTCTGGGAGAGATATTATCCCCAAGGAAAACCTATCTTCCATTGAGCTTCCTATGATTGAAATATCTTTCCTTGTGAGGAGTCATGTGAAATGATGCACCTCAATCAATTAGTCAATAATCATCACTCATAATGTTAGCAAAGATAAAATCAACACCACTAAACTCATCATTGTTTGAGGATTTCTTAAAAATACATTAAATTTATCTTTCTTCCTAGATTTATATTCCTTCTTCATGTGACCTCTCTTGCCACAATTCCAACATTTTATTTATTTTTACTATAATATTTAAACCAACCCTTTTCCTTGGACTTACATCCTTTATCTCCTTCCTTCTTTTTATCCCCTTTTGTCTTTTAATCCATCCAGGTTACAAATGTGGCATCGCCAGAGGAACCAACCATGGAATTTCTCTTAATTGTTAAGTGGTAGAAATTAGCTTAGGATTAGATTGAATGCTTTGGGATGTTTATTTAGAAAGTCCACTTCATTCATTTTAAAACAAAGAAACTTTATTTTTGGAACAAATTATTTACAAGACTCTTGGAATGATATTGGATTCCCATCTTTATCCACAAAAAATATGTAGTTTGTTCTTCTAACACATTCATTAACATAGACTTTGGAAAGATATAAACATATAATAATACTATATTTATTATCTAGTTTGATCTAGTCTTCATCAAATATACTTGTAGGTTTTGATAAAGATTATACCAAATTCTATTGATCTCTCTCCACCAAGAGGTCACATGAAGAATTGTCACATTTTAAAAAATTGACCATTGAATCCCTCAATATCAAATATTGATGTGCTAGCCATGGATTCATCAACACAATCCCTAAATTCTTATAGAATCACCAACTCCATAAATAAAAATACATAATTATAAAGGAATGCCTTATATTTCAAATAAACCCTCAATGTATAGATCAAAGCCTAAAACATATGATTCTATTACCAAATTTTCTAGCTTTGATACCAAATATGAGAAAATATAGTAACCTAATAGCTTTAGAACTTTAGAAATTATGTGATCAAGTTATAGTTTATGCATTGTTGTTTTAATTCAATTAGGAAAAAATATTGAAGAACATATTCATACACAATCCAAAGAACATGTTAGACATAAATTTTTACCTTGGTATCTCTTTCAAGAAAGAAACCCAATAGTGAAAGAGATCCAATATTTATATTGATTTATATACATAGAATCCAAATACAATATATTATCCTCACTCTAAATTCCCCAATAAAAAAAAATTAGTGTGCAACCTCTATGTTCTTATAAATATCTCATTAACCAAGCATCTCAACATAATTTGAGCATCAACCTATTCCTTTCAAGTCATAGGCTTGATGTAGATCAAGGCATTTCCTTGAATTCTAATTGAATCAACATTCTTATTGCCTTGGAATTTCAACTATTGCATAATTGAATATTTAACTTATCATGATCTCATACATGTCATATGCCACATCCAAAAATGTTATCTAAATGGATAAACTATTCATTAGTTTAAATACTCCCATAAATGGTCAAGTCATTGGTTGTTAACTAATATCTAGTGCATGAAGAATAGTGATATAAAGTCCATTATGGTACCACCAAGACCATTCCCATGGTTTTTGATAGTAGAAATAACACTGTCATGATTCGAAATACTTGAGAGAACCTTCTAGAATATCTTGTACTTTGTTGTTGCTACATGCACTCTAGTAATAATGAACACAAACTAACAATATTACACATACTTCAAAAATGTAAACTATATAGTATGTGGTATGTAACATAACCAAACCTCATACATTTTATACCATGAATTCACCAATTTATAAAAAACATATAGGCCATACTAAAAAGTATCATTCTCATCTCATTTTATTGCACAAGCATATGAACAATGTTTTACTATTTATGTCCAAATCCCATAAGATAAACTCTCTACAAACTCTCAAAAATATTATACCACTTAACAACTCTTTGTAGGTGAATAAAACACCAAAGTTTCAAAAATAGGGTAGTTAGTCCTTTTGGTAAACACTTGGTTAACTTGGGATATTCTCATGGCGTGGTCATCACTAATTAGATCAATACTTTTAACACTCTAATGATTTTATATGCTTCTCTTTTTTGGTGGATCTTTTATTATTGAATTTTCCTTGTAATATTTCCTTATTATTAGTGTGGATCATAAAAATAGACTATAAAATAAAGGAAAGCAACAAAAAATAGCAAATCACAATCAATCCCAAAATTACCATTGAAGCATAAGGAAATCAAATGAATAAACTAATGCAAACCCGTGCGATGACCTTGCTTAACTCCATTATTCTTTAATTCACCTTAAAGAAGGGTGTGTGTGGTTGCTCTCAATTTTTTAGCACAAAGCACTTTGAAACGATATGTGTATAGATTTCTTGCAATAGGAGAGAGGAATAGTAGATGAATGATAGCTGAATTTATAGATTTCAGGTGATACCAATCAATGGTCGAGGTCAAATGTGAGATTGAAAAGATCAATGGCTAAGAATGTTTGAGAGGAATTGATGAGGAGTTAATTGATTGCATTATTTTAGCTAACTAATCGTATGGATCAATTTAGAGAATTGATTGAAGAGATAAGTGTGACTGACTATTAGTGAAACATAACAAATTGGATAGAGGATTGAATTTATTGAAGAGTGAACTTGAAGTGAGTGGGAATTGATTGGTGAGGTGGAAATGCACGAGTAATTAATAAATAACTAAATTAATTAATTTTTTATTTCATGTGCAAAGGGAAATAAATAAATAAATAATTTTATTTATTTTCAGAAGAGGATAATGTTGAGAAGAAAAAATAGTTTTAATTAAATGATTACAAATAATTATTCGATTATTATGATTTAGGAAAAGATTAATGTTTTTGATTAGGTAAGCAACATTTTTAGGGTGCTGTACCCTTCACATAGAGCCACAAGGGCCAATAGAGTTCAAGATAAAAAAAAGCATCAAAAAACACAGCCAAAAAATAGACACCACAGACTAACAACAAACGGACAAATAGCAGACCAGTAGTAAACTAACTAGCATCTTCCCAGTTCTTAGACAAGAGATTTACAACATCATCTCTGACCTATTCCTGATGGTCTTCAGTATTTTTCATGTCCATTCATCCTTCATGACCACTAACGGGGTACTAGTGACATAGTGGACTAGCTTAACCGTGAAGTGGGTCAAACCATAGAATTTTTTGTCTAATTTATCCAATCTTTCCTTTAGCACAAAAATCTCCTCCCCTCCAACTGTAGTCTTTCCAGTATTAGTATACTCAACATCGAGTGGTTTCAAAGACTAAGAAGTCAAAACCTCCTTCTGAACTTTGCCCGTGTCAGGAATAGAGCTAGGACCTCTAGCATGCTCCTCCTCACCCTCAGACTCCTCTTCAACCTTGCTATCTTTGCTATCTGACTGCTCCTTTTTTGTATCCAAATCTTTAACCTGAACTTTTTTCCTGTTCTTGGCCAGCCTACTAGAGCGCCAAATGATGGCATCACAACCAATAACCACCATCTCCGCAACCACCGTATCCCCCATAGAGTCCTTGCTCACCACATTTCTTCCTTTGCTTGGAGGCTCCTTCAAGCTCTTAACTTCCTCCTTGCCTTTCTTTTTCAGTGCGGGCTTGCTGGTAGTCTTGGCAGGGGTTGCTTTGAGTTCACAAAGACTAGCCACCACACTAGTCTGGGCCACTCCCTCATTCCCTTTAAGCTTTTTAGTAGTGGGTTTGGATTTATGCTTGTCAACAAGAACCAGGTGGTTTTTCCTAACATGGCCTTTAGATTCGGCCGAAGATAAATTGGTTACAATGGGGGGCTCAATTTCTTCAATGCGGACAACCAATATGGGTTTTGGTGGACATAAAGCAAGATGGAAGTGATAGAGCCTCAAAATGAGGCCTTGGTGAAGCATCAGGGGAGTAGGGTCATTAGGCTTTTGACCAGCAACCTCAACACATTTTTCAATCGAACTTTCTAAGTCCATAAGCAGGAAAAAAGGAAAAGATTAATGTTAAGATAAATTAATTAAATAATTATAATTTTTTTTTATGCATAAGAGAGTAGTTATATTGATAATTAAAAGAATTATAGAGCTGGACCATAGACATAAGGGTAGAAGGTTTTTCACATTTCCAATCCCTGTAACAAAGCCCCAAAACCCAAAACACACCCACCAAATTATGTCAATGAAAACTCCAAAATTGACCGTGCAGGGTCATACTACTATATACTAGTATAGTTAAGGCTATCATATGCAGAGCCTATTAGAACTAGGAAACAACATATCCATGACATTATTCGTACTTGCCATAGGTAAACCTAACACTAAACAAACACTTTAACATACCACCCACCGACCATTACTAGGAGGAATGGTACTGGACGAAGATTTTGAAATCTTGCTTCCAAGTAGAACCCTACACAAGTAAAAAATGAAACTTTATCTCGAGAAATGTTTCCCCCATAGCATCCAACCTATGATGTTTGAGCCATTCCAACCCATACAAATTTAGGATGAAAGGATAATATTTAATTGTTTCCCCCAAGACCTCGAGAAGACCCAGATCGTGAGGACGAGGGATTCCAACCCCAAGAGTAGCTACAACCAATGTTTCATCCAAACCAACCAAAATATCCTTCTTGAATAGTTTTTTCATCAATATTTTCGCTTCCTGCTTGGGCACATTTGCATCCAAAAGACCAACCAACACTCTGGAAGTGATGTTTGTGTCGACTCGATACCCTTCGCCACCATCCATGAATCCTTTACCTATAATAAATTTCACTGCTATAATGGTGAGGAAGTCTGGTTTGTGAAGAATATTGTTGAGCCTAAGCGTAGTCACTAGACCCAAAACAATCCATCTGTCGCTTATTTCCCAACAACTACACAGGCGTATCCATGCCTTCACAAGCCAATTCACTCACAAATACTCTGATAATGAACATCACCATAAGACTCAATCGAGAGGATACTAAATTTAACCCTTCAAACAACTTATGAAAGTCCCAAGACGCCATTAGAAATATAGCTCATTCCACACATTGAGCATACAAAGGAAGAATATAAGCATCATCATTCAAATAAAGTCTCAACTTTCGTGAATGATATGAGTCGTTCAATTAACAAGAAAATGTCCCTCGAGCATGTGAAATGTCCATATGAAAAGGTTGCTCAATAATGTTAGGCATATTACACTTAAAACCATAATTATCTTACATTTAATTGAGGAAAGACTCGTAATACCGAGGTTGTCAAACCACTAAGTCCAACTCACTAATCCGATAGTAAGAGGCATGCCAGCGTGGAGTGGTTTAACCCTTGTGCTAGTAGATGAAAAGTTTACACCTAGCTTCAACTAAATTATAATAACTAATGTTAAATGCTGCCACCCTTTTCCATTTCAAAATTTGCAAGAAATCAACTATCGGCCCAACCAACCTTAGAGTAGTCGATAACTAATCAACTTCAATGCATTATCTGACTCTCCACAACTACGTTTGTGGAGATCCACCTTCCCAACCACTCACAATAATTATAAATTATTGAATCAATTTGGAAGAGGGGAATAAATTAATAAATTAATAATTGAAATTATTTAATTAATAGAAAAAATGGTGAAATAGATGATTTAATTAAAGTAGAAATGGAGGGAAATTTTTAATTTTAAATAATTAAATAATTAAAAGTTATTTGATTATCTAGGATGAAGGAGAAATAATGATATTTCAAAATTAAAATCAGAAGATGAATTGATAAGACATGATGATGAAAATTGATGATGTTTTGGAAGAAACGAGTTAGTCAAATTTAGATGTCGATATTTTTCCCCTCTATGAGACAATGCATTTTATAGCGTTCTTTCAAGAAAAAGGTGAAGGATTTTATGACAACATGCCCCATTTTGCCCCAACAAATGAAGAAATGGAGGTAGGATTCCCCCTCGAGAGTTTGATGGAAAAATATTTTCTTAGGTCAAACTCTAGAAAAGGTTATGATCAACTCGGTAGAGGTGAAGAAAATGGTAACTTATGAGAAGAAAATTCATGTGGATGAAATGACAAGTTTGAGGATGAATTTAGGAAGGGAGGAGGTTGAAGATACATATGTGACTATGGGTTAGTAATGGTAGAATAAAATGCAAGATGATGATGAGGTGGAGGGAGAGTGATGGGGTGGGTAGATGTAATTAGGGTTAACCACTATAAATAGCATGATGGGGCGAGGACTTCAAAATTGGTGACTAGTTATCCAATTGTAAATTTCCCTCACTAGTTGTAGTAGGTAGTGCATCCACTAATTGTACAATGTAGGAGCGCATGAGATGGTTATTGATTGATATCAGATGAGATAAAATTTATGAGATAGATTAATACATATGTGATTGATAGATAGTGTGCTTTTTTTGCTTTTTTTTTTATCATCGTAGGAAATTAGAAAATGGACATATGTACACCAATAGCAAACCTTTTGGTATCCTTTGCAAACTTAACTTTGCAAACATTGTTCTCATTCATACTAGAAATAATAGAACCTTATCAAAATATGTGAAGAAATGATCGTTGGGCATGATATCCCTTGCAAAAATATTAAATGTATAGGAAAAAAGTTTGTCAAATCTAGCCTTCCAATGTACATAGGAAAATACATGCCCCAGTAATGTTCACTAGCTAGGACTCAAACCAGGAATTCTATTTATTGAAAGTGCTCTGACCAAGCTGTTCCAATTTATGGTCAATCCATCTGGTCTATTGGATTATTGTCAACACCATTAAGCCACATTGTAGGTTTGGAGTCCTAGCCTACCCTAAGTTGATCCATGTTGAGCTCTACTATGTAGGTTGAACCTAGGAAATTCTATTTATCATTGAAGAGATCTACCATTGAGCTATGACATTGTGTCTAATCATCTTTGGTCCAAGTGTGGCTTATTTTCAAATTTTTCCTCAAGCTGAAGTAGAGATATTTATCAAATGAAGTTAATTTCTTTAGCCTATAAATTTTGATTGGCGTTACATTGTTAATGTACTTCTAGCTTATCCATGAAGGTTTTGTTCATCTTTTCAACTACCCCATTTTTATTGTAGTGTATAAGGTGTAGTCCCCATTTAGCAATTCCATTATGTTTATAAAATCCTTAAAATCCTTAGAGCAGTACTCTCCAACATTATCTAGAACCTAACAATTTTTTTTCTTACTTGTCTAATTATCTATTGCTTTAAACTCCTCAAACTTGTATATTACTTTATACTTTTCCCTAAAAAAGTATATCCATGTTTCCCCAAGATCAAAATTACTAAAAGAGACATAGTACTAGGACTTACTAATGGAAGGCACATCATAAGACCAAATACATTGCATTGAATCACTTCCAAAATATCACTTGCTCTAGTACTTACTAAAGAAAAATTGATCCTATTCTACTTTCTAAACACACAATGCTTACAATTTTTTTTAAAAAAAATAGAATAATTTGAAATACCTATCAATATATTTACTTATCAAGGTTTTTAAATAATTTTCACCCATGTGACATAACCTATGGTGTAACAACAAACTTGATGTAGGTTCACTAAATCATTTGAGCTACATTGAATATATGCCTCTAGCTTAAAATGAGTACCATGCATCACCCATTCAGCTAACACCAAATTCCCTCTAGACAACCAATAAGCGTTCTCATCAAAGGCAACATGTAGTCTAAAGTCAATTATCTTAGAAATAGAAATAGGATTTCTTTCCAAAACCTAGAATATGTAACTCACTTGAGAGAGTCTTCACTCTTCCATTACTGAAAGATAATTTTATCTTTCCTCGATCAACTATTCTGGGAGAGATATTATCCCCAAGGAAAACCTATCTTCCATTGAGCTTCCTATGATTGAAATATCTTTCCTTGTGAGGAGTCATGTGAAATGATGCACCTCAATCAATTAGTCAATAATCATCACTCATAATGTTAGCAAAGATAAAATCAACACCACTAAACTCATCATTGTTTGAGGATTTCTTAAAAATACATTAAATTTATCTTTCTTCCTAGATTTATATTCCTTCTTCATGTGACCTCTCTTGCCACAATTCCAACATTTTATTTATTTTTACTATAATATTTAAACCAACCCTTTTCCTTGGACTTACATCCTTTATCTCCTTCCTTCTTTTTATCCCCTTTTGTCTTTTAATCCATCCAGGTTACAAATGTGGCATCGCCAGAGGAACCAACCATGGAATTTCTCTTAATTGTTAAGTGGTAGAAATTAGCTTAGGATTAGATTGAATGCTTTGGGATGTTTATTTAGAAAGTCCACTTCATTCATTTTAAAACAAAGAAACTTTATTTTTGGAACAAATTATTTACAAGACTCTTGGAATGATATTGGATTCCCATCTTTATCCACAAAAAATATGTAGTTTGTTCTTCTAACACATTCATTAACATAGACTTTGGAAAGATATAAACATATAATAATACTATATTTATTATCTAGTTTGATCTAGTCTTCATCAAATATACTTGTAGGTTTTGATAAAGATTATACCAAATTCTATTGATCTCTCTCCACCAAGAGGTCACATGAAGAATTGTCACATTTTAAAAAATTGACCATTGAATCCCTCAATATCAAATATTGATGTGCTAGCCATGGATTCATCAACACAATCCCTAAATTCTTATAGAATCACCAACTCCATAAATAAAAATACATAATTATAAAGGAATGCCTTATATTTCAAATAAACCCTCAATGTATAGATCAAAGCCTAAAACATATGATTCTATTACCAAATTTTCTAGCTTTGATACCAAATATGAGAAAATATAGTAACCTAATAGCTTTAGAACTTTAGAAATTATGTGATCAAGTTATAGTTTATGCATTGTTGTTTTAATTCAATTAGGAAAAAATATTGAAGAACATATTCATACACAATCCAAAGAACATGTTAGACATAAATTTTTACCTTGGTATCTCTTTCAAGAAAGAAACCCAATAGTGAAAGAGATCCAATATTTATATTGATTTATATACATAGAATCCAAATACAATATATTATCCTCACTCTAAATTCCCCAATAAAAAAAAATTAGTGTGCAACCTCTATGTTCTTATAAATATCTCATTAACCAAGCATCTCAACATAATTTGAGCATCAACCTATTCCTTTCAAGTCATAGGCTTGATGTAGATCAAGGCATTTCCTTGAATTCTAATTGAATCAACATTCTTATTGCCTTGGAATTTCAACTATTGCATAATTGAATATTTAACTTATCATGATCTCATACATGTCATATGCCACATCCAAAAATGTTATCTAAATGGATAAACTATTCATTAGTTTAAATACTCCCATAAATGGTCAAGTCATTGGTTGTTAACTAATATCTAGTGCATGAAGAATAGTGATATAAAGTCCATTATGGTACCACCAAGACCATTCCCATGGTTTTTGATAGTAGAAATAACACTGTCATGATTCGAAATACTTGAGAGAACCTTCTAGAATATCTTGTACTTTGTTGTTGCTACATGCACTCTAGTAATAATGAACACAAACTAACAATATTACACATACTTCAAAAATGTAAACTATATAGTATGTGGTATGTAACATAACCAAACCTCATACATTTTATACCATGAATTCACCAATTTATAAAAAACATATAGGCCATACTAAAAAGTATCATTCTCATCTCATTTTATTGCACAAGCATATGAACAATGTTTTACTATTTATGTCCAAATCCCATAAGATAAACTCTCTACAAACTCTCAAAAATATTATACCACTTAACAACTCTTTGTAGGTGAATAAAACACCAAAGTTTCAAAAATAGGGTAGTTAGTCCTTTTGGTAAACACTTGGTTAACTTGGGATATTCTCATGGCGTGGTCATCACTAATTAGATCAATACTTTTAACACTCTAATGATTTTATATGCTTCTCTTTTTTGGTGGATCTTTTATTATTGAATTTTCCTTGTAATATTTCCTTATTATTAGTGTGGATCATAAAAATAGACTATAAAATAAAGGAAAGCAACAAAAAATAGCAAATCACAATCAATCCCAAAATTACCATTGAAGCATAAGGAAATCAAATGAATAAACTAATGCAAACCCGTGCGATGACCTTGCTTAACTCCATTATTCTTTAATTCACCTTAAAGAAGGGTGTGTGTGGTTGCTCTCAATTTTTTAGCACAAAGCACTTTGAAACGATATGTGTATAGATTTCTTGCAATAGGAGAGAGGAATAGTAGATGAATGATAGCTGAATTTATAGATTTCAGGTGATACCAATCAATGGTCGAGGTCAAATGTGAGATTGAAAAGATCAATGGCTAAGAATGTTTGAGAGGAATTGATGAGGAGTTAATTGATTGCATTATTTTAGCTAACTAATCGTATGGATCAATTTAGAGAATTGATTGAAGAGATAAGTGTGACTGACTATTAGTGAAACATAACAAATTGGATAGAGGATTGAATTTATTGAAGAGTGAACTTGAAGTGAGTGGGAATTGATTGGTGAGGTGGAAATGCACGAGTAATTAATAAATAACTAAATTAATTAATTTTTTATTTCATGTGCAAAGGGAAATAAATAAATAAATAATTTTATTTATTTTCAGAAGAGGATAATGTTGAGAAGAAAAAATAGTTTTAATTAAATGATTACAAATAATTATTCGATTATTATGATTTAGGAAAAGATTAATGTTTTTGATTAGGTAAGCAACATTTTTAGGGTGCTGTACCCTTCACATAGAGCCACAAGGGCCAATAGAGTTCAAGATAAAAAAAAGCATCAAAAAACACAGCCAAAAAATAGACACCACAGACTAACAACAAACGGACAAATAGCAGACCAGTAGTAAACTAACTAGCATCTTCCCAGTTCTTAGACAAGAGATTTACAACATCATCTCTGACCTATTCCTGATGGTCTTCAGTATTTTTCATGTCCATTCATCCTTCATGACCACTAACGGGGTACTAGTGACATAGTGGACTAGCTTAACCGTGAAGTGGGTCAAACCATAGAATTTTTTGTCTAATTTATCCAATCTTTCCTTTAGCACAAAAATCTCCTCCCCTCCAACTGTAGTCTTTCCAGTATTAGTATACTCAACATCGAGTGGTTTCAAAGACTAAGAAGTCAAAACCTCCTTCTGAACTTTGCCCGTGTCAGGAATAGAGCTAGGACCTCTAGCATGCTCCTCCTCACCCTCAGACTCCTCTTCAACCTTGCTATCTTTGCTATCTGACTGCTCCTTTTTTGTATCCAAATCTTTAACCTGAACTTTTTTCCTGTTCTTGGCCAGCCTACTAGAGCGCCAAATGATGGCATCACAACCAATAACCACCATCTCCGCAACCACCGTATCCCCCATAGAGTCCTTGCTCACCACATTTCTTCCTTTGCTTGGAGGCTCCTTCAAGCTCTTAACTTCCTCCTTGCCTTTCTTTTTCAGTGCGGGCTTGCTGGTAGTCTTGGCAGGGGTTGCTTTGAGTTCACAAAGACTAGCCACCACACTAGTCTGGGCCACTCCCTCATTCCCTTTAAGCTTTTTAGTAGTGGGTTTGGATTTATGCTTGTCAACAAGAACCAGGTGGTTTTTCCTAACATGGCCTTTAGATTCGGCCGAAGATAAATTGGTTACAATGGGGGGCTCAATTTCTTCAATGCGGACAACCAATATGGGTTTTGGTGGACATAAAGCAAGATGGAAGTGATAGAGCCTCAAAATGAGGCCTTGGTGAAGCATCAGGGGAGTAGGGTCATTAGGCTTTTGACCAGCAACCTCAACACATTTTTCAATCGAACTTTCTAAGTCCATAAGCAGGAAAAAAGGAAAAGATTAATGTTAAGATAAATTAATTAAATAATTATAATTTTTTTTTATGCATAAGAGAGTAGTTATATTGATAATTAAAAGAATTATAGAGCTGGACCATAGACATAAGGGTAGAAGGTTTTTCACATTTCCAATCCCTGTAACAAAGCCCCAAAACCCAAAACACACCCACCAAATTATGTCAATGAAAACTCCAAAATTGACCGTGCAGGGTCATACTACTATATACTAGTATAGTTAAGGCTATCATATGCAGAGCCTATTAGAACTAGGAAACAACATATCCATGACATTATTCGTACTTGCCATAGGTAAACCTAACACTAAACAAACACTTTAACATACCACCCACCGACCATTACTAGGAGGAATGGTACTGGACGAAGATTTTGAAATCTTGCTTCCAAGTAGAACCCTACACAAGTAAAAAATGAAACTTTATCTCGAGAAATGTTTCCCCCATAGCATCCAACCTATGATGTTTGAGCCATTCCAACCCATACAAATTTAGGATGAAAGGATAATATTTAATTGTTTCCCCCAAGACCTCGAGAAGACCCAGATCGTGAGGACGAGGGATTCCAACCCCAAGAGTAGCTACAACCAATGTTTCATCCAAACCAACCAAAATATCCTTCTTGAATAGTTTTTTCATCAATATTTTCGCTTCCTGCTTGGGCACATTTGCATCCAAAAGACCAACCAACACTCTGGAAGTGATGTTTGTGTCGACTCGATACCCTTCGCCACCATCCATGAATCCTTTACCTATAATAAATTTCACTGCTATAATGGTGAGGAAGTCTGGTTTGTGAAGAATATTGTTGAGCCTAAGCGTAGTCACTAGACCCAAAACAATCCATCTGTCGCTTATTTCCCAACAACTACACAGGCGTATCCATGCCTTCACAAGCCAATTCACTCACAAATACTCTGATAATGAACATCACCATAAGACTCAATCGAGAGGATACTAAATTTAACCCTTCAAACAACTTATGAAAGTCCCAAGACGCCATTAGAAATATAGCTCATTCCACACATTGAGCATACAAAGGAAGAATATAAGCATCATCATTCAAATAAAGTCTCAACTTTCGTGAATGATATGAGTCGTTCAATTAACAAGAAAATGTCCCTCGAGCATGTGAAATGTCCATATGAAAAGGTTGCTCAATAATGTTAGGCATATTACACTTAAAACCATAATTATCTTACATTTAATTGAGGAAAGACTCGTAATACCGAGGTTGTCAAACCACTAAGTCCAACTCACTAATCCGATAGTAAGAGGCATGCCAGCGTGGAGTGGTTTAACCCTTGTGCTAGTAGATGAAAAGTTTACACCTAGCTTCAACTAAATTATAATAACTAATGTTAAATGCTGCCACCCTTTTCCATTTCAAAATTTGCAAGAAATCAACTATCGGCCCAACCAACCTTAGAGTAGTCGATAACTAATCAACTTCAATGCATTATCTGACTCTCCACAACTACGTTTGTGGAGATCCACCTTCCCAACCACTCACAATAATTATAAATTATTGAATCAATTTGGAAGAGGGGAATAAATTAATAAATTAATAATTGAAATTATTTAATTAATAGAAAAAATGGTGAAATAGATGATTTAATTAAAGTAGAAATGGAGGGAAATTTTTAATTTTAAATAATTAAATAATTAAAAGTTATTTGATTATCTAGGATGAAGGAGAAATAATGATATTTCAAAATTAAAATCAGAAGATGAATTGATAAGACATGATGATGAAAATTGATGATGTTTTGGAAGAAACGAGTTAGTCAAATTTAGATGTCGATATTTTTCCCCTCTATGAGACAATGCATTTTATAGCGTTCTTTCAAGAAAAAGGTGAAGGATTTTATGACAACATGCCCCATTTTGCCCCAACAAATGAAGAAATGGAGGTAGGATTCCCCCTCGAGAGTTTGATGGAAAAATATTTTCTTAGGTCAAACTCTAGAAAAGGTTATGATCAACTCGGTAGAGGTGAAGAAAATGGTAACTTATGAGAAGAAAATTCATGTGGATGAAATGACAAGTTTGAGGATGAATTTAGGAAGGGAGGAGGTTGAAGATACATATGTGACTATGGGTTAGTAATGGTAGAATAAAATGCAAGATGATGATGAGGTGGAGGGAGAGTGATGGGGTGGGTAGATGTAATTAGGGTTAACCACTATAAATAGCATGATGGGGCGAGGAGGGGGAGGAGGAGGAGGAGGTAATGATGGTGTAACATAAGTAGTGGTACGTCCAATGGGGTAGGTACCCAATGGCCAGTAGGTAGCGAAGCCATCACTAGTGGTGTAGTAGGTAGTGCATCCACTAATTGTACAATAGGTAGGAGCGCATGATGGTGATGGTTATTGATTGATATCATGCAAATAAACATGTAATGGATGAGATAAAATAGATAGATATGAGATAGATTAATACAAATGGATATGTGATTGATAGATAGTGTGCTTTTTTGTGCTTTTTTTTTTATCATCGTAGGAAATTTTATTATGGAAAATGGATATATGTACACCAAGGTATGGCAAACCATGGTGACTTTGGTATCCTTTGCATGGAACTTAACTTTGCAAACAAGAAGGATTGTTCTCATTCATACTAGAAATAATAGAACCTTATCAAAATATGTGAAGGAAATGATCGTAAAGCATGATATCCCTAGTGCAAAAAGGTATTAAATGAACTTATAGGAAAAGGAAGTTTATCAAATCTAGAAGCCATTCCAATGTACACAAGGAAAATACATGCCCCAGTAATGCAACAAGAACATTCCACAAATAGGACATATGAAAACCATGAACTTGTTGCAAGTATGAAAGTGTTGTCATTGATGTCAACTGGTTAACTGGTTCTCAACTAGTTATTGTTGTCATTAATGTCATGGATAATGGTTATTGGATGTATATGTCAATGATATTGAGAAAATTGTAATAAAGAAAGTTTGCAGGTATTCAGCTGTTGCTCTGAGATTTTCTCCTATGTTTGTGTGGTTCAAATATGTTGATCATGGTTGTTGGAAGTTGCTATATCCATATTTTGGGTTTCTGGATCATTGTAAAGTGCGAGTTATGTTCACCAGTTGTGAACTATGTTTTTTGGTGTATCTGGCTGAGGTCCGAGAGAAATGTAGCTGCTCCAAATTTCTTCTTGTTCACTGGAGTTAAGATGATATGATCATGTTGAAGTTAATTTCGTTATCTAGAAGGATTGGATTGTGCTAAGGTTGCATGTGCCTAATTGATTTATGTATTTTACACTGGTTTGAACAACCTTGTGTTTAGCACTACTTTCAAAGCTTATGGAAGTGTGTTGAAGCGTGTGTTTGGGTCGCCCTCATTCTAATTCCACCCTAGAATGTTTTGGCACCGACCTAATTTGAATTTTTAAATGCAAATGGTGTGTGTGGCTGACTTTGGATATGTTTCTAAGTTGAAGATGGTATAAATACAAGATGAGATATTGGTGAAATATGAACAAGGAATGCAAGCAAGATAGATGCGAGAGAGATGTGAAAGAGTGTGTGTGTGTGTGTGATGCGAGTTTTGGCAGATCAGTATGAAATCTAATTGTTGAGTTTCTAGCAAGCTGAAGGTGATGCATGCAAGTGTGTGAGCGAATTGTGGTGGAAATCTCCATTGCATTGATATTTTTTTCTCTCTATAACAAATATCTTCTATCTTCTTTGTAATTTTGTGGTAGTGAGCGCTCTGAGTGGTTAACCCTTGTTGGACAGTGAGTCTTGATTCATACAACAAGTCATGTTTTGGTAGTCAGCCTTCTTTGCCAGTGAGCCCTTGTAATGGGTTTTGATATTCTCTATATTGTGAGCTAATCCTCACCGTGGTTTTTCCCTTATTGGGTTTTCCATGTAAATCTAGTGTTATTGTGTGTGTGTGTTTCTACTTTTTCACTTAATGATTAATCATATTATCTAAGAATAAAGGACTTGTGATTGATCTAATCTTCCGGGTGAAAGTTTTAAATGGATTAATTTGTTACAATCCTGATTCATCCCCCCTCTTAGTTGTCTTGTTCAACAAAACCTAGTCTCATGTCTAAAGATGAGATCCTTGGATGAGCTAGTAGGTGGAAAGGACTTGGTGCTAGATGAATATCCTAAAACATAAGTGAAAAGGTATCTAGGATCAGTTATGGCTTTTGAGATCAATGGATCTACTTTCAATGCTTTGAAGATTCAGATGAAGAAAACCTCTAGAAGCTAACTTTATGAAAAGGTTGAAGAAGGCTCCAAACCCTTTAAATGCTTTAGTCATGGAGGAATATGTCATTATGCAAGAGCTAAGAGGAAGAAAACAAAGTTAAGAAGATCAACAAAGCATATTATGTGAATGAGGATGCTAGTATTTCTGATGAAGAATTTGATTATGGATATTTTGATGACAATGATTAAAATATGAACCTAATTTTGCTAATACTGAAACACAGGTGAAGGAAAATACTTTGGAAAAGAATGAAGGTACGATGATTTATGCTCTTCATGGTAAACAAGAAAAGAACTTGACAATGGCTGTTCACATCACATGATCGGTGATAAGAGTAAGTTTGTTAAACTTGAAAAATATGATGGAGGCTTAGTTATGTTTGGAGATGATACTGGTGCTAAGATTTGTGGGATAGGTTCAATAAGTTTTGATGAAAAACATAATACTAATGATGTCTACTATGTTAAGGGTTTAAAGCATAATCTCTTGAGTTTTGGACAGATGTGTAGTAAAGGATATAATCTTGTATTTAAGGATGAGAGATGTGAAATCAGGAAATGATCTAGAATAGTGATTGTTGCAGGAAGTCTAAAGGAAATATATATAAACTTAGGGGTGCAGATGGACGTTTCTTTATGACTCAGATTAATGAAAATTGGCTATGGCATCGAAGAATGTGTCATATGAATTTTGATAACCCAACGAGGATTAGTGCAATGCAAGCTGTGAGAAATTTACCAAGGATTACAAATCCTGTTAATGCTATTTGTAGGAATTGTCAGTTTGAAAAACAAGCGAGAAACAACTTCAAACCAAAGGAACAATCTACTACTAGACTACTAGATTTAATTCATAAAGATCTCTGTGGTCCTACAAGAGTGAGAAGTCTACAAGGTGAAAGGTACTTTATGCTTTTGATAGATGATTACTCTAGGTATACATGGGTTCCTTTTCTTAGAGAGAAATTTGATGCATTAGATAGATTCAAGACATTCAAAGCTATGATAGAGAATGAAGTAAATTTGAGAATAAAATTCTTGAGGTCTGATAGAGGTGGTGAATTCACCTCCCATGAGTTTAATATGTTTTGTGAAGTTCATGGAATATAAAGACAGTTATCTGCTCCGAGAACTCCTCAACAAAATGGAGTTGTTGGAAGAAAGAAAAAATGATTCAAGAATCTGCTAGATCAATGATTACTGAAGCTGGTATACTAGAATTTTATTGGAGAGAAGCTATTCACACTACTATTTATGTGTTCAATCAAGTTCAAACAAGAGCTAACAGTACCAAGACCCCTATGAGCTATGGTGTGGAAGAATTCCTACTATTAATTATTTCAAGGTATTTGGAAGCAAATGTTATATTAGACGGGATGAAGAGAATTTAGGGAAGTTTGATGCTAGAAGTGATGAAGGAATCTTCCTTGGATATTCTACTAGAAGCAAAGATTATAGATGTTTCAATAAAATACTGAGAAATATTGTGGAAAACATAAATGTCAAGGTTGATGAAGAAATGAAGAATTCAATTGAAGTTGATGGGTATGTATCTGATGAACCTAATTGTGTAAGAGTTGAAGTTGTGAAAGAAGAGGAGAATCAAAATGGAGAAGAAGAAGCTTTGGTGGTGTCCCTTAAGGCACCTAAATATGTGCAAAAGAATCATTCAAAAGATCAAATCATTGGAGACAATAGGAAAGGAGTATTGACAAGAAGTAGAGCTACTGCTGCTGGTGAGATAAATCTGTGTTTACTTTCTGAGATTGAACCGAAGAATGTAAGTGAAACATGTAAAGATGAGTATTGGATGGAAGCTATGAAGGAAGAACTTATGTAGATTGAGAAGAATCAAACTTGGGAATTGGTCCCTAGACTGATAGATAAAAACATAATTGGATAAAAATAGGTATTCAAAAACAAGTTGAATGAGAATGGAGTAGTTAGAAATAAAGCAAGGATTGTGTGTAAGGGTTACTCACAAGTAGAAGGTATAGATTTTTAGGAGACTTTTTCTCCAGTGGAAAGAATGGAAGCTATCAAAATGTTTTTAGTGTTTGTTGCTTATAAATATTTCAAGGTCTATTAGATGGATGCTAAGTCTGCATTCTTGAATGGTGAGTTAGAGGAAGAGGTCTACTTAGAACAACCAGAAGGATTTCAATTGTCAGATCAATCGGATATGGTTTGCAGATTGAAGAAGGCTTTATATGGATTAAAGAAAGCTCCTAGAGCTTGGTATGCAAGGCTAGAAAAATATTTGATTCAACAAGGTTTCAACAAAGGTACAATAGATAGTAATTTGTATTTTAAAATTGAAAATGACAAGAAAGGGATTTTTATTTCTTTCTTGGGATGCAAATTAATCAAATAGAAAGGGATTTTTATTTCAGAGTCAAAGTATTCAAGATAAATGTTGAAGAAGTTTGGGATGGATGGTTCCAAACCTGTATGCACTCCTATGGTGACTAGTTACAAATGGATTAAAGATGATGATTCACCTAAGGCTGATCAGAGCAAATACAAATCTATGATTGGTGGATTGTTGTATTTAACTGCTACTAGACCGGATATCATGCATGCAGTTTGTCTTATGGCCATATTTCAAGAAGACCCTAAAGAAACACATGTTGCTGTTGTTAAGAGAATAATCAGATATTTGAATGGCACTCTGGATTATGGCTTGTGGTATCCTAGGGATATTGATTTTACACTAAGTGCTTATACAGATGCATATTGGGCAAGTTGTGTAGATGACATAAAAAGTACAAGTGGTGGTTCATTCTTTTTGGGTTGTAGATTGGTGGCTTGGTTGAGAAAAAAGCAAGATTCAGTTTCTTCAACTACTACTGAAGTTGAGTATATTGTTGTACACAAGTTTTATGGATGAATCAAACATTGAAAGATATCATAATAATATATGGTGATCCCATTTCTATATTCTATGATAATACAAGTGCAATTAACATTTCAAAGAATCCAGTGATGCACTTAGGGACAAAGCATATATCTATCAGGTATCACTTTTTGAGAGAGAAGGTTGTGGAGAATGAAGTAAAACTTGAGTATGTGCTGACGAAGGATCAAATTTCTAATATATTTAAGAAGGCTCTTCCTAAAGATACTTTTGAGTATCTTTGGGAGAAGTTAGGGGTTATTACCCCTCCTTTCTTGAACTAGATGCATCAATTTGGTGGATCTATGGAATCATCTTTCTTGACTGATGTTTTGGTGGCTACTTCTTAGGGGGAATAGGTAGTGTCATGTGTTGTCATTGAAAGAGTATTTTTTTCTTAATGTCAAAGGGGAAATTAATGTAAAATATCTTTTGCCTTTGCCATTGATGTCAAAGGGGGAGATGAAGAAGATGTGAAAAAGGAAGTGATGATAAAGATGAGAGAGAGAAAAAGTATCATGCGAAAAAGAGTATCTACTAAGGGGGAGAAAAAAAAATCATGAGGAAGTGTGTTTTGACTTGTTGTGTTGTATTTGATGGTTTTTCACATCATGTGTTGCCATCAATGACAAAGGGGGAGATTGTTGCAAGTATGGAAGTGTTGTCATTGATGTCAACTAGTTAACTGGTTCTCCACTAGTTGTTGTTATTGATGTCATGGATAATGGTTATTGGTTGTATATGTCAAGGATATTGAGAAAATTGTAATAAAGAAGGGTTGCAAGTATTCAGTTATTTCTCTGGGTTTTGCTTTGGGATTTGCTCCTATGTTCATGTGGTTTGGATATGTTGATCATGGTTGTTGGAAGTTGCTATATCTAGATTTTGGCTTTTTGGATCGTTGTATAGTGCGAGTTATGTTCACCAGTTGTGAACTATGTTTTTCAGTGTATCTGGCCGAGGTCTGGGAGAAATGTAGTTGCTCTAGACTTCTTCTTATTTGAGTCTTATGACTTGCAATTTTGGAGTTAAGTTGATATGATCGTGTTGAAGTTAATTTTATTATCTGGAGGGATTGGATCATGCTAAGGTTGTGTGTGCTTAATTGATTTATGTGTTTTACACTGGTTTGGCTAACCTTGTGTATAGCACTACTTTCGAAGCTTATGGAAGTGTGTTGAAGCGCGTGCTTGGGTCACTCTCATTCTAATTCCACCCTAGAATGTTTTGGTGCCATCCTAATTTGAATTTGTAAATGCAAATGGTGTGTGTATCCAACTTTGGATATGTTTCAAAGTTGAAGATGGTATAAATATAGGATGAGATATTGGTGAAAGATAAACAAGGAATGCAAGCAAGATAGATGCGAGAGAGATGTGAAACAGTGTGTATGTGATGTGAATTTTGGAAGATCCGTGTGTATGTAATTGGTTTTGATATTCTCTATATTGTGAGCTAATCCTCACTGTGGTTTTTCCCTTATTGGGTTTTCCATGTAAATCTGGTGTTATTGTGTGTGTGTGTTTCTGATTTTGCACTTAATGATTAATCATATTATTAGAATAAAGGACTTGTGATTGATCTAATCTTCAGTGAAAGTTTTAAAGGATTAATTTGTTACAACTGATTCATCCCCCCTCTTAGTTGTCTTGTTCAACAAAACCTACCTCATTCATGATCTTATAATAATTTTAAGATATCCTCAAGTAGCATAGGAATGAGGTAATATGATAAATCAACCAATAAAAAGAATCACTGACCAAACAAATCAACAACCATTAGATTTCTTGCCAAAAGATATGTGTTCAAATTGGATAATTCCTATTGTAGGAAGGATGCATCTATTAAGGCATGATAGTTTGGATAAAGGTGGATAAATTTAGTTAGACAATTGCTTAGTAGGTAGTAGGCTAGCTTAGTAGTAGCTTTTTAAAATCTTGGCATTTGTAGGTAATGCATAGTTTGTTCTTTCTTGAGTGTCATGTCTAGGAAATGACAATTTATTATGGATACAATGGATGAATATGATCTACGTTTATTGATGGAAGAAGTTGATGAAAATGATAATGGTAAAATGATTAAGGTGATGATTTTGATGGTGATGAATGATGAATGAATATGAATGTGTAGAAATATTGAGGACCTCTTGAGATCTTGTCACTATTCAAGCTAAGGTTTATTGATTGGTTGATGATAGTGATAACATTATTGATAATAAAAATAACAATGATTATATTGATAATGATAAGAAAAACATGATGATTGGAAAGGTTACATCTCGATGACGGTTGGTTGGATAAAAAGGATCAAAATGTGTAGCAAAGCTAGGAACAAAATTTGTTAGATAGTTGGGTAAAATCACAAAGTTGTGTCACACTTTATAAAGGAAACAACCAACACTGATTCAACTTTTAAACTTGAATCACTAAAAAGTGGCATATATGTTTTGAATTTTGAAATGATGAAAACTAATAAAATGTGTATTTTTCAATATATTTTATGTTCGTATTTTTTAGAAAAAATTAAAAAAATATTTGAATATAGTTTTTTATAAATTTACACTACAATTTTGTTGCTGATAAAATGCTAAAAAATGAGGCTACATGAGATGTCAATCTTTATATAGTAAATTTTATAATTTTCCTTCAAAAAATTTGTGTGTATTTATAACTTGAAACTTTAGTGCATGTATTTATTTTTTCAATTTTGATAAATATATATTTTTAAATAAATATTAAAATATGCATTTATTGAAGCACAACTGTTTCCATTTGACATCAAATTTTATATTGATTATTTATCTAATATAGAAAAAAATTATACCATCATGATATAGACTCTTTTATCTAGTGCATCATATTTTTTTCTATTTTTTAATAAGTTTTAGTATTTTTCTTGACATGATAATTAACCTAATATTCTTGTGTTGATAACATAATTTTAGTAAAAATAAAATATAAAATATAAAAAATATATATTTTTGAAAACTACACTTATGCATCTACAAAAGGGTATTTTTATATTTTTAAAAAAATGTTATTTACATGACTAGGAGTTGTCAAAACATCAAGTTTTTAAATTTTTTTTTTTTTTGGTAAATTGGCTTCAAAGTGGCCCTACATATGCATTTATCTAACAATTTTAGTTGGAAAATTTGTGGACATATATAAATTAGCTAGAATGAATCTTACTAGATCATATGTTTGACCAAAATTGATTTTTAGTTAGAAATACATAATTCAGTTGTGTTGATAAGTTGGCTAAAAGTGTGACACAACTTTGTGCTATTACCTAGTTTGATATTATGCTGGAGTGTAGGTGAGATGAGATTAATGGGGCTAGTTGGATTGTGGGTAATGGAGGAGAGTTTGATGGAGAAAATGTATTCATGGAATGGTGGAAAATTCTCAAAAGTTTGTTTGTTTGTTTTGTATGGATATTTGATCTTTTTGTATTTTTGGAATATGTGGTTTTTTAGATTTTTGAAAGGTGTCCATATCACAAAGTGAGCTATAAGGTATATATCAAGATTTATTTTAAAAAAGGATGTAGTAACTTGCCCCAAGTGTCTAACAATGTATGGGACACTATGAGTGGATGAATGGACTAGTGTGATAGAAATGTATATGTGAAGGATGGGGAGGACATGCATTATGCAAATAAATCTAGGATAAGATATTTTACTTCCAAGGACTATCTCGTAATAGGATAACATGTTTGACCCAAGATAAATGTTTGGATAGTGATATGTAGGTGATGGTATGACATGGGATAGTATATGGTCAAATGAAATGACCATATCAAGAGTTTTCCAAAAGCAAGTTTTTAAGTATATGCCCCTAATCTTTTTCAAGATCAAGGTAGATAGGGAAGATGGATGAAAATGGCATGGATTGAATGGATAGTGGTGTTAGGATAAAATGACATGATGTATGAGATAAGATGTTCCCAAATGGAATGGTACACATAGATAATCAATTTTACACATGAAATCCATGAATGGGTTTTCATCATGGTACTTTCCCAAAGCACCATAAGAATGGTTTTCACAAGAGGATGATTTTTTTATCTTTACTTTTTTTTAAAACAATCATCAACTATACAGGACCACCTACTGGTGTTGATGTAGATGTTGTTGTCATAATGTGCCAATAATGTCTTGCCTTGAGGATTTTATTTTCTAAGATAAAGAGAACTTGTTTATAGCCCATGGATATTATTGTGATAGAGTGCCATTATAATCCTTATGATAATGTGTTGCTACCAAGACCCAATGAATGTGGGATTTGGGATTTTTGGATTTTAGGTCAAATATTGGATTTTGATGGGGGTGTAAGATGTGAATGAATTATTTGGTAGTTTGGTTGTAGGATTTTTTATTTTCCAAACTTGGGATTATGGACGATGGATTGTGGATGTTAGATTTTGAGTGTGTTTGGGACCAACGGTTTTATACACCTTTTATGTTGGTATTGAAGATTATTTTGAAGGAGGTGGACACTTTTGATTGATGGAAGGCCTTGTTTGAGGTGACTCTATAGTTTCACTACCTATTGGATTTGGATTTGGATTGGATTCCTTACTATTGCAAGTTGTGCACCCTTAGTCTCCTTGTGTTGTGCAATGAAATGCTTGGGTTTGTGACATGGCTTAACTACCTCTTGTGGATTCATTAACTTTGGAAGTTGTATCAAGCATTAATAGGTTGATCTTTTGGTGCAAGGCCAACCATCTATGCAATAATTAGTATCAGAGCCTGGGTCATAGGTTTGAACCCCCCGCTTGTGTTGGGGGGATTATTGCAAGGTGTGCACCCTTGGTCTCCTTGTGTTGTGTAGCATAGCACTTGGGTTTGTGACATGACTTAACTGCCTCCCATGGATTCATTAAATCTGGCAATTGTATTGGGAATTAACATGTCGATCTTTTGGTGCAATGACAACCATCTGTGAAACACTTACATGATCCCATTTTCTTTAAGTTCCATTTCAAATTTACATGTACACTTTGACATTTGGATTTATTAGCTTGAAAATTTTGAATTTGATATTTTTATTTGTAAATATTTTTCTTTTGTTGGTCCCAATTAGAAGGATTTGGGAATGATGATCTATGATGTGAATTGGAGGAGTGCTAGAAACAACCTTATTGTAAGCACTATTTGTGGCCCCTAATTTGATGTTTGCATTAGATAAAGTTTCCCCTAGTATCATGGAGGTACCACTAACATCCTTAGATTTCTTAATCAATGAATAACCAAGTCCTCAATATCTAGGATTCTCAAAAAGTGGTATTGGATCTAGAATACCTTTTTCATATAGGCCTAATCCATTTCCTTTATACTGCATGATTTGACAATTTTTATTCACAATATGACATGTGTTGTTCTAGTAACAAGATGATAACTCTTCTTTATGTCGTTGGGAATCATCAATGGTGGTTATATTTTTATTAGTAAGAAATATTGCTTTAATAAAAGTGAGTGATCTAAGTTAATAGGATATTGGCATTTTCTTTGCCTTCATTATTGTTTCTTCATCATTTTGTGGGATGCTGATCGGATCCATAATAGCTTGTTGATCAATATTATTTTGAGGACTAAGGAAATTATCTTGTTTCTCAAAATACGTTGTTGCTTCAAAGTCAATATAGAAACCCTCTTCATGGTTATTTGCTAGACTAGCATCATGGAGTCTTGTGAACTCAACTATAGCTTCATCATTTTCAAATATATCTATAGAGAAAGACTCTTGTTCTAGATGAACAAGGGAGAGAGCCTCTATGTGTCCAGTGGAAGCAAGTGTCTCATCTATATAAGTGGAGGCTATTAGAATATGGATGGGGTTAATTTTAGTTTTTGGATCATGAATGGAATGGAAAGGGATGATGGGATCATTATCAAATTCTAGAGAGATGGGATCTTCATCAATGATAGGATGAGATTAGAGGATTTGGGTAACTTGATCTTCATTCATTTTAGATCTATATTCTTTATGCTCTGGATGTTGGTGTGGTGGTAATGGAATTTGAATAGGAGTCTCTAGTGATCATGATGGGTGATGGGGTGCATGATGGTGTTTAATCAATAATTTCTTGATCATATATTGGAATTAAATCAAATAGTGGATGATCTATCATGGATAGCCCCTTGAGAAAACTTGAAAAGTGTTATTACTAGATGAGTTTTTTTATGGGAATGGTGTGGATTGATATTGCAAAGGCTTAGAGGATGAATGTAATGTCCCCTTTTGAGGAGTAACGAGGAGTGATCGATTAGCCTATCTTATTCCGTAGGCTAAAATTAAGGATTAGGGAATATCATTAATTTAATTATTTAATATTATCCAACCAAAAATATATTAAGGGTACTATTATTTAATTAATTTAATAAATTTTATAAAGTGGCTTTAAGGGTTTATTTAATGAAGTTTAAGAAGTCACTTTATTTTTTGAGGTTTAATTAAAATATTAAAAAGCAAGAATTTGAAGGGGGCATTAGAGAGATACAAAGTAATTTTAGAAGCTCATTTTATTATGTTTAACATTTTATTTCTATTGTGTGGATTTTGGAAAGCTTCTTGGAGCTAAAAGCCTTAGGATGAAAACCCTATGGGTGATTAGATTTAGTGGTGCAACAATTCTACCCTAGCCAGTTTGTTGGAGAGATTACTCAAATTTCTCATAGTGATTCTACAAGATGAAGAGACAAAATTTATGAAGTCTCTTACAAAGATTTTTTTTAGAGTTAGCTAGTTTTATGTATTCAAGGGAAAGTTTGAATAAATAAATAATATTCTAGTATTCAACTATAGTTATGTAATTTGTACCATCTATAAATCAATAATGGCAAGTATTACTGATAGTATTAAGGTATTTTTGGAGTTTTAAGAACTTGTGCTTACCTCATATTAGCCGCAACCTTGATAATGTTGCAAGTATGAGCAAGTTTGGTGGTGTTGTCATTAATGTTGTCATTGATGTCAACATAGTTTAGAATGTTGTAGATTGTGCATGTATAGTTGAGATGTTGTTGCGATGTTGTGAGTACATGGAGCTATCCTTATGATGTTGCAGATGTGTTGAAATGATGAGTTACCAAGTGCTTTTGAGAAAATTAATAAAGAGTGAAGTTAGAGTTATGTATGTGTTCAAAATGTGCTCCGGTTTGTGCTCTGCGTTTCTTTTTTGTTGATCCTATGCTTGTGAATATTTGAAGGGTTGTTGTTGGAGATCTATTGGTGTCATATCTTGATTTGTAGCTTCTAGTTTGATGGAGTGTGAAAGTTGTGTTCACTGGTGTGTGAACTGGTTTGATAGAGTTGTTTGTTTGTGGAATGGGAGAAATGTTTCTACTCTATAGTCCTCCGCTGTTTTGTTTCAGGTCTTGCGGATCTGGAATATGTCTTGTAATAATGTTCTCTGGGTTCTGGTAGAGATGTTCATGATTTGGTGTTCTTGAAGATGAGTTTCAGAGTTGCTGTATGTATTTGCAAAGCCCGAATGGACTAATGGAAGATGTTCTATGTTCAAATTTTTTTGCACTTGTTGTAGATGTATCTGAAGGTATCTGAGAGGTGTTCTCATGCATGATAAAGTGTGTTACATTGTTTGTGTGTTATGTTCTTGCTGGGAAGCATGTACTTCAATGTTCATTTGTGTTTTCATTAGGTTTGGCCAACCTGGTGTTTACACTTCATATGAAGAATTAGAAATTTAATTAAGGAAGTGTGTGGTTGATCTGACGCATTGTTTTTGGTCTTGGTTAAGTATGTAATTGGTCCACTCTCATTCCTTTCCATCACGAGAATGTTGAGTTTCTGACCTAATTTGAATTCATGAAATGAAGCATATGTGGCCAACCTTGGAGAAAGTTTCTAAGGTTGAAGATGGTATAAATGCAAGTCAAGTTGCGAAAGATTAGATTATAAAAAGAAACGAAGTAAGGCACAAGTAAAGAGTAGAGTTGTGCGAAAGTGAGTTGAGGAAAAAATACTTCATTGTTTTAGATTCTTGAAAGTAGTGAGCTGAAGGTTTCTACAATCTTCTAATCCAGGCTGCAGATGTGTGTAAATTGTTGTGGTGGATCTTTCTATTTTATTTTGTATTTGTAGGCAGTGAGCCTCCCTATTGGATAGTGAGTTCTTTTTGTAGGAAGTGAGCCTTTGTATTCGAGCAGTGAGCCTCTTGTATTCAATTTTTCTATCTCTTTATATTGTGAATTAACCCTCATCATGGTTTTTACCTTATTGGGTTTTCCACGTAAAATTTGGTGTTCATTGTGTTGACTTTTCTTTCTGTTATCTGCATTTCATGTTCATACTTAATAGCAAAATAGTGTGGTTGTGAAGTTGATAAGTTGAAGTTTTGAATTTGAATTTGGTGACAACTAATTCACCCCCCTCTCAGTTGTCCTATACATTTTAACAATTGGTATCAGAGCTTTGGTTCCTTGGTGTAGAGTTTAACCGCTTAAGGAAAATCTGATGGCGCAAAGTTGGCTATCCCCATGTTCGATGGATTTGATTACAGTGATTAGAAAGTGCAGATGTGAGGATATACTATCTCTCTTGGTTATAAGACCTGGAAGGATGTTGAGATGAAGTATGTTGCTTCAACGAGTGGTCCTACTACTGCAGATGAAGTTTATGCTTATGAGGAGAATGAAAAAGTGAGGTATGCTATTTATAGTGCTTTATCCAAGACTGAGTGAACAAAAGTTATTTCTTTGGGACCTGCTTATCAAGTTTGGAAGAAGTTGGAAGATCTTTATGAAGGAAATGATATAGTGAAGTTGACAAAGAAGCTGATGGCAAAACTTAGATATGAGAATATGAAAATGGAAGGAGAAGATATTGCAAGCTACTTTCAGAGGATTGATCTAACAGTAAATGAAGTTAGAAATCAAGGGGGTACTCTGACTGATGAAGATATAATTGAGAAGATTCTAATGACCCTACTAGAGTGTTGTAGTGATAAGGTTTCAGTTATTAAGGAAACATATGATCCTAAGAAATATACTAAAGAAGAGCTATTTTGCACCTTGACTGCATTTGAGATGAGAAAGTTTGGAAAGAAAGAAGAAAAGACAAAAATAACATTTAAAGCAACAAAGATTGAAGATGATCCAGATAGTGATGGTTTAGATGAGTTGGAAGTGAACTTTACAAGGAATTTGAAGAAAGGTACTGGTACGTATAAAGGTATGTTTCCCTCTAAATGTTTTAGTTGTGGTAATATTGGTCATTATGCTTCAAGATGTCTGAATAGAGTTGTACATAAGAACATAGATCATAAAGATAGAAAGGATAAGAAATACAAAAAGTTGTACTATGTTAGAGAAGAAGCTGGAATCTCTGATGATGAATCTGATTATGAGGGTGATGATAGTGAATGCTTGTTCTTAGCTTTGGAGAGTAAATCTGTTTGCTAACTCTAGAAAATGTGCAAGAAAAAGTGATTAAGAGAACAAGAAGGATGAGATGGAAGGTACTTTGGTCACCGCATTACATGCTAGACATGATGAAGACTATTGGGTGATTGACAATGGATGTTCTAATCACATGACCAAAGATAAAATTAAGTTCACTTAACTTGAAAAGTATGATGGTGGTTTGGTCATGTTTGGTGATGATTCTGGAGCAAAGATTGTTGGGAAAGGTACAATTAGTTTTGATGGAATTCACAGTACTAATGATGTATATTATGTAAAGGGATTAAGGAATAACCTTTTGAGTGTTGGATAGATGTGTAGCAAAGGTTTCAAACTTGTGTTTCAGGATAATACCTGTGAGATCAGAAAAGGATCCAGAGCTATGGTTGCTGCAGGAAGGAGAACTCATGGAAACATCTATCAGCTTAAGGGTGTTGATGGTCAGTGCATTGTATCTTAGATTAATGAAAGTTGGCTATGGCACCAGAGAATGGGACATGTAAACTTTGATAATCTGGTTAGGACAAGAGATGTTGTCCGAGGTTTGCCTAAAATCATAAAGCCTGCTAATGCTATTTGCAAAAGTTGTCAGTTAGGGAAACATACAAGATGCAACTTCAAAGGAAAAGAGCAAACTACTACCAGAATGCTGGAATTAATTCATACGAACCTCTGTGGTCCTACTAGAACAGGAAGCCTAAATGGTGATATGTATTTCATGCTCCTTAAATTGATGATTATTCTCGAATAACATGGGTTGCTTTTCTTACAGAAAAGACTTAGGCTCTAGATAGGTTTAAAGTGTTCAAAGCAAGAGTAGAAAATGAAGTGAACCTAAGAATCAAATGTTTGAGATCTAATAGAGGTGGAGAATTCACTTCTGGTGAGTTTAATGCATTTTGTGAAGAGCATGGCATAAAGAGACAATTTTTTGCTCATAAAACCCCTCAGCAGAATGGAGTGGTTGAGAGAAAGAACCAGACTGTACAAGAAGTTGCAAGAACCATGATGAAAGAAGAAAATGTACCTGATGTGTATTGGAGAGAGGAAATACACACTACTGTTTATGTTCTTAACAAAGTTTAGATCAAAGGCAACAACACAAAGAATCCTTATGAGTTATAGATTGGTAAGGCTCCTACTGTGAAATACTTTAAGGTGTTTGGAAGCAGATGTTACATTAAAAGAGATGATGAAAATCTTGGGAAGTTTGATGCTAGATGTGATGAAGGGATTTTTCTTGGATATTCAACTACCAAAAAAGCATATAGATGCTTTAATAAAAGATTGAGGAAGATTGTTGAGAGTGCTAATGTGAAGGTTGATGAGGATATGCATAGACCTATTGCGATAAGTGAAGTTGAAATTGATGATCCTATCTATGGAAAAGTACCTAAAGAGAACAAGGAGGAGGAAGAAGAAGAACAAATTGAAGAAGAAACTACAGAACCTACTGTTAAGACTCCTAAGTATGTCCAGAAGAATCATCTGGAAGAACAGATAATTGGAGATAAGAGTGAAGGTGTGAAGACAAGAAGTAAAGTAGCA
Organism: Sequoia sempervirens; assembly: GCA_007258455.2. Classification (NCBI taxonomy): domain Eukaryota; kingdom Viridiplantae; phylum Streptophyta; class Pinopsida; order Cupressales; family Cupressaceae; genus Sequoia; species Sequoia sempervirens. The sequence goes on along the minus strand of VDFB02000007.1, from coordinate 28,570,677 downwards.
GCTGAGGTAAATTTGTGTTTACTTTCTAAAATAGAACCGAAGTCTGTGTGTGAAGCATGTGAAGATGAAAGTTGGGTTAGAGCTATGAAAGAAGAGTTGCAACAAATAGGGAAGAATCAAACATGGGAACTGGTTCCTAGACCTGTGAATAAGAATGTAACTAGTTCAAAATGGGTGTTCAGGAATAATTTGAATGAAAATGGTTGAGTTATAAGAAACAAAGTAAGACTTGTATGCAAGGGATAATCACAAGTTGAAGGCATATATTTTCAAGAGACATTTTCCCCGGTGGCAAGAATGGAAGCAATTAGGATGTTTTTGGTATTTTTTTCCCACAAGGACTTCAAAGTATATCAGATGGACATTAAGTCTACATTCCTGAATGGTGAACTGGAAGAAGTATACATGGAACAAACTGAAGGATTTTAGCTATCAGACAAACCGGATATGGTTTGTAAGTTGAAGAAGGCATTGTATGGACTGAAACAAGCTCCTAGAGCATGGTATGCAAAATTGGATAGATACTTGACACAACAAGGATTCAACAAAGGCTCTGCTGACAACAATATCTATTTCAAAGTGCAAGGTAACAAAATGTTGATAGTGGTAGTATATGTTGATGATATCATTTTTGGAGGAAATGAAAGTATGTGTAAGAGATTTGTAGAGGAAATGCAAAAAGAATTTGAAATTTCCATGATTGGTGAGTTGAATTTCTTTCTTGGTCTTCAAGTAAATCAAACTGATAAGGGGATATTCATTTCACAATCAAAGTATGTGAAAGAGTCGTTAAAGAAGTTTGGAATGGATGACTCCAAACCGGTTAGTACTCCTATGGTGATCGGATGTAAGCTGAGTAAAGATGATGAATCTGCTAAAGCTGGTCAGAGCAAATATAGATCTATGATTGGTGGACTGCTGTATCTTACTGCTACTAGACTGGATATCATGCATGCAGTATGTCTAGTTGCTATATTTCAAGAAGATCCTAAAGAAACACATGTTATAGCTATAAAGAGGATATTCAGATATCTTAAATGCACACCGAATTATGGCTTATGGTATTCTCAGGATACTGATTTGACTTTAAGTGCTTATACCGATGCAGATTGGGCTAGTTGTGTGGATGAATGGAAGAGTACCAATGGAGGTACTTTCTTTCTTGGTGGAAGATTGGTCTCATGGTTAAGTAAGAAACACGACTTGGTTTCTTCATCCACTGTAGAGGCAAAGTATATTGCTACAACATCTTGCTGCACATAGGTTTTATGGATGAAGCAAACTCTGAAGGATATTGGAGTGATATGTGATGAGCCTATTCCTATCTTCTGTGATAATACAAGTGCTATAAACATTTCAAAGAATCTGGTAATGCATTCAAGAACAAAACATATATCTATTAGATATCATTTCTTGAGAGAGAAGGTATTGGAGAATAAAGTAAGGTTCGAGTATTTGTCTACAAAGGAACAAATTGTAGATATATTTACTAAGGCTCTTCTGAAGGATACTTTTGAGTGTCTCAGGGAGAGGTTTGGGGTCATTGGCCCTTCAAACTAGGTGCACATGGAGGTGCATCAGTCTAGTGGATCCACAAATTCTTCATTTATCTGGATTGATGAATGGGTCTACTCCACAGGGGGAGTAGAAAGTTTTCATTGTTGCAGTATGAGTTGCATGAGTGCACTCCTAAGGGGGAGTGATCAGAGTTTTTGATCTTTTCCATTGATGTCAAAGGAGGAGAGAGATTCATGTGAAAAATAGTAGAAGAGGAAGAGGAGGTCTTTTTCTGGAATGTTGAGAATGCAGGAATATTGTGCAGATCTAAAAATAAAGGAGAATGTTGTCTTTGATGGTTTTTCATATAATGTGTTGCCATCAATGACAAAGGGGGAGATTTTTGCAAGTATGAGCAAGTTTGGTGGTGTTGTCATTAATGTTGTTAATGATGTCAACATATTTCAAAATGTTGTAGATTGTGCATGTATAGTTGAGATGCTATTGAGATGTTGTGAGTACATGGAGCTATCCTTATGATGTTGCAGATGTGCTGAAATGATGAGTTACCAAGTGCTTTTGAGAAATTAATAAAGAGTAAAGTTAGAGTTATGTATGTGTTTAGAATGTGGTCCAATTTGTGCTCTGTGTTTCTTCTGTGTTGATCCTATGCTTGTGCAGATTTGAAGGGTTGTTGTTGGAGATCTGTTGGTGTCATCTCCTAATTTGTAGCTTCTGGTTTGATGGAGTGTGAAAGTTGTGTTCACTGGTGTATGAACTGGTTTGACAGAGTTATTTGTTTATGGACTGGGAGAAATGTTTCTACTCCGTAGTCCTCTGCTATTTTGTTTTAGGTCTTGTGGATTTGGAATATGTCTTGTAATAATTTTCTCTGGGTTTTGGTAGAGATGTTCATGGTTTGGTGTTCCAGAAGATGAGTTTCAGAGTTGCTGTATGTATTTGCACAGTCTGGATGGACTGATGGAAGATGTTCTATGTTTGAAAGTTGTTGCACTTGTTGCAGATGTATCTGAAGGTATTTGAGATGTGTTCTCATCATGTTATCTTCTTGCTGGGAAGCATGTACTTCAATGTTCATTTGTGTTTTTATTAGGTTTGGCTGACCTGGTGTTTACACTTCATATGAAGAATTAAAAATTTAATTAAGGAAGCATGTGGTTGATTCAAGGCATTGTTTTTGGTCTTGGTTAAGTATGTAATTGGTCCACTCTCATTCCTTTCCATTGTGGGAATGTTGAGTTGCCAACCTAATTTCATGAATTCATGAAATGAAGCGTATGTGCCTGACCTTGGAGAAAGTTTCTAAGGTTGAAGATGGTATAAATGCAATTCGAGTTGTGAAAGATTAGATTATAAAAATAAATGAAATAAGCCACAAGTGAAGAGTAGATTTGTGTGAAAGTGAGTTGAGGCAGCAATACTTCATTGTGTTAGATTCCTGAAAGCAGTGAGTTGAAGGTTTCTACAATCTTCTAATCCAGGCTGCGGATGTGTGTAAATTTTTGTGGTAGATCTTTCTGTTTTCTTTTGTATCTGTAGGCAGTGAGCCTTCCTATTGGACAATGAGTCCTTTTTGTTGGTAGTGAGCCCTTGGCAGTGAGCCTCTTGTATTCAATTTTTCTCTCTTTATATTGTCAGTTAACCCTCACCATGGTTTTTCCCTTTTTGGGTTTTCCATGTAAAATTTGGTGTTCATTGTGTTGACTTTTATTTTTGTTATCTACATTTCATGTTCATACTTAATAACATAATAGTGTGGTTGTGCAGTTGATAAGTGTTTGAAGTTTTGAATTTGAATTTGGTGGCAATTGATTCACCTCCCCTCTTAGTTTTCCTATGTCATTTAACAGATAAGGCCCAGTCTATATCACCACCACTTCGTAAAAGAATCGTGGTTCTTTATTTGAAGAGTTGCAACTTAGATTGGGAGCCACCTGTATAGTCATACAAATTAGGTGGGGCCCTTTATGGTGACGTAGTAGTCAAAGGAATCCATCAATTCAAACTCATCATACAAGGATGAGTGTAATTACAAGGTGATAAATGTATATTGGAGCTTGCCATATAAATTGGGTGTGGGCCATACAAAATAAAAAGAGAATTGTAGAGTTTTCCCTTATGTCTATTTAATTGAGGTAGATGATCATACATGTAGCTAAATGGACCTACATATCCCAAATTTAAGCTATTCATTGTTCAAAAGAGGTCTTCATTCAATTATCAATCAGGGAGTCATAGACTTAAGATGATGCTAACAGTATACATGTATTCAAGAATCCTAGATTTTCTATATGGATTGAGTATAGTTGATTTAAATAGGAATAACTCATTAAATTATTTTAACTGAAAATAACTCCTATTGAGAAAAAATAAGGCAAGCAATTGCTAGTTATTGTTAACTGCTACAAGTACCTATTATTCATAATTTTAACTGATGACTGTTTATACTACAATATGTCCTAATTCAACTAACCATTTAAGAGTATTGAAAAAATATAAACTAAAGACTTATAATTAAGAAATTACAATACAACATCCATTGCAGTATAAACTAGAAACTATAAACTAGAACTTACAATGCATAATCTAGTTAATAATCTAAACTAATTGTGGCTATGTAGTACCTCAAGTGGCCCTTGCTTGAGTTGCTACATCCAGAATATCTTCTTTAATTACTCAACTTAGGAAAAATATGTAATTGCAATATCTTCTCTATTATATTCCAATCATACATAGAGTTTTGAACAAAATGTAACAAAATATTGAATTCAATATAATGCATGCAAAGGTCTAGTTGTTCTTAGTTTCTCAATAGAGTACCCTCCTATATAAGGTTTGTGAGAGTCCATTTATTCATTTTTTTTTTTAAAACTTAAAAGTAAATGTCATCTCTTCCATGAAAATATGAAGAGGACCAAGTCTTTTAATGTAACAAAAAAAACTACTTTGTGAGAGAAAGAGTGTAGAAGTCTAAGAAGGACTCCACATCATTTAAGATAATCATTATAAATTGGGAATGTGCCCAATAGGACAACCCTTATTATAATTTCTATTCCTTGTTGCAATAGCCTTAGATTCTTCCTCCATAATTTATTGAAAAGATGGAGTGACACATGGCCATCCATGTTTACATCCTCAGATCATCACCCGTATATCATTATATAAATATATATGTGTTGTAGTAGATTAATTCTTTTGGTTGTGTTGAACTATAATCCTTCTACTACGGGTGAAAATTCTTTTGCTACGGGTTAACAAGCTTTTCACTGTAGGAGTTAGTCTTATTTCTCAAGACATTTCTTCACTGTAAATAACTATGATCAATCATGAAATTCTACTAAACTCATAGACATTCAAATTTCACACACACACTCATTAATATAATATATATAATCTTCAAATGCTTTGAAATACTTAAAGTATATGAAAAAGGTTTGGTAATGTCTTTTAAAGTTTAGTAGAAATGAGGTAAAAACATAGAATTATAGCAAGAAAATTGGTCATTCTTATGGTTCATCATCCCCCAACTTCACTTTTTCTTGTCCTCAAGAAGCTCACTATATTTGGTTATATTGCATTATAACCTCTTTGTAGTCCACTGTATTGGTGACTCCACCCTACTTCAAGTAGAACCCTTTTGCCTCTATTATTTTCTCCCATTTGGCTTTCTATGTTGTATCTATCTCTTGTCTCCTACCTGTCCAATGTGGGATTAGGAACAAGACAAGAGGAAGATGAAATTTCAAAGGAAACTTGGTAATCTCATTTTTAAGGGAGGCTGAAATGTATTTATGGACTCTTTTTACTGTTGCTAAGTAGTTGAAGATAAAGTGAGACTCCTTTCTTTTCAATTCTAGTGTCAATTCTCTCCATTTGTCTTGAGAGAAATTAAGTGCCTCCTTCCCTATTCCTACTGCAAGTTCTTGGAACCTTTTATAATCATTTTATCTACATTCTAAAATATTTTCTATTAGTCATCTTCTTTCTACCAAATCAACCCATTCTTCCACCATTTTCCAAGGTTCTTCAACTTCTTCTCTGAGTAAAACGGAAAATGACTTCTAACTTTCTTGATAGTTCCTTAGCAACTTTACTCTTTGATGTTCATTTCTCATGAATGATGCCATTTCCTTTAATTGAACATCCCCCACAAAAACAAGTGAGTTCTAGGAAGAGTCATGAGCGATAGCCAAATTATGTATGTAGAATTTACATAGTTGATCTTGCATATTTGGGGTAGATTACTAGAATGTTTCAAAAAATAAGGTAGGTAAGGACAAGGAAACTGGGAGATCCCCAATCAATTGACTGAACTGGAAGCTTATAATTTTTTCCTATAGATATAAGGTATAAACCCTTCTAGGTGGTCTATATTTTAGGAGTTGTATCATTTTTCAGCCATCTCCTCTATTTTTAACTTTAATTTCTTAATTTCTACATCCTTTCTTTCAATTTCCCTAGTATGTGTTGATATCAACTCAAATTTTTCTTTCTCCAATATTTTTACCTTTAGGAAAATTCTGTTTATTTCATAGCTCAATTCCAAGGGTTACCATAGTAGGGTTTTAGGAATTCTTGGGGGTACATTTTGGTCTATAAGATGGAATTATATTTTTAGTCTTGAAAATGGTCAAATGTGACAATTTTTCTAATCCTAATCCATGCTACTCAAAAGCATGCAACCTTCTCTCTAATTCCTAGATTCTGTTGTCCAATCCTTCTTCCTTCTGATAGTATCCTTTGATTTTTTCTTCTAATTATTTTGTTCTTTTAAAGGCTTCTTGTAGTTCTTTGCTCTCATTCTTCTCTTTCAAAAGTATCTCTTTTTCTTTTAAAAAAAATATCTCCTCATCAACGTCATTAGATGAAACAAAACCTTCCTCCGAGATTGTGATATTTTGAGGTCTTTTATTTTTCCTTGATGTAAACAAATCTTCAAAATCAAAGTTTGAATTGCTACTCAGATATAGGGGTTGCAATGTTTTGGGTATCTCATCACCACTAGGAACCTTCTCCTCTTCGATGTCTATCTCATATTCAACCAAAACAATTATTTCCTTTTTATTTTTAGCCATCCCCCTTGTAGGGCCGTTCTTCTTAAGATGATGTGACCGCCACCTTGCTTGTGTTGGCCTCTTCTATTTTTTTTTGGTGCAAAGGTGGAGCTACACTTTTCCTTTTTTTTTTTTTCTGGGCTTGGAAGGGATCTTGGTATAGGTAGGGGTTTCTAGTTCCTCCTCTACTATGGGTTGCTCCCCAGGAACTGCACGTTGTGTTTACTATACTTTTGGATCTGCCTGTTCCCTAATGCTACAGGTAGGCGAGGCAATAGGTGAAACATAGGGTAAATATTGTTCTTATATAGCCATAGAAGGATCATTTATTTCCTCTACTTCTAGTCTCATGAGAACATCATTGATATTATTGCAATCTAAAAATTCTTCCCAAGGTACATTAGGAATTTGAGTTATGAGACTCTTTAATCAATAGAAACTAAGAAAAAATGTGACAATGTAGATTGGTTTTGTATAAGAGCAAATTTTTACCCTAGGTGCAATTCCCCTTTTTGCCTTTATCCACCTTAGAAAACCAAAGTTGGAGGCTTAATTTTACTTAAGCCTGTTGTTGACGGTCCATGTGGCATCTATTTTGTGTGTTGGTGGAGGTGTTTCTGTCGGGGACACCCATGCAGCGCGCAGACGTCCGCGCAATGCGCTTACGTCCTTGGCAGCTTTCTGTGGCTGAGCTAGCAAAGGCATTACTCTTCTCATTGGAAGTGAAGTAATAACGCCTCCTTCAGCCGACCGACCTGAATATGGCCATTTTCTTCCATTCCTCTTCAAATTCATCTCTTGGACAAGCATTTCATCTTCTTCCCAACATTGAGCTCACTCTTGACCACTTCAAGCATTCAATCCAACACTTTTAGCAACATTCCAAGCATTCCTTTGCAGTAACATCTCACTCCATCAAATCGGTAGAGCACATTTGGGACCACGCCATTCACAACAAAAGCTTGAGTTCCTCTCATTCCTCCCCCAAGCAGCCTTGGTGCTCTTGGTTGAGGTGGTAAGCTTCCCTTTCCTCTCCTCTATCATTTGGTTGAGTAGCATAGTACTATTTTGTAGTGCTTGTGCTTTCTTTACGTTATTACTTCTTTATCTCATTCTTTTGGCTGTCCATGGCGGTGGAAACATCTAAACGGGGGTCTAACTGAGGTAGGCCCCTATACAATCACCCAATATTTTCCCTCTTGCTGTGTGTAGGTGTACGAGATCTCATAGGATTAGCTAACAAACGAGTTTATTGGTGAGATTCTCCTCATTTTCATCACTCTTGCTTATTTACTTTATAATATTAGAGAATACTTTTTTTACTTTCTAGTATCATTCTAGCCTTTTAGTTGAGTAGCTAGGCCATTAGTCGTTTTGGTGAGTTCAACCTTGTCTCTGCTACTGTCTGACCGTACAGACTACAACACACTTTAGAGACGCTAGCGTGCCACGCTATCGTCCAGAGTCCGCACTAATGTCCTTGGGCAGGGAGCTCCTTGAGGCGTAGAGTTGGACCTAAAAATTGACTAGCCTAGCCCCGCATTGAAACTCGAGATTATAGAGTGATTGTAGGACATCATAGTCCTTATCATTCTCATCCTCATAACCCTAAACAATACACTTAGTTGAGGTAAGTTAGGGCAACCTCTCACATATTGACCCTCCGTGACCTGGGATCTTGCACGCGGTGGTCCCCCTCTCTTACATTTTTGGTGAACCCGACGTGAACCAACAACTGTTCATCCGTTAGTGTTAAAAAATTTCCTTGGATATTTTGTGGTTATTGTGACCTTGAGCGTTGTGAAGGTTTATGAGCATCACAACCTAGTCCACAACTTCTGGGCATATCATGAGAAGTGTACGACACCTCCCAATGGATAGGACGAAGGTCTCGCTTGGTCTCTCTACGAGCCTTTTCTTTGGTCCCGCCATTAGTTTGGTTGCGTAGGAGAAGTTATCAAGGAATGAGATGGGGTTCGCTGATGAAACTGATCACATTCCCACTCCTCCTACGTCTCCCATGCCATCATCAGTGGATGAACATGAGGCCGTTCAAATCCCTGTTGAATATGTGTCCACCCTTACAAAAGGGTTGGGAAACCTTGAAAACCATTTGGAAAGAAATCCGAAGATGGCTAGAGCCGCTCGGGTTGTTAGTGAATTAAAACATATGATGAATAAAGATCGAACAGGTGTGGAGCTTCTAAGTAGTCTCTTGGGTATCGCCAAAGTGTGCGCTCCTTCAAGCAACTCTAGCTTTGTGCAAGGAGTCACCTTTGAAGAATGTGAGGGACAATTAGGAGTATCAATGCCTCCCACTTCCGTTTACATGGCCAATGTGGTCCCTTCCAATAGTATCCCTTCCGTCCCTAATCAATCAAAAAATATCAAGGTGAATAAAGTCCCTTTGGGATTTAACTTCATCCCTTCTACCGCCTCTGGTGGTGGAGGTCTTGGTGGAATGGGTGGTGGAGCCTTTGGTAGTGGTAGTGGATATGGTAGCGAAGGTAGTGCTGGTGGAAGTGGTTCTGGCATAGGTCATGGCGGTGGTCCGAATGGAGGTCCTACTGGTGGTAATGGCTTTGGTAGTGGCTCTGGCAGAAGTCACACCGGTGGCAGTTTTGGAGGTGGAATTGGCTGTGGCTCTAAAGGAGGTTCCTTTGGCTGTTTATCTTCCAATGACCCTATTTTGAACACTCTACTTCAGAATATGGGTAAGATGCAGAGTCAGTTAGCGAGCCTTTCCCAGGCCTCTGCCCAACCTATTTTCTAGCCTTTTTTCTAACATAGCCCATTTTTGGTTGCCATCTTGAACACTCCCTTCCCTCAAGGAATGGAGATACCTAAATTTGAGAAGTTTGGTGGTAAGGGAGATCCAAAGACACACATGTCTTCCTTTAACGCTCTCTGCACCGATTTCTTCCATCATGACGCCTTGATGGCTAAACTATTTCCTCAATCCCTCAAGTACACAACACTCGAGTGGTACTGTTCCTTTCCCGACAATTCTATTTTCTCATTTGATCAACTTGTAAATCAATTCCTTAGACAATTCGAGGAAAACATCGGGCCAAAGATGACCTTTTCAGATCTCACTCGATGTAAGCAAGGAGACAATGAAAAGATTATTGATTTCATAGTGCGCTACCAAGCACTTCTCTCACAAATCTCGTATCAGCTGCCTGATTCAGACGTACAAAAGGTGTTCATAGGGAACTTACAAAGGCCTTGGCAAGAGAAGTTCACCCTTATGAAATACCCTTCTTTCATGCATCTGTGTGCAACTTTACGAATGTATCAACAGACAGTTGCTTAGTTTGGAGGATCCTCCTCGCGCTCCTGTTCTGAGGGAAAGTCCATTATATCAATCTCTAGGAAAGGAAAAGCCGTTGTGAATGTAGTAACCGATGTTGACGACAATGGCGTCAAATGCAACCAAAAATTTACAAAGTTGTCTGAATCTTGTAATTCTGTCTTGCAAAAGCTGTTAAAGGATAAGATCATAAATTTGTTGCCCCCTAAGCCTATTAAGGAACCTTACCCTAATTGGTATTATGGGAGCACCTATTGTCAGTACCATCGTGTTAATGGACATTATATGTGGTTGCATCATGAAATACAAGATCGCATTGAGGACGGTAACATTCGTCTCGATGGGAATAAACATAATGCTAACAAATTAGTGGTGAAAGAAAATAGTGAATTGTAGATATACACGAACCCATTTCCGTCACAATTTGCTAACATGATTGTCAATGCCACTGATTTTTTTTCTTAGCCCGAGGCCTATATAAACATGGTCACGGTAACTTCCACTGTCTTACCCACACTCGGTTTGCCAGATGTTACATTCAATTCATAGGATTTACCCTTGAACAACAAACCTTCACCTCTCTATATTCCCACTCGTGTCAATGGTAACATCGTGATAGGAGTCTTAATTGATCCTGTGAGCCTCATGAATGTTATTACTGAAGAAACATTAGTATTGAATTCACTACAAAAGGAAAAATATGAAGAAACGAAATCTACCATCCATACACACAATGGTATGAATCTTGAAGCTTATGGTTTGATCACTTTGTCCATCTTGGTTGGACCTAGGACTATTGAAACAGACTTCGATGTCATCCCAGAGTCAAACCTGTTCAGAGTGAAGCTAGGCATTCCTTGGTTAGCTTCCATGAATGGGATTGCATCCGTTATTCATAAATGTTTGAAGTTTTCCCACGAGGGTCTTGTGCATGATACCAGATATTAGCCTTTGGTATCTCATGGTGCATATTCACTGGATCACTTTTGGCCCTCACCGGTTGGTTTGCTTCCTCCGAGAATGGACCTCCTTTACAAGAACTATGTGAAGTACAAAACTAGGGGCAAAGGGGAGCCAAAGCTGACCCTTCCTACGATAGGAAAATTGGTTGCTTCCTCTTCTTGAGAAAAGAAGAAGGAGCCCGTACTGGAAACTAATCCTTCCCCAAAAGAGAAGGAGGAGTCCTCGTCAGCTTCCTCTCCTTCCCGCAAAGAAAAAGAGAAGGCTATATCGTCCATTCCCTCTTCCCCGAAGAAAGAGAAGTCTATGACAACTCACTCTCCTTCTCGCAAATGTAAAGAAAAAGTTACATTTTCCCAGACTGCCCCGTCCTCTCCCCTTTCCTGGGAAGAGTATTGGATGAGTAGACCTGGTGGTTACCCGCTGATTCCAATGATCCATCCTTGGCGTAGACCCAAGATTAGGATCGCGAACTTCCCTAATGAATTTCCTCGACTGGTATTATTTATACGACAGAAGGAAAGGTTCTCGCAGAGAATTCAATCCATGGCCTCCTACTGCTCTTGCTTCTAAGGCAGTGAGTAGAAAGAGGCCTATTGCCAAGGCTCTTGAGTCGAATCCTCGTATTGCTCCTTAGCCTGCTCCCCCTGCTCTCATACAAGAACTTGTTCCTCCGCCTGAAACGACCATAGTGGATGTTCCTATGGTCGAGTAGGAACCTCCTGTCCCTTTGTAAGCTCTGACTTCTAACTCCAAGAGCCGTAGGAACTGCCTTACACAAGAATGCAAGTGTCGTTGAAAGGCTCTCTTGGCTGAATAGGCCACCTCGCAATAGAAGGAGGGAGAAATGACCACTCTTGTTTCAGGACCTCCTGCAACATCTCCTTCCTCCCTTCCCTCTACTCCTCTTCAGTCTGGTTCATTCGCGTCTTCCATTGCGAGTGCTAATGTGCCTAACCCTAAATGGGTATAGGTGTTTATTGCTCCTTCAACAGAGCCACCTTTTCTGATGTCCATCCCGGATGTTCAACCCTTCCCAAAGCCCATGGACATGGTTAATACTTCGGTCGTGTCTGCTGCGGTTCTATCCTCCTCTTCCTCTGCACCCCTAGCTTCGTTTGTGGAGAGTTCATCTTCTCCAATGAAGAAAGAGGTAGAGGTTGGTCCTTCTAGAAATTAAGGATGTAAGAGGAGTCCACCTTCCTCGCAAGGTGGCCCCGTGATGACTTGTTTGTCCTTGTGACAAAACTAGTATCGGCTTCCCCTGAGTTTGTCACCGCTCCTAAATCATTTGGAAAACCTAGCGGTGAATCTCAGGCATAGCCTGCCTCATCCGCTGAGAATAGGCATCATACTCCCATGGGATGCATGTTCAATTCCGTGGACGAAGTCCCGGCCCTATTGGAGATCTTCGTGAAATTGCTGACTTTAACTCCACAGAAGCTCGGTGGAGAGGACCTTGAAGGGCCCTCTTCCTTGGACCTTGTTGTGGGAGGGTCAGATGCTCCTCCTCTTAACATTCCACCCTTGCAGGCTCATCCTCCTTCCCCTTATGAGGATCTAGATTGGGAAGTGGATGACCTCTTGGCTGATCAATGTTAGGAGGAGGCCCCTTTTCTTGATCTTATGTGTGTGTGTTTTGTGATGTGTTCCCTCGTACTCATGCTATGTGTGCTTGGATGACCCTCGTCACCCCTGTTGATTCTTGGATACAAGTGTGGTTTTTGTGTCGTGAACCTTCTTCTATTTGCGCCATCATCTTCCATGTTTGTGCTTGACTTTTGATAAATTGAGGATGATACAAAGCGTTGGGGGAATTTAGGTTCCCCTTCCATGTTGACCCAATTTTTTTTTTACTTTGTTTTCCGTGCATTCTTCTTGATCTGGTTGGGGATTGATGATATTTCACCTTGCATTGTGGTTACCTATTATTATATGAGCTCAGACAGATCTGACCTCGCTAAACTAGATTCCCTTGTGCCCTTTGTATTTTTCTTTCTCTTCTCCTTTGCTTTCCCTTTATCTTTCTCTCTTCTTTGCTTGAGTTGTCCCTCCTATGTGTGACAACGCTCTTCTTCAACACTTCAATTTTCAGAAAAAAAATTCATTGCCAACAAATCTTTTCTTGAAAGTCTTCACATCAATTCATTCCTTAGAATCACATTCTCAACTTGGAACCCTAACGAAACGTGTTTCCTTCATCACAAGTTCATAAAGAAAGGGCTTGAAGACCTTCCTTCGAAGCAGGAACAACTCTTGCTTCTTGTGTGGGGGCATATCCTTCCTTTCAAATTCCTTGATGAAGTGAACATCTTTCAAAAGGATTCCTTGATGACGAATTGCTCTAAGAAGAACAATCGCTTTTGAATTGTGTGTCCTCTTGAGCGGACCCCCTTCTTCCTCATGGCGGGTTCCCAAGGGACCCTTCCTTCAAAAGCATTTATGACGAATAGACCTTTTCATGTCTAGCTTGGGGGCAGCCTGACTAGGCTCATTCCATTCGCTCTTTCACGTCTAGCTTGTGGGTAGCCTGACTAGACCTTACTTTTCAAACAACACGTCCCTTGAGTGGACCCCTCTCCTTTTGAAGGGTTCTCAAGGGACCCCTTTGAAAGTTTTACGGTCTGCATGACTGACCGCTTTTTGACATGTTTTATCTATGGGTAGACATGTCGCCGCTTTTGACATGTTCTATCTACGGGTAGACATGTCGCCACTTTTTGACATGTTCTATCTACGGGTAGACATGTTGCCGCTTTTGACATGTTCTATCTGCGGGTAGACATGTCGCCACTTTTGACATGTTCTATCTACGGGTAGACATGTCACCACTTTTGACATGTTCTATCTATGGGTAGACATGTCACTGCTTTTTCACACGCTCTATCTATGGGTAGATGTGTTGCCGCTTTTGACATGTTCTATCTGTGGGTAGACATGTCACTACTTTTTGACACGTTCTGTCTAAGGGTAGACGTTTCACCACTTCCTGACTCTACGGAGTCTACTTCCTTGGGGCTTCCTCCACACGAGAGATCTTGGGGGTTGCCTCCTTGTAGGTCTGTGGGCTTGTAAGACGCTTTGTTGTTCCAACTTCATAGTTCTGAGCAACTATGGAGTCCTTCGCTTCTCCTGCACCTTCAGGTACGCCAGGCCAAGTACTACTTCCTCGACGGTTCAAGTATAATTTTCTAACCCTACTGTCTTCTTGATCTACTTTACTGAACACTCATCAGTACTTGTGCTTGCTAAAGTGGGGGAAAAATGTATAAGAGCGAATTTTCACCCTAGGTGCAATTCCCCTTTTTTCCTTTATCCACCTTAGAAAACCAAATTTAGAGGCTTAATTTTACTTAAGCCCACTGTTGGCGGTCCACGTGGCACCTATTTTGTGTGTCGGTGGAGGCGTTTCTGTTGGGGATTCTCGTGCGGTGTGCAGACGTCCACACAACACGCTTACATCCCTGGCAGATTCCTGTGGCTAAGCCAACAAAGGAATTACTCTTCTCATTGGAAGTGAAGTAGTAATTCCTCCTTCGGCCGATCGACCTTAATATGGCCATTTTCTTCCATTCCTCTTCAAATTCATCTCTTGGACAATCATTTCATCTTCTTCCCAACATTAAGCTCACTCTTGACCACTTCAAGTATTCAATCCAACACTTTTAGCAGCATTCCAAGCATTCCTTTGCAGCAACATCTCACTCCATCAACTTGGTAGAGCACGTTTGGGACCACGCCATTCGTAGTAGAGGCTTGAGTTCCTATCATTTCTCCCCCAAGCAGCCTTGAGTGCTCTTGGTGGAGGTGGTAAGCTTCCCTCTCCTCTCCTCTATCATTTGGTTGAGTAGCATAGTACTATTTTGTAGTGCTTGTGCTTTCTTTACGTTATTACTTCTTTATCTCATTCTTTTGGCTGTTTGTGGCGGTGGAAACACCTAAACGAGGGTCTGACTGAGGCAGGCCCCTATACATCCACCCAACATTTTCCCTCTTGCTGTGTGTAGGTGTGCGAGCTCTCAGAGGATTAGCTGGCGAATGAGTTTATTGGTGAGATTCTCCTCATTTTCATCACTCTTGCTTATTTAATTTATAATATTAGAGAATACTTTGTTTACTTGCTAGTATCATTCTGGCCTTTTAGTTGAGTAGCTAGGACACTAGTTGTTTTGGTGAGTTCAACCTTGTCTCTGTTGCTATTTGACCGTACAGACTACAACGCACCTTAGAGATGCTAGTGCGCCGCACTGTCATCCAAAGTCCTCTCTGACATCCTCAGGTAGGGAGCTCCTTGAGGTGTAGAGTTGGACCTAAAAACTAACTTGCCTAGCTCCACATTGAAACTTGAGATTGTAGAGTGATTGTGGGACATCGTAGTCCTCATCATTCTCATCTTCATAACCGTAAACAATACACTTAACTGAGGTAAGTTGGGGAAGCCTCTGGCGTCTTGACCCTCTGTGACCTAGGGTCTTGCACGTGGTGGTCCCCCTCTCTTACATGTTTATTTTACTCTTATACTCAACAAACATTCTCTTCAATAGGTTATACAAAAATTTAGGGACATTCAATAGCCTCTGATGGCATAGATGACTAAGGAGTTTAAAATTTATAGTATACAAGAGGAACTTCTTTCCATCACATGTTAAATATTTGATTATGTAAGAAGTAACAGAAGTCGACAACCAAGGTAAGGAAAATATTTTTTACCTTGAGTTGAAGAGTCTAAATTCTCTCCTAACATTTTAAAATCATTCTTTGTTGCAATTACATCAACTATGGCTGGGAATTCTTCTCCTGTTCTTCACAACCTTGAAACCTCTACTACTATTGCCTCTAAGGCATCTATTCTTAGCCCTCTAATCATAGCTTCATCATTTTCCAAAGTGTTGGAAAATTGTTAAGTCATAACTTCGTTAAATTTAATTAAGTAGAGAAAATAATCCAGCCACCTAACTTGTTGAAAAATTGGAAGACACTATTGATCTTCCAATATTAGATTGTGTGCCACTAGTTCTCTTCTAATAATGTCACCTCCTATTTTTGTAATCTTTATAACTTCTTCTTGTGGCTTGTTGTTTCTCTAAATGCTAGGATTTTTGGATGTTACCTTGTTTATTTTTCTCTATGCTCTACAACTTCCCATGGTAGTTTCTTTATGGATAATGAAGGGAATTAAGAATTGTATGCAATTTTCTTAGCTCTTGAAAAATGAAAATAGGAATAAAATTTAGAGATGACAAATTAAAACTTCCCATAACTTAGTTTTCTATTTATCCTCAAATAACATGTAGGGAAAGGATGGAGAAGATAAATTTCAAATCATTTGAGATATTTTATGTAATAAACTTAAATGTGTGCAAGATTTTGAAGTCAAATGAAAATTAGTAGGATTTAATTTCAATTATAATTAATAACAAGAAAAGTACCTATAATATTGTAGTAATGGAAAGGTGGCACATGCAAGTGAATAAGTGCCATCATGTAGCTATAGGAAAAAGGATTTGAGATGATGGTAAGTTAATCTAAAATACTGAGAGAAGAGATGCTGAAAAGGGGCTTGGTGTGATACTTGCATGTATTCAAGAATTTTAAATGTTGGAAAGGAAAGCTATAGGAAGTACAAAGTTATTAATGATGGGGCGTAAAACTATATGATACACATGGTGGTGTGTAGTTGCTGCATGTTAGAATGACATAGATGATATTTTATGATAATTGTTATTAGATACAAATGTAGTGGTAGTGTAGTGGAGGTAGGTGCTATGGGTAGTAGAAAATAGGTCCCTTTTTATTAATGTGCCTCGAGGTTATTGCTATAGGTCCCATGAACTCAGTTGTGCATGTCCAAAAGTAATAGTTAGTGATGGTATCATATGCATATGTGTGCATGTGAGATTTTAGTTTTAGAATTTATACCTGGTACACATCAGTAGGTGTTGTGGGTGGCTCATATACAGATGTATTTGTTGAATTGTTGTCCTTATATGCATGTTCCACATTCAATTATGGATTGATATTTTGTATGAATTGTTGTTGCAGATCATGTAAAACTTATTCTTTTTGCAATGGTATTTTATAAAGCTTAAGTATGTGTCCATTGACCAATAATGAAAACCTGACTGAATCTATGGTAGTTAATTGAACAACTCCATTTTCAAAAACATGTTTGATTTCATATGGTCCAATCCATCTTGTCCACCATTTTCCTTTGTGATCTTTATACCTAGAATCATAAAGAAATGACCAGTCACCTTCATTGAATTCTTTAGTTTTAATGAATCGGTCATGCCATCTGATTCATTTCTTTTGCATAATTTTTGTATGGTGAATGGCTTCCATCTTGATTTCATCCAAAGCATTCAAATTGTGTAGTCTTTCCTTTTGTGCCTTAGATAAGTTCATTCCAAGTTCAATTATTATGTGAAGTGTTTTATGTTCAAACTCAATTGGAAGGATAACCTTTTTTCCATACACCAATTCATATGGTGTGAACCTTTTTGTAGTCTTCCAAGTTATCTTGTATGCCTAGAGTACCTCAAGGAGTCTTGTTTCCCAGTCCTTTCTATATAGTTGAATTGTCTTGGTCAGAATACCTTCTATCTCTCTGTTCGTAACTTCTACTTTCTCATTAGCTTGTGATTGGTAGGGGTTGATTTTTTATGCCTAATTTCATACTCCTTGAATAACTTGTCCATCAAATCAAAATTAAATTGAGGTCCTTGGTTTGTGACTATCTCTCTAGGAACGTTATACCTAGTGAGGATTTCTTCATAAAGGAATTTGGCACCATTCCCATCCATTTCCAATTATAGTTCCTTCACCTCCACCTATTTTGTGAGAAGGTCTATGTATACTAGAATATACTCATTGTTAGATGTTGGAGCTATTAGACCAATGAAATATAATCCCCACTTGTCAAATAGTGAAATTACCAATTGTGTTTAGAGAGGAATTTCATCACTCCTAGTAGGTATTACCATCCTCTAACATCCATCACACCTCCTTGTATATTTGATTTCATCTTTGTGAATTGTAGGCCATTAGTAACCAATTTTTAATATTTTTAAAGATGTCCTCTTTGCTACAAAGTGACCTCCATAAGGCTCATCATGACAAGCATTAAGTATGTCATATACTTCATCATCCATTATACATCTCCTCATTATGTTATCTAGGCCTGTGTAAAATAGATAACAAACAACCGAAGAATAAGGGAAGTTGTGTTATACCAAATGATGTCTTTCTCTAGGTGAGAGATGTGGGGGTGTTCTTCCTACAATTAAGTAGTTAGCAATATGTGCATACCATGGTGTTTGTACAAAGAGTAAAAGCAAATGTTCATCTAGAAAGGAATCATCCACTACTTATTTTGTTGATTTAATTTGCAAAAAATAAATCAAATAATATATTTCCTTTCCCTAATTTATCCACAATAATGATATCAAATTATTGTATTAGCAATAACCATCTAACAATCCTACCTCCAACCAGTGATTTTTTCATTAATTATCTTATTATTATATGGTCCATATGAACAAAAATAAAGTATATTTTTATTGATATAGTAGATTGGATATTCCAAATTCCCTTCTTTTTGTCCTAGGACAACACCCATGGAAAAATCAAAAGCATCTTTATGTATATGAAAAGGGATTTTCTAGTTAGCCCTCTTAGAATAGGTCTCCTTGTGAGATCTATATTGAGGGCTTCAAAGGATTCTTGGCATGCAATGTTCTAGTTGAACTCAATATCTTTAGATAAAAGAAAAAACATAGGGGTGCTAATTTACTGAAGTCTTTGACAAACCTTTTGTAATATCTTGCATGGCCAAGGAAAATTATTGCATATTTTTTATTTTGAGGAATAGGCAGAGTGGAAATTACTTCAATTTTATTTGTCTCTACACGAATTCCCCTACTAGACACAAAGTTTCCCAAGACCACCCCTTCAGTCAACATTATGAAACATTTTTCATAACTTAAAGAGAGGTTGTGATCTTGACACCTTTGAAGGATTTTATCCAAATTATTTAATGCTTCCTCATAAGAGTTCCTATAACTGGTAAAATCATCCATGCAAATCTCCATGGAATCTTGTACAAAATCTAAGAATATGCCTAAGACTTCTCACTAAAATGTTGTAGGTGCATTACACAATTCAAATGGTAAAAATAAATAAGCATATGTATCCCATGGGTAGGTAAAAGTGATCTTGCAATGATATTCTAAAGCTATATGTATTTGGTTATACCCACTAAACCCATCTAGGAAGGATAAATATTTCTTACCTTCTAATGAATCCAACACTTGATCAATGAAAGGAAGAGAAAAATGATCCTTCCTTGTATTCAACTCCCTATAGTATATGAATACCCTCCATTTGTTGGGAAAATTTGTCTCAACCTTGCAATTACATAAGGTTTACTATTGATAGGTGAGCACGGGGAGGTACAGGGGATTACCCCCCTTACGAGTTTAGGGGGGATCATCCCCCTAGCGAGGGGTCCAGGGGTTGTGCACCCCAGTGGGGGTTTGGGGCAGCGCCTTGAAAGACACATTTTATGGATATTTTATTATTGTAAATCTAGATTATTCATCTTTAGGCTTGAGATCTGACAGTATATATTTTGTTAGCTTGTCTTGTCTTAGAAGGAAACCCTATTTTATGAGGGTGTTTTATTACAACTATGTATTGTGAAGTATTCTGAATGTTTGATAGCGGTTTTGTTTCCTCTCAATCTCTAGTTGGTGATACTCCTGTGAGAAGCTTTCTTTGAAAGTATATTGTAATCTTTGTGATTTCTGAATAATATATTGGGTGGCTTTTGGAGTGTGGGGTTTTTTCTCTCGAAAGGGTTTTCCCCACATAAATCATTTTGTTGTGGTATGCATGATATTTATGTTTATTTCTATTCAATTTTATGAAATTGTTGTAAAGATCTATAAAGTTTTTTATTATCCTTTTCTCAAGATTAGTGTAGGAAGTTGTTTTTCTACCTTAGTTTTCTTACAAGTGGTATCAGAGGTTGATCACCTTGGTTTTAGTTGTGAGTTGGGTTTTTTGAACTAATCTATATTTGAGTGGGAGCTTGTGAAGAAGATACTTTGTGATCTTGTTGTAGGAAATTTCAAATGGCAAGTTCATCAAGGAAAATAGAGGTAGATATTTTTTTTGGAAATAATTTTGAGATGTGGAAGCTGAAGATGGAGGATCTATTGATAGATCAATATTTGTGGAATGTTGTTGATGATAATGTTTCAAGGTCTACAAATCCTACTTTGGCTGCTCAATATGATGTTATGGACCTTAAAGCCAAAGGTCTAATTAGATTATGCTTGGCTCTCTATTTTAATCAATGTCCATGAAGAGACCCATGCACAAAAATTATGGAAGAAACTTGGTGAGATGTATCAAGCCAAATCTTTAGTGAATAAATTTTTCTTGAGGAAGAAATTATATTCTTTGAGAATGCAAGAGGGTGGATGAATTACATACCACCTAGAAGCATTCAATATGTTGGTGGCTCATTTGGAATGAGTTGGTGTCAAAATGGATGAGGAGGAGAAATGTCAAATCTTGCTTTAAGCTTTGCTTGATTCATGAGATTCTCTTGTTTTGGCTATTAGGAGTACTTCTATTTTCTTGAAAATGGAAGATGTGGTGGGTTTTTTGCTTTTTAAAGAGATGAGGAGGAAGGTATGCATAAGTTCCAAGGATGATCTAAATTTTCATAGAAGACCTAAGGAAAAATGCAAGAAGAATGAGAATCGTGATAAATCCAAGTCTAAGGGAGATCCAAATCTCTTGAAAAAGTCCAAAGTTATTTTTTGGAACTGCGGTAAGCCTGGACATATTCGTAAGGACTACAAAGAAGAAAAGAAGAATAAAAAGAAGAAATTTGATTCTGATTCTCAGTATGAGCAGGATGATGGTGATGCATTCATTGTAGCTTTGGCAACTCATGTAGGTAATGATGAATAGTTAATTGACTTAGGTGCATATTTCTATATGACCTCTAATAGAGATTGGTTTTCTGAATATGAATAATTTGATGAAGGTAAGGTGTGCTTGGGTGATGATTCTTGTTTAAATATTTTTGGCTATAGTAAAGTTAGAATCGGTTTCTTGATAGTAGAATAAAAATAATTAATGGTGTGTTACATATCCTTGGATTAGCACAAAATTTTTTATATGTGAGAAAACTAATAGATGCAGGTGTGCAGGTAGTATTTTTGTTGGAAACACAAGGGTAGACAACTGAGAGGAGGGGTGAATTAGTTGTCCCAAAAATTTAAAACTTATTAGCTTTATCAAGGTTATTCTCAAATCTGATTATTAACCATGAAAGCATAAATCATCAACACACATAACAACAATATTTTTATGTGGAAACCTTGTTAGGGGAAAAACCACAGTGGAGGTTAGTCCTCAAGATTATACCCTGTTAAAAGTATAAAGAAATATGAGTGGGGAATGCACATGCATTCAAGTGCACTGCCTAGAGCTCACTACTCAATTACAACAAGGCTTACTCCCCAAAGGAAGACACACTGTCTTATAGAAAGATTCAAATTACATCCGCAGGGATTTGAACTGATAAAATAACATTTGCTAATGCCTGATCATAGTTCCGGTTAAGCACATGAATACTTCTTCACTTTTCTTCACTCTTCTTCATATTTCTTCACTCTTCTTCACACTTTTCTCTACCTTCGAATGATTAGAACATTATTCGTGCACACACACATTCGACATACATCAAATGAAATAAATAGTCTCTTATATATATCCGTAACAAGAAATTAAACCGCTACATGTCAGCTTCAATGAAAATAATAAAATGATAACAAAATGTCGGCCCAAAACAATAACAATCATTAATGCGAATCAACCAAGGTCAGCCACAACTTAGTGAAGACCCAAAATAACATCTTTGAACATGAACCACCTTTAAAAATTATTACTCAAAGATCCACAACATGCTATGAACACCTTGTCGGCTAAGAATATGAAAAACATGAACACGCAAGAGAAAATCTCGGATCACGAGCACAACGATCAATGCAGACGTGCAACATAGATAGAGCACGATCTAGAAACATCCACAAACATCATGAATCACCAGAGAAGTATCCACAACAACTGAATTGATTGAAATCGCATCATCTTCATTTAGGAACACAAACTGAAGTAATAGAAAGACTATCAAAATATAAATCTTCATAACTCGATCAAATCTTCACGTGGATCTCTGAAACTCAACATGGATAAACTAGATATACTCGAAAAGAAACCCTTTAGTCCACAACCTCTGATCATCAACGTATTGAACTCACCAAAAGACTAAAATTCACTTCACCACTGACAACCTGCAACTCATTTCATTACAATTTTCTTAATATCCTTGACATATACAACTTCTAATGCATTAATGCTAATAGTGTTGACATCAATGACAACCACATATCAGAAACACAACCACAACATCCAACAATCTCCCCCTTTCGCATTGATGACAACACATGATGTGAAAAACACCATCAATGCAACTATCTCTAGCACTTACTCCCCCTTAGGTTCTAATTCTTTTCTCCTCAACTCTTCCACATGACTTTTATCCTCACAAGGTTCTTCTCCCCAGAATTTTTTTCACATTGCTCTTCTCCCCCTTTGACATCAATGACAAAGATCTCTACGCTCTGAACCACATATCTAAACATCTGAATCATCTGACTACTCCCCCTGAGTAGCAGCCACCACAACTTCAATCTGGATCAAGATATGACTATGAAAATCACAGACTGATGCAATGCAATGCATCTTAGTTCTGATTAGGAGGGGTAATCACCCCTAACTTCCCTCTGAGATACTCAAAAGTATCCTTAGGGAATGAATTTTTAAAGATATATGCAATCTATTCCTTAGTAGGCACATATTCCAATCTGACTTCCTTTTCACTCACCTTCTCTCTCAAAAAGTGAAACTTGATAGATATATGCTTGGTCTTTGAATGCAACACCAAATTCTTAGAAATGTTAATAACACTTGAATTATCATAGAATATAGCAATAGGCTCATCATATACAATTCTGATATCCTTCAACGTCTGCTTTATCCACAATACTTGAGTACAATTGTTAGCAGTAGCAATGTATTCAACCTCTGCAGTAGATAAATAAATGACATTCTATTTTTTACTTAACCATGAGATCAGATTCTTTCCCAAGAAAAATGCACCACCACTAGTACTTTTTCTATCATTCACATCACCAGCCCAATCAACATCAGTAAAGGAACTCAAAGTAAGATCATCATCTTTAGGATACCACAACCCAAAATCAACTGTTCCCTTCAAGTATCTAAAAATTCTCTTCACAACAGTCACATGAGATTCTTTAGGATTAGCTTGAAATCTTGCAACAATACATACAACATTCATGATATCAGGCCTAGTTTGAGTTAAATACAACAATCCACCAATCATTGATCTGTATCTAGTCTAATTTTCCTTTGGAGAATCATCATCTATTGTCAACTTACATCCGGTCACCATGGGTGTATCAATTGGCTTTGAATCTTCCATACCAAATTTCTTCAACAATTCTTTCACATACTTGGACTGAGATATAAAGATCCCTTTGTTTAACTGAGTAATTTGCAATACCAAAAATAATTTCATCTCTCCAATCATTGACATCTCAAACTCACTCTGCATCTCATTAGCAAACTTCATGCACAAGCTATCATCTCCTCCAAAAATGATATCATCAACAAAGACTTCTACAATCAAATATTTATCATCATTCTTGAAATACAAATTAATATCAACAATACCTTTGTTAAATAAAATTTTCAATAAATACTTATCCAATTTGGCATACCAAGCTCTAGGGGCTTGCTTAAGTCCATACAGTGCTTTCTTCAACTGAAAAACCATATCTCCCCGAGCAGTCAACTGAAATCCATCTGGTTGCTCAACATACACCTCTTCTTCCAGCTCACCATTTATAAATGCTGTCTTGACATCCATTTCATAAACCTTGTAGTCTTTGTAAGCAATATAAGCAAGAAACAATCTCACAGCTTCAATTCTAGCAACAAGAGCAAAAGTCTCTTCAAAATCAATTCCT
The DNA here is from genome assembly GCA_007258455.2 of Sequoia sempervirens. Classification (NCBI taxonomy): domain Eukaryota; kingdom Viridiplantae; phylum Streptophyta; class Pinopsida; order Cupressales; family Cupressaceae; genus Sequoia; species Sequoia sempervirens. Next base: position 28,546,699 of record VDFB02000007.1, on the reverse strand, counting down.
TCCATCTGTGAATATCCCTTACACACCAATCTTGCTTTGTTTCTAACCACTTCACCTTGCTCATTCAGGTTGTTTCTAAAGACCCATTTAGTTCCAATGACATTTTTATCCTTAGGTCTAGGAACAAGAATCCATGTATCATTCTTCTCAATTTGTTGTACCTCTTCTTTCATTGCTTCAGCCCAATGTTCATCTTTACATGCTTCATTCACATTAGTAGGCTTAGACTTTGAAATCAAACAGTATTCTTCTGCAATCTTTCTCCTAGTTTGGACACCTTTGTTCTTATCACCAATAATCTAAAATTTTGAATGATTTAAACTTACATAGCTCAGAGTCTTAGGCCATTATTGAATTTCAAGCTCTTCTGATCTCTCTTCTGCTCTTTCACTGTTTTCTCCTTCCTCTTGATCTTCTTGATTCACTAGAATAATTTGAACTTGATTTGAAGTCTGAACTTGCTTTCCTTTGTTTGTACTATCATTTTGATCATCAAAATCATATCCATAGGTTTTGGACGATTTAGCTATGTCTTCATCAACCTTGACATTTTCACTTTCAACCATTTTCTTCAATCTCTTATTGTAGCACTGGTAGGCCTTGCTTTTAGTAGAGTAACCCAAAAAGATTCCTTCATCACTTCTAGCATCAAACTTTCCTAAATCTTCATCTCTTATGATATAAAATTTACTCCCAAAGATTTTGAAATATTTAACCGTAGGCTTACGACTAGTCCATAGCTCAAAAGGTGTCTTACCGGTATCACCTTTGACTTGTACCTGATTGAGGATGTAAACAACAGTACTCACAACTTCTCTCCAATAGATATGAGGAACATTTCCTTCCAGCATCATAGTTCTAGCAACATCTTGAACTGTCCTGTTCTTCCTTTCCACAACTCCATTTTGTTGAGGGGTCCACGGAGCAGATAATTGTCTCTTTATTCCATGCACTTCACAAAAAGAATTAAACTCACCGGAAGTGAATTCACCACCTCTATATGATCTCAGACATTTAATCTTCAAACTAGTCTCTATCTCAACCATAGCCTTAAAGATCTTGAACTTCACCAGAGCTTAAAATTTCTCCCTTAAGAAAGTAGCCCACATCATTCTTGAATAATCATCAATAAGCAACATGAAATACCTGTAACCTTGTAAACTTTTGACTCTAGAAGGACCACACAAATCAGTATGCACAAGCTCCAACAATTCATTTGAATTATGTTGTTTGCTTCGAAATGAAATTCTAGTTTGATTCCCCAACTGACACTCCTTGCATATAGCATTAGTAGGCTTTACCAACTTAGGAAGATCTCTCATAGCCTTAGTAGAACTTATCTTGACAATATTGTCAAAATTAACATGACACATTCTTCTATGCCATAACCAACTTTCATCAACTTGAGCAATCAAACAACTTTTACTAGCAACATTCAAATGAAGGATATTACCTCTTGTTTTTGTACCTGATGCAATCACATTTCCAGAACACCCCAATATTCTGCACTTTCCATCCTTGAACTGAAGATTGTAACCCTTATCAACCATCTTTCTGACACTTAAAAGATTATGCTTCAGACCTTGCACATATAGGACATCATCAGTATTGTTCTTACCATCAAGAGAAATTCATCCTCTGCCATGAATCACACCAGCCGTGTTATCACCAAATGTCACAACACCACTGTCATACTTTTCCAAGCTCACAAATTTACTTCTATCTCCTGTCATGTGATGTGAACATCCACTATCAATCACCCATTCATCTTTCTCTTCAACTCGAGTAGCTAGGGATTTCTCCACATTTGTACAACTAGTAGATTCAGTAGACACAAGATTATTTTCCTTGATAGAAATAAATACCCATTCGTCCTCACTTCCATTTCCTTTATCAGATTCATCATCTGTCACTCCTTCATTAGCAGCATAATAACACTTCTTTTGAAATTTAGGCTTGTTATGTCTTGGTTTAGAAACTCTTTCCGGACACCTTGATGCAAAATGACCTATCTTATTGCAGGAAAAACATTTAATAGGAAACTTTCCTTTATACTTACCTTGTCCTCTGGCTTCTCTTTTCACAATAAGTGCTTCAAGCTCATTCAATTCTCTTTCTTCTTCTTCAAGCTATCTCATTTCTTCTTCATACTTGAATGTCTTTCTAGAAGAACTCTCTCTTGAATCATATCTCTATTTATCTCTTCCACATGTAGTAGCCTTGAATGCATATTCTATCTTAGGAAGGGCATCACCAAATTCAATCAACTCAAAAGCAGTAAGATTACCAATCAACATGTCTTGAGTAACATTTGTCACAATCTGGAGCTCTTCAATAGCTATAGCTTTGACTTTGTAAGCAGCAGGCAAAGATCTAAGCACTTTAGTAACAATCTCTTATTCTTCCAACTATCCACTAGCACATTTGATTCCACATACAAGTTCATTCACTCTTTGCATGAAAGTAATATTTTCATCATCACCCATTCTCAACATTTCATATTTCCCTTTCAGACTCTGTAACTTAGCAATCTTCACATTAGCATCACCTTCATACAAGGTTTCCAATTTTTTCTAGATCTCATAAGCAGTCTTCAGATCCATAACATTAGTCATCTTAGTATTAGTCAAAGCACTCAACAATGCTTCCTTATCCCTAATATTGTACTCAACATCTCTAATCTCAACAGTAGTAGTAGGACCATTCTGAGGTATAACATACCTATTACTTGTAATGCTCCAGTAGGGTTCACCAATGCATCTTAGATGGCACTCCATTCGAGTCTTCCACAAGGAACAATTTGTTCCATCAAATCTCAAACCATCCTTCTTGTATGTCGCCATCCCAGATCACCTCAAGTTGTTAAACTTCTTCCAAGGAACCTACTTTGATACCAATTGTTGGAAACACAAGGGTAGACAACTGTGAGGGGGGGTGAATCAGTTGTCCTAGTAATTTAAAATTTATTAACTTTATCAAGATTATTCTCAGATCTAATTATTAACCATGAAAGAATAAATCATCAACACATCAGAAACACACATAACACCAAGATTTTTATGTGGAAACCCTGTTAGGGGAAAAACCATGGTGGAGGTGAGTCCACAAGATTATACCCTGTTAAAAGTATAAAGAAATATGAGTGGGGAATGCACATGCATTTAGGTGCATTGCCTAGAGCTCATTGCACAATTACAACAAGGATTATTGCCCAAAGGAAGACACACTGTCTTACAAAAAGATTCATATTACTTTCATAGGGATTTGAACTGATAAAATAGCATCTGCTAATGCCTGATCACAGTTTCAGTTAAGCACATGGATACTTCTTCACTTTTCTTCACTCTTCTTCACTCTTCTTCACACTCTACTTTGCATTCAAATGATTTAGAACATTATTCGCACACACACACATTCAACATACATCAAATGAAATAAAAAATCACTTATATATATCCGCAACAAGAAATTAAACCGCTACATGTCAGCTTCAATGAAAATAATAAAATGATAACAAACTGTCGGACCAAAACAATAACAATCATTAATGTGAATCAACCAAGGTCAGCCACAACTTAGTGAAGACCCAAAATAACATCTTCAAACATGAACCACCTTTAAAAATTATTCCTCGAAGATCCACAACATGCTACGAACACCTTGTCAGCCAAGAATATGAAAAACATGAACACACAAGAGAAAATCTTGGATCACGAGCACAATGATCAATGCAGACGTGCAACACAGATAGAGCATGATCTAGAAACATCTAAAAACATCATGAATCACCAGAGAAGCATCCACAACAACTGAACTGACTAAAATCACATCATCTTCATTCAGGAACACAAACTGAAGTAACAAAAAGACTATTAGAATACAAATCTTCATAACTCGATCAAATCTTCACACGGATCTCTAAAACTCAATGTGGATAAATTAGATATAATCAACAAGAAACCCTTTATTCCACAACCTTTGATCATCAACACACTAAGCTCGCCGACAAACTGAACTTCACTTCACCACTGACAACCATCAACTCATTTCATTACAACTTTCTCAATATCCTCGACATATAAAACTTCTAGTGCATTAATGCTAATAGTGTTGACATGAATGAAAACCACATATCAGCAACACAACCACAACATCCAACAATTTTTTGATGCAAAATGAAAGATGGTTAGAGGTGCTATGGTGATTTCTAGAGGTGTCATACATGACATGTTTTATAAGCTCGATGCATGAAATGTTGAGTGCAATAATACTTCTATGAAAAGTAATTTTGTGGCTACTTCATTGGAAGAGGTGAGGGTTCCATCTTCAATAGATAGTCATGGATTCTAGGTACCCAAGGGAACTCTTTCTTTTGAATCAAAGTTACCTACAAAGAAAACTATGTTGTGGCACCAGAGACTTGGCCACATTGGAGAAAAGGGTCTAAGGAACTTGAAAAATAAAAACCTTGTTGAAGAGTTTTCTGATTGTAATCTTGAATTTGATTTTTGTGACCATTACATTTATGTAAAAAAAAATTGCATTCAGTTCTACTTGAGTTCTCATAAATCTTGTGGTGTATTTGATCTTATTCATTCTAACATGTTTGGTCCTATAGATGTTCCTTCAATTGGAAATCAACATATTATGTTTCATATATTGATGGTTATAGTAGAAGGACAGGGGTATATTTTATAAAGAGTAAATCTAAAGTTTACATTCGATTTAAAGATTTTAAAGCAATGGTTAAGTTGCAGAATGGAAAGAAAATAAAATGTTTGAGGAATGATAATAGCGATGAATCTTTCTCTAATTATTTTGATAGATTCTATAAATATTATGGTATTCATAGACAAAAGACAACTCTATATTCTCCAAAATAGAATGGAATTTCAAAATGAATGAACAAGATACTAATGGAGAAGGCTAGGAGTATCTTGAGTGGTGCTGGTCTAGAAAAAAGGTTTTGGGCTAAAGCTATTGTCAATTCTTGTTACCTAGTTAACATGTCTCCTACATCATCAATTGTTGATAAGATGTTTATAGAGGTATGGCCGGGTCACAAGCCTTCATTGAGACATCTTAGAGTTTTTGGTTAAGGCAAATGCACATGTGCCAAAGAAGAAGTGAACAAACTTGGATAACAAGGCTGTGAAATGTATCTTTATTAGATGCAATTATGGTGTGAAAGGATACAAGCTTCAGGATCCTATTGCACATAAGGTAATATATAGTATAAGTGTTACTTTTAGAGAAGCTAAGCCTTCTTCTGTTACATTGCTGCCAAAATAAAGAAAACAAGAATACACGATTCAACTTCCTTCTACATGGGAAATTTAAATTGAGCCCATGGATAGATAAGAAGTTGAGGAGAGATCATCTAGCTTTGAATCTTCATAAGAGGAGGAAGACCATCCAACTCAACTTGTTTGTAGGTCTACAAGGCATAGACAACCACTTGAAAGGTATTCACTTGATGATTGGAGATGTATTTTTTCTTTGAATACTAACATGGATGAACCCAGATCGGTAGAAGAGGCATTATGTATGAATGATGCAAAATCCTCGAAAAATAATGATAACCAAGATCGGTAGAAGAGGCATTAGATTTCTATGGATGAAGAAATGACACCTTTGAAAAATAATGATAACCAAGATCTTGTGCCATTTCTTTAAGGAAGAAAACTATTGGTTACAAATGGGTGTTCAAGAAAAAGATTGGTTTAGATGGAGGTATTGAGAATTACAAAGAAAGGGTGGTTGCAAAAGGTTAATCTCAAGTTGAGGGTGTTGATTATGGTAAAATATTTTCTCTTGTTGCAAAAAAGAAATCCATTAGATTTTTTTATTTCTATTGTTGCTACTTATGATTTAGAGGTTGAGAAAATAGATGTGAAAACTTCTTTCCTTCATGGTGACTTGGAGGAAGATATTTATATGACATAACCAAAGCACTACATGGTGAAAGATAAAATTAAATTGGTTTGTAAATTGAAGAAACCTTTGTATGGCCTAAAACAAATTCCTAGGATGTGGTACCAAAAATTTGATACATATGTGTTGAGTTTGGGATTTGAGCATTCTAAATAAGATCACAATGAATTATCTATTGACCACTACAGGGAGTTATTGTGCTATATTTATTGGACAAGCACCATGTGGTAATGGTATAAAGGTTAAATTGGAGATTCTAGGCATCCACCTTGGGAATATGATATTTTGGAATGTTATGACAATTTTCATAAGTTGTAAGAGAATCTATGACAACAATGACACATTTCATAAGATTCTATGACAACTATGATAACATCTATGAAAAAATGTTTGATATTTTTGTCCCTACGTTCCCATGCATGAAAGATGCCTTATGATAGTTGTAAGAGAATCTATAAGAGGTCATTATGGGATGAAATTAATGATTACAAGGTGGTGTCATGAGGATTTGACCAATTTGGACACCATTCTTCATGGGTTGTATTTTTCTATTTAATAGGTTCTTGGAAGTGGAGTTGCATTCAGTTTTGTTTAAGATTTATTTACATGGGTTACATTGTCAAATTTAAGACTGAAGAGGAGTTATAGTGGATGTGTTATAGTCACATTTTGTTGATAATACAAGCTATTCATCTCTTCTTTTGTGGATATTTTTCTCAAAATGGTTTCTCCACATTAAACATTATATTATAGGTAAGTGAAAAAAGATGGGGATAAAAAAGGGGTCTTAAGTGGCCACCTTTTTTTTCTTGAAATAAGGAAATACTAACCTTAGATGAGAAATTGAAGATAGTTACACTCATAATATGAAGGTGCAACAAAAACAAGAGTTGTAATGCTCTGAATCTACTTTCTAAAATATTATTTTTTAAATGGTAGAGATTAAGAGGTTCAAAAAGGGGGGGGCACAAAAAATGGTCCTATATTTTTTAAAAACCATAATAGAGCATCTGGTGTGGCCCCCCTAAAATATTAACGTTTTTTAATATTTTAAAAATCGCTTCGATGAGAAATTATTTAACACCATGTAGTTTATCCCTAATTTTTCTACTATTTTTTTAATGAATATATGATTTTTAACTAATTTTCAAAGTGGATACATCCTGAAAAACTAAAAATTGAGCATGCTCCCCCATCAAAATTTTGAAAATTGATCAAAAACCATTTTTTGAAATGTGTAGAATGGAGTCTAGTTTATAAAAATATAATTTATTTAAAATTTTGGTGAACGGTTAAAAAATAAAGTAAAAAATACCACACATTGGTTATTGACAAAAAAAATAGATGCACTAACAAAAGAAATTAAAGATGAAAACTTTAACATATACTCAAAAAGTGAAAAGAAAAACATGGTGAGATAGCTAAGAGAACACTCACATTATTTGAATGTTTTCACAAAATACGAGCATATTATAACATGCTCACATTATGTTTTGCTTTGAATTTTTTTCTTTCTCTTTCTTTCTCCTCTTTCCATGAAACTAATAATGGACATGTTGTACCCCAAATTAATTTTTTTGCTCCACTTAGACATTTTGAAGAAATGGTCAAAAGTCTTGTTAAAATTGTCAAAAAGATCAAAATTGGGAATTTGCATGTCTTGCATGAGGCTCAAAAACTCAAAATTTTCAAAATCTAACGATCCGAGTCTGCTTAGAGCGACCTAGTCTACAAAACCCAGATCTCATTTTTTTGACCCTAAATTTTAGGAAAATTTCTATTTTTAGAAACTTTCTAAAAATAAAACTTTTTTTTTTCTGGATTTTTCTAGGTTTCTTCTCAAATGGATGTTGGAAAATTTTTCTAAAATAGAAAATTTCTAAAAAGAAAGTTTGGCTTCCAAGGTTCAAACTGATTTTCATTGGCTTAAAATACTTCCTCATCAGGTTGGTCCAGTCAGAATTGTCAAAAGATCAATTTTTCTCTAGTGGGTCTGTTCTACTTTTTTAGAAGCTTTTTTAGGAGCTCCAAGGTCATTAATGGAGGTTGCTCAACTACTAGGTGTCAGATCCAGAGTCTCAAGCACTATATAGATCAAGCAACAACAAAAGATGATCGAGGAATGAAGAATGAAGGAAAGTTGAAAATTGCAAAATTTTGACTATGTCTATAGAGCTCAGGTGCCCCTACCCAGTCTAGGCGCCTAGGATTCTATGCCTTAGTCATTTTTCAGTCTCTAGCTACTGAGCATGAAGCAGAACAAAGGAAAGTTGAAAATTGTATAATAAAAACTATCTCTGGAAAGCTTGGGCACCCTAAGTAGCCAGGGGCGCCCAATTTTTCAAGACACCAAATGTTAGAGTTAGGGTTTTGTGCCTCCAGGACATCCTATTCAGAATCCTCCTAGCTCTGTAGTGGATCTATCAGCATGGTCATTAGATCAATTAGTTAACTGAAATTCAAGATTGAATGGAGGAGTCTTGGCAGAGAAGCAAACTACAAATCATAAAAAAACATTGAAAATATTCCAAGTCTGGGAGATGCTGGGCGCCCCAGGTAGCTAGGGGTGCCTAGGGTTTTGAGCCACCAGATAAGAGATTAGGGTTTACAAATGTGCTCATTGTCTTTGGAATCCTACCAACATCTAGTGTATATCTTAGCCTGATCGTTGGATTCATTTGTCACCAACAATTGCAAATCAAACGATGGACAAAGAATGGAAGGTACAAATTTGAAGGATGAAATCCAAGCAAAAATGGCTATCTGGAGATCATGGGCACCCCAACTAGCTAGGGGTGCCCAAGATTTTGAGGGCCTAAATTTCAAAATTAGGGTTTGTTACCTCCAACAACTTTTCTTCAGAATCAGTGCAACTCTTCAATGGATTCAACGGTGAGCTTGTTAGATTATCAAGCACTAGTTATGTCAGATTGAACGGTGGAGTAAAATCTTGCAAAATGAGGAAAGTCAAAAGCAAAGATGAAAATATCAAGAAATATTCTAACACTGGGAGACTTAGGTGCCCCATCTAGCCAGGGGCGCTAGAGGATTTGAGGGCCCAAATCATCTTTTCAGGAGATACAAATCCTAGAAGACCCTCCTCAAAATTCATCAAGCTATCCAACGAATTTGACAGTCAGTTCATCGGGTCAGTCTAGCTCTTAGAATTGAAAATTCATTAGAAGGGTAGAAAAAAGTGATAAAAATTGAAGAACATGAAAATGGCTAACACTGGAAGCCATTGGTGTCCTAGCTAGCCAGGGGTGCCCATATTTTTAAAGGTCAAGATGATGTTTTTATCATATTCGATCAAGCTCCGCAATGAGATCATCAACCAGTTCATGGGATCAATCTGACGTTTGAAAATTAAGATCAAACTAGGGGTCAAAATGAAGCTAAAATGAGGAAAATTTCATGAAAATGGCTAAGTTTTCTAGCCAAGGGCGTCCAAAGTCACATGCCTTAGTAATTTTTTTAAAATTTCATTTTTCAACATCAAAAGGTGTCTGAATTCAATGCACCTGCTCCAAAAGGGTTTGCAAAAGTTTTAAAACTGGAGAATAAAGCAGTTTTCAACCTAAAAAATTATTTAAGATGGCTTTGTGCATTCATTCATCATAATTTTTGTAGGTGGTGTCTAAGAGCAAGAGAGGAGAAACATAAATTTTTTCTTCATCAAAGATTTGAAGGCCAAAACTTAGTGAGTTTTTAGAGTTCTTCATATTTTCCTGATCAACTCACACAAAGGCTTCCTTTTTCATGCTTTTTTTTCTAGGGCATCAATTTTTCAAAAGAAGGGGGTCATCTTTTTCAATTTTTAGCAATTTGGGTCAGCTTGGTTCATGATCTCAACAACTTTGGAAAAAATTTCAACTTTCAAGAACCTGCTTTTTTCATGCATGTCCAAGAAATCTTCAATATTTTCAAAATTTGATCAATTGGGTTTCTTTGAAATGAGATTCTCTACAAAACCCAGTTCCTAGTGTTTTTTTAGAGAAATTTCTTTTTCAAGGAAATTCAACATTCTATTTTCAGCAGTTTTTGCAAAAAAGTTTCTAAACTTAGTCAAGTTTACAGTTAAAAAATCAAGATTTTCAGCATGCAACACTCTCCACTTGAAATCAAGAACAAATCAGCTATTTGGCAGATTGAGTTTCCCAAATGAGTCACCTCTTTAGGGTAGCGATATTTTCTGAGAATAGAACTCAAAGTAGCAGTTAACTCAATGCTTTCTCCCAACTTTCTTTCCATTCTTATCTCATACTTTCTTTCTATTCTTGGCTCATTATTATCCATTCTTTGAAGGAGAAAGAAAACAAGTTGTAATAGTTGGCACTTTCCCTGTTTTTCTACTTTCATAGGTTGTTAGATGCTTATCTTGTTTTAGTTTTAGAAATAAAGCTTGCATGTTGGCAAGTCTTAGTTGTAAAAGCAAGGAGATTTTAGGGTTCCCTACTCCTCTGCTTGTGTATAAATAAGGGCATCCTTTCCCATTTTTCTTTAACCGTGCTTGTAATAAAAAAACGCTGAGCCTACTAGTGCCTTCTAATTATTATTCAGTATTGTTCACTTAGTGTTAGAGCAATTTTGCAAGCCTGTAATGCTGAAAGTTATTGTTTAGTTCATGTGTTTGTGTCAAGTGTATTCTAGTTTGATGGCTAAACTATAAGCCTATTATTGCTACAATCCTGTTTTCCTAGAAGTGTAATATTTGTTACTTGAAATTTGAGAAAATAAAATCTTATACCTTCTTTGTTGCTCTGATCTACTGCCTCAAATTTCTATTTTGTGTTTTGGTCATATAATCTTTATTTTAGCTTGCATTGAAAGTACAATAGATGTGCATTGGAAGAAATTTTGTTTAAGTATTTGTGTAAAAGAATCATTCCTTGTTCATTTCTAACTCTCAAGCTATGAGTTTACTTGAGTGGTTAGAAATGTCATTAGAGTAGGCTTAGTCATAGTTGAAATTCAAAAGAGAAAATATCAGCTACGACGCTTGAGTTTTATAACCCTGTACTCTTAGTTGAACAAAAAGATTGGAAAATTAGTTTAGTTTAATTTCTTTAAGTAACATCAACAAAGAGGGAGCTTCCCTTCCTAATTCGAAGAGCAGTTTATCTGTGCATAGATATTCGTTTCTAATCTGCATTCCAGAGGTGCGAATTGAAGCACCAAAAATTTTCTGGCGAACATCGTGGGGCACAAGGCATAAAACTTCAAAGAAATCTTACGCTTTATGTCATTGGAATGACTCTCTGGCGTTCTATTGCTCCAGTTTAGCCTAATCTTACACCTCCTGTTATCCAACCAAATTTCAAGATAATTGAAGGAGAGTAAGTGTACATCATCAACAACTTGAGGAGTTTCATATTTGAGAAGAAAGAAACCCCTGCTCAGTGAGAAACATTGTTACCATTCTAGATGAAGAAGAAAGGAAAGCCGATATTGTAGAAGACTTGTATTGCCACCCCTTGCATGGAATTAGATAATCCTGGCTTAGAAATTTTATACAAGGAGAACACATCCTCTCTTTCAAAGAGACGCTGATACAAATATTTTCTTTCCACAAAAATGCCCTACAAAAGTTGGAGAGCCATCTAACGCAGTTCCTAAGTCCAACACAGTATCTGAAGTCAGGCAAGAAGAACTTGTAATTCAACCAGAAGCAATGGGTGATAACAATAATAGCAATAAACACAATCAAAGATGAGCACCCCCACTGCCTTGGGTTGATCAAATTGGACCATTGGCCTTGGAAGAAAATCATGAACTACCTAAAGGGTTGTGAAAGCACTTTCCATGATTTCACGGTGATGGAGCTCAACATCTTGATGATCATATTTCAGCCTTCTCAATGGCTTGCACTATTCTACACATGGCACATGAAGACATCATAGTGCGTCTCTTTGTTGAGACCCTTGTGGGAAATGTAGTAGAATGGTTCAATTACTTGGAGCTAGGTTGCATCACAAACTGGGCTACCATGAGCGAAAAATTCTTGGCAAGGTTCAAGCCTACTAAAGACAATCACCAGTTGTTTGTCTAACTTTCAAATTCAAAAATGGAGGTTAATGAACCAATGAGGGAGTTCGTGGCAAGGTTTAATCACTTGGTCACACATCTTTCACATACACTCAATCTGTCACTAGAAATTCTATTGAGCAGTTTCATCAATGCTCTTCCATTTGAGATAGCCTTTTTCCTGAAATCGTCTAATGAAACAGAATTAGAGAATGCATAGCAAGGTGCTATAGAGATTGAGGACAACATGATTACTTCTAGAAAAATGAAGGTAGATGCTATCAGGCCTTTGGTTCAAAGTTCTGCAAACCCATTGCTACAAAAGGTGGCCAATGAAATGACTATTCTCAACAGATAGTTTCCTGCTCAACCTGCATTGCTTGCGTTGCCAACACCACAACCATACCAACCTAGGAGAAATAAATTTCAGCCTTACAACAATTATAGACCACGACAGCCAGCTCCACCGAAGCAGACAACTGATGCTGCTCAACACACAATATTTTTTTCTTTTCATGATACCGATGCACATACTAGCTCCACATGTCCTGAAAACTTAAGGATGAATTAGATAATGGGATATACTAAAACTGTACCAAGTCCAAGATTTGTACCAACACCTAGTTTGAATGTTGTCTTACCACAATCAAACAACTTTGATGGTGACTCCGCAACAAGATACTTTGAAAGTGAACCTGCTATAGAAGAAGAAGATCCCCATTAGTATTCTCTTGCAGTGAATCCTAGAAATTTTATGGCACCTGTGTTTATACAAGATCAACATCTGAAAGAACAGAAAGAAGAAGAAGAAGAGAAACTGAGAGCATATAAAGAAAAAGAAAAAGGAAAAGAAGTAGCTTCTGCTACTAATCCTAAGCCTTCTTAGGAGAACGTGAAAGAAATTTCTCAAGACTCCTCTTTATAAAATTTTGATATTGTGGATTCCCTGATGAAGAATAAGGTGAAGATTTCTCAGCTGGAATATCTCCAAGATCATCTAGAACAGCTGGATAGACTTCTTAAGGTTGAGAAGAAGAAGACTTTTGTACAACCAACATTTTTTGAATCTTCCACATGAGTGGAAGACAAGCCTAAACCATTTTATATCTCTCTATATATAGGGGGTTTCAAATTGAGCAATTGTATCATTGATTCAAGAGCCTCAGACAATGTCATGCCTCTACAAGTGATGAATGCAATAGGACTTTCATGCACCAAGACGAAAGATAAATGTTACTAGAGTCCAAATCAGTGCCATTGGTCGGACAGTTGAAGGATGCTCAAGTGAGGTTGGTGGATTTCCTAGAGAAAAAGATCACAATGACCATCCTGGTAGCTGACATTCCAGCTAGTTATGGGATGCTATTAAGTAGAAGCTTCTGCAAGGACCTCAAAGGAGAGATACAAATGGATTGGTCTTCTACAAATATCCCACTAAAGAACGACACTTTCAAGCCAGAACTAGAGCCCAAGTCTCGATTTGTGGTGGTGAAGTCCCAAGATCCTCAAGCTCAAATTCTATATCAAGAAACATGACTTGGTACCTACGCTATGTTGTCAGTGATACTGAAGAAAGTTAGGAGGTTGCGTGTTCAACAAATAAATTCTATAGTGGATGCCAAAATCATCTTTCCAATACATCATTCCACCTGGGTGTCTAATATAGTTCCTGTACATAAGAAGAATGGAGAAATCAGAATTTGTGTAGATTTCAGGAACTTGAATCAATCCTCTCTCAAGGATAATTATCCTCTACCTATCATGGAGCACACCTTGCAGATGGTTATTGGTTTGGAGATGTTGTCATTATTGGATGGATTTTTTTGGATACAATCAGATTGCAATGGATGAAGAAGATCAGTATAAGATGACATTCACTACCTCGTGGGGTACATTTGCATATGAAAGAATTCCCTTCAACCTCATCAACGTTGGTGCTACGTTTTAGAGATCCATGGATTTGGTGTTTGGAGACTTGAGGAATAAAGTAATTTTTGTCTATCTTGACGACCTCACTATTTTCTCAAAGATATGAGGAGATCATTTTTCACACTTAGGGAAAGTCTTCAAGAGATGTAGATACCATAAAATTTCATTAAATCCTAAAAATTCCATCTTTGCAGTGACGGAGGGCAAGTTTCTTGGCCACATTGTCTCCAAAGAGGGAACTCGAATTGACCCATGTTGGGTTGAGTCTATCACAAACTTTCCTCTTCCATCAAGCAAGATAGGAGTACACTCTTTCTTTGGTAAGGTGAATTTCATACAAAGGTTTGTATTGGACTTCTCAGAGCTGATGAAGGATATATCTGCTATGATGAAGAAGTCTATTTTCAAGTGGATAGAGGGCAAGAAGGCATTCGTTGCAATAAAAGAAGCTATTAGCCAAGCACCGATGTTGGTTTGTCCTGACTTTGATAAGGATTTTATCCTTTATTGCTATGAATCAGAGCATACTTTTTCTGTCATAGTGACACAAAAGCTGAATGAAGAAATTGAGTCTCTAATAGCTTTGATGAGCAATAGTTTCAAGGATAGTGAGTCACGATACTCTCAGATTGGGAAGAATGCATATGTAGTTGTCAAAGCCATAAACAATTTTAGATTTTATATCTTGAATTCCCTTGCAATTGTATATGTCACTGATCTAGCAGTTAAAAGTGTGTGAACTCAACAAGATATGGGTACAAAGAGAGGAAACTGGGTTGCAAGAGTGCAAGAGTATGACTTGGAGATCAAGCTGACTAAACTCATTCATGGGAGAGGTCTTTGTTAGTTGATAGAAGAGGATGGTGATAAGAAGCACAAAGCTAAAGGTGTACCTAAATTTGAACCTGAAGATAAAGAGGATCTTCCTATGGTCCTACTTGTTGAATCTATAGGAGAATGGTTCACTGAAATATGGTATTACCTGACTTATGGTGAATGCTTGAGACACCTAGAAAAGCAACAAAAGAGAACACTAAAGCTGGGAGCGCATAATTATGTGCTTATAAATAATGTTTTGTACAAGTGAGGGATTGATGGAACATTTTTGTTATGCGTCAACAAGGACCAACAACAATGTTTGTTGGAAGCTTTTCATAGTCAAGCATCTAGTGGCCACTTTTCATCAAGGGTTATAACATTCAAAATCCTGTGAGCATAGTTCTTTTGTCTAACTATGTTTCATGACGCATACGAATGGTTACACAAATTTCAATTGTGTCAGCAGTTTGTTTGTAAGATGAAGTTGGTAACCATTCCTCTAAGGCCAATGGTCATAGATGCTTCATTTCAACAATGGGGATTGGATTTTGTAGGTCCTATCAATTGAAATTCCAACAAGGGGCATATCTATGTCCTTACAATGGAAAATTATTTCACCAAATGGGTTGAAGTTATTCTTACCAAGTGGGCTACGTCCGAAGTCATGTGTGACTTCCTGAAGGAAAATATTGTTACGCATTTCAGGGTGCCTCACAAAATTGTGACAAATAATGCAACATGTTTCTCATTTGAGGAGCTACTATTACTCTATCACATTCATCAGATTATTATCCTCAGGGTAATGGACAGGCTGAATCATCAAACAAGAAGATAGTCACAATCGTATGCAAGTTAGTTGATTCCAGTCAATGAACTTGGCATAAGAAACTCTATGACGCTCTCTGGGTAGACATAATTACCCCCAAGAGAGCCATTGGTACTTCACCCTTCATCATCATGTATGGTACAGAGGCAATGTTACCTATCACACTAGAGTTGTCCGCCTTACAGCTGGAATCCGTAGTAGAGGATGGGGAGTTCACAGATCTAATCGAGAAGCATATCTTGTACTTGAAAAAGCTTCAAGAAGAAAGGGTGGAGGTTGTAGAAAAAATCATTCAACATCAGGAGCGAGTGAAGAAATTTTTTGATAAGAAAGCTTGCTAACGAGATTTTGAGGTTGGAGATCAAGTGCTATTGTGGGATAAGAGACACAAGCCCAAGGGAATGCATGGAAAATTTGACTCCTTGTGGCTAGGGCCATTCAAGATCCATGAGCTCGTAGGGGAGAACACTTACATTCTCTCGCACCTAGATGGAAGTCTCCTTTCGCTACCTCACAATGGCAGTATTTTAAGCACTTCATCCCTTCGGGGATGGAGTAGATTTTCTATAAATAATTTTCCTTTTTGTTTTCGTGATGTGTTTCCCCTTTCCGTTATGTGTTCATTATGTTGTGTTTCCCCTTTCCGTAATAGTTTTGTCGTGTTTTAGATGATTAAGCATCTTGTTTTAGGTGATTTTTAGGGAAGTTCCAACTATTAGGTGATTCTAGGAAGTCTTGTCATAGGTGAGTTAGGGAAAGTCTTGCAATAGGTGATTAGGAAGTGTTGTTGACTTTGTTGCCCAATGGATAAGGCACTGGTCTATGCTCAAAATTCCAGAGATTCTTTGGTCCTCCCATGCTGTAAGTATCTGACATGGTCCCTAAATAGAGCCAAATGTTGTACCCTAAATTAATTTTTTTGCTACACTTAGGCATTTTGAAGAAATGGTCAAAAGTCTTGTTAAAATTATAAAAAAAGATCAAAATTGGGAATTTGCATGTCTTGCATGAGGGTCAAAAACTCAAAATTTTCAAAATTTGATGATTTGGGTCTGCTCAAAGCGAGCTAGTCTACAAAACCCAGATCTCAGTTTTTCAGCCCTAAATTTTTTAAAAATTTCTATCTTTAGAAACTTTCTAAAAATAGAACTTTTTTCTGGGTTTCTTCTCAAAAGGATGCTATAATTTTTTTCTAAAAATAGAAATTTTGGCTTCCAAGGTTCAAACTGATTTTGATTGGCTTAAAATACTTCCTCATCAGGATGGTCCAGTCAGAATCGTCAAAAAAATAGTTTTTCCCTGGTGGGTCTGTTCTACTTTTTCAAGAGCTCCAAGGTCATTAATGGAGGTTTCTCAACTACTAGGTGTAAGATCTAGAGTCTCAAGCACTGTACAGATCAAGTAGCAATAGAAGATGATTGAGGAATGAAGAATGAAGGAAAGTTGAAAATTGCAAAATTTTGACTAAGTCTGGAGAGTTCAGGCGCCCTTTCCCTTTCTAGACACCTAGGATTCTGTGCCTTAGTCATTTTTCAATCTCTGGCTGTCGAGCATGAAGCAAAACAAAGGAATGTTGAAAATTGTAAAATAAAAACTATCTCTAGCAAGCTTAGGTGCCCCAGGTAGCCAGGGGCACCCAAATTTTCAAGAAACCAAATGTCAAAGTTAGGGTTTTGTGCCTCCGGAACATCCTATTCAGAATCCTCCCAGCTCCATAGTGGATCTATTAGCATGGTCATCAGATCAATAAGTTAGTCAAAATTTGAGATTGAATGGAGGAGTCTTGGTAGAGAAGAAAACTACAAATTATAAAAAAATATTCTATTTGGGAGATGCTGGGCGCCCTAGGTAGCTAGGGGTGCCTAGGGTTTTGAGCCACTAGATAAGAGATTAGGGTTTGCAAATGTGCTCATTTTCTCCAGAATCCTACCAACTTCTAGTGTATATCTTAGCCTGATTGTTGGATTCGCTTGTCACCAACAATTGCAAATCAAATAGAGGACAAAGAATGGAAGGTATAAATTTGAAGGATGAAATCCAAGAAAAAAAGGCTATTGGAGATCATGGGAACCCCAGCTAGCTAGGGGTGCCCAAGATTTTGAGGGCCTAAAAGTGAAAATTAGGGTTTGTTATCTCCAACAACTTTTCTTCAGAATCAGTCTGGCTCTTCAATGGATTCAACGGTGAGATTTTCAGATTTATCAAGCACTAGTTATGTCAGATTGAACAGGGGAGTAAAATATTTCAAAATGAGGAATGTTAAAAGAAAAATGAAAATATCAAGAACTATTTTAACACTGGGAGACTTGGGCGCCCCAGCTAGCCAAGGGCGCTAGAGGATTGGAGGCCCCAAATCATCTTTTCAGGAGATACAACTCCTAGAAGACCCTCCTCAAAATTCACTAAGCTATCCAATGAATCTGCCAGTTATTTCACCGGGTCAGTCTAGCTCCTGAAATTGCAAATTCATCAGAAGGGTAGAAAATGATGATAAAAGATGAAGAACATGAAAATGGCTAACACTGGAAGCCATGGGCACCCATTTTTTAAAGGTCACGATGATGTTTTTATCAAAAGTTGCCTCCAAGATAATCTCATTAGATTCAATCAGGCTCTGCAATGAGATCATCAGCCAGTTCATGTGATCAATCTGACGTCCAAAAATCAAGATCAAACTGGGGTCAGAATCAAGCTAAAATGAGGAAAATTTCAAGAAAATGGCTAAGTCTACTAGACAAGGGTGTCCAAAGTCTCATGCCTTAGTAAATTTTTCCAAATTTCATCTTTCAACATCAAAAAGTGTCCAAATTCGATGCACCTTCTCTAGAAGGGTTTTTCAGAAGTTTTAAAGCTGGAGAATAAAGTAGTTTTCAACCTTAAAACTTATTTGAGATGGCTTTGTGCATTCATTCTTCACAATTTTTGTAGGTGGCATCCAAGACCAAGAGAGGAGAAACATACAAATTTTCTTCATCAAAGATTTGAAGGCCAAAACTCAATGATTTTTTAGAGTTATTCATATTTTCTTGATCAACTCACACAGAGGCTTCCTTTTTCATGCTTTATTTTTCCAAGGCATCAATTTTTAGAAGAAGGGGGTCATCTTTTTCAATTTTTAGGGTCTGGGTCAGTTTGATTCATGATTCTCAACAACTTTGGAAAATTTTTCAACTTTCAAGAACCTATTTTTTTTTCACACATGTCTAAGAAATCTTCAGTATTTTCAAAATTTGATCAACTAGGTTTCTTCAAAATGAGATTCTCTACAAAACCTAGGTCCTAACTTTTTTCAAAGAAATTTCTTTTTCAAGGAAAATCAATATTCTATTTTCAATAGTTTGTGCAAAAAAGTTTCCGAACCTAATCGAGTTTACAGTAAAAAAATCAATATTTTCAACATGCAACACTCTCCACTTGAAATCAAGACCAAATCAGCTTTTTCGCAGATTGAGTTTCCCAAATGAGTCACCTCTTTGGGGAAGCAATATTTTTGGAGAATAGAACTCAAAAGCAGTAGTTAACTCAATGATTTTTCCCAACTTTCTTTCCATTCTTATATCATACTTTCTTTCTATTCTTGGCTCAAGTTTATCCATTCTTTGAAGGAGAAAGAAAACAAGTTGTAATAGTTGGAACTTTCCCTATTTTTCTGCTTTCATAGGTTGTTAGATGCTAATCTTGTTTTATTTTTAGAAATAAAGCTTGCATGTTGGCAAGTATTAGTTGTAAAAGCAAGAAGATTTTAGGGTTCCCTACTCCTCTGCTTGTGTATAAATAAGGGCAACTTTTCCCATTTTTCTTTAATTGTGCTTGTGATAACAAAACACTGAGCCTACTAGTGCCTTCTAATTGTTATTCAATATTGTTCACTTAGTGTTAGAGCAAGTTTGAAAGCCTGTAATGCTGCATGTTATTGTTCAGTTCATGTGTTTGTGTCAAGTGTATTCTAGTTTGATGGCTAAACTATAAGCCTGTTATTGCTACAATCATGCTGTCTCAAAAGTGTAATCTTTGTTACTTGAAATTTGAAAAAATAAAATCTTATGCCTGCTTTGTTTCTTTGATCTACTATCTTAGATTTTCATTTTATGTGTTCTGCTTATATAATCTTTATTTCAACTTGCATTGAAAGTACAATAGATGTGCATTGGAAGAAAGTTTGTTTAAGTATTTGTGTCAAAGAATCATTCCTTGTACATTTCTAACTCTCAAGCTCTGAGTTTACTTGAGTGGTTAGAAACATCATTAGAGTAGGCTTAGTTGTAGTTGAAATTCAAAAGATAAAATCTTAGCTACGACGCTTGAGTTTTATAACCTTGTTCTCTTAGCTGAACAAAAATATTGGCAAATTAGTTTAGTTTACTTTCTTTAAGTAACATCAGCAAAGAGAGAGCTTCCCCTCCTAATTCGAAGAGCAATTTATCTGTGCATAGTTATCTATTTCTAATTCGCATTCCAGATGTGTGAATTGAAACACCAATAGGAAATTTAATTTCTTATACTTTAAGTTATATTTCATGTATATATTTTCAAGATGTTTGAGAGTATTTTTGGATCTCTAGGAGTTATAATGCAAATTCTAATTTTTGGAAGATCTTATAAGTTTTTAGATAGTCAAATTTTAGTAATTAGCATGTCAAAATTTAGTAATCAATAGGTCAAACTTTAGTAATCAAGAGGTCAATCTTTAGTAATCATCAATTTGTATCATCTTTCTCTATATCACCTCATTTTTTTATCCCTTACGCTCTAGACCTCTCTCGTACTATCTCCATTACTTTATTTGACTCTCTCCCTTGAGCTCAAGTACTATATCTCTACCTGTCCATCCCTCTCTCTCTCCATGTCTCTCTCTCTCTCTCTCTCTCTCTCTCTCTCTCTCTCTCTCTCTCTCTCTCCTCTATACTTCTCTTTATCTGCCCTCTCCCCATCTCTACCTACCTCTCCCTCCACCACTCCCTACCACTCCCTCTCTATTTCTCTCTATCTCACCTCTCTCTCACCTCCCTCTCTTTCCCTCCATAACTCTCCCTCCCTCTCTCCTCCCTTGTCTACTTCTCTCTATCTCTCCACTCCCTCTCTCTACCTACCTCTCCATCCATCACTCCTAACCACTTTCTCTCTCTCTCTCTACACATCTCTATCTCACCTTTCTCTCCCTCATAGACTCTACCTCCCTCCCTACCTATCCCTCCCTACCTCTCCCTCCCTCCCTCATTCCCTTTCTACTTCTCTCTTTCTCTCCTAGCTTTATCTCTCTCTACCTCTCCTTCCCTCTCTACTTATCTTTATCTATCTCTCCCTGTCTCTACCTACCTCTGCCTCCATCACTCCCTACCACTCTCTCTACTTACCTCTCTCTCTACACCTCTCTATCTCACCTTTTTCTCCTGTCGTACCTCCTTCCCTCTCTACTATCTATCTCTCCTCTCTCTCTCTCTCCCTCTCCCTCTCCCTCTCCCTCTCCCTCTCCTACTAGAGTTCATTGGGATGTAGTTAAAAGATTCTTCAGATATTTATGTGGTACCTTAGAGTATTCCTTGTGTTTTCATAGCAATTTGATTGAAGATGATATTTCCCTTGATATTCATGGTTATGTGGATTTAGATTGGGTAGGTTATATTGATAACAAATGATCCATCAGTTCTTATGTGATTACTTTATTTGGTGATGCAATTAGTTAGATGAGTAAGCAATAGGTTGTGGTTGCTTTGTCCACTACTGAAGATGATTATATGGCAGCTACTCATGTTTGTGAATAATCCATTTTTATTAAGACATTGTGTTCAGATATTGGAATAAAACAAGGTGTAGTGACAATTTATTTTGTTAGTTAGAGTTTGATTTTTCTAGCTAAGAACCTGACATTTCATGCCAAGACCAAGCACATTGATGTACAATATCATTTTGTTAGAGATATGGTCAAAGATGACAAGGTGAAGTTGGTTAAGGTAGAGACTTTGATGAATGTTGTTGAATATTTAACTAATATTGTGAGCACAAAGAAGTTTAGATTATGTTTAGAGTCTATGGGCCTTTTGGCCTCTAGCAATTAAGAGATGATGTTTATACTTCCTCTCATTGTTCTTACAAGGTGTTTGAAAAGTGGAGATTTGTTGGAAAAATGTGTCTCAACCTTGAAATTACATAAGGTTTATTGTTAATAGTTGAGCATAGAGGATGTAGGGGGTACCCCCCTTGCGGGGTTTGGGGGGCTCACCCCCCTGGTGGGGGGTCCGGGGGCCATGTGCCTTGATGGGGGATTTGGGGTAGCACCCTCGAAAGCCACATTATATATGTTATTGTAAATCTAGACCATCAACATTAGGTATGAGATCTGATGATATATTTTGTTGGCTTGTCTTTCCCTAGAAAGCAACCCTATTTTATGATGGTGTTGTATTACGATTGTATATTATGATGTATTTTTAAAGTCTGATAGCGGTTGTGTTGTCTTTGGATCTCTAGTTGGTAATACTCTTGTGAGAGTCTTTCTCTACAAGTATATTGTAATATTTGTGATTTCTGAATACTATATTGGGTGGCTTTTGGAGTGTGGAGTTTTTCTCTTGAAATGGTTTTCCCAACATAACTCAATGTGTTGTGGTATGCATGATATTTATGTTTATTTATATTTAAGTTTCTACAACTGTTTTAAAGATATGTAAAGTTTTGTATTATCCTCCTCCGAAGATTAGTGTAGGAGGTTGTTCCACTACCTTAGCTTCCTTACACTATTTACCTCCTTTCTTTGGTATAATCACCAATGGGGAAACACATTGAATGTTTGATATGGAGTAAATGAATCTTGCATCCAATTATTTTCACAACTATATCTTGAATTATCACACACAACTAGATTCATTCTCCTTTTTGGTTGCCTAACTAGCTTGTAACCTCAATTAATATAAATTCTATGCATGTATTAGCTAGGATCTATGCCCTTCGTATCATGATAGTCCCATTTAAATTCTATTGTACGAGCTTCCAACATTGTAATTAATAAATATTGTTAGGATTTTGTCAACTGGTTATTGAAATTTAATGTTCTTCTCAGTTTCATTTCCATGGTTAAGGTAGAGGTCATGATAGAAGCAACATCAAGTCCTGACAAATTGACATTGCAAGTATAGGGAAGTAGTGTATGAAAAAGTTGAGAAGTAGACTCAGAGGAATTTGTAGGTATAATATTATGTAAAGGGTAGTGTAAGAATGTGAGATAGTAGTGTTGATGTGGGTGCCTACTATACAAGTTCTACATAATTTGAGAAAGGACTTCACCTTCACTATGCTCTATGGTCACGAATACTTGCAAAAAGTATTGGTCATCTTCTTCTAGGGAAGGCCATATACTTTTTTCCAAGTTTGTATTTGGTTGTGCAGGTGGGTAAAGGACCAAACAGTTGGTCACATTCTCATTGGACATTATCGTGTTATTAGACCTACATCCTATGAACACATCTCTAGTGGCTAGCCATGGTCTTTCTATGATTAAGGAGTATTTTACAAGGTTTGCTTTAGGTTGTAGAGCCATAACGTATGCTAGATATTCTCATGAATCTGGGTAATAACCAAATCTTTAATATTACCTTCTAGCTTGACAATTAACCTATTGTAGGATAATAGGTGTGGGTTGGAGATCCATCAACTAAAGTTATTGCATGGTTTCTCTAGTCATTAAATTGATAGTTGCTAGGTCAATTAGATTTTTTTTGATAAGTTCCAATAATTTTCACATCAACAATCAAGCTCCTAGGGTCTACATATTTTGGGACAATGATATTTCCTAACATGATGTCAACCAATTTTCCTAAGACATGAATAGTTTAGAGGTCTTTCCTTTTTCTGCCTAGATTTTTAAGGCATATCTCTCTCACAATTTTTCTGTATATAAGTATTTATTTAATTTCTTGCATTAAGGGTGTTGTTATAAAATCATTCCTAAGTTGGAAAAATAGATCAAATTAAGGTTTAGGATAGGGTTTCTATGTTGTTAATATTTCTAGAAATGGTGGTTTTGGACTCGTGATGTTTTGTTGTGTCTTACCTTGTTCAGGTTGCTTTGTTTGATTATCAATATTCTCCACTACTGGTTGCTCATTAGTAAGCTCTATAATGTGAGGAGATGATGCCCCAATGATCATCCTTCTTGAAAAAAGGTGGAAATCACATATCTCGACCCCATAGGTTGGGTATTGAATGGTCTCATTAGTATAATTCTACTGAACATGCTTGTTGTTAGGGTTTAGTGTAGGTTGAGCTAGAAATTGAGGTTCTCTAGGCTACGTTATGGTTACAATGGTTGGGTTTCGCATTATGGTGGGTTGTTGTGGCCGTAAATATTGTTATTTCTATGGGTAACTAACATTTTGGTTTCACCTTTGTTGGTTCCCATGTCGTTGTGGTGGCCATTGGTTCTGCTGGGGTAGCCACTGAGAATTATAATTTGGGGCTTGGAAAGGTTGTGGTGGCCATATCCTTTTCTATGTAGCCCAATTAGGTGATTGGGTTATTGGATAGGATTGATTTTACATATTACTCCAAGGATGATTGTTCCAATTAGAGAAGTTGGTGTTACCCCCAAGAAAGGAAACATTATAAGATAAGGGATCTTGAGAAATACCTTGTCTTATTTTCCATGGATTTTAATGAGAAATATAAAATTATTGGCCTTCCCCATCCTCTAATTTTCAAACTTCTGGTATCCCTTGCTTCTCTCTTATAATGCTAGCAATATTGCATTTGCATCTTACCCTCTTCTGGTAGCAATGTGGATAATATTCAATGAGAGTTGCCTTTGATTCCTCTTATTTCTTCTTGATATGCAAGGTATCCAATTGGGTGCTAGGTGGTTGATTATGTCTTTCTTCATATTAAACAAAAGGTTACTGAGTTCTACCCTAGAGACTCCAGTGGATGTTTTATTGGAAGAGAAGGTTCTATCAATCTTGGTCTTCTTCATGGATGACCTCAACTAGCTTCTACATACTTGGAAGATTTACTCAAAAGGCAGTTGAGATATATCCTTGACCCTATGAGGTTTAAAGCATCCATGCAGTCCTCATGTAATTCTCACAAAAATACCAGCTTTAATGACTCAAGAGAGAACCTATTCTAATGTGATTTCATCAAACAAAATTAAAAAATTTCCACATAATCCTCAAGTGGTTCATCTTCCCTTTGTGAAATTTTGAAGATTTCATCTCTCTTCCTATTTGTCCCTCTATAATAATCTTGGTATTTTTGTAAGAATTTGGATTTCATTATCTTACAATTAGGTACTGCATTTATTCCTAACCCCATAAACCATTGCAAGATAACATATTTTAATGTGGATGAAAAGAGTTTTAGTCTGTGAACATCTATAGTATAATCATAGCTATGACACATAACATCAAATTTGAACAAGAATGTGTCTAGGTCTTTAGTAACTAATCCATAGAAAATTGGCAAGGTTGAGGGGGGTATATTCTTTAGAGTAGCAACCCTTTCTTGGTTTGTTATTGGAAACTCAAATGTCACATGTTATGCTGGATTTTCTATTGCTTCCTTAGCCATAGTGTTAAGATGCCTTCTGAAAGTCTCCCGTAGGCCTAGAGTAGCTACTGGTGTGAGGGGTGATTCTCTTTCATTGATTCCCTCAATAGGTTCTTAATTTACACCATACCTTCAAATTCTTCATGGATTGAGGGGATAAATATTGCTAGAGTGTCTCTCTGTGTCCAAATATAATAGTTCCTTTATCTTTAAATGGTTGTCCCTATATATTTTTAGTGAATAGTTCTTGGTTGATTTGTGAGTGTCTATTAGTCCTAATTTTATAAACAAAAGCTTACTAATATATAAGATTATTGAACTTAATTTGAAAACATAAATAGGAATTCCAAAATTAGCACTATCCCTAGTAGCAATGCAAAAAATATAGAGCTTTCATAATGTCTAATTAACTGATGTAGATGATCATACATGCAACTTAGTGAATGTATAAAACCCAAAGTTAAGTAGTTCATTGTTTAAAAGAGGGCTTCATTCAATTTTCAACCAAGGAGTCATATAATTAAGATGATACTCGAAATATATATACATTAAAGAATCCTAGATTTCCTATATTGAGTGAGTATAGTTGATTTAAACAAGAATAACTCATTAAAAGCTTCTAATTGAAAATAATTCCTATCTAGAGAAAACAAGGCAAAAAATTGTTGGTTACTATTAACTGCTATAGGTACCCATCTTTCATAGCTATAACTGATGATTGTTTATGCTACAACATGTCCTAATTCAACCAACCATTTAGGAGTATTGAACAAAAGATAAATTAAAGACTTACAATTCAAAAATTATAATACAACATTCATTTTAGTATAAATTGGAAACTATAAATTAGAACTTAATTCATATTATAATTAATAATCTAAACTAATCGTGGCTTTGTATTACCTCAATTGCTTGAGTTGCCACATCTATAATGTCTTCTTTAATTAATTAACTTAAGAAAAATATGTAATTGAAATATTTTCTCTATTATATTCCAATCATAAGTAGAGTTTTGAAAAGAATGTAACAAAATATCCAATTCAATCTAATGCATGCAAAGATATAGTTGTGTTTGGTTTCTCAATAGAGTACTCTCTTGTATAGGGTCTGTGAGAGTCCATTTATTCAAAAAATGTAAATGAAATTAAAAGAAAATTCCATCTCTTCCATGAAAATAGGAAGAGGACTAGGTCTTTTAATGTAATAAAAAATAACTACTTAGTGAGGGAAAGAATGTAGAAGTCTAAGAAGGAATCTACATCATTTAAGATAACCATTATAACTTGGGAACGTTCCCAATAGGACAACCCTTATTATAATTTCTATTCCTTGTTGCAATGGACTTCTTCTTGCTTCACAATTTATTGAAAAGACGAAGTGACACATGGCCATCCATGTTCACATCCTCATATCATCACCTACGTATCATTTTAGAAATATGCACATGCTATAAAAGATTAATTAATCTGGTTGTGTTGAACTATCATTCTTCTATTGTGGGTTGAAAATCCTTTTGCTGTGGATTGACAGGTTCTTCATTGGAGGGATTAGTCTTATTTCTTAGTGCATTTCTTCATTATTAATAACTATGATCAATCATGAAATTCTACTAAACTTATAGAAATTCAAAGTTCACACACACACACACACACTCATTAATGTAATGTATATCATCTTCAAATGATTTTAAAAAACTTAAAGTAAATGAAAAAGGTTTGGTAATTTATTTTGAATTTTATCAAAAATATAGAACTACAGGGGAATTGGTCATTCTTATGTCTCATCAAGAATAAGGAGCTAGTGCAATTTTTATAGGTAAAAAATACAACAATATTGTGTATTCAATTTGATAAATATAAGAATATTTCTAATGTTTCACTGAAGCCTATCTCTATAATTTACTTATTGATGGAAATTTTTGCATACAATGTTCTATGTCTATTGATTTTTATTTTGGTGACTCAAGGGTATCCCAATGACCAACCCACCTTATGTCTTAATTTTTTTTTCCAAGTTGGGGTTTAGGAATGGGCTAGCTAAGGAAAGACTGGTACCTTGGGGATGCACACAATCACCCACAAACCACGTGCATCGGATAAGCTCGAGCCTTGAAGTCAAACCCAAAACCAAAGGGGAGCAAACCCACAAACCATTGATATTATTATTAATATGAACTTGGAAACTATATTCCTGAGGTGATATGTTATAAAAAATCCATGAAATGAATGTATGGTATAAAAACATTTGAAAATAATTGATAAAAAACTCAAAGCAACATTCTAGCAAATTGTTTGACGAAATGTTTGTTCATATGAAGTCACTAAAATGATTTTTTTACATAGAAAATTGGTTCAAGATATTATGGTGGTATCAGAGTTGGAGATCTTGATAGCTGGTGGGTTTTTATGCCAATTTCTTATAACATATTTTTTTGATCAAATTTAAGGTTTTCAACTATTTGCATGCATATTAATAAATCCAAAAGATAGGTAATTCATTACTTATAGGAGGACTAGAGGTTTTGTTAATTGTAATTCAAAATAGGAAAGAATGGGGGATAGACAGGGCAAGCAAGAATAACATAGTCCTCAAATTTTAGCTATGCTCAGTGATTTAGCTAGGGGACAACAATTGGTACAAACATTAAACCAAATGATGCAAACCATGAATGTAAACAAAAATAATAATTAAGGTGAACATGAACACAATGGGAATAATAATGGAAACAATGGACATAATGGTAACCAAGGTGAAGGTAGCAACACTAATGTACCTGTTCACACACCCAAGAGAACATAGAGCCACTCCTAGACCTTTAATGCCTATAATTTTGGATGATTAGCCTAGAGAACAAGTAGGACAACAAGGAGGTAGTGAAGGATAGGGTAATTATTTATGGGAATACAAATCCTTGGGTGAGAAGTTACACGCTTCTATCTCTTTGGAAGAATTTTGTGGCATCAAATATAGAAATAAACCTAGAGGTGAAAGGGGCCAAGGAAATAATAGAGATTTATTATGCAAGGTGGGTAAGTTAGCCATCCATAACTATGGGGTTGAAATAAGTGTATTGCTCTAGAATGGGTTTAGAAGTTGGATATAAATTTTAAGTTAAACCCCATGACAGAAAGGGAAGCAATAAAATATGCAAACCTTCATCTAGACAAAGAGGCTCATGAGTGGTGGTACCATGGGCTAGTGACCTTGGGTCATGATAGCATAACTTCCTTTGTATATTTCACAGACTAATAGATAGGTTTGGTAGGAAGGATCCAGAACTACATTTCAAGGATTTGGTACAGTTGAAATATGTTGTATTAGTTGATGCCTATATTTTAGAGTTTCATAAGTTGTTGTTTATGGTTATAGATGTTTCAAAACACAGGTTGATAGTGTTATTTATTGAGGGATTAGTAGTACCAATTTATGGTTGGATCAAATTATTTGATCCTAACAACATACAAGATGCTATCAAGAGGCTAGTAATATGGAGAGTGTATCCATACAAAACAAATTTCAGCCTAAAAAATATATAGTACAAGAAAGACTTTAAGAAACCCTTCCAAAAGGAGAAGCCTAGAAAGATCTGCATGGATGATGAAGTTATAAATGAATTATGCAAGAATAAATTTATGTTTCAAGTGAAAATAACCTTGGGAGTCGAGCCATAAGTGTTTGGGAAAGGGTAAGGTGCACTATATTGAGGTAGTCTTTGATGATGATGAAGGGAAGGTAGAAGGAGCTTAGGGTAGTGAAAAAATTGATTTAGATAGTGAGCATGGGGAAGAGGGTGAGCATGCACCTAAATGAGTTAAAGGAGGAACTATAGCTACTCTTCCAGGCACTCCTACATTTAACTCTTTTCAAGTTATGGAAGTTTTACAGGGACAATGTGCGACAATTTTAGTACATGGTAGGGAAACCCATAATTGAATATCACAATAAGGAATTACACTATCATTGATGATTTATACATGGTGGATTTAGGAGACACTAATTCTATTTTGGGTATCTAGTTTCTTTACTCCTTAGGGAAGTATTCTCAAATCTTCCAGACTATGGATTTAAAATTTAGAGCAGATGGTAAGAAGGTGGTTTTGAGGGGTATATCTAATGGTGCTCCTAGGTTTATGTCAACAAAAAGGATGGAAATTATTATTAGGCAAGGTGATGTGGTATGGGAAACATAATTTCTAGTCTCATCTAAGGCCGTTACTAATTATGGAAATCTATATCATGTAGATATTCAACCACTATTGGAAAAACATAGTTTGGTTTTTGGTGAGATCCCTCTAGGGAGACCTAGAGATAAAGGGTTCGAGAATGTCATTGAGTTGGAGGAGGAATAAAAAACCATCATCACTAATCCTTACAAAAACCCTAAGAAGTTTAAGAAGGAGATTGAAAAGGCCATTAAGGAGATACTTGACATGGAGCACATCAGACCTAGTCCCTTCTCTTCTTTGGTTGTCTTGGTGAAGAATATGGACAAGACCATAAGGATGTGTATAGATTATCATGCCCTCAATAAAATACTATAAAAAATGATATCCTATTCCTTGGATTGATGAGTTGTTGGATGAGTTGCATAGGGTAGTGTACTTTTGAAAGATTGATCTTCAATCATGATATCATCAACTTAGGGTGAGAGAGCAGGAGATTCATAAGACTACATTAAGATATCATTATAATAATTATGAGTTCTTGGTTATGTCCTTTTGGTTGACCAATGTATTAGTCACCTTTTAGTCTTGTCGAAACCATATTTAATAAAAAATGAGGAGGTTTCTATTAGTGTTATGCAATGACATACACATATACAAAAAAATATGGGAAGAACACTTGAGACATCTTGACAAGGTGCTAGGTATAATGGAGGCACAATATTTGTATGTCAAATCATCCTTGAGTGTGTTTATGGTATGACATAATACTCTACTCTGGATATGTGATTAGTACTCAAGGTGTTTAGGTTCATCAAGAAAAGATATAGATGATCCGTGATTAGCCACCACTGATATCATTGTAAAAGCTATGAGATTTCTTTGATTTGTACAACTATTACAAGAGGTTTGTTATGGGGTTTGCATAGTTAGGTGCACATATAATAGACCACACCAAAAAGGGGGGTTTCGAATGGATGGATGAGGCTCAACATGCCTTTAACAGACTTAAGGAGGTGATGAGTTCTTGTCCTATGTTGGCACTTCTAGATTTTACACAACCCTTTGTTCTTGAGTGTAATGCTTTAGGAGAAGGTATTGGGGTAGTTTTAATGTAGAACATACATCATATTTCCTTCAAGAGCTAGAAGCTTAGAGATAATGAGAGGCTCTATGCCATCTATGACAAAGAGATGCTAGTCATCATGCATGCATTGGTGAAGTTTTGATAGTACTTGGTAGGTGGGAGGTTTTAGCCAAAACAAACCATAAAAGTTAGAGATATTTCTTGGGAAACATATATTTAAATGAGAGGAAAAAAATGGGTTATAAAATTATATGTTGTAGACACGTAAATTATCCTGATTGATATCATGCACTTGATTCTAATTCATTAACTTCGATTCTTCTTAGATCATTTCTTTACTAACCAATTAACTAAATAATATTTATTTAATTAATTCATCAAAATTCCTCTTTGATTAAATAAATCAACTTTATTTAATTAAAACCTAATGTTTCCTCTTTGATTAAATAAATCAACTTTATTTAATTAAATCCTAATATTCTCTCTTTGATTAAATAAATCAACTTTATTTAATCAAGTCCTAATGTTCTCTCTTTGATTAAATAAATCAACTTTATTTAATCCTAATGTTCTTCATTTAATTGAATAAATCATTTTATTTAATTAAATTACTAATCTCCCAACTATCCTCTCATTTGCTTTAAATAAATCTAAATATCTAAATCAAATTTCAAATCAAACTAACTTCATATAAGTTAATTAATCCTAATTAACTCCTAACACTAATCCTCCATTCCTCTAGCTTTTGCAATTTGCACATGTAAATCAATTTATTTGATTAATTAATTCCTGCTATTTCCATTAAAAAATGGTATATTCTTGGAATATTCCACTTATTTGAATTCTCCCTCCCAAAGGACTTTTGTCCTCCAACTTGGCATTAAAGGCTCTTACATGTCCTCTCCTTGAGCCAACTTGGCATTAATTCCTCTTACATCCCCTCTTGCACAAGTCACTTATTCAAATTCAAATTCTACCTACATGCATTTAACATGCACATTGTTCAAAATGTGCTCTACTCTCCTTCATTAGCATGTTGAAAAGTGGCACAATGCCATTGGTCCCTTATTTAATTCCACATTCATCCTATTCTTCATTCTCCAATCCTTCTTCATTATAAATAGAGGCCTTCTCTATTGATTTGGGATCCACAATCATACACAATTTCATGCACAGAGATTATAGTCATTTGAATTCCAAGCATCCATAATTTCATCCACATTTTCATCCAAGTTAGCATAGATTTCATCATCCATAGCTAGGTTATTGGCATTTTTCATCAAGGAGCACACAATCATCATCAAGCTTATCAAGGAATTGGGAAAGGGCTTCTTTCCACATCAAAGAAGCACCAATTCCCCATGGGATGCTGGTTTGAGCAATTTGAATAAGATTTCATTAGCTTTTATTTGATATTTTGCCTTGTTTTCTTGTTCTTGTGTTTGAATGAATTTCATGGGGAATATTTAGTTTAAACTTGTTTGAGGACTAGTGTTTGCTTGTTTGTCCATATCTAAGCAGGTTTAGGCAAAGCATTCTACATTTGGCGCTAGAAGGAGGGATAAAATCTCAAACTTAACACATTTTTTTGGTCAATTTTGTTGTTTTTCTCTTTTATATTTCTTCTCAGGACACAACAACACTAAAGAGCATAAACAACGACACTATCAGTCCAACGTCGCTATATAGCAATGCTGCCTCTGTATCCAAAGGGCGACGTTGCATTAATTTCCCTGAGGGCCAGACCAGTCAAATTTCAAAGGGCGACGCTGGTTGAAATATCGACGCAAACGCTGCCTCTGTTTTTCCATAGAGCGACGCTGAAGGATCCAAATAGCGACGCTTTCATGGATTACAATGCTGGGTTGGGGTAAAAAGTCAATTTTTAGTTTTATTTTAACATGTGCTTTTTTATGTTGATCACCTTCGACTTTTAACCTATTTTGTGGCTCTATTTCTTGTAGGCTAATCAACTTTTGCAAGTTTGGTTATCAAGAAGAAAAAAGACGAAACAAAGGGAAGGATTCCTATGGCACCTTCTTTTTCATGATTGTAAAAAAAAGTGTTCTTTAACACTTTGGGAGTTCATTTATAATCTTATCATTGGACATTGTTATCTTCAACTTTAGAACTTAACTACATTTCGTTTGGGTTATAAAATAACATACAAAAGATTTCTTTTTCTCAAAGTTGGTTAAAAAGAACCTTATAAACTCACTATATTTGATTTTGGGTTTTAAAAATTGAACAAGCAACTTCAAACACTTGATTATGGTGTTATAAAAAGAACTCACTATTGTCTTTGGGGATTTAAAATGAACATGTGCTTATCTTGTTTTGTAATCTTTTTTACAAAATAATACCATCCAAATACTTATGCACTTCTCTCACACTTCACGGTGATCTTGAGAATCAAAATCATTTAGGTCATATTAGGTTTTCTAAAATATTTCCTCCACATTTCAAATTTGGGCTCTTAAAATTGAACAAATCTTGCTAGTATGAGTAGATACATTGCGTGTGTTCTCTCTTTGTTCACACAAAAAAATAATGATTGAACTACGGATGTACTTACTTTTGTTTACCTTTAGAGGGTTTTCCTTGGTGGGAAAAAGTACTCCCCCAAGGGAACGACCCAAGCGGTAACGAGCATAAGCCAAGCTCTTCCAAACTACTATATAAATTTGTGGTTGCAATGAAAATTGTAAACAATGGGAAGTGGTGCCTGATAACTCTCCCCCAGTGTCTTTATGATGCATAAAGCCCTTGCTCCAAGGGTTAGGAGATCTCTCACAAGGAGTTTATCATTGCACCCCCTAAATTGGATGCCCTTACTATGAATCTTTGTTTAGAATCCAAAATCCAAATATTTGTTGGCATCAGGAGGTCGGACCTCTGGAGCCATCCCACATACTTGCAATTCTTTGTAGAGATGAAAAGTTCATCATGGGAGATTCATGAGAACTGAACCTTGGATGACCTACAAAAGTGAGTGTCGTGGAGGGGACCTAGTGTGGTCAAGCTTCTAGTCATCTACTCTGAATAAGTGCAACTAGATTTATCCAAGTGGGAATTCAACAAATATTTTCTTTTCCATCCTAGGGTTGTGCAATTTTGAGTTAGTTAAATACATTGTTTGGATCCAAAATATTGAAAACAAACATTCAACAAGGACATAAAATTTCAAACCTTTAGAAGAAGTAAATACCTTTGAAAAATCCAAGTGCTACTACTTGTCCCTAGGGATTTCATCCTTAGAGGCTTCTAAGTATTTGGGTTTATATCTTAATTCACTCTCTAAAGTCAACATAAGGGAACTATTGCCTTGATTCTCTTGATTTCCAGATAATGGACTTTGTGGGATGAAAATAAATTGAGACATTAGACATTTAGTTTGAAAATCTAAGCAAGAAAGTGTTTGTGGTAAAAAGAACTCATTAAGCAAAGATAAAAGACAAATTGAACCCCACACATGTGTTTGTTCAAATGATTTCCCGCAAGATCAAAATCCTAAAACCAAAGTCCATCAATTGTCACAAACATCTTAGTCCAAGCAATATCAAGAAACACCAGTCTATGCTTTATCAAGTTAGGGAGAGATTGCTTTATAACTTTACAAACGTGCTTCAAAAGACAATCCCAATTTGTATTCGTTCTATTGTTGTCAAAATCCAAGTCTTTTTCAATGTTTTGAGTATCTCACTTTGTAGGGTTGACACGTTCTTGGAAGTATAGCATGTTCTTCAATACCTAGGTCTTGTAAACAAAAGTCTCCCTAGGTTCACTTAGGATCAAAATCAACACTTTCATCCATCCTCAAACATCAATCAAAAAACCATCTCACAAACAACTCTTAGAAGTCTTGAAAAAATACTTCATACTATAATTTTGGAAAATTATTTAAATCAAATCAAAATCATCCTGTTTGACTAATTGTGTGTGGATGCATCCTTGTTCATACACTTAGTTAAATTATCATCTTGTGGACAAGTTTATTCCAAGACAACATCTAACCTCTTGGAGTTTTATGACTTCATTATCAAATCCAAATCAAATCCAAATTAAATCAAAATCAAATCCAAATCAAGTCAAAATCAAATCCAAATCAAATCCAAAATCCAAAATCCAAAAGTCCAAAAGTCTAGTATCTCCTTCAAGGTTTCTTAAAAGTTCAATCATTCACACCACTCATCTTTCATCATCTCATCACCACCTTTTGATCCTTAACATCTTATACTTTCTTTTTTGTACCTAAAGTTTAGACCAATCTAAGGAGTTAGAGGTTCACCTCCCATATTCCTAAAAAATTGATGGTCCAAACTAGATCTCAACACAAGAAGAACATGGAAACAAACAAAGAAACATCCACTTCAAGTGACTTGAGTCAAACTACACCTAAAATCAACCCCATCCAATCTAGCAATCTCCCACTCAACCTTCCTCAACTTCCACAAGATCTTCAAGAGGGAGGTTGCCAAGTGGAGGATATCACCAACAATGTCCTAGGAATGACTCAAGATGAAATCATGGAAATGTTCTAAAATTCTAAAAAATCACAAAATTGTCAACACAATGATGAGACTTAATCCTTCACAATACATGTTGGAATTGGCGAAGGAAGGGGCTAAACTCCCTTCTGATTATGATGTAAGCAGTATTGTGGAGAAAACTCTTGGGATTATGCCACCGGTCTCATTCACACCTTCCTTCCAAAGCATCATTCAACCCATCCCACAACCAATTTCATCTCATGGTCCAAGTCAACCCATAGTTACCAAGGGGAGTTCATTTCTTCATGCTCTTCAAACACGTCCCCTTGTAAATAACCAAGAATTGGATGAAAACACCATCTTGGGTGAATCCATCCCTCAAGATCCAAAACACCCATACATTCCACTTGTCTTTCATGACACTAACAATCCATCCACCTTCTCCGCAACACCGACATATTCCCTTAATAAACAAGTCTCTCTCCCCATGACTTCACAAGGACAAGGGGGACTAATTGGACAAGGGGGAATCTTTGATCCCTCATCATCACTTTCTCAGGGAAACACACCACCCATCTTCCCACCATTTCCCCCTCTAGCATTGACATCCACACTAATTCTCGGTTTAGGGCAACCCCCTTTACCAATCCTCAACCAACCAAATCAAAGCAATCCTCCAGTCATGAATCAAATCAACATACCAAATCCTCCGATCATGCCATTGATATCACAACACCAAGTAGCACCAATCCAAATGACACAATCAATCATTGCACCATCTATAAATTTGGTTTCCCAAGGACTTAGCATATCCACTGCACCATCTACCACACAATCCCCTATTATCAATCCAACAACACCTCAAAAACCACCTCAAAAAAATCTCATCATAACATCTCATACCATTCCAAATAATCAACCTCCACCACCAAAACCAAACATGGAAAACCAATACAACATCATACTGCAAGTTGTCCAACAAGCCTATCAAAAGACACTTCAACAATTTCAAAATCAACAAGCTACACAAGCTGCACAACTAGCCGCCCAACAAGCACAAACAAAACAAGCCACGCAACATGAATAGAAGGCTTCCCAAGCCCAAGCTTTATTGCAACAACAACAAGCCACACAAGCTTCACAAACAACACAAGCCACACAGGGTACCCAAGCCGCACAGGCTTCCCAAGTTGCACAAGCCGCTCAACAAGCTCAAGCTCACGCACAAGCTCACTATCAAGCCCAACAAGCTCAAGCACACACACAATATCAAGCAAAACAACAAGTGGCTCAATAACAAGCCTATCAAAAAGCTTTGCAACAATACCAAGCACAACAAGAAGCAACTGAACTATTAGCCCAACAACAAGCATTGTTGGCACAACAACAAGAAGAGAAACAACAAGCGTTGTTGGCACAATAGCAATTGTAGGCATACCAACAAGCATTGATCACACACCAAAGTTTGCAACGGCCTCCCATGAACACACAAAGCAACCCACCCATCACTCAAACAATCAAGTAGCCTCAGAACCCATTCATCCCACCACCTAATCTGCAAAATGATGTGTCTACACAAATCAAATTGATCTCACAACAAGTGCTAGACCTCCAATTAGGGAAGTCATTGAAAACACTAAGCAATTTGTGCCCTTATTGATTTGATAGAAGCATTGCGATGGTTCCATTCCCAAAAGGGTTCGAGATACCTAAATTTGACAAATATCGTGGTACTGGTAATCTTGAAGATCACATCAGGGAATTCCAAGTACATTGTATGGAAGTTGCATATGACAAAACTTATCTAATGTGACTATTCCCTCGGAGCTTGGCTAGACCAGTGATGGAATGGTTCTCTCATCTCTCCCTTGGAATAAAAAAGTTCTAAGAAATTGTGGATGTATTCATATAGATCTACGCATTCAACATAGGCATGGACATAAGTATAGAAGAACTATCTACTCTCAAAAAAGATAAGGGGGAAACACTCGCATCCTTCTTACAACGATGGCAATCCAAGGCCAATAAGAGCAAGTGGACTATGCTAGAAGAATAACAAATCTGCATTATCATTTCTAATCTTGAAGGAACCTTGTCATTCCATCTGAAAATGTAATGCATCACCACATATGACCAATTGATCCCTAAGGCACTCAACATCGAAAGATCCCTTATCGCACAAGGGGGAACACCTACTTATCAAGACATCCGCCGATCAACTAGTTATAACGAAAAACCTCGCACATGGGAAAAGAAAAAAAATGTCACTAACGATGGTGTCATTGATGCCAAAGTTGTTATCAACGCCCCAAGGAAAAATACACAATCATATCAACAACCACAAATAAACAACCAAAACAACACAAAAGCCAATGCAGTATCACAAGCACCCAATAATCAAGTGGTCAACAATCTGAACAATCAAGGGGGACCACTCCCATAGAACAAGTATCCCCCTAAATGAAAATACACACCCCTTGGGGAGTCAATCGAATTTGTCATGAAGAAACTGGTGCAAGAGTATCTCATTAAAATCCCCGTTTATGAGAACTATCAAGAGCCCCAAGTGAAACCACCATGGTATAATGAAAATCACCTTTGCAATTTTCATAAAATCAAGGGACACATGACGACCAGTTGCATGAGACTAAAAAACTTGATCCAAGACCTTATCGATGACAGAACCATAGAGGTTGAACAATCGGCCAGAAATCAAGACCTTAAGATATACACAAATCCGATGCCAGATCACAATAAAGGGAACAACAATGGAAAGGAAAAGTATAACAATATAAACCATGTTTACGACCATGTTGCATCCCGAGATGAATGGGTCACTGTTGTCAACATCAAGGGAGCTAGAGCCGACTGTGGATT
This sequence comes from Sequoia sempervirens, assembly GCA_007258455.2. NCBI lineage: Eukaryota > Viridiplantae > Streptophyta > Pinopsida > Cupressales > Cupressaceae > Sequoia > Sequoia sempervirens. The sequence continues at coordinate 28,509,013 of VDFB02000007.1, read as the reverse complement.
CACCACACACAGTAGAAGAGTTACCATTCCTGGACCATCACAACCATCCAAGGCACTAACCTCTAATCTGAAATCCGTTCCCAATGGTTATAATGTCTTGGACTAGTTGAAAAGAACCACCGCCTAGATCTCCATCATGGAGTTACTGAAAATATCACCCACACACAAGAAAATCCTAGAAGAAGCAATGACTTCATCCACTCTCCCCACAGATCTTGATGTAGACCAGTTCCAAGCTATGGTCGAACATATCACCACCCCACATCTCCTAACATTCTCTGAACAGGATCTCCCAAATCAACCATCTCATTACTGCGCACTCCATCTGGAAGTCCTAGTCCATAAAAATAAAGTCAAAAGAGTCTTGGTGGATGGGGGTGCAGGTCTGAATATCTATACTCTCAAGTTGATAAATAATTTGGGATTCTCCGAGGATGTCATTAAAAAAGGTAAAGGTATTACAATCAGGGCATATGATGATCAGGAAAGAGTGTCTCAAGGCACTATTCAACTCCCCATTCAAGTAGGGCTAGCCATCATGGAAACTACCTTCCAAGTCCTTGATCTTGAATTACCTTATAATATCCTCCTGGGTTGCCCATGGATTCATGGGATGCAAGCTGTCCCCTCTACCTTCCATCAATGTGTCAAGTTTCCCTATCAAAATCAAGAGGTCACAATCCATGGTGATCCCAAGCCATTTTATTATTGCAAGAATCTAGAAGAAAAGTACTACAAGATCCCTCAAGTCCCAAAAAATGATGAAATCCCTACGACTCCATATGTAGATCAGTGTTATTAAGATCTAAAAAAGCTTACACAATCTAATCCAGAAATATGCTTCTCAGATCCATATGTAGACCCATCTACCTTAGCCTTCACTTTTGAGACAAAGACACCCGTCATTCCTAAAAATTTTGATATCAAAGTCATTATCCAAGACAATGGGTGTGTGGATTACAAAATGAAGAAGAGTTCCTTCGTAATAGGAGAGTTACCTCAATCTCCTAGATCTCATGGGAAACCACATCCAAATAACACTTCAGCCCAAACCTTCAAAGAAAACCCCTCCAGCTTCAGATGTTGGGGGGACCTAAGTCAGGAAGTGGTGGATGAAAAGGACATATCAAGTCTGCTATACCAAGATGAAAGGCCCATGCTTGATCTTCCCATGGATGATAATAGCAAAGGACTACAGATAATGCAAGGATGAGGCTACAACAAAAACAAGAAACTCAGACAAAATGACAATGGTCTTCTAGAACCTATCATTCTTGAGAAGCGTATAAGGAATCTTGGCCTTGGATGTGCTCCTCTAAAAATAACCATACTTAGAAAAAGTGCCCCAGTTAGAAAAGTCAAAGCTCCCCCTCAGTTACTGGTATCCAAAGGTTTTCCCTTAGACAACTATACCTTTGCCATAACCGATGTGTGTGACGAGGACCCTATCACTACTTACCCATGCTATTTGAGGATTCCTCCTTTCTCATGATTAGTACCATATGTTTTGAACCATGTAACCAAACCAACGAGCTAAATTTTTTTTACCCCCAACTCATTGATTATGACCAACGAGGACCACCGACTTTGGAAACGTTCAAAAACAATGAGGCTCTCTTAGAATTCATGGGATTATCGGATACCATACCATGTGGAGATCATAAATATGGATTTGACATTGAGCTAGACACACATTCCTACTATGGGGAAATGATTGAATCCCTCATTTGCAAAAGTGAAAATTTAAGAATAATATCTAGGTCTTTGAGTGAAAACTACATTGTGGCACTCTTTGAGCCAAAAATAGTAAAAAAAAAAGGACACATCCAATGGTGAAAACCTCTATGAGGCACCAAAGGATGATGGATTCAATCTTCCCCTTAGTGCTATTCATCAGGAGAAGTCAACAGTCTTAGCAGAAAAGTGCAATCCGGTCAATCTGGGAATAGAAGAAATGCCACATATCACCTTCTATGTAGAATCACTTTTGACAGAAGAACAAGAACTTCTAGCTGCATTCCTAAGGGAAAGAAAGGTAAAATTTTCATGGACCTACGCTGACATGCCTGGTATTGATCTAGAAGTTGTGGTTCACCATCTAGCCTTCTACCCAGAAGCAAAACTAGTAAGACAAAAACTGAAAAAGATGCATCCACAAATAGCTTTACTGGTCAAACTTGAATTACAGAAGCTCCTTGATGTCGGTTTCATATGGCCAATTGATTATCTAGAATGGGTTTCAAATCTTGTACCTATTTCAAAACCCACTGGGGGCATCCGCATCTGCACATAATTCAGAGACCTAAACAAGGCATGCCCAAAGGATGACTTCCCTCTTCCCAATATCGACATGATTGTGGATCAAACAACGAGGCATGAAATGTTGTCATTAATGGATAGATTCTTAGGGTACAATCAGATCATGATAGCTAAGGATGACCAACACAAGACAACTTTCACTTGTCCATGGGGGACATACTGTTGGAACATAATGCCATTTGGGTTGAAAAATGTAGGAGCTACCTATCAAAGAGCTATGATGCTAATCTTCCATGAAATGATTCACAAAACTATTGAAGAATATGTGGATGACATATTGGCCAAATCAAAGAAGCGTCGAGTCACATAGCGACACTAAGCTCCATCTTCGACAAGCTAGAGGAATACAAGGTAAGGATGAATCCAAAAAAGTGTGTCTTTGGTGTACAATCAAGCAAGCTCCTAGGGTACATTGTATCTATGAGGGGAATCGAGATAGACCCCACCAAAGTAAAAGCAATTCTTGATATGGAGGCACCAAGAACATTGAAGTAGTTAAGGGGTTTGCAGGGAATAATCCAATCCATCCGCTAGTTTATAACACAGTTAGCAGATAAGGCTATCCCATATTCTCATCTACTCCACAAGGGGGTAGCATACAAATGGGATGAGAAATGTGACCAGGTGTTCAACAAAATCAAGGAGTACTTTCTCACACCACCAGTTCTTATGCCACCAATTCTAGGCAAGCCATTGATCCTGTATATATCGACAACACCAACAGCCCTTGGCACTCTCTTAGCACAACATGATGAAAATGGGAAAGAGAGAGCTATTTACTATATTAGTAGAACCATGGTGGGACATGAGTTGAATTACACATTCATTGAAAAGGATTTTCTAATAGTGGTGTTCGTAGCATAGAAGTTCAGACACCATATGTTGGTTCACCAGATAAAACTCATTGCCAAGATAGACCCTCTCAGTATCTACTTTCCAAAGCAATGCTCACAGGGTGAACAACTAAATGGGTCATGATCTTGACAGAACATGACATGGAGTATGTAGAATGAAAGGCCATTAAAGGAAAAGTAATAGCAAACCAACTAGTAGAGGCACCAATATATTCAAAGAACCCACTTGTGTCAGAATTCCCCGATGAGTCAATCTTTAACCTAAGCATGGCAGATCACTGGAAAGTATATTTTGATGGATCCTACACACAACATGGGTCAGGAGTTGGAGTCTTCTTCATTACACCACAAGGAGATTGCATACCCAAGTCATATAAGTTGTCCTTTCCTTGCACAAACAACATTGCAGAGTATGAGGCCCTTGTCATAGGACTCAAAATTATAGTACAATGGCAGATCATGGCACTCGAAGTCTATGGATATTTGCAGCTAATCATCAACCAGGACAATGATGAATACCAAATGAAGGATGACAAGTTGAATCCATACAAGAATCTGGTGGAAAGCCTCAAATAATTCTTCATCGACATCACGTTTGAGTAGATACCTAGGGAAAACAATAGAGCAACAGATGCTATGGCAACAATCAGATCACTACTAGATATCCCATGCAACGTACCTAAGCAAGAATTCCTTGTAGAGTAGCTTCTTGTACCAGCATTTGAGGTACCAGAGTCTGAATTTGTGTGTGAAATCGTTGGTCCCAGTGATCCCTACTAGCATGATATATACACCTACTTGAGAATAAGAGTCCTCCCTGCTAATATCACCCCAAACCTTAAAAGAAAATTTGTCAAGTCATCCCGCTTTGTTATCTTAGGAGACACCCTATACCATAGGAGTATCGAGGGAACCCTGTTACGATGCCTTAACGGTGAGGAAGCTTTGACTGCTTTAACCGAGGTACACAATGGCATTTGTGGGTTACATTCGAGTGGTATGACCTTGGCTAAGAAAATGCTAAGGACTAGGTACTATTGGCCTATGATGGAGAGGGAAGCTCATGACTATGTCCAAAGATGTGTGCAGTGTCAACAACATGGGGATCTCATCCATGCACCAGCTTAGGAGCTCCACCCAATCATTAAACCTTGGCCCTTTTCATAGTAGGGGATCAATCTCATTGGTAAAATCACACCCACCTCATCTAATGGACACAAGTTCATTATCACCGCCACAGAGTACTTCATGAAATGGGTAGAGGCCATTCCCATGACCTATATTACAGGAAATCAGATTTCCAAGTTCATCCCGAACTACCTAATTTTCCGCTACGGTGTCCCTCAAGCCATTATCTTAGATAACGAGACACCTTTCGAAAAATAGGATGTTTGAGACCTATGCCAAAAGTTCAATATCCAACATCGCTTTTCCACTCCATACTACCCCCAAGGAAACAACCAAGTTGAGGCTACCAATAAAACCATTCTGAAAATCCTAAAGAAAATAGTCAATGAAGTTGGTCATGACTGGCACCTACAGTTGAACCCCGCCTTATGGGCCTACCAAACAAGTATCCACACACCAACAGGTGCAACCCCATTCTCCTTGGTCTATGGATCAAAATCCATCCTTTCTATTGAGATCGAGCTCCCATCCTTAAGAATATCATTGTAGAATCTCATCACTGATGAAGAATATTGAGTGTCACAATTGAACAAGCTGGAACTACTAGATGAGCGACGCATGGATGCCTTAAACCATTTGTAAGTCTACCAAAACTGTCTCAAGAGGAGGTACAACAAGAAGATCAGGAGTCAAAAATTTCAAGTCAGAGAGCTCGTATTGAAGGAGAATCAAAAGACTATGCAAAATCTAGACAACAAGGGCAAGTTTGAACCTAATTGGTTGGGACCCTTCATCGTCACGATGAGTTATAAACCAGGAGCATATCGACTATCTACACCTGAGGGAGATCCTTTGTAGGAGCCTATCAATAGCTCCCATCTCAAAAAAATTTATACCTAAACCTCCAAGGTATAAATCCAAAAATTCCAAAAATATAAAAAATCCAAAAAAATTAGAAAAAGGATTGAAAATAGTAAAGAAGAAAATCGTCCTCTAGTGAAAATCACTTTAGTGGCACTTTGGGAAAGTACCTTGGTGAAAACCTGGCAAATAGGTGCCTCGTGTAAATAAGAACTTTCCATCCACCATGGTCTCTATGAATTGTTCTGCATCATCCGTCCATCACACTTCCATATCTCCATCTATCACCCATCTGCGTCCACATCATAGCTTGATCTTGTGTTGTATGATGATTCCTCCTATAACTACTTTTCCCATTCCTATGGTCAGCTTCTCCTGCCTATATCAGAGTAGTCTATTTTATCACGCTGGGGGAATGTTCCTATATCCGCATTGGATCAGATTCATGTATATTCTTGAAGTCTTCCTTAAAATCAAAAAATCCAAAAACATTCAAAAAATTAGAAAATCCAAAAACATTCATAAAATCGAGAAAAACCCAAAAACATCCAAAACATATCAAAATCCAAAAATAGGTTAAAAATTTAGAAAAATTCAAAAAATAGAGTCGTCTTATCAAACTACGGGTTTCTGAGCTCTAAACATAGGCAAGGCCATCATCGATGTGCCCCCAAGACACCCTAGGTCAGTCCTTTAGGGGTCCGTCATAATAAATTGACAATCCATTTGTTCATTTCTCATTAATAGATGAGTCTGTGTTGGTTGAACTACGTGGTCTCTACATGTATAACATAGGAAAGGATAATCTTTGATCAGACCTCAAGGCCCCTAGGATAGGTCTTTAGGTTAGGTTCTTGGTCAAAATCTCAGAAAACACAAAAACATTGGAAAATTTGAAAATCAAAACATTTGTAAAACATCTCGAAAATACCAAAAACAACCTCAAAACATCAAAAACATCCAAATATTTGAAAAATACCATCCATCCCATCTTGATTTCACCCACAATAAACATCCACTCATAATAAATCATCATCATCCTCAACCTTTGGTACGACAATCAAAAACAAGTCTAGTGGTTCAAAAGTGAAAACTCAATCGTCAAGGTCTCAAGTCTAGGTCAGTAGGTAAACAAGTTGGTCAACTATTGGTATTAATAGCCCATCATCCAGTCAATCCCAAAATCATCTAAGAACATCATGTCCTAGGATGCACCCTTCTTACAATGGACATCAACATCAGGCATCACTGTAGTTTAGTCTTGGCTAGAGGTATGAAGAACATTAGCTTGTTTGTTTACTTGATCTTTGTCTTGTTGACTTATCTTATTCCACTCATTCCAATGACCTCTCGATGATGTCTAAACAAAATGATTTAGAGAGAAAGGAATGGGGAAACAATCATTATCTTTTATCTATTGTGCTTGTTGGATATTCTTGTAATATAACTTTGGTCATGCATGTTTTGTTTGGTTTGTAGGGAGGGTGTTTTAGGTGTCTTGTTGACCACATAGGAAGGCTTGCCTTTCTATATTTTAGTCCGAGATGTTTGAAATATCTGAGCTACATTTTATATAAGGTTTCGTATGCTAGGTGTGAACAAGGATACTTCTATCTGATTTTCAAGTCAAAGTCCATTGCAATAAGTACAACACCATCCTAGTTCTTTATACCTTGATGCATCATGCCTATCTGTGTTGTCAAACATAAGGTAAGTAAGCCCTTTTAAAATCCCAATCTTTGATAAGAAAAGCATCATCATCTCTCATCATTATTTCTAATAAAGTCTCAACAGATCATGGATTTGTTGGAGCCTCTTGTCATCATCTCATTTCTTCTTTCTTCTCTCCGCGCTAACATGGTATCATGACAATCAACCAAACATCACTAATGCACCCATCTTGCATCCACAAACTGTCAACATATTACATATCATACATAATAGGAAACACCAATCATTTCACATGCATTGCATTGCCATCATTTTTCCATAATATAGATTGGTTATTCTAAGCATCTCATAAACCATACATTTGCATCCATTGCATAATCATATAAGCATCATTGTAACATCCATATATACATCATTATAGAAAAGATACTAAAAAAGAAAAAGAGCATATCACAACATTCCATACATTTCATAATCATAACGTATCACATCATCCATTTTGCATTACCATTAGGGGCATAATATAGATCTGTTAGTCTAAGCATTTTAGAATCATTTGCATCCATACATCCATACTACAAACATTATCACCATAAAAGTGCATAAAAATAATACGGAAAAGAAATGCATCCATAACATCCATGAACATCGACATAATCATCCATCACATAAAATAAAAATCATACATCACATCACATCATATAAGATCACATTGCATATACATAAAACATCAAATGCATCCATCCATAAAGCATAAATAAAGTAAACACATTGCATCATAAATCAATCGAACCCATATCATATATATATCAAAGAATCATCACTGTCATGGTACAAATCTGACTCATGTGTATGTATATCAATCAAGATACAATGCCCACAGGGCTATAAAAAATGGAGCCTGTGAGTCTATCTCTAAAAGAATCAATCACTGATCAAATCTATATGCTGCTAGCCCTAGTGGCTGCTCCCCTCGCCTGCTTGTCTCTTGGCTCGGTCATCTGTCTATCGAAGCCCTGTCTGTTGAGAGTAGTTTGGCACCTGAGCAGTTGCAGGTACAACCTGCTGATAATGAAGTCTATAGTACTTAGCCTCTCTGATTGCCTCATGGTACATCTATGCTAGCACGGTCCTCCCTTGGGATACAGTGGCCATGCTCTTTAACTGCTGCCTCCGACTGACCTCCTGAGCTAATTGAAGCTCTGTGGCCTACCTCTGCTGGCGCTAATGGTCTCTCTCTAATGTAAGGGCCTGGACCTGTTGTCTAACCTGATCTCTCTCTAATGTGAATGTTTGCAGCTGAGACTGTAATCCTTGTATCTGTGCTTGTAGCTGCTAAATCTGGCCATCCCTTAGATCTGGATGCTATGGTTGATGTGGCTGCTGATCTGGCTACTGATCTAGATTCCCATCTTTGGGTGGTGCCCAAGGATCTTTTTTTCCATGTCCTGCCTATGCTCGCCAAACACTCCTCCCATGAGGTCTCCCCTGTGGAAGTGCCACTCCTGGATCTGTCAGTCAGTGCGAAGGTGAACCAATCATCATAAGCATGAGTCGTTCCTGGATCCGCTAGTCCCTGAGCATAGGCACATGGCTTGGAAACCAACTGAAAAAAGCTATCAACAACATCGGACGCTGGAATCATCCATCCCCACGCAATCTCTCAGGATGATATGGAAAAATAGTAGTGTACTGATCATCCAGTTAATCCTAGACCTCCTCAAACTGGTGGGCTACCTTATCTAGAAGGTACCGCTCAATGAGGGTATGCTCCCTCCCCTGCATCAGTTGATCCTGTTGGGCATAGAATAGCTGCTGAATGTCGTCATACCATGCAAACATCTATAACTAGGGACGCCAATAGAACATTGTCATCTCATCCAAAACACGATGCCAGTGAGGTAAACCCAGTTGTCCTGTATGCCTCAGGGTGATCGCACCCCTGTATCTCCAAATCATAGGATCATTAGGCTTTGTATCAACCATGGTAATAATCAGTCAGAGCACGACAATACACTCTCAGTCCCAGATTATATGTAGTAGTGTCACTCCGACACCAATCACCTGGCTGTCGCAGTATGCAAAATCATGAAGGTCATGGTATAATGTGGCCAACATCATTGGTCCCCAAGCAAACTATGTCCTTCAGAAAAGCATCCTCTCCCAGGCCAAGCCCCATGCCAAACTAAAATGTCTGCCTCATCAATCAGGAGCTACTAACCCTGATATAATGACAACGACAATCAGCCTAAAATTTGGTACCCAACCTCTATAATAATCCAAGTCAATCTGGCCCTTGAAAAGTGCAAGCTCCTCGACCTCCATGACCTCAAAGCATGCGTCAGAGTTGGCATCTACATTATAGATCACACAATCACCATGTATCAACAACCGTAGGATACACCATATGTCCTCCAAAGTAATGGTCACCTCACAAGTGGGAAGGTGAAATAATGAGGTCTCGCTGTGCCACCTCTCCGCCAATGTAGTCATCATCGCTAGGTGGGTCCAGAAAACTGGTGCATAGGTAATGTACCAAAGATTGATCTCACCCAAGTGCTCCTGTCACAACTCTGATAGATCGCTCAATCTGTGCAGGACTGAGGGTCAATGCTCACGCGAATGCACAGGCTGGATCATCTCTTGCACCCATGAAGCCACGGTGTCAAAATTCGTAAAAAAATAAATATGACCCTGTTTGGAGTTTTTGACCTTGAAACCACGAATGCATCATAGTTTGCAAAGGCATTTCCATTTGTAAAAATCCAAACAACGACGCTGGAATATTTGAAAATGCTAAATCAACCTCGACGTCGCCATGCACACAAGTGTCGCCCTTTGATTGCTAAACCCTAATCCTAAATCGGGCTAAGCATCACCATTTACACAAGCAATGCTATTTAGAATTTGGAACCCTAAAGTTAAATCGCGATCAATGCCACTATTTACACAAGCGACATTGTTTAAGCTTTAGCGTCACTGATTTTGCACTTTGCACGTCGCTATATAGCGACGCTGGGGACTTTGACACTTTAAAGCATAATAAATGCACTTAAAAAATGAATTTCAAAGTTGGGTTTGGGTCACATACCAGTGGTCCTACGCCTGGAGGTCTCTTGTACATGCCGACTCGCTCAAAAATGTGTCAGGGAAGCACTTGTTGTGCCATTCTGTAGGAGGGTTAAAGCTCAAGAAGCTAGAACTTTCAAAGTGTGAATGCAAAAATGAATGGAAGGTGACCCCTCCAAGCCTATTTAAGCATAAATTTTAGGGTTTTTTGCCCCAATTTAGCCATCAAACTAGGGTTTTGCACCTCCGGCACCGTTTTTTTCCAAACCAAAGCTCATTTCATGTCTTTTTTTTTCGCATTTTGGCATATTTTCAGCATCCTAGAGCCTTTCTGGACCTGTCAGGCAGCTTGTCGTCTTTTTACGAGAAATCACCCAAAAACCCAAATTTTCATTTGATCTCTCGAGGGGGCAGTATACCAGCGTAATTCTTTTTGTCGGGGCAACATTGGGGCATCTAAAAAAATTAGAATTTTTTTGAATTTTGATCTCGACAAGGTTATTCTTTGAACCAATGCAACAAGTACATTGCTTCAAAGAGGGGAAAAATGTAGACACGTAAATTATCTTGATTGATATCATGCACTCGATTCTGATTCACTAACTTTGATTCTTCCTTGATCATTTCTTTACTAACCAATTAATTGAATAATATTAATTTAATTAATTCATCAAAATTCCTCTTTGATTAAATAAATCAACTTTATTTAATTAAAACCTAATGTTTCCTCTTTGATTAAATAAATCAACTTTATTTAATTAAAACCTAATGTTTCCTCTTTGATTAAATAAATCAACTTTATTTAATTAAATCCTAATGTTCTTTCTTTGATTAAATAAATCAACTTTATTTAATCAAGTCCTAATGTTCTCTCTTTGATTAAATAAATCAACTTTATTTAATCCTAATGTTCTTCATCTAATTGAATAAATCATTTTATTTAATTAAATTACTAATCTCCCATCTATCCTCTCATTTGATTTAAATAAATCTAAATATCTAAATCAAATTTCAAATCAAGCTAAATTCATCTAAGTTAATTAATCCCAATTAACTCCTAACACTAATCCTCCATTCCTCTAGCTTTTGCAAGTTGCACATGTAAATCAATTTATTTGATTTATTAATTCCTCCTATTTCCATTCAAATATGGCATATTCTTGGAATATTCCACTTATTTGAATTCTCCCTCCCAAAGGACTTTTGTCCTCCAACTTGGCATTAAAGGCTCTTACATGTCCTCTCCTTGAGCCAACTTGGAATTAATTCCTATTACATTCCCTATTGCACAAGTCACTTATTCAAATTCAAATTCCACCTACATGCATTTAACATGCACATTGTTCAAAATGTGCTCTACTCTCCTTCATTAGCATGTTGACAAGTGTCACAATGCCATTGGTCCCTTCTTTAATCCCACATTCATCCTATTCTTCATTCTCCAATCCTTCTTCATTATAAATAGAGGCCTTCTCTATTGATTTGGGATCCACAATCATACACAATTTCATGCACAGAGATTATAGTCATTTGAATTCCAAGCATCCATAATTTCATCCACATTTTCATCCAAGTTAGCATAGATTTCATCATCCATAGCTAGGTTATTGGCATTTTTCATCAAGGAGCACACAATCATCATCAAGCTTATCAAGGAATTTGGAAGGGCTTCTTTCCACATCAAAGAAGCACCGATTCCCCCATGGGATGCTAGTTTGAGCATTTTGAATAAGATTTCATTAGCTTTTATTTGATATTTTACCTTATTTTCTTGTTCTTGTGTTTGAATGAATTTCATGGGGAATGTTTGGTTTAAACTTGTTTGAGGACTAATGTTTGCTTGTTTGTCCATGTTTGAGTAGGTTTAGGCAAAGAATTCTACACATGAATACGACTTTGATATGTAATATGTTAAGGGAAAAAAAGAATGTTGTTGCTAATGCTTTTTCTAGGAAGCACATAGTTTGTTCTTTAGTAGAGTCTTAGCTAATTGAAAGGATTACCTTTTGGTGGAGTATACCAAAATCATAATTAAATGTGAGATCATGGATAGGAAAAACTAGAATGATAGGTACAGGGTAGTATATGACATTATATACTACAAAGACATAATCTACTTGGTCCCTAAGTCAAAACTTAAGGATAAAATTTTGAGTCCTCCATGATACACCCTTGGTAGGACATTCCAAATAATTTAAAACTTACAAGGAATTAAAAGAGATGTTTGCATGGAAATTCCTCAAGGAGGATGTTTTGTGAAATATGTGAGAATTCTTGAATCATTAGCAGAACAAGTTGGAACACACTTTTCTAGCTGGTTTACTTTAGCCAGTGCACATTCTAGAGCAAAAGTGGGAAAGTGTGTTTATAAACTTCATTACTGGTCTATTGAAGGTGTAAGATAAAGATTGCATCTTTGTAGGTATTGATTGGTTGACCAAGTTTGCACATTTCTTCACCATACCAATGGAGTATAAGGCACCACATATTGTAGGGTTATTTTTTTAGAGAGGTGTTCAAACTCCATGGGTTGTCAATGAATATAGTTAGTGATAGAGATAGCAAGTTCCTCCATGATTTTTTATAGGAGCTATTTAGGTTAGCTATCATCGAGTTAACTCCCAACAGTAGTTACCACCCTCAAATGAATGGCCAAACAAAGATTGTGATAGGTTGAGGGATATTTGCATAACTGTGTGGTAGGGAAATAGAGGACTTGGATAAAGTGGTTGCATTTGGGTGAACATTGCTAGAACACCACTTATCACATGTCAATCGAGATGAAACCTTTTCAAGATTTGTATGGATATAAAGATCCTTGATTTTTGGACTTAAACTTCATTGATAGCAAGGATCCTAAAGCTAAGTATTGGATCCAAGAGAGAAAAGGTATCCTTAAGTCACTTAAAAATAATCCTCAATGTGCCCAGAACTAGTAGATATATGCATATAGACACAGAGTAATAAAAGGTTTGAAGTGGGGGACTTGGTTTTCTTGCACCTACAACCCTACAAATAGTCTACATTGAAGAAAAGTGGTGCAAAGAAATTTAAACCTTACTTTTATAATATCTATAGGGTTATTCTGAGAGTGGGAGAAATTGCTTATGAACTTGAGCTACCAAAAAATAACAAGATCCATAGTGTCTTTCATGTATCATATCTTAAAAGGGCTTTAAGGTTGCATATTACATTGTCACCAGAGCTTCCACTATTGGATGAGGAAGTTATATTAGTTTTGGTGCTTGATGAGATTGTGGATGTTAGGGAAAGAATATTGAGGAGAAAAAACATCAAGGAATATCTAATCAAATGAAGAGACTTTCCCATAGAGGATGCTACTTGAGAGGGTATGCAGTTTCTTCAGCATCCTAATTTGCAATTGCTTGAGGGAAAGTAATTTTGGGAAGGGAGGATTATAATGTCCCCTTCTGAGGTGACAAGCCCTAGAAATGTCTAGTTCCCTTACTTTAGTTTCATGCTTTTTATCTTATTTTACTAAGTTTCAAAGACATTTCCAAACCTTTTCATATACATTAAGTATTTAAAAGCATTGAAGATGATATACTATATTGATGAATTATAGTGTGATCTTTGGATGTCTATGGAATTTAGTCTATTTTATGATTAATTATAGTTGTTAATAATAAAAATTTCCTTTAGAATAATACTAACCCCAGCAGTGAAGGACATGTCAACCCACAACAAAAGGATTCTTAACCCACAATAGAAGGATGTCAGTTTGCCATAGTCAGAGGAGGTGATCAACTACAAAATGTGTATTTATTCTAAAGATGATGTAGGTGATGGTCTGAGGATGTAAAAAATAAAATATTCATGGATCAATCCATGTTTTCACTTCCTGTCATTAATAAATTATGGAGGAAAGAAGAGGCTTGCTCTAGCAATAGATAACAACTTATAATAAAGTTTGTCCCGTTAGGCATGCTTTTAGTTATATTAATCTTCTTGATTGATGCAGAGTCCTTATCATACTCTTACAATCTTACTTCACTTAATTTTATTTTTATTTTAAGCTAAGACTTGGTCCTCTTCCTATGTTTATGGAAGAGATGACAATTTATCAGTTTATTTTCAGTCCTAAAATAATAGGACTCTCACATATACTCTATATATGGATGATCTTGTTAGAGACCAAGTAGCTAGATTTTTGCATGAAATAGATTGAATCTAAATCTTGTTATCAAATACTCTATTCTTAAGTTTGTGTATGCTCAAATTACCTTAAAGAAGGATAATTCAATTTTCATGAATCTTTGAGTTTAGGATTTGAAAGAAATTGTGGATTACAACAACTCAAGCAAGGGCCACTTGAGGTACTATAGAATCCATGTTAGTTTGGATGATTAGTTAATTTATGAGTTGTAATTTTTGATTCATATTGTGTTGAATGCTATTAGTTAATTAAACTTTCTTAATCCATGCTACACATATAGAGTCATTAGTTATAGTCTATGTAGGAATATTCACCTATAGCAATTACTATAGTTGCTTATAGTAATTAGTATTCACTTAGTCTATTTTCTACCTAGGAGTTAATTTTATTAAGTCATATTTAATTGGAATTTCTTTTGTTTTTTTCTATACTCAATCGATTAGGAGAATTTAGAATTATTAGCTACACATATAATCATCTCAATATTATGATTCCCCAGTTGACAATTTATATGAAGCACCTCTATGAAAATGAATTTCTTAATTTGAGATCTATAGGTTCATTAAGTTGTATGTTGATTGGATATAGGGGAAGCTCTACATTTTTATCGCCTTTGCTAGGGATGGTGCTAAGTTAAAAAATTTTAAATATTTTTTTTCATTTACATTTCTTTCATAAATTAGGAAGTTTTCAATTATATAAAATTAGGATCAATAGAAATTTATAAATTGACCCCAAACTACTCACTAACAATGTATAGGAGATGCTACTAAAAGCTCAATATATTATTGTATGTGGAGGTAGAGAGATGCTCTAATAATATTTCTCCCCTTGAACCAAGAAGAATTTTGAAGATATTAGTGCAAGAAAATAATAATTTGAGGAAATCAACGATATCAAAATACCCCACACTAGTAGCTACTCTAGAACTAAGGAGAACTATCATAAGGAATCTTAACATTATGATAAAAGAAGTGATTGATAATCCAAAAGGTCCTATTACATTCAAGTTCCCAATCACAAATCAAGAATGGGTGGTTGCTCTCAAGAATATACCCCCCTTGACCTTGCCCAATTTCTATGGATTAATTATAGAAGATCCAAAAAAAATCTTATTTGAGTTTTATGTTCTATGTAGAAGCTATGATTACACCACAAATTCCCATAGATTAAAACTCTTCTCAACCACAATGAAAGATGTTTCTTTAGAGTGGTTCATGAGGCTAGGAATAAATGCAATACTAAATTGGGAAACTATGAAAGATAAATTATTAGAAAAGTACCAAGATTATTATCGAGGAGTTGACATGAAGAGAGATGTCATCTTCAAGATGTCACAAAAGGAAGAACCACTTGCAGACTATGTAGAAATGTTCCAATTCTTCCTTAAGAAGTCACACTAGAATAGGGTCTCTCCAGAGTCACTAAAGCTAGTATTTTTATGAGGGGTAAATGAAGATTACATGGATGCCTTAAACCTCATAGGAGCAAGGGATATTTCTCAATTGTTTTTTGATAAAATTTTCCAAGTGTGTAGAAATTATTCAAGGTAATCTATGAAGAATACTGGGGCTATTAGAGCTTTCTCTTCTACCAAAGCATCCACATGTGTTTCCAAGGTGAAACTAAGCAACCTTCTATCCAACATGAAGGAGGACATAATAAGCCATCTAGCTACCCAATTGGATACTATACACATCAAAAAGAAATAAGAGGTAGAGGTTGCTCTCATTGAATATTGTATACACTGTCGCTAGAAAAAGATCAACTATAAATGCAAAAATATTGCCAACATTTTTGAGGAGAAGCAAGGGAAATTTGAATTTCACAACCTCGAGGATAAGGAAGGAAAAGTGTTTTATATTTATCAAGGAAATCCATGAAAACAAAGACTAGGTATGCATCAAGATCCCTTTCCTTATAATACTTCTTTTCTTGGGGTAGATACCAACTTCTCTAAATGAAATAATCAACCCTAGAATAACATGCAAAACCAACCATGGTCAATGGTTCAATCATCTAATTGGAATCAAAAGTAGGGGATGTGGCCACAACAACCATATCAAGCCCTAAAATACAATCCATAGTGGCAGTTCCCACAAAATCAATGACCACCATAATGGCATGGGAACCAATAGTGAGAAAACCAAAATTTTAGCTACTCACAACCACAACAATCTTTGAAACAGTAAAAACCAACCATAATGCTAAACCCGGTGATATATGCCCCAACACAATTAAGAGCACCTCAATTTCCTACTCAACCTAGAATTCAATGTTACACTCAATGAATTGGAGGATTCCACCCCCACAAAATATCACAAGGAGGAAAATTGCATGACCCTTATGAATAGGGTTGAAGATTTTGAAAGGAAGCTCAATAGCCTTTCATGTTTCACCCTCAATGTCATACACCATTTTTTTGTCACTCTTGCATCTATGCTATAGGATTGGATAATGAAACATGAAAATACAATAGACCCTAACTCAATCCAGTAGAAGCAAGATGCTTTCAAATTCCTTATGGAGGAATGGGAAAATATTCCCAAGTAGGGTGTCGTTTGTTTTTATTTATGGTTATTACTATGCTATTTTTTTGTTGTCTATTTGTGGCCTGTGACCCTGGACTTATTTTTATTTAAAATATTTTCCCTTGGGGGATTTGTGTATGGGTAAAACACCCTATAAATTCTCCTTATATTATCAAAAAAAATATGGAGAGATGATAGAGGAATGCATGTAGAAATTTGTATATGAAATCATATGTAATATGTATAAAGGGTTATATGTAAGAAAGGAAAGATATATGTAGAGTATAGGGGAAGATATATAAATATACTCCTTAGATATGATTAATATAATTATTATCAAAATTCTATCTATATAATATTGTTTGTGTAGAGAAGGGGGATTCATGGCTCACGATTTCTCTTCATTCAGAGAGCCTCATAGAGCGAACTACCCTAAACTACCTCAAAGAATAGCATGAGAGTTCTAGAATCAGAAAGAGTAGGTCACAAAGATTTTTTGGACAAACTGACAAGCTCTTGGCCAAAGGACAACATCAGGAGATAAGGACGACAACATGGCGTGCTGGCATCTTAGAGGTGCATTGGCGTCTCGTATGGAACAAAAAGCGAGAATGTCACAAAAAATGGCTAAATGACTACTAGCAATCTAACTTTTAAGAACTTATAGAATGTGATAAAGAAACAAAATGTAATAGAACTTAAATAAAGTGGAATAGAAATGATAAAGTAAGAGAATAAGAGAGAAAATTCTCATAGCAACCCAAGTAATGAAGCCTCCAGCAAATGAATGTCTTCAAAACTTGCATGCGTAAGATCTGGAGAGAATGCTGGGGCTATATAGGGGTTTTCCTCAGTCAAACCCCTGTTTTGGTGTTCCCACCTCCACGGACAACCAGATAGATAAATAGAAATGAACTGAAATGGACAAAGCGTGTGGTGAAAGCAAAACCCGCTTCAGGAGTAGAACCCGCACCACCAAGTATGAGTGATAAAAGCAATCCCTGCTCGAGGAGGAGAACCTATATCACATAGTAAGAATGCAATTGATAGGGGATATGGAATCCCAGGATGCTCACAAGCATGAGATAAGGGAGATAAAGCTACAAGGATTAAGGAAGCTAAATGGAGAGAGAAATATAGTTGCAAGAGCCAAGAGTGTTACAAAGGGTGTTGTGAGAGCTTGAGAGTGCTATTGTAAAAAGCTGTATGGAGTTGTACAATCAAGATAACAAGAGAGAAAATGCTAGGGCCAAGGCTGGAAAAAAGTTAGAAGTGAAGCTAGAGATTGAATGAGTTGAAAAGATGACTTTTAAAGACCTGGAAAAGAAGCTTCCTAGGTGGTTACAAGGAATCCCCAACCGTTACCACCGAAAAAAGTGGATGAAAAGTGGAAAAAATGCTTAATGTTGAAGCATCGCAGGACACTAACACAACGCACAAATGTCCATGCGGCGTGCTAGTGTCCGAATGCATCACACTACAAAATGACGTGAACGGGAAAAGCACAAGGTTTAATGCAAAGCTGACGCATGAGGGTAACTACTAATAAACGATCCTCTAAGAATCTTGAGAGGAAAAGGGATGATGCAGGGGCTAAAATGAGCCTACACAAGTTCTAAGAGAGTGGACACTAAAGTAGATGCAAGAATGTATGTGAAATTGCAAGGGGTTCAATTTTATGACATTACAGTTTGTCATTTTGTGAATATATAATTAGTTATTTAATCCTTTGTTTGAATCAACTGGTGTTTCCTTTATATGACTAAGTCCAAGGTATAAGTAAAAAATTCAAAAATTACTTGGGGCTCAAAACTCTAGTTTGTGTTTCCCTAGTTTTCTTTCTAACATTGGTGGGTGAAATCACAATACCGTGTCTCACTTTTTGGCCAAGATGAACATTTATATCAACATTTTTAATTGAATCTTCACCAAGTTTTGAGACCTATAGCAGCTAAACCATTAAGAATTTGAAGATGATGCGAACTAGTGATTTGTGTCAATTTGTGTGTTGATTCTAAATATATTTTTTAATATTTTTCTAAAATAAATCACTAATCTTTCAACATCTCCTTTAATAACTAGTTTTGAATAGTAAACAACATTTTTAGAAAGTAAAATTTATGTCGTCAAACATAACTTTTTTTCTAGAAAGGATAAAATTATAATTTTTAAATTATAGATTCTTAACATCAATATCTAGGGCAAGGATATTTTTCAATATTTTTTGTTACATATTTTTTTAATTAAATTTTGAAGTTATTGTAACTATAATTTGGACATAGGTGTATGGCGTCAAACATAACTTGTTATGTATATATTGAAATCCATTTTTTTTGTCAAACAAGGACATAAATACCTAGAGAAAAGGTATTTTTGATTTTTTGTTACAACGATTTACTATTTTTCCACCTCTATAGAACAAAGAACTTGATGTTCAGTGAAAAATCTATGTTCAATAAAAACTGAAAATTAAATACATGATAAAATGAAAACATATAAAAAATATACTTGCTGGAAAGATCATTTCAAGGGCTACGATCTTTTAAAATATAATTTCTAAATGACTTTATTTAATCCATCAAAAGGTAAAGAAAAAAGTTTTTTTTTTCTAGCATTTTGATAGGCGTGAAGGAGACTCCATTGTGGGTATGATTTAATACAAGAGGTGCTCTATCTAAGGGGTCTTATCTAACCCTATTCAATTAAAAACCTTTAGATGGAACCTCTCAAGGCTTAAATCAATAGTTTTTCTAAAAATAAGTGATTTTAGGCAAAAATTAGGACGTTCTCAAAGTGAGACACACTATTGTGGCAACACCCTGATTATGTTGTCGAGACCTACCAAGGACAATAAAACTCTATTTTTTAAATTTTAATTAGACACAGGAAAAGAAAAATATAATCAATAAAGATATAAAAGTTTACATATCTATCCGCATGGCACTTACCCTGTGAGAGGGGGTTAGGCACCAAGGGGATGGAGAATCGAAAGGGGGGATTATGAAATGGATCCTCAAAAATATGTAACCAATAAAGAAACTACTAAATAGCTACCATGGGAAATAATAAAATGACTAATGGAACCCCAGGTTAATCACAACAATGGAAAAATGAGATAATCCAACCATAAGAAGGATTAGAGAAAAAATTGAACTAGCATGAAAAGTTAACATGACAAACCCAAATGGAAAAGAGAGAAGACAACAATAGATGATTGAGACAGAAGAAATACACACATAAGAATGGAAATTGTGGAGAAAATGAGAATGGAGCAATGCCAATGAGGGTGTTGTTGAGCATTCAAATGAGGCCGTTGCCAAAGAAAAAGGAAAAGAGGATAAAGAAGAAGAATTGAAGACTCTATAGAAATCAAAACTATGTTGGGAAAAAGTAGGAAAAATTATAATTCATATAAGGAAGAATATTAATGATTATGGATAATCTAGAAGATTTCTATTTGGGCCCTATAATAATATAGACTCTATTATCACTGTAACCTTCTAAACGTTCAATAATTAGACCGGATTTATCAAACCTAACCATTAACTTGGATGATAGATTTATTGAATTTCTTAAAAATTTGGAAAAGGATCCATCAATTCAATCAAAATATTAGAAGAATTAGTCAATATGAGTATAAAGAAACTAAAATAAGAAGAAAGAAGAAAAAGAAAAAAGATAAAGTTAAATTTGGGTAAAGAATTATGTTTCACAAACAAATAAAATTTCGCTAAAAAATAAGAAAGTGAAAAGATATTTTCAAGAGTCACAACCCTCAGACTAGGACCCATATCCTCAACTATATAAGATTCAAATAATTTAGAAAGAAGAGATGTAAGAGGAAGAAGGAAAATGAGTAGAGTGGGAAGAGATACTTGGATATAAAGTTAGCAAGAGATAAGGTGGAGAGAAGAAATCCTATAATATTAGGAAAGTAAAGAAAGAAAAGAAAGCCAGGTATAACCAACAAACCTATAAAATTAAAGTAGAAAGAAGTAAGAAAAATATGGAATCCTCAATCAAGATCCCAACATTTGGAAGAGATATAATTGAAGCCATGGAACATATATTCCTAATAGAATCCTTGTAAGAAAGAGATGACATTGATGAAGAAAAACCAAATTTACTAGAATTTATATCTTCACTAAGAAAATAAGTATTAGACTGGTATAAAAAGAATTACTTGAAACATGGGAAAAGTTGGAATGATGTGAAACAAGATTTCCTAGAAAAATTTGACACTTCAAATATTCCAATAGAGAGTGTGAGAAAAATGAGGAACCTAATACAAGGAGAAGAAGAATCAATGAAAGCATATGACAAAATATTTAAGGAAGTCTACCATAAATTATAAGAACCCCTCATAGAGTGACAAAAGATTGAATGGTTCATTTTTGGACTACAAAAGGATATAAGAGTAGCCTTGGAAAGAAGAGTATACAATACTTACTCAAACTTGGTCATAATGGAATACCACATAGAAGCCTAAACATGGTGTAGAACTCAAAAAGTTGACATAAAGCTCTTGAGAATCTCGAGAAATTACAATTACCAATAGAACAACTAACTATACATAATGGAATTTTGGAAAGAGGAAAAACAATGAAAGGAAAATACATTTGGTGCACATACTACTCAAGGGAAGGTCAAATCTAGAATTATTTCCCTGAATCCCAAGGAGAAAGAATTATAGTCACACTACAAGTAGAATTAAAAATAGTATCAACTAAAATAAATACACTATATTGTGGAACTTTCCAAGAATGGGATAGTCACCTCACTGAGAACTGTCTTGCAAACCAATTTCAAATTCAGAACACAATGAGTCACCCTAATCCAAGATTCCCTGTAAACTATAATTATGACATGTATATAGACAAAAAATGGCATATGTTAAGGGACTTGTGGAAGGACCTCTATATGATGCAAGTTACAGACAACCACCATGGAGAGATAGTAGAAGTGTGCATGAATTACAAAATAACCCACCACAAGATTACTTGGGAGATAACATGCAATCAAACTACAAAGGGGGAAGAGATTGTGGTAGAAACAACCACTAAAGAAGTGATACCACATGCTATAACTACAGAAAGATAGGCCATTATGCTATGGAATTTTGGGAATAAAAGAAAAGAAAATGTCTCTTTTATAGAGATCATTATCATGATATATTTCAATTTGATAAAGCATAGCAATACTATTAGAATACAACAAATCCAAAAAGTGGTGATTTGCAAGACCATAAAGGAGTTAGAGTAATTAGAAGAATACCACAAGGAATTAAAAGTTGTCAAAGAATAGATAAATGGTCATTAGATACATCAAATAAAGACTATTTTGGAGAAGAAAAACAAATAAAAATTAAAAAGAAGAAAATACAAAACAAAGAAAAATAAAGTTACAATGTTGACTAGATAAGGAATTGATACCAGAAGAAATAGACAAAAGAAGATTGAGGGAGTCAATAAATAATTAGATTTGGAAGAAGAGGAACATGATTACTTTTGACCAAGTAAACAAAAACATGATAAGATAGTAGAAAGGGAAAAATAACAAATTATTATACAACAAAAAGATGGAATAGCCTATTTTTCAGAAGAAGTAATGATACTAAAGTATTTATCCTCCTGGGCCCAACATAAAGACCTAGTAAAATTAAAACAATTGGAAAAATATTGGAACAAACAAAATCAACAAGTCCATCAAATTGTAGAAGACCAAAATTGAACGAATGGTCCTCTTTTAATCACTACACACCTTAATAACAATAAATTCAAACATAAATCTGGTATTGCTTCAATATTAAAGGAATGGCATGTGCACTTCATTAGTGTTTCTTGTGAATTGATATTTGATGGCACAAACAATGTGGTTGAGTTTAATGCATTAAGAATAGGCTTGGATTTGGCTTTGAAATCTTTTATTTCCCATTTTATCATCAAAGGTGATTCAATGGTTGTAGAATATCTACACTGAGAAATAGGAGCTCTGAATCTTGGCATTTGAATTACATTTTATCTCATATTTTGAAACAACTAGAAGGGTTCTCCAATTTTCAAATTTTACATTGCTACAAAGAGGCCAATTCTTTTGTGGATGTTTTGGCTAACAAAGCAATTGATGAATCTATGTCTTGCAGGGAATTTACTGGACATGAATGTGATCTCATATTTCATATGAAATAAACTTTTAATCCCCTGTATTGGTTTGTGGGTGGTGACTACTTTAGTTTCCTTGGACCACTTGGGGCTTCCATTAAAACCTTTTCTCATTGCCAAGGTGGTTAAATTTGAATTGTTTTTCTTTTTCCACACTATTTTGAATACAATTATCACGGTTCTTATTGACCTATTGTGCAATCTTGAGCGTTCATTTTTATTGGGCCCACATGTACACTTCTTCCTTCTTTTTTAGGATGGGTCATCCTTGTTGGCAATCACTTACCATGCAATCCTTGCCTCATTTATTTCCCATTGGTTTTCCTATTGCAATGGTCATTTCATCTATTTTCTACTTCAAACTCTTGGATCCTAATTCCTCCCATTTCATTTTCTTGGTTATTGTTAAGTTCTCATGGACTTATTATTTAGCAGGATCTGATGAGGCTACAATTTTCTAAAAATATGAATGGTTAATATGGATTGACACTCCCACACATGTTGCTTCCTCCATTTTTGGACATGGTGATTTGATTTTGATGGCGACTTCCAATTCTCTAAAAATCCGAATGGTTAACGTGGATTGACACCCTTGCATGTGTTGCTTCTTCCATTTTTGGAGATGTTGATATGAGTTTTACGGTGACTTCCATTTAATGCTCTAGTTTCTTTTCATGTTGTTATTACTAACACTAGGCTCTGTTAGCTATGTATCCCTCTTAGCCATATGCTTCTTGTTAATGACACCTGTCCTTCCCTTTCCCCATTTATGTTCACCAATATGAATCCATTTCATATTGTCAGAAATTTATGGAGGAATTTATGGAATATATGTGGCATACGAATTTAATGCAAAATCTTTCAAAGTGCACGATTATCTTCCGGTAGTTGTCTATTCAGATGGATAAATTTGGCATTTCACATATTTCTCTCTCGATGTTTAGTATGGGTGTATTTGGTGATAAATTGCTTCTCTTTTTTCCGCCTATGGAATGCCTACTTTCTTTAATAGACATTTGAGAAGCCTTCTATAGCGGCCTCCACTATTTTAGGACTGATTCCATGACTGCCAACATGAATTGACATTCTATTTGTTGATTGCTTATTTGTTTGACACCTGACATCCCTTATTCGGCCATTTGGTACATCCAAAGTCATTGCATTAATGGTCTTCCACCTCCTCACCTCTTGATGGTACAATGAGAGGCCATTATTGTAAATGCAGGCTTGTGCAATTGCTTTGTAGTGTTTCTATGGTCACATTTTCACTTATTTTTAACATGGAATATTGGTGGTCTTTCCTCATTCTTTTGGCTTGCTCTGGTGTGATAACAGACAACTTGTTTTGGGTTTTTGTCCCGAATAGAATCCATGAGATTCCTGATAGCTTTCCTCTCACAACTGATAAATTAAGATAGAATTTTGTAATAGAATGCAATCAAGTCACAGATGTAAGTGAAATGGTTCTGGGCAGTGACTGGATGAAATTTCATGCCATGGAACTTCCTCACGAAATTTCTTCAAGATTCATCTCCATCCTCATGGATGTTCTTTGGTGTGTAGAAATGGTTAAATTTTTAGCTGGTACTTACTTGTTACCACATATTTTCTTGCTCTCTTCTTTGCAACCGGGTTTGGAGAATTATGATATCTTGTAGGGCCCCATTTTAGTTGGGGGCATTCTTTGTCGACAACATCTACTATTGGATAGGAACCTTTCAACACTCCTCTGTTCAATGGCTCATGGTTTGCTTGATGATTTCCCACATGAGTTTGACTACTAACTTCTCAGACTAAGGTTTCATTATGGTAATTCGGTGTGTGATTCAATCCAAAACTTATACAATGCAGTCTGGTTGCTTATCAGACATTCTCTCATCGAGCCTCATGATGAACCATATTTCCCACCACCTGCTGACATTGCGTCCTTTGCAGAAAGTGGAACCTAATCTTCATTTATTATTTTGGTTCTCTACGTAAGTTTTTTCTCATTCCAGTATCTTGGTAACTGGTCTTTTCTAGTTTGTGGGTTATTATGGGACCCCTGTTTTGTATCATATCTCTCTTGCTTTGGATCTTTGTTGGTTCTCAAGTTTTTCTCCTTGTTTTGCAGGTTGTTTCCATGTTTGGATTTTAGTTGGCACTCGTTAGCTCCTCTCATCTTCATTTTCTTCACAGCTTCATCTTTCATGGTCTAAGATCTCTAGACAATTCTTTCTTCTTAAAATCAGACCAAGTTTTGTTCCTTGGTCTCTTTGTGGTCGATTTCTTTCAAAGGTTGTTATTATAGTAGTTCTTGGTGAAGTTTTGAATGTTTATGCTTTTTAAGTGGTCAATTTCTATCAATGAATGCAATTTGTAGTACCCAATGGAGAAGTTGTATAATGCTTCACTTTTAAGTTTTGAATACTCTCTCATGTATTGAGAATCCTCGATATGCAATAACACTTTGTAAACACCCCTTTTTATATTAATAAAAATTTTAGTGGCATAGCTGCTTTAATGAAAAAAGTAATAAATTCAAACATGTAATAACAGATCCAAGTACGAACCTAAATATTATTCTAGTAACCACTTGGGAGAGGTTAGGTAGACCCAAGCTAGTCATAACAACAATGGACATCAGTTTGGCAGATGGATCTGGCATGGAGACCTTGGGGACATGGAAAAATATGGAAGTAAACATAAAAGGACTCACATAAATTATTGATTTTGAGGTTGTTGAAATGAAGGAACCATTTAACACCTTTAGAGCATTGCTAGGATTGAGATGGTTTGTTAATTCTAATGGGATAATCTGCATTCCACATTCCACTAGGAGAAAGAGAAGATAGAAAATATGTAGAAGAATTTGAACAAGAAAAAGAGGGGGAAGATCCTAAAAGTCTTTATTTTATCTCAAGACTACCTACTGTAGAAGAAGAGGAAGATCCCAATAGCTCAAGATAAATTGAACTAGAAAGTGATAGTAATAGTATTGATAGTGAATTATTTCTAGATGCACAGATGCAATTTGAATATGAATTTTTGTCTTGGAAGGTATATGTCTTTGAGAGAGAATTTATGGTACACAGGTAACCCATCAGACCTCTGCAAATTACTGCAAACATAAGAAAGCCACTACAAATAGAAAAAATCATCACACAAACACTAATCCAACATCCTTTGGACTTATAAAGGAATAAGAATCAAAGGGATCAATACACCAAAACTAGTAACCTTTAGAGGAAAGAAAGGTTATCTAAGGTATAAATATGGGACCAACAAAGAAATAAAAAATAGAGGGATCAGTCATAAAAAGAAAATTACAACCTTAGCAATAAGGTCCCATTATCCACAAATGATGGGTAAGCTTGAGTCTAAACATCAATTTCTTCAATTGAACCCTAAATGTATAAAATGAGGGATTAAAGAAGAGTATTAGATAACCATCCTAATATAGCTCAAATAAAGTTTGTACATAATGTACTATAGTATTTTCATACACTAGAGAAGATAAATCTTGTCAATGAAATAGAGCCATAGGAAAATAACAGGGAAAAAATGTGGGAAGATGGGAAAATGGTTAGACCATTCACTACATTTTCCTACCAAGAAATTTATAAATACATCATTCAATTTCTCATTCTTACTCATTGTTCATTCTCTTCGTGCTAAAGCATTTCAACTACTTCATGCCAAACCCTAAGCTATTTATCAATCCACTGCAAAGTTTCAGCTCCTAAAAATGGTTTCCCCATCCTTGTTGATATTTCTCAAAAGCCTAGGACAAAGTATAAGAGATTCACATACAAATAAATGGAGATCGAACTAGAAAGGGCCTTCACAAAGGTACTTGTGGATATCATCTACATAGAAGATATCCAAAAATAAATTCATGTACCCCTCATAAAGATTATCATACTAAGTTTTAAGTTATGAGACATACTTTCCTGTAACTAGGCACAACAATATATATCACAATATAAGAATATCTCAAAGAAATTACTAGATGTTTGGAAGGAGTTTCCATACTTCATGGCATAAGAATATTAGGTCTAGATAATAATAAGCTAGTTCCATGATGAATACCTCTACCTTGAATAGGGAGAAGTTCTTCCAAAGAAGGCCATAAAAAATGTGGAATCACATGGCTAATCGGAGCAACATATGATTGTAAGAGCCTAAACATCACCAAAATCACTAGTTTGGTGGTCAAGTATACCACAATGGGAATTGCTTATAAGGTGTACTACACAAACTGAGAGGATTCAACTATCGCCACCTTAATTCACATAACTTATCAAATGATCATAAAGAGGAAGGAAATTGAATTATGTGAGGTTCTATAATAAAATATCTTGGACAACATCCAATGTACAAAGCAATCCCACTATCATTTCAAGTTTGGGACTTTTTTAATATGCCTCACCTTCTATTTCTTATAACAACTACTAGAATTTGTGAGAAAAAATGGGACTACACCTAACCAATTGCAGCCCAAATTCAAGGCCATGTGAAGAATTTTCAAGATGCCACTTCCTACACCAAAACCTACTAGGGGTTCTTCAAATACCTACAAAAAAAACAATAGGCTAGGGAACACATCTCTTATGAGGTGGTCCACCAATATATCAAATACATAGTCTTCCTATTCGATAAAGACTACACATTCATGGAAGAAATTGAGCCTATAACATCTTGAATACCTCAACTCCTATATGAGGTAACATATATAGAGACCCACTCATATGCCTCCACACTCCTTAGCCTCCTAAAGGATCTGTAAGCTAAGAAATTCACCACATATCAGGAGTACATGGACAATATAGAAAAAATAATTTTGAATAAAACTCAGATAAGAACCAAGAAAAGCTGCATGAGAAATGGGGTTTACTAAAGAAATAGATAGAGGAGTAGAGTACATCCACTCCTCAGAGGTTCGAAAGTCTCCACATTAGCACTCCACCTACAAAACCTTCCCAAGGTGAAAGTAGTAGGCCAAGGAAGAGAAGAATCACCACCACTCCTCCCAAGAAAGAACCATCATAAGAGGAAGCCGCAAAGGCCTTGTTACAAATGAGTGCAGAGAAAAATCCCAAGTGGAGGAAGGAGAAGGCACACAAAGAGGTTTCTCCATAAATAGTGGAAACAAAGGAAGAGAATTAGGTAATACTAGAGGGTACCTCTCCTAGAAAATTCAACCATTCTCAAGGTCTCACCACTTGTAGATGAGGATCAAGTATACAATGGTCTATTTTGCAAAGAGATACTAGACATGACCCCCTAGAAATATCCAAACATGGCAATGCCAAATCAATTGATCACAAAAATAGAAATAATTAGATACATGATAGCATCCAACACAACATTAGAGTATCTAATTGACTACTTTCTAGACCCATTAAACACCGCATTAAAGAAGATAAGGGATAATGTAGCCAAAAAAGAGGAGAGATTAAAGGATTTTTCCATTAGAGAATTAGCTATTGTAGTTACATCTCTATAGAAGCAAAAGATAGTAGAGATTTAGACCAAAGAGCTTTGGTTAAAGCAGAGGCTAGACAAATTGATGATAGAAAAATTGGAGATTACTCAAATAGTCCAAGTAGAGATCAAGGAAGCCACAATAAAAACATATCAACAGTTGCATGAGGAAGAAGCAAAATATAAAGAAGCTTTTTCTGAGAAAGAACAATCTTCCCAACCTCTGTAGTCAAAAACAACTTCCTCCACAACTTCCTCAATGTAGTCCATTAAGGAATTTTTGGCAAAATATAAGCAACTCCAACCAATGACATCTCCACAACTACTTCAAATTTTGTTGGAAGGATCACATGTGGACATTGGGAGCATGTTACCCATACATAAATTCCAACTAGGGTACATCCTACAACAAACAACAAGAGAGCAGACATTGAAATATCATGTGGATATCTCCAATCAATTAGAGGAGATAGTGAAGGATATATAAGGTAAGTTTCCTCAAATTTAAGGGGACTCATCCCAACCCTTGGAAGTATAACTAATAATTTTGATAGATGGGGTGATAAAGGGAACCGAATTTTAAAAGAAAACAATAATAAAATAACTTTAGGAATAATATTAGAAGACAAAAATAGATGAGGAATGGAAGAAATGTGCTACTACACACTCTACCCTAGAGTCATAGATTAATACTTTGAAGAACACTAAAGGGGATCTCAATGCCATATACCAATTTTTTATGTAATGGCCAATGGTGACAACCACAATTAAGGCTCAAATGGATCAATCAGAAGTCTAAATAATTCAAAGAGTCACATCTATGATGCCTTATAAGAATCAGATGGACAATGTAATGTACAGATAGAAGCACTACATGCACAATTATAACAACTACAAGATCAATGAGATAAGATCCAAAATATATTCCACCAACGAAGAGAAGTAGTGAGTTTAAGGATAGTGCATATTACAAGATTCCTCTAGGAAGCACACCAATTAGCCCAAAAGATACAAATTCCCCAGACACTCTCAAAGGTAGAGAAGCTATTAATAAAAATCCAAGTGTACATCCAACAACTACATTTAGCCAAAACATAATGGGATAACACATTTTCTAGACACAAGGAGCTCTATAAAGATATCCTTTGAGAAAAGTAGTGTTGACTTGAGGACAATTCAACATTTTGACAGGGGGGATGATTTTGGTTGGAAAGAGAAACTATGTAGACATCGCCAAGAAAATCCTATTGTATCTTATCGTGAAGAGCTTGTGGACCTTAAGATTGAAAAGATACCATCTAGGCTAGGGATAGAATAGATGGGTCACCTCCCATCCTATAGATATATGTATATAGGGAAATATGAATAATATTATGAAGATATGATTTTGGATGGCTGCCAACGGTCGAATCGCTGTGGAGCTGGCTAGGGCTCTGCCCGTGCAGAGTGCCTAGAGAGAGGAGTTGCAGAGGACGTCTGGGGAGTGTATAGCTATTGGCGTTGGCGTCAAAGACTTAGAAAGTTGAGACTTCACAGAGAATGGAAGGATTTCGCTAGCAACACGCAGTGGAGACCACGCTGTTGTAAAAGAAGGCACGGTAATGTTAGCTCAGGGTGCTGATGTGTTGATTTGTGATGTTACAAAGAAGATGCGTAAGAAGCCAATGCTAGAAGATCACAGCTCTGGGCTTGGTAAGGCTGGAAAACATCCAAAAAGAGGAATCGTTGATGGGAAAGGGGCGAACCCTGTTTCACAACATGCTTCAGATGCAATCACCTTGGAGTTGGATGGCGAGCTGGAGGGAGAAGTAGTCTACAATGAAAAGGTTTTCTCTGGGCTGGGATTAATCAGGAGATTCAGGGGCTTCTAGCCATGCTTTCCTGATCTACACCAGTGGATCTCTAACAATTGGAAAGCTCTAATGGTTGGGTATGTTTAGATCTATCCTATGGCCAAGGGTTTTTTTATTGTTGTTTTTGAAAAAGAACAGGACATGAATAAAATCCTCTATGAATATCATTGGGAATGGGAAGAGAAGCATGTTCTGTTGTTAAAGCCATGGCATCCGACCTTCAACCCAGCTACTGAAGTATTTTAGATGGTCCCCCTTTGGGTGAGGCTTCCTAACTCCCCCCTTCAGTTCTGGTTCAATGGATGCCTGGAGGCCATAGGGAACTCTCTAGGAACCTTCATAATGGTGGATGAGGGCTCTTCTAATCTCCTGCACTCTACGTATGCCCAGATATTGGTAGAAATGAAAATATCCAAGGTTCCCCCGAAGGAGATTTGTTTAAAACTCTCTAAGGGTTGCTGGGTACAACCCTTGGACTATGAAGGGGTTCCTTTCAGATGTAGAAAATGTCATCAAATGGGGCACTTTGCAGGAGAATGTGCCAAACATAAAAGTAAAAGCACAACTTCATGGTGGAAAGATGTATCCACCCAACACTATATAGTGGAGAAGCATGAGTTGAAGCAAGGGAGTTCTCAGCTGAAAGGCACTGTAGAGAAGAGTAGGGCTTCAGAGGTTCTGAATTAGGCGGAAAGGCAACTTTTGCAAGAGAAAAGTTGTGTAGTAGCCACAGATTACAGAGGATTCCACTCAGGAAGGACTTTTAGTTGCAAGCAATGCTATTATGGCTCACAGTAATAGTGTCAAGGATGTGACAGCCAAAAACGAGACTGCTACACCAGATCGTAAGGAAAAGAAAGGATTTATGAGTCCCCAGAAGAAAGATGCAGGAAATCAGAAGGCTGTAACCAATTTCAAAAAGGTAATAGGGGAGAGGGAGCTGGGAGGAGTCCTCGGATTTTAACTCATCAAAAGAAGGATGCAGAAAAGCGAATGGCTAATGATCAGCATCTGCAAGAAAGTAGTGGATTTGGCGGATTGAGGAGTCCCTAGGATTTTCCCCTGGGCTGGCGGAAAGAGGCTGTAGGGGTCGAGGACGGATGATAATTGGTTGTGGGAAAGAGAGTGAAGGAGAGGAGGAAATCCTTTGCTATGGTCCTACGATCTCAGACTAAAGGTCATCCAAAGAAATTTTCAAAGAGCTGACATGAGAATGGGTGCTTTTGGCTTTTGATTTTACGCTGGGTAGTTAGCTTGTCTCAAACTTTCTCTGTCTATGGAATGGTTTAGTGGGTTTGGGGTTTGATCCTTAGATCTATTAGAAGGATCGACTGGAGTTGGTGGGAAATGTATGGAAGTTTTTCTGGTTTTATTATGTAACCTCTTTTATTTCTATATCAATAAAATAAATATTATTACCGATCAAAAAAAATAATATTATGAAGATATGATAGAGGAATATATATAGAAAATTACATATGCAATTGTATGTAATATGCATAAAGGGTTATATGTAATAAAGGAAAGAAATATGTAGTGTATAGGGTAAGATATACAAATGTATTCCTTTGATAAGATTAATATAATGATTATCTAAATTATATCTATATAATATTATGTCATTTTGTGAATATATAACTAATTAGTTAATCCTTTGTCTGGGGTATAAACTACAACACTCAAAAATAAGGACATACATTTATTTTTTGGGTGATGCAAGATTTCCCTACACCAATGGATGCTCGTGCATCAGACACCCATGGGTGATCCCACAAAGTTGGTTTACAATTTCTAGGAGATTCTGATTTTTGCTGAAATCACAAATTTTTAGAAAATATAATGATTTAATCCTTAAAAAGTTTCATTTAAATCATTTCAATTGAAGAGGGTTTGATAAAACTACCTTAGATCAAACCCCCTTGGATAGAACCTCGCTAGTTTTAAACCATACCTATAACGAAGTCTCATTTACACCTATCAAAATGTTGATAAAAAGCCACTTTTGATTTACCTTTTGGGGGATCAAATGAATTCATTTAAAATTTATTTTTTGTATGTATTCCTTATTATAAGCTTCCCAATAAGTATAATTTTAATTTTTTTTTTTTGTGACAAAAGTGGACATGCCACTGTATTATATTAATATATATATAAAATATTAAATTAAATTTTATTATTATTATTATTATTTTTATTTCTTATGAATGTAGGTTTTCATCGAAAATCAAGCTCTTTGTTCTACACATGTGGAAAAATAGAAGATTATCAATTTTTTTTTGGAAAATATGAGTGCACCAAATATTGAAGTCTTTGATCCAACAAAAAAATAAAAATTGATGCATACAAAAAAAGTTATGTGTTATACGGTCCGCCTATGCCTGAATTGTAATTGGTTTAACTTCGAAACTTGATTAAGGAAAAAATACTCAATAAAACACTATGAAACCAATTGGAAGCACTAGATATCATAGTTGCAAATCTAAATTCAAAAAAATAGAATTTTATCATTCATGGAAAAAAAGTTGTGTTATACGGTGAGCGTCACTCCTTAAAAATGGCGTTTACTAAAAAAAACTAGTTTTCAAAGGAAATGGAAAAAGAAGTGCAATCTAATTCCAAATTTTTTGAAAAAAATATATTTAGAATCTACAAACAAAATTTTACAAATCACTAGTTTGTATCATCTTCAAATTCCTCATGGTTTAGCCGCTATAGGTGCCTAAAATTGAAGATTTAGTTAGAAAAAATTAGTTCAGTGTCCAGTTTGGCCAAAAATTGTAAACAAGTATTGTGGGATCACCCCCATGGTAATTTGAAGAGTGACTTTGTCACTTCTCAGGAGTTAGAGGGAAACCAAGACGGTTAACCTCAGCCTTAGAGAACCATTATGAATCTTCAACAGTCCTTCCTTTCCATTTAACTAGATATTTTTCATATTGCCTATTTCTTGTACTTCTATGCACATGACTATCCAAGATTTCTTCTATCTCTTCCTTTTTTGAAGTAGGTGTTGGAATTTTCCACTATTCTTTTACCGGCCTATCCTTTATATCACCTTCATGATACTTTGTCAAATCAACAATGTTGAGCACAAGAGAAATGTTTATTCCACTTGGCAAATCTACCTCATAAACATTTTTTGAATCATGCTTCTTCAGGATCTTGCACGGTCCAAATTTCTTAATTTTCAACTTGTTATACATTCCCATTGGGAACCTTTCTTTCGTTAGGTGAACAATGACATCATCACCAACCTAAAATTCCTTAAATCTCCTCTTTTAATTAGCCTTAAATTTGTACTAAGAATTCATCTTATTGATATGATTTCTTACCTCTTCATGCAAGTTCTTTAGGTGCTCTACAAAATATTCAACCTCAACACTACTCTTTTCTCCTTTTTCCATCTTCCCCAACTCAAAAAAATTCCTTGTACTACTCCCATATATAATCTAGAATGGGGATTTACCAGTACCCTATTGACATAATTATTGTAAGAAAATTTTTCTTGTGGTATAATCAAATCCCATCCCTTGGGCTTATCTCCTACTAAGCATCTTAGTAGGTTACCCAAACCCCTATTCACCACCTCCATTTTTCCATCAGTCTTTGGATGGTGCACAAAATTGAACTTCAAATCTTTCTTCAACTTCTTCCATAATTTCCTCTAGAAATAACCAACAAATTTGGTATCTATGTCTGAAACTATACTCTTTGGTAGAGCATGTAGTCTCACCATCTCTTTGAAAAACAACTCCATAATATGAACATCATCACTAGTCTTATGACACAAAATGAAATGTGCCCTCTTTGAAAATCTATCCACCACCACAAATATGTAATCATGCCCTCTTTGTGTCCTTGGAAAGACAAGAACAAAATCCATGCTAATATCCTCCCATGGCCTCTCAAGTATAGGTAATGGTTGATACAATCTAGTATTCTAACTTGTTCCTTTGGCCATCTGACATACTCTACAACTTTGTACAAACTTCTTCACATCTTGTTGTAATTATGGCAAGTAATAATTCGCACTAACAAGAGAAATAGTCTTATCTCGACCGAAATATCCAACCAATCCTCCACTATGCTTCTCCTTGATTAGAATCTCTCTCATAGAACTCCTTGGAATGTACAATTGGCTTCCTCTAAACAACATCCCATCTTGGATTAAGAAATCCAACCATCTTGTCCTATCCAATGTAACAGGTTCCAAACAAGCCTTCCAAGCTTTTGCAAAGTCTAAATCTTCAGGATAGAAATTCTTAAGTTCATTGAACCCAAAAACCTCTATATTCATCTCTATCGAAAGAATTTTCCTTCTACTCAAGGCATCTGCAATTCTATTTGACCTTCCACTCCTATGCTTCAAAACAAAAGTATAACTCTGCAAAAACTCAACCCATTTTAAGTGCCTTTGATTTAACTTTCCTTGACTATTGAGATACTACAAAGCCTGGTGATCAGTATATAAAACATATTATTTTGGCAACAAATAGTGTCTCCATTTCTTCAAAGCCTAAACTATAGCATAAAACTCCTGATCATAGACAAAATATTTCTTCTTAGCATCATTCAAATTCTCACTAAAATAGGTAATAGGCTTACCCTCTTGACTCAAAACAACTCCCATGGTAGTGCCACTAGCATCACAATCTACTTGAAAGACCTTATTGAAATTTGGAAGTGACAAAATAGGTTGCTCTATGACTTTCTTCTTCAACATATCAAAAATATTTGTTTCTCCTACAATCCATTTAAAATCCTTTCTATTCCCTCTAATTGCTTTAGTTGGAGGCGCACAAATACTACTGAAATTCTTAATAAACTTTCTGTAAAAGCTTGCTAGACCATGAAATGAACTTACCTCTGTAACACTTGTTGAAAATTGAGGTGTTTGTGTAGCTTAATACTTTGTAAAACTATTATACTTTCTGATTTAAATATTTATTCTTTGTTGCAGACTCTTTGTGGGTGATTATTTGATTAATTCATTTTATCATTTGTAGAATGAAGACAAAAGTTGTAGAAGAATTAGATAGGGTATTAGAAGATACAAAACATATACTGTGGAGAAACCCTTTCGGGAAAAAAATCCACCATGAATCAATGTATTATTTAATCTATGAAGTAGATTACAATAATTCCAATCCTTGGTTGAGATGCTTCTTCTACTTTGAACAAATCTTCTTCACAACCTACAATAAAACTAATACAAACTCTCTTCAACTTGCTTGCGATATATAGGAAATAAACAACTTTGTAAACTCCAAAAGAGTTACAATTACAAAGCTCAATCCCTATCTCCTAAAAGGTACGCCTATCTCTTCCAAGTAGAGTTTAATCGTGAAGAACAATGCCAAATCATCATCTTCATCCATTTGGGCGTCCCAAACTGAAGTAGTAACTCAACCTTTATTTCGTAAATATGTTCAAGGATATATCCTCAAAGTAGGTGGCCAAGAGTGGGCCCACTTAACTTAGCCTTCTAAAATATCTTAACATGCAAAGAAGTTAATTCCAAGAAGCCAACTTGGGCACCCAAAGTGGGTCCAAGTCATTTCTTGTTAATTGAAACATCTCTCTCCACCATTCATGCAAGAATGGTCATCCCCTATTAACCAAAGGAAGTCACCTATTATCTATCATGCAACTCAAGTCATTAGTCATGCATTCCAAGTTAACTAAAGTCAACTAGCATTCAACTAAAACTAACTAAACCATAACTGAACTGAACTGAACTGAATTGAACTAATTCTGAATTGAACTGAACTAAACTAAACTGATCTGAACTGAACTGAACTTAATTTAATTGGTCTGAACTGAACTGAACTTCATGCATGTAAACATCAAACCCTAACTCCTATGATCTTTACATGCATTCAAAAGTTTTATCTTTTACTCCAAACAATTAACTTAACTCAAGGTGAGTTCCACCTTCCATGTGGGTGCCCCATGTGCTCCTATTATTTAGGAACTCATCTTGGAAACCCTCACATGCTCCTATCATTTAGAATTAATTACAAATGTCAATTAACATGATTATTTCATTCAAAATTAATCTCTCTAATCCTAGTGTTTGAGAACAGTTTCCAAGGACTTAGGAGACACATGAAATAAATAATGTTTAGGTTTGCAATTAAATGGCATCTTATTTCTAACGATACTCCTTAGGGTAGGCCATTCAATGATAACGCTCGCCTTCTCTGGTTCCATTTTAAGACCCTCTATTGAGACAAAAAATCCTAGATACACCAACTCCCTCTTCAAAAAACTACATTTCTTCAAATTAATCAACAACTTCTCCTCCCTTAGATTCTCAAAAACTCTTCAAATATGCACCATGTGCTCCTCCAATTTCTTACTGAAAATCAAAATATCATCCAAATAAACAATAAATTTTTTTCCTCAATATTCTTTCAATATCTCTTTCATAAGCTACATAAATGTTCTTGTTGCATTGGTTAGCCCAAAAGGCATGACTAACCTCTCGTACAAGCCCTCCTTGGTTTTGAAGGCTGTCTTCCAATTCATCTCCTTCTTTAATATGGATCTAGTGATATCCGCTCTTCAAATCTATCTTCGTGAAGTACTAAGCTCCACACAAACAATCCATAATGTCATCCATTCTCGATAAGGGAAATCTATACTTGATGGTGATCTTGTTGATGGCTCTAGAATATGTACACATCCACCATTCCCCATCCTTCTTTGGTACTAGTACTGTACGTACTACACATGGACTCAAAATCTCTCTGATCAATCTCTTCTGCAACAACTCTTGCACTTGTCTGTTCAACTATTCACTCTCTGCTAGAGTCATATGATGAACTACCTTATTTAGAAAACTATCTCTAGGAATTAGGTCCATCTAATGACTAATCTTTCTTACTAAAGGAAAACCTTTAGGTACATTATAAAAAAAATATCTTGAAACTCATTCAACAAATCTGAAAAATCTAGAGGTACCTCATTAGTATCTTCTTTATCAACTCTAGGAATCAGTGCCTCATACCTTCTACAAACTTTCTTCCATCAACCAAACAAATTCTTGCATTACTGCATACCCTTTCTTCTGCCTCCCTCATTGGTTTCAACTTATGACGAATGTCATCCTTTTTCAAGGAATAGGTGTTAGCATGTCCATCATACATCACTCGCTGATCAAAATGCCACTGCCTACCTAATAGCATATGAAAAACATCCATAGGCATAATATCACACAATACCTCATCATGGTAATTTTCAATCTTGAACTTTACTAGAAATTGTTCATTTACCAAAGCTTTATGGTCCTTCTACAACCAAGCAATCCGATATGGATTGAAATGCCTTCTTCTCTCCAACCACAACTTACTAACCATTTATTCTAAAACAAGGTTATCAATACTACCTCCATCAATAATAAAATTGCAAACTTTACCTTCACACTTACATTTGATGCAAAACAAATTCTTCCTTTGAGTTGGTTCTTTCTCCTCATTTATCAAGGCTCTTCTAGTAACAAGAACCTCTCCTCTTTTTGCATCCTCAGAATGTGAAGACACATCTTCATCTACATGTGCAACTTGTGCATTACCCTCAGGTCTTCTATTTGTCCTTCTTTGATGTTGAGGACACTCATAGGCTCTCTATCCTTTTTCTCCACACTAGAAATAGGATCCACGAAAGCCTCCTCTTCCTAGTCCTCGTCCAGATCTTCCTCTTCCTCTTTGGTCTCCATTATTTTGATCACGAGGATGGTAGGTGTTATATCCTTTCTATTTTTAGCTGCTATTGATCCTTCACCCTTCCTTTTATCTTCATTTCAACCTCCATATGAATTTACACTAGTCTTTCCACCACAACCCCCACCTCTTTGCTTGCTTTCAAACCTTCTATTCAACTTTTCTTCTACCTTCAAAGCAAACTGATATGCATCTTCAATGGTAAACATTCTTACCAGATCCAACTCTTCTTGAATACTTGGCTTCAACCCATTTATGTAATTTGCAACTTTTTTCTTGTCGGCCTTAGAATGGTGTATTCTAATCAAGACATGGTAGAATTATTCTATATACTCGACATATTTTCCCGCTTGTTTCAACCCTTGCATCTTCAACAAATCTAGCTCATAGTCCATAGGAATGAACTGTCTTTTTAATCTGTCTAGCATCCGGTCCCATCTGGTTATTTTCTCTTTTCCTCTTCAATTTCTTTCTAGTTGTACCTCTTTCCACCAAATATTCACATGACCCTTTAGCTTGGTCTTTGCAATTTTGACCCTCTCAAGATCTTCCACCTCCTCATACTCAAAGTACTCCTCCATATCGTTGATCCAATCAATCAACTCTTATGGGTTAAGATTTCCAAAAAATGTAGAAACATCAATCTTTGGCCTTTGCCCAATCTTAGAGATGGCCTTAAATAATGTGAATTTCTCTGGATCTACCACATCCTATTCTTCTTCAAACTGTTCCTCATTTTCAATTTCATCTTCACTTTCATATCCTCTTCTTGGCTCAAACCCTCGACGTAGCTCCTCTTACAATGCTTGAACTTATCCCTGCAGGGCTCTAAAACCCTTTTTTGGTACAATAATATTTCTTCCACCACCACAGTTTCTTCGTGGAGGAATTTTGATCACTTTTATTAGAAAACCACAACCACAAGTCCTAACCTGTAAACTACCTCGTTCTGATACCACTTGATGAGGGCTACACTGCCCAAACCCCACACAAAACACAATAAAAAATAAAAACATAGAAGATGTGAGACAAAAATAACTCACTTTCAATTATTCTCTGAAAATGAAATTATAGATTCATAAATTACAGGGGCTACAACCTCATGGGCTTGATTCATTACAACAAAATCAACTCTAAAAGAAAATTTATATTCAGAGCGACTATCTACACTAATGGAGCCACCTTCTACAACCCCCACTTAACCCTTTTATTTTACCCAATAGCTACCCTAGAATGTTCTAGAAAGTGTAACTTTCCCTTTTGTTTTGGCACCAAAAGTCCTGCTGTTTGATTTATTTCCTAGGAAGATATTTTAATGAAATTCACTTTTTAGTGGGGTAGCTTCTCGGGGCCATAACTTTTGATCCGGGTGTATGATTTTCTATTATAATATATCATTAGAAATATCTCAAAGAGATCTACAACGCCGAAACCATTGAAGATCGTTTTGTCCACTTTTTGAGTTGTTTTAGGGATTCTAAGGTTTTCAAATTTGAATTTGAAGCTGCATTGGAGAAATTTCTTGGGACAAAAAAAATTAATCTCCCAAACCGTATAGGGTATTGAGATGATTCTTCTGCCACCGATTTTTTTTTTTTAGTTCCACTCCATGGGGTAGATTTTTAGGTCCATACAAGCTCGTTTAGGTTGACTTACTAAAAATAGTAAGTTACCATTTTTCATCTTTTTTGACTTCTAATTGTCTTACACCCCTTAAGTGCCATCATGGGAATCAAAACAACTAAAGAAAAAACAAGGAAAGACATTTATTTTTGGGTGATGCAAGATTTCCCTACACCACTGGATGTTCCTACATCATGATCATAATTAGATGAATTCAAATAAATACCTTCAAATATTTCATCATCATCTATACCATATGCATCACTAACAACTGTTGACACCAAATTGAATTCATTAGCATATCCATGATGTAGTCATGAAAAACCAAAGTAATCTAGATTGCACAAATTCCACATCTAGATATTTATTTTAATGACACAATTTAAAGACATTATTTTCACTACACTCTTACATCCATGCACACAAGTTTATGAAAACCTATAATTTATTTACCTTCATGCATAAATTTCAAGTATAGTTTTGTTGAAACTTACAATTATAGTCATAATACAATAAAACATCCACATAAATATTTAAACTAGTCAAAAGTTTTAAACTCAAATAATGTGTCTTTTATCTCTCGTGTATGGATATGAGTTCCTTCTTGAACTTATGCCAACTTCACATGTGAAATTATTCTTACACCATTTAAAATCATGTGTATAATTTATACAATCTCCCTTATAATTTATTTGGTGTTTTCTTAGAGCATATTTGATTTAAGCTCCTACAACATCATGTTCACCCTTTCCATGGGAAATCTCAAAATAAACTCTAAATTTTATGTATATTGTGAATTTATTCATATCTACAAAGTGAAAAAATGGTCTTGATGAAATGACTTGTGATAGCCACCCATCTGATTATATTTTTTTTATTATCAAATTTCACATTCCTCCTATTAGTTCTCCAAAAAATATGTAAAATGAATGTTGCAAAAAATGTGCATCATGCTCTTTATTGTTGCTAATATAAATTTGATTCTTTATTAATGACTCATTATGGATAGGTACTCCCAACACCATCTAACTTCAATTACACATATTGATAACACACATGCACCATAATAGTCACATGCACTAAATAATGATGGTATATTTAAATCTCCTTTTTTATGGGTAAAAGTGTAATTCTCTATAAATTTAACTAATGATAAGAATTTTCCAAGAATTAAAGTATCTCTCAACAAATTAAATTATTTTTCTTTTCACTTAGTGATTTAAAGGAATGCCATATGTATCATTCTATCAAGTTGCAAAAAAAAATCTTAAATGTTATAATAGGTAGTTCCTCTTCTACATAATATAACATTGTAGCTTATTTCCCAATTTTGGCTTAATAATTTATGTGCTTGTACCTCTTGAAGTTTATCATCTTGATCATGTTAGTGTCTTCATTTCTCAAATCCAATTTTGGAAAATTCTTGCATGATTGACAAGACCATTTGATGCATTTCATCATACCATCTACATCATCATCAAATTTTTTACATATGATGAATTCATTGAACTTGCTTACCTATATAGGAGGTGCACTTTCAACACCATCACTACCTTGTATAACTTTTCAAAAATATTGATGGAAAATATCAAGTATGATATGGTGAAAGAAATTTTTTTTTAAAGACTTTGTTCGGATT
The DNA here is from genome assembly GCA_007258455.2 of Sequoia sempervirens. Classification (NCBI taxonomy): domain Eukaryota; kingdom Viridiplantae; phylum Streptophyta; class Pinopsida; order Cupressales; family Cupressaceae; genus Sequoia; species Sequoia sempervirens. The sequence continues at coordinate 28,467,937 of VDFB02000007.1, read as the reverse complement.
CACATACCATGGATTTAAAATTTAAATATTTTTTCAATATTAAGGATGAATATGTTCATGAAATAAATTTAATATGAAATTTCTAATACCATCTTCAATATTGTTAGACCAAGGATCCTTGCACATCAATACCCAGTTTCTTGCTATAGTGATATCATCCAATACCTTTCTCCCTTTCACATATATTTGATGAAGGGTACTCCCCTTACAGGCCAAAACTCACCATAACTACACAAGTTTGCACAACAAAAATGAAAAGATCTAACAGTGATATTTTATTAATACTAAAATGGAAAAAACAAGATACAAAGTTACATGGGATGCTTGATTACAAAACATCAGATATGATCGATCAAATATGCAGATCGGGCATTCAATCTCTGCTTCACTATCTTACTATCCACCTCCCTTCACCTATCTTTGGTTAACTCTTTTATATCGATACTCCTCCTTCAGGTCGGCCTCACTGCTTGACATTATTTCTCTCCATGTTGTCGTAGTACTGTGTCATTGTCCAATGAATTATTGAGATCTCCAGACAGTTATCTCATTATCAATAGCTTTCATTCTGACAGGTAAATGTCTCATGCTTGAATTCATTTGGCCAATGATCATGTTGATCCACAACAATAATGTGGAATCAATGAATAATATTGTGCCATGTTTCACCAACGTATTTTTCCATCTATCACCATTGATCTACTCTCGTCATAACATAACCAATTTCCTATCGTTGATCTCACCGCAATACCATCGACACCACTCTACCACCATCCTTCCAAATTACCACTACGGTGCTCATGAGTTACTGCCCTACTGCATGCTACCCACATAGATTGTCGTGGGATTATGGTTTTGTATCGCCATATTGCCAGACTCCTTCACAGATTTTTGTGGGCTTGTAGTTTCATCGCTCCGTCGGAGGGTCTTTGAACATTGTCCTACCAATAACTCAGAGCCTCCTTGACCGCTTATTGGATGTCTTTAGTTCATTACGACATCGAAGGGACACACTTTGATGTTCTGCCAATATGTGAACCTCACTTCGACGTGACTTCTTTGCGCCCATTCATTACTACTCCTAATGCCATCGACACATCAAAGGGGCATGAGATAAGGTCTCATCAAAGTATCCCTATCACACCAATGAGCCTGTCCATTAAAGCATAGAATGTAAGAAGAAACCAAGGTGTAAAGCCCGAATGCCAACTTGGAAAACTTAAACTAATTAGCCCTTATTGAGAGAAAAAATCACAAATTGGTGCAAGATTTCTCTTCGCCCTGGATGCTCCTGTATTAGACACTCGAGGTAATTTGAAAAGTGACCCTGTCATTCCTTAGGAGTTAGAGGAAAACCAAGATGACTAACCTCTAGAAACTCTACCTCATAAGCATTTCCTAAATCATGCTTCTTCAGGATCTTGTATGGTCCAAACTTCTTCATCTTTAGCTTGTTGTATGTGCCAACTGGAAACCTCTCCTTCCACAAATGAATCATGACTTCATCTCCTACTTGGAACTCCTTATACCTTCTTTTCTAATTTTCCTTAGCCTTATACTCTATTTTAATCTTATGGATATGTTTCTTCCCCTCTTCATGCACATTCTTTAAATGTTTGACAAAATATTCAGCTTCAACACTAAACTTCTTTCCCTTATCCATCTTCCTCAATTCAAAATCAGTTCTAGGACTACTCCCATACACAATCTAGAATGGTGATTACCAGTGCTCTTGTTGATAGAATTGTTGTAAGAAAATTCTGCCTATGGTAAAATCAAATCCCATCCCTTGGGTCTGTCCCCTACTAAGCATCTCAACAAGCTACCCAAACTCCTATTCACCACCTCCGTTTTTCCATCAGTCTGTGGATGATGTACTGAAATAAACTTCAAATCATTCTTCATCTTCTTCCACAATGTCCTCTAGAAATACCCTACAAATTTGGTGTCTCAGTATAAAACTATGCTCTTGGGTAGACCATGTAGTCTCACCACCTCTCTGAAAAATAATTCTACAATATGAACATCACTGGTCTTATGACACAAAATGAAGTGTGCTATCTTCAAAAATCTATCTACCACCACAAATATGGAGTCATGACCTCGCCGTGTCCTCAAAAAACCAAGAACAAAATCCATGTTGATGTCCTCCCATGGATTCTATGGTACAGGTAATAGTTGATATAACCCTATATCGTGACTTGTTCCTTTTACCATTTGACACACTCTGCAACCCTCAACAAACTTCTTCACATCTTACTGCAACTCTGGCTAATAGCAATGTTCACCAACAATAGCAATTTTCTTATCCTGATTGAAATGTCCAACTAATCCTCCATTGTGTTTCTCCTTTATCAATTTCTCCCTCATGGAAATCCTTGGAATGCACAACTGATTCCTTCGAAACAACATACCGTCTTGGATTTTAAAATCCAACCATTGCATCCTATCTAGAGTGATAGGCTCCATGCAAGCTTTCCAAGCCTCTACGAAATTAGGATCTTCAAGATATAAAATCTTGAGTTCATTGAACCCAACTACTTCAATTTTCATTTCTGTTAACAAATTCTTCCTCCTACACAAGGAATCTACAACTCTGTTCGATCTTCCACTCCTATGCTTCAAAACATATGTGTAACTTTGCAAGAATTCAACCCATTTCAAATGCCTTTGATTCAACTTTCCTTAACTATTTAAATACTATAAAGCTTGACAATTAGTAAATAAAATAAATTATTTTGGCAACAAGTAATGTCTCCATTTCTTCAAAGCCTGAACTATAGCATAAAACTCTTGATCATAAACAAAATACATTTTCTTTGCATCATTCAATTTTTCACTAAAATAGGCAACAGGTTTACCTTCTTGACTCAAAATATCTCCAATGGTGCTACCACTATCATCACAATCTACCTAAAATACCTTATTGAAATATGGAAGTGCCAAAACAGGTTGCTCCATAACTTTCTTCTTCAAAAAATAAAAAATATTTGCTGCTCCTATACTCCACTTAAACTCTTTCCAATCCCCTCTCATTGTTTCTGTTAAGGGTGCACAAATACTATTGAAACCTTTGATAAAATTCCTACAAAAACTTGCTAGACCACGAAAAGATCTTACCTCTATAGTACTCCTTGGTGTAGGCCATTCAACAATAGCTCTCACCTTCTCTAGATCCATCTTAAGACCATATTTTGAGATAAAAAATCCCAGGGATACCAACTTGTGTTTCAAAAAGTTGCACTTCTTCAAGTTGATTAATAACTTTTCTTCCCTCAACTTCTCAAATTTTTTTCTAATATGCATCAGATGCTCATACAATGTCTTACTGAAAATAAAAATATCATCCAAGTAAATAATAACAAATTTACTAGAAATATTTTCAATACCTCATTCATGAGCCACATGAATGTGCTCAGTGCATTGGTTAGCCCAAAAGGCATGACTAACCACTCATACAAACCTTCTTTGGTTTTGAAGGTTTTCTTCCATTCGTCTCCTTCTCTAATTTGGATCTGGTGGTAACCACTCTTCAGATCTATCTTCACGAAATACTCAGCTCCACTCAAACAATCTATGATGTCATCCATCCTTGGTAAGGGAAATTGATACTTGATAGTGATCTTGTTGATGGCTCTAGAATCTATACACATCCACCACTCTCCATCCTTCTTACGTGCTAACAATGCAGGTACTGCACATGGACTCAATCTCTCCCCGATCAATCCTTTTCGCAACAGTTCTTGCATTTTTCTATTCAATTCTTCGCTCTCTGCTGGAGTCATGCAATGAGTGGCCTTATTAGGAAAACTGGATGTAGGAATCAGGTCCATCTAATGTTTGATCCTCCTTACTAGAGACAAACCTTCAGGTACGTTATCAGAAACAATACCCTGAAACTCTTTCAATAAATACGAAACTTCTATAGGTACATCACTATCACCTACTTTATCAACTCTAGGGATTAATGCAAAACATATATTCTCATGTATCATACCTTCTAGGAATTTTCTTCCATTAACTAAACAAATTCATGCATTGCTATATACCTTTTCCCTTACATCCTTTAAGGCTTTCAAGTTATGTCGAACAACATCCTTTGTCAATGAATAAGTGTTAGCATGTCCATCATGAACCACTCGCTGATCAAACTTCCATGGTCAGCCTAACAACATGTGACAAACATCCATAGGTATGATATCACATAGAAACTCATCCTTATCATTACCAATCTTAAACTTTATTAGACATTGCTCATTGGCCAAAGCCCTTTTGTCCTTCTGCAACCATGCAATCTGATATGGACTTGGATTTCTTCTCCTTTCCAACTATAACTTAGTGACCATTTCCCCTGACACAAGATTGTCAGTGCTACCTCCATCAATGATAACATTGTAGACCTTACCTTCACACTTACATTGAGTGTGAAACAAATTCTTTCGTTGGTCTGGTTTCTTCTCATTCAGCAAGGCTCTTTTGACAACAAGGGACTCACCCCTTTCAACATCTTCAAACTGTGGATATCGAGCATCTTCATCCACATGTGCAACCTACACATTTCCTTTAGGTCTTCTATTTGTCCTTCCTTGATGTTGAGGGAACTCATAAACCCTATTTCCTTCTCCACATTGAAAACAGGTTCCTCAGAAGCCTCCTCTTCCTGGTCCTCGTCCATATCTTCCTCAACCTCTTCGATCTCCACTATTTTGATCACGAGGCTGATATGAGTCGTCTCTTTTCTGATCTTGAGAGCAAATTTCTCCTTACTTTCCTTAGAATGTCCTGTTTGAATAAGGACCTTATGAAATTCCTCTATGTATTATTTCACTATCCTCATCCCATGTCTCAAACTCTACATCTTCTTGAGCAGCTCCAACTCATAATCAACTAGAATAAATTGCTTCTTCAGTTTTGCCACCATTCTGTCTCATATAGAAATTTTATCCTTCCCTTTTTTTCCTCTTTCAAGTTGGATCTCTTTCCACCATATACTTGAATGACCTTTTAACTTAGTCTTTGCAAGCCTCACTTTATGAGGGTCTTCAATCTCCTCAAACTCAAAAAATTCCTCCATATCATTGAGCTAGTCGATCAACTCTTTAGGATTCAAACTTCCACTAAAAGTTGAAACCTCCATTTTAGGTTTCTTTCCAAGGCTAGATATTTATCTCAACAATCTCATTTCTCCAGGATCCACTTGATCCTATTCTTCCTCTTCTTTTTCCTCTTTAGTTTCATCTTCACTGTCATCTCTTTCTCGATGCACTTCTCTCCTACGAACCTTTTCCTGTAGGGTTTCCATCTTCCTTCTGAAGGCTCTGATTTCATCTCTAGGTGAATCTCTTCCTCCACCACCTCTGCCTCAGCCTCTACCATGCTGGGAAACTCTAGGAGACATTTTTATCTTCAATCCACACTCACAAGTCTTGCTGCAAACTTCCTCATGTTCGACGCTTTGTTTATAGACTCAAGACAACCTGCTTTGATACCACTTGATGAAGGGTACTCCCCTTACAAGACATAACTCACCACAACTACATAGGTTTGCACAACAAAAATACAAAGAGAATAGTGATATTTTATTAATACTGAAATGCAAAAAACAAGTTACCGAGATACTTGGGCTTCTTGATTACTAAACATCATATATGATTGATTAAATATGCAGATGAGGCATTTAATCTCTGCTTCACTATCTTACTATCTGCCTCCTTCGACTATCTCTAGTTAACTCTTTTATATCTATACTCCTCCTTGATGTCGGCCTCACTGCTTGACATTCTTTCTCTCCATGTTGTCATAGTACTATGTCATCGTCCAATGAGTCATCGAGATCTCTAGGTAGTTATCTCGTTATTAGTAGCTTTCATTCTAATAGGTAATCATCTTCATGTTTGAATTCATCTGGCCAATGATCGCGTTAATCCACAATAATGATGTGGAATCAATGAATAGTATCATGCCATGTGTCACCAACATATTCATCCATATATCACCATCGATCTACTCTTTTCATAATGTAACTGGCTTCCTATCATCGATCTCACCACAATATTTCTGAAACTTCTCTACTGCCATCCTTCCAAATTACCACTGTGGTGCTCACGAGTTACCACCATACCATGTGCTACCCACATAGACTGTCGTGGGCTTGTGGTTCTATATCGTCATACCACCAGACTCCTTCACAGATTATTGTGTGCTTACGATTTCATCACTTCTTTGGAGGGACTTCGAACATCGTCCTACCGATAACTCAAAGTCTCCTCGACTGCTTGTCGGATGTCTTCAGTTCGTTGGGACATCGGTTCATCGGGACATCAAAGGGACACATTTTTTATGTTCCATCGATATGTGAACCTCACTTCGACATGACTTCTTCACGCCCATTCATTGCTGCTCTTAATGCCATCAGCACGTTGAAGGGACATGAGATATGGTTCCACTGAAGTCTCTTTGTCACACTAATGAGCTAGTCCATTAAAGAATAGAATTCCAAAAGAAACCAAGGTGTAAACACATGGTGTAAAGCCTGACTACCGACTTGGAAAGATTAAACTAACTAGCCCTTATTGAGAGAAAATAATCACAAATTGATACAAGATTGCTCTTCGCCCTGGATGCTCCTACATCAATATTAATATCATCTTTCTACTTAATCCAATTTCATTTGAAAGAATAAATTTGAAACTTTCTAGATATGATGCAAGATGAAAAAACTCAAACTCAAAATCAAATTAGCACTCTATCTTGTAGCTAGCCAAACAATAAATTGGATTGATGATTTCATTTGTCAATCAATCCCAATTCTTCACCCACATAAATATTACTGACCATTTAACTAATTTTAATTCCAATAAAAATGCAATTCAGATACAATTCAAATAATTTTATTTATTCTCAGTTCACAGGCTATCATTACAATTGCAATTGGAAAAATTGACAATGCTTCCAGGCTTTCAAATTATCCAATCTTTGATTTTGTGCTCCCTCTCACTTTGTAATTTTTAATTCTTGTCTCCACCTTTTCCATGCCTAACCTACATTCCAATCTTCATTTTCCTAGTTTAAATGCACTTCTCTTTGCTGCAACCTCTTGTGTTTATTTAAAATTTATTGCTTTCAGCTCATGTCTTCCTCTATGAGTGACCCTATGGCATTCTGCTCCTGCATACAAATCAGTCCAAATTTTCAACTCCCATTCTCTTCAATTCTCATGCTTGCATGGCCATTTATCAACAGTGGTCTTCATTGAATTTTGTCTCATATTATAATTTGTGTTGCCCATTATACATGTCATTTTCCTTGGCTTAAACTTCACACTTCACCTTCCTACCACAGCCTGTTCCAATCCTCTTTACTTTGCATTATTTCCTTTTGATTTTAATCTCCCCTTCCTTTCTACCAAGAATAGTCCATCACACTATTCATAGATTTTATTTTGTATAGCAATGTGGTGGCTTGTGCATGATTTTGACCTACTCTATATCTTCCTTCTCACAACCCCCTCCTTTCACTTCCACACACAACCTCCTTTACTCAACCCCTTTCAAATTCAATGCAACCACTCAATTTTCCATTCATAGGTTTTATTTTTAAATTTTAAAGTTCTCTTTTCCACTAGTTTATGCGGCAGTTATCCCTCCATTTATTCAATTCTACCATATATTTGTAGATGAAACTCAACTTTCACCCAATTGAGTCCTCCATCATACTTGATGCACTTCTTTTGTTTGCAGATAATGGTTTATTATTATTATTTATTTTAGTAGCCACACTAATTCTGCCTTTGCACCCCTACATTCATAATTAAATATGTAATTTAATTGTCTTAAAATGACACCTTACTCATGATCATTATGCTCCCTTTGCAACCCTTCACCTCTTATGTTCAGCTCGACCCCTCCCTCTATATGCATTTTTTTTAATTTTGTATTTATCTTATGTTTTTATTATTATTTCTTTTGGTTGTGCCTCTTGTAAGGAAATATGGGAGCACATCTTATCAAAACTCCATGCAGTAGTGCCTTCGGTAACATTCATTTTGATTAGGTTGCCTCAAAGACACGAACAACTATGTCCAAATGCGGAACCGACACAATTCATTTCCTACATTGATCCATCTAAGAGAAACACATGTAAATTCAACAACAAGCATTAAAAGATTCTACTATACGAACCAACAAACATGAAAAATGAAAACAGGAAACCAAAACACAAAGATTTACGTGGGGAAAATCCTTTCGGATAAAAAACCCCACACTCCAAAGATCGAGCCATTGTATTATTCAGCAACAAAATGGTTACAATACAAATTCAGGCTCATAGCCTCTTCAGAGATTCATCTTGTTCATTCTGGATACTATTTGGTAATCAACTCTCCCTCTGTACATTTCCTGATCAACCTCTCAAACCAAACAATCTTCGTACTATTGCAATACCCTCACACAGTATACAGTACTGATCAACATGAGAGATCAACCATGGCATTCAATCCTTGATCAGGAGAGAAATCGACAACATAACACTGCCTCTTACTTTCTCTATTTCGGCCTCATGGCCTCGGTCTCATGGCCTCTTCCTCATAGTCCACCAACCAGTCTTTTTCACTGTTCGCTCTATCTTCCTTCTCTTCGGCTTCGGCTCTATGAAACAGTTTTCTTCCAACTATCGAATCACAACTATCAAATCATCCAGCTCAGCAACGGTTCACATTCTGCTTTCTCTAATTTGTTCACATCGCACCACGTCAGACAATCTTCACTATGTCAACAGTGATCAACTTGTGTCGCATGTCGGTGAGACACTAGAAGTGTCTCCTCGATGCCACAAGTCTCGATTACACGTTGTCGCCAAGAGTCGTCTCCATTGGCAAGAGGTTCTACCGATATCCACAAGTCATACCGAAATCAACATTCTCATCGCCAGACAATCGCCATTCGATGAGACATCACATCGAGCTCATAAGTCATTCAGAAGTGTTCCTTAGTCGCCAAGACTTTAGTCATTCGCTGAGAGATCATATCGAGTCTTCAAGTCATGCCGAAACCCATTGTATTCTTATCGGCATCCATCTATCGGCAAGAGTAACCTTATTGGCATGATTGGCGAGGCCTCTCACCGACCTCCAGTTGAACTCATCCACCAATGCTATTGCCAAGACATTCAACTGTCGCCAAGAGGTTTCACCGAGGTCTTCAAGTCACATAGACGTGAATGTTCTCATCGGCAAGACTATCGTCTTTTCGCCAAGACATCACCCCACAGGTTCCAAGTCACCCTGATTCAATCTTGTCGGCCAGACTTACTGCTTTTGCCAAGACTTCACACCAAAGCCTTTAAGTCATATCGATGTGTTCCATTGTCAGCGAGAGAATCAACCTTCAGAAAGACTTCTTACTGAGGCTTCCATGTTATCCCGAAACAACTGTTCGCCAAGAGTCACACCGAACTGATGACCCCACATGCTGTCGGCAAGACTTCCGATATTCGATGAGACATCATATCGAAACAATACATTACACCGATGACCCCTAACACTGTTGCCGAGACATCTCCCGGTCGCAAAGAGATCATGCCGATAGGAACAAGTCATACCAATTTCTTCATCGGCTAGACAGATTGAAGGTCATGTCGATATCGGCAAGACTTCCTATCATCGCCGAGACTTTTCACGGAGACCCTTGAGTTACACCGAGTGAATACCGTCAGTGAGACATTCCTCAGTCGCCAAGAGATCTTCCCGAGAGTTCAAGTCATCCCGAACTTGCTTATCGGTGAGACTTCTCCCGGTCGCCATGACTTCCTGCCGAATCTATTTGTTATCCCGAAGACTCTAAGTCGCCATGAGTCTCCCCGAAGCTTGATAACAAACCCTTATGTCGCCGAGACTTTCCAATCGGTAGGAGATTACAGCGAAGGCCATAAGTCACAGCGATAGGCTTCTTCGGCAAGACAAAAAAAAATTCTTGGCAACATGAGCAAAACACAAGGTAAACTGCCAGTCGGCCAGACAACAGAAATGTCACAATGACTAAGCTTTCTCAGAGGTTTCAGCCTGTGAGATTGAGACATATTTTCCAACAATCTTCCACTTGACGAAGATCACATAGGAACCTCCAAAGCAACCAGGAACTAAGAACACACTAGCTCCACCAGTTCAAACCCTGCAATACTCAAGACACCCAATCAACATGATTCCACAGATAACAGTCCATTAGACAATCTACAACAAAGACCAGGCATCCAACTGTAACTCACTGTCGAACAAAACAACCGATCATAGCCTTATAGGAAACCACATAGACCTCAAACATGCTCTCATGCTCCATCAAGAATTATGCTCCAACATCCAAGATGTTCACCATTCAAACAACAATCCTGACATCTTCCACGTGTGGAAGAAAGATACATCGCCAAGGTGAATAAGCATTATTCCAACGATCATAAGCAAAAGATCCCAGTGATATCTTCAACAAGATACTGCTACCACTTCACTGTGCTTAAATGCTATACAAAACCAATATCAACTTCAAAGCTTCAAACAGAACACAACAGTGAAGTCATTCTCCAAAAACAAGAAACTAAGCAACACTAGTTAGAACAACAATCAAACTGACTGCTTCCATCCAACTGATAAACCCACGCGACTAAAAATAGCACCCACAGCTCGTGCTATACTATCCAATCTCACATACCATTAGTAAACTTCTGCCAATCCATTAACAGCAAAAAAAAGTTCCAATATCAACTAGTCGAAGAAGACAAGACACATACAGGAACTCCCACTGCCTTCACGATCACAGAGAGAAACACTGCACATCATCTTCCTGTAGAACATCCTCCTACATACACTTATAACAACCAGCTATGTCAAGGATGATCTTCTTCACATCCCAAAAGAAAGCCTTAACAACATCCATCCGTTCAATTACCAAGATCAAACCAACTTCTAATATCATGTAATCAATATGGATGTAAGCTTCTTAAAGAAGATCAAGCTAAAACATTTCCCATTTCAGGAAATCAGCCCATACATCATCTCCTACCAATTCTCATCAGTAAATGACATATCACAAAAGCTCAAGGAGATAAAACAAACTGTACAACTTCCACTATGAATCCTCCAGAACCAAAAGTTAAACTAATTCAAGATTCATATCATGAAAGTGAACTTAATAAAACACATCTGAAAAATATAATGGGCCAAATACCTTTAAGATCAACTGCTGAGTAGACCAAGAGTGGGAACGAGAATACTCCTTCAAGATGAACAAGTCATCATGACTAATCCAAGAGCAATCTCCTCATAGATCTCTTATTGAACTCACGTTCAACCAAGGTGTAGGCTTCTCAGACTTTCTGCTAATAAACCTTAACAAGAGTAACAAGCAACAACACTTCTCTCAAAAGAGAAAGACAGCCTCACCTTATTCTTCATGTATCCATGAGTACTAGCAACCGATCATCTCATGCTAAACTTCAACTACATTACTGCTCTATCATGAAGTATCAAGCAAGTAATTAAAGCACCCAATACACAAAGAAATTACCAGACCATTGTCAAAGCTCCAATCATCTGAATTAGGAACTTATCATGACACCATGATCTACATATCCTCATAGGAAATACCATGCTTCAAATGACTCCACCATTGTCTCAAGTACAATGCACAATGCCAAAACTCCAGTGCACAAACAAGAGTATACCATGACATAAAGCAAATAGACTTAAGAACAACATCACCTGTCAAGCACCACCAACACCTTAGCCAAAGCCTCCAAGCGTCCTCCATGGTTCCAAGATGTTTCACATCTTCAAATAATGTCCATGCAAAAGCAAAAGAACCCTTCTGCAACACTAAAGAAGACCATTCACCACCATGTGATGAATCCACAGTCAATGCTAGAGCTCCCACTGAAACGTGACATCCGAGCTTTCCAAGCATCATGACCAAAAGTTTTAGGTTCCCATAACTGACTATTCAGGTACTCAATAATATCCATCCTCTCATCTCAAAACAATCACACCAATGCACAAGTGACCACAGACAAGGCCGGCTACAAATCTGCACCATCAATGAATCAACCTCGTGGATAAAGACAGTCCACATCCAAGTTATCTCACTGCAGCCAATGGGTAGCTAATCCATCAATCACATAACTCAAAGATCACAACCATCGAACATGCAAAACCATTATCACATTGAAAACTGTAACACTGAGATATCAAAGAGAATAACCACGCAGACAACATGACTCAAACACCAGACCACACCAAATTTGATTTTCCAATCATGTCCACAACGAGCACCACAATCAAGGAACCCACAAGCATTACCACAAGAATGCTGAGGGACAAAAAACTTCCCAAAACTCACATGGAGAGAAAGAATCATACCTCCTCAAAACCATGCACCAAGCATGCATGCAGACCTGCAACTATCTCATCCAGCCACACTCCAAAAGGCCAGTGTCTAGACAATAGCTTAACAACAACTCCACATGATCACAAGTTTTGCTTAACCATGTAAAACCTGCAAAACCATATAGCCATACAAGTACAAATCATCCTTAGAAAGGAAACAACAGTTCAAAAGAATCCAGGCCCCTTTCAGGCCAACTTTAAATCACCACCATGTACATGCATCCGAGAAAGAGAGAAAGGCTATTTCAGAATCTTGCAAATCATCTAATGATTAACTCCATAGCCTTCAAGTATTCGAGGTTAACAGGAAATAGTGCTTTCCAACACCAGGAACCACCCCCTAGCATAAGCACTCTCTTCCATGACTGAGAAACAAACTAGGCTTCTCCATATCACCTAGGAGCCTGTCACAGAGACACCAATATGAAAACTTCACTGCTACATAGCCACAGAGTAGGAAAATCCACCTCATACTCTAAGGTTATACCTCTGCCAGCCAGGAGACACAGATCAAAACATGATCAACTCCATTTTCCATCATGACCATCCTTCAAGCTGCATGTTGTCTCAGAGTACCACAAGGCTTCCACTCATCAAAGGATCAATACATCAGTCCATTCCTCCAGATTTCTTCTAGCCTATCAAGCTAAGAAATCTTCACAGGAGAAATATCCAGAACCAACAACCAGAAGAAGGTTCTGATACCACTTATAAGGAAATATGGGAGCACATCTTATGAAAACTCCATGTAGTAGTGCCTTTGGTAACATTCATTTCGATTAGGTTGCCTCAAAGACACGAACAACTATGTCCAAATGCGGAACAGACACAATTCATTTCCTACATTGATCAATATGAGAGAAACACATGTAAATTCAACAACAAACATTAACAGATTCTACTATACGAACCAACATACATGAAAAATGAAAACAGGAAACCAGAACACAAAAATTTACGTGGGGAAAATCCTTTCAGATAAAAAACCCCACACTCCAAAGATCGAGCCATTGTATTATTCAGCAACAAAATGGTTACAATACAAATTCAGGCTCATAGCCTCTTCAAAGATTCATCTTGTTCATTCTGGATACTATCTGGTAATCAACTCTCCCTCTGTACATTTCCTGATCAACCTCTCAAACCAAAAAATCTTCGTACTGTTGCAATACCCTCACACAGTATACAGTACTGATCAACACGAGAGATCAACAATGGCATTCAATCCTTGATCAGGAGAGAAATTGGCAACATAACACTGCCTCTTACTTTCTCTGTTTCGACCTTATGGCCTCGGTCTCATGGCCTCTTCCTCATAGTCCGCCAACCAGTCTTTTTCATTGTTCGCTCTATCTTCCTTCTCTTTGGCTTCGGCTCTATGAAACGGTTTGCTTCCTACTGTCGGATCACAACTGTCGAATCATCTAGCTCAGCAGCGGTTCACATTTTGCTTTCTCTAATTTGTTCACAAATCACCACGTCAGACAATCTACACTAGGTCAACATTGATCAACTTGTGTCGCATGTCGGTGAGACACTAGAAGTGTCTCCTCGATGCCACAAGTCCCGATTACACGTTGTCGCCAAGAGTCATCTCCATCGGCAAGAGGTTCTACCGATATCCACAAGTCATACCGAATTCAACATTCTCATCGGTGAGACAATTGCCATTCGATGAGACATCACATCAAGCTCATAAGTCATTCAGAAGTGTTCCTTAGTTGCCAAGACTTTAGTCATTCACTGAGAGATCATATCGAGTCTTCAAGTCATGCCGAAACCCATTGTATTCTTATCGGCATCCATCTATCGGCAAGAGTAACCTTATCGGCATGATCGGCGAGGCCTCTCACCGACCTCCAGTTGAACTCATCCGCCAACGCTATTGCCAAGACATTCAACTGTTGCCAAGAGGTTTCATCGAGGTCTTCGAGTCACATAGACGTGAATGTTCTCATCGGAAAGACTATCGTCTTTTCGCCAAGACATCACCCCGCAGGTTCCAAGTCACCCCGATTCAATCTTGTCGGCCAAACTTACTGCTTTCACCAAGACTTCACACCAAAGCCTTTAAGTCATATCAATGTGTTCCACTGTCAGCGAGAGAATCAACCTTCGGCAAGACTTCTTACCGAGGCTTCCATGTTATCCCGAAACAACTGTTCGCCAAGAGTCACACCGAACTGATGACCCCACATGTTGTCGGCAAGACTTCCGATATTCGATGAGACATCATATCGAAACAATACGTTACACTGATGACCCGTAACACTGTCGCTGAGACATCTCCCGGTCGCCAAGAGATCATGCCGATAGGAACAAGTCATACCGATTTCTTCATCGGCTAGACAGACCGAAGGTCATGTTGATATCGGCAAGACTTCCTATCGTCGCCGAGACTTTTCACTGAGACGCTTGAGTTACACCGATTGAATACCGTCGGTGAGACATTCCTCAGTCGCCAAGAGATCTTCCCGAGAGTTCAAGTCACCCCGAACCTACTTATCGGTGAGACTTCTCCCGGTCGCCATGACTTCCTGTCGAATCCATTTGTTATCCCAAAGACTCTAAGTCGCCATGAGTCTCCCCGAAGCCCGATACAAACCCTTATGTCACCGAGACTTTCCAATCGGTAGGAGATTACAACGAAGGCCATATGTCACAGCTATAGGCTTCTTTGGCAAGACAAAAACATTGTCTTGGCGACATGAGTAAAACACAAGGTAAACTACCAGTCAGCCAGACAATAGAAATGTCACAACGACTAAGCTTTCTCAGAGGTTTCAGCCTGTGAGATTGAGGCATATTTTCCAACACCAACTTTCTTATGCATTTTTCTATAATTTTCCCATGCTAGGAAAATGAATAATCTCTGGAAATTAATTAATAAAATAAAGTTGATCAATTGTTAAGAACCATACGCCTGATTTTTTCAATATGGAATTCAAACTTATGAAGAAATCATCCAGTGAACTGAACAAATAAATGTCTTGAACAAACCAAATTTATCAAATATTGCAACAACAAAATACTAATTCAAAATTAAAATGGAAATGCCACATTTTGTCAACTAGTAACAATAATGTTGTTCAACCTCCATCAAAATTCGAGCACCTAAATTGGATTTGAATTGAACTCTAAAATCGGACCTCAAACTCTAAAATGCAACATGAAACTAAAATCAGACCAAAATGGAAGAAAATTAAATCAAACTTTTTTTGGGTGATGCAGATAGCTTGTTTACTCGGGATGTTCCTACATGAGAAATTTCATGTAGAAATATTATGAGCATAGGCTCACAAAGGTGGAGTTGAGTAGTCGAACTACTCTTCCAGGTTGAATGTAATCTGCAATGAACTCCATCGCTGAAACTTGTGCACATGAAATGGTTTCTTCCTCTTCTTCCAACATCTTTCTAGAACACTCACCATCTTCCTCCACAACATTACACCTCCTTCTTCCTTCCTCTCATGGAATCATGTCCACCATGAACCATCCTCCTCCACAAAATACTCTCTACTCTCATCTCCTTCTTCATGGGATCCAACCCACCACCAACTGACCACCTCCACCAAGCTCCACCTACATCATCCTCCACAAATTCTACAAGAAAATATGTAGCATCTACATACAAATCTGAAACTGTAACGATATGATATCTCTTTCCATCTACTTGCACTAACTCCTTATTCACCTCAACAACATGCGAATTTATAAAAAAGTTCTCAGCACAATATTCATAAAAATTACACTCCACCTCTTCAATTTTCACTACTGCAACTTGTGTTTCCTCTTCTTTCACTACAACTGCAAGCTTTTCCATCCACTCATCCTCTATCGCCAATATTTCCAACAAATATTCTTCATCTTTTCCATCTTCAACCACTGTTGTTATACTTTCATCCTCTTCCCCATTATTTTCTTCTTCTTTCTCCATGCCTTCCTCATGGCATGTCTTCGTTGTAACTTCTTCATTTGCATCGGTAGGGGCTGCTCTCAAATCTTTATCCTTTCATCGTAGGCTGCAACACTCATTTCTTCCACTCTTCTTTCCACTGTCCTCATTCTTCTTCTCACTCCTCTTTACAAATTCCCTCTCACCTTTTCCAACATTATTCTCCAATGCCTCTATCCTAGCATGGATCTTCCCCATTTCATCACAAACTATCTTTCCCATCACCTCAAACTTTTTTATTTTCTAATTTCTCCCAATATTGTTCCCAAAACAATATTCTTGTGGGTCTCTTCACGACCCATCCCATCTTTTTCTAATGTAATATCACCTCAACTCACTTGTTTTGCATCTCCACGACTTGCCTCTCTTGAATCTCAATTTCTCAAGGCTCCCCATACACCTACAATAATTATTTCAAATGAGATTCTCAGACAACTCTACCACTTCACACACTCTTTTAGGTATGAATTGCCTCATGGTTGACACTTTATTCACACAACTCTACTTGTAGGTCCTGGGGGTTCCTCTCCACTACCAGCATTACCTGCCCTGATACCATTTGATAAAAGATGAAAAACTCAAACTCAAACTCAAAATCTAATTCCAATGAATGAAAATCAACGCTCTATCTCACAGCTAACCGAACAACAAATTGGATTGACAATTTCCTTTGTTAATCAATCCTAATTCTTCGTGCGGACACATGAATATTACTAGCCATTCAACTAATTTTAATTCCAATAAAAATGCAATTCAAATACAGTTCAAATAATTTTATTCATTCTTAGTTCATAGGCCAACATTACAATTACAATTGGCAAAATTGATAATGTTTCCAAGCTTTTAAATTATCCATTCTTTTATTTTATGCTCCCTCTCACTCTGAAATTTGCAATTCTTGTCTCTACATTTGCCACGCCTTCCCTACATTCCAATCTTCATTTTTCTACTTGACACATACTTCTCTTTGCTACAACCTCTTGTGTTTATTTGAAATTTATTGCTTTTAGCTCATGTCTTCCTCTATGCACGACCCTATGGCAATTTTCTCCTACATACAAATCTGTCCAAAATTTGTGACTCCCATTCTCTTTAATTCTCATGATTGCATGGCCATTTATTAGCAGTGGTATTCATTGCATTTTTATTTTATATTATTCTTTGTGTTACCCATTATACATGTCATTTTCCTTGGATTAAACTTCACACTCCACCTTCCTATACCGCAACCTATTCCAATCCTTTTTACTTGGCATTATTTCCTTTTGATTTTAATTTCCTTTAGCAATGTGGTGGCCTGTGTATGACTTTGACCTTCTCTATCTCCTCCTTCTCATTTCACTTCCACACGTAGCCTCCTTTACTCAGCCCATCCCAATTTCAATGCAACCACTCAATCTGCCATTCATAGGTTTCGTTTTTATTTTTAAAGGTCTCTTTTTCAATCTGCAGATAATGGTTTATTATTATTTTTTCATCTACCCAACCACACTAATTTGGCCTTTTCACCCCCACATTCATAATCCAATCTATAATTTTACTGTCTTCAAAATGACACCTTACTCATGACCATTTTGCTCCCTTTCGTAGCCCTTCACCTCCTTTGTTCAACTTGACCCCTCCCTCCATATGCATTTTTTATTTTGTATTTATTTTATGTTTTTTTTTATTATTTCTTTTGGTTGTGCCTCTCCAACTTTCTTATGCATTTTTCTCTTTAATTTTCCCATGCTAGGAAAATGAATAATATCTAGAAATTAATTAATAAAATAAAGTTGATCAATTGTCAAGAATCATACGTATGATTTTGTCAATCTAACAATCAAACTCATGAATAAATCATTTGGTCAACTGAACAAATAAATGTCTGAAACAAACCAAATTTATTAAATATGGCAGCAACAAAATGCCAATTCAAAATTAAAATTGAAATACCACATTTTGTGAACTAGTGACAATAATGTCGTTCAACCTCCATAAAAAATCGACCACCTAAATTGGATTTGAATTGAACTCTAAAAGCTGACCTCAAACTCCAAAATACAATATGAAACTAAAATCAGAACAAAATGGAAGAAAGTCAAAACAAATTGTTTTTGGGTGATGCAGATAGCTGGTTCACCCGGGATGCTCCTGCATCAAGACAATTTTAGACTTACACAAGAAGTAAGAAGCACTCTCCTAAATATACAATTCAAACCTAAATATGTGAGCTTGTAAATATGCTAATCATATTCATAAATAAATGTAACCTCAAAGGGTAGACCGTTCTTGTAGCCTATTGTATGATCTCTGAGGTACAATGTGAGTAACTTCTCAAAAGGGTACTTAGGGCTAGAGGTTTGAAAAATAATTCTAAGGGGTCTTCCAATATATGTAAATATACAAGGAAGATCAAGGCCATGTATACAAATTGTCTAAGTGGCACAACCCATTTTGGCTATATAACTTAATCAAATTTTTTTAAGTAATTATTATTTTATTAGGCATATGGATAATACATTTTCTTTTTTGTAGGAATAATAAATGATATCTCTATAATTTTTTTCTTGATTATGCATTTCGTATAATTCTTTAAACTAATTATGCCATCTTGACTATATATTTTAATTCCTAAAGATCATTAAAATAATTGTGGATGATATGATGCATTGATTTTTAATTTTAATACATAATTTTGTATCAATATCTAATAGTTCATGATTATGAATTTTGTGAAATATATGGACTAAATATTATGTTATATGCCATCAAATGAATGCAATGATAGTTTCCCCCTATAAGGCCAACCTTTGTGGGACTATTAATATTCTGGTATTCCTTGGCATGTGTTCCATTATGGGTTGAATAAACTAGATACATGGAGCAATTTTGTTGGTGTGTTGTGTTATCAACTGCATTGGTGAATCATATGGATTAATTCCCCTCTCCCTAAACTTATGTAGCAAACATGGTTATTTTTGTTAAGAAAACTTTGCATAACTCTCTTATGGGATGACTATCTAGGAGATTATTACCTCTTGCACTTTATTACATGTTTTGAATTTTAATGATGCTAATGAATTCTATGAGTAATGTTAAGGACTATGGATTATTTAAACTTGGAATAAATAATTGACATAGACTATTTAATTATTAGTATGGAAGTATGGAATTGTGATTGTTTGACCTAGTTTAGGATTGTGGGTTATTCCTTGTAAATGGATCATTTTCAAGAAACGAAATATAATGAATGAATTTAGTTGAGTAAAAGATAAGGACTAATGTGGTATTAAATTTTAGTTCAAAAAGTGTACTAATGAGTTGAATATATTTGATGAAGATATTACCTATGTTAGGTATTGGAGGTCTTAAGAGTTTCCATAACAACTAAAAAAAATTGGCCACCAATCATATGTGGATGCAAGTAAAGGTAACATTAATTGAACTAGAGATCAACTTCAAGTATAGATGGTAATTTATATGCATAATATATATATGTAATGTAGAAAAAGGGATCTTAGGTCCTAAATGAAAATAACCTAGGATGTAAGGTTGCCTTTTTCCAAATTACATTAAGATATAGATCAACAAGGTGTATAGATTGACTTTCAACCATGAAGGTGAGCCAATAAGACCGAGATCTACATCTAATTGAGGATGAGAATGGATTGTAAATTATTTTGAATGATTGACCTAATTAGATTATGTGCCCTAATATGTAAATTGCAAGATCTTGACAATTGATAGATTGAAACCATAGTTTCTAGGTGGATTTGGAAAGTGTAGAGTGATATGTACTAACCTAGAAAAGCTTGTTTTAGCCACTATAGAAGGACATAGTTTCCCAAGGGCGTATAAGTCCCTAATAGGGGATCCTAGTCAAATTTTGGGGTATTCTAGTAGTAGATATGAGATTTCCATTTCTGCTTGCAAAGTTGTTGAAACATTGTCAGATATTTTTGTAATTGAGTTTACGTAGCTTGACAAGATGTATAACAACAAATGCAAAAATGGATAAATTGTCTTCAATTATTCTTCAATCCTCTTTAACCTGTAACCTAAACATTCATAAAGAGAGGAAATGTTAGGCCATTTTAGGGGCTTGCCTCATCCAAACCTCGTGTAAGTGTTTCCACTTCCACAATAACAATGCCAATGATAAAAATGATAATTAAAAGGAAGGAATGATGAAACCACAAAGTGTTGCACTCACCACCCTTCAATAGCTTCCTTGGAGGACTGGAATAATAAGGGTTAGCCTTCACAAAACCATGATAACATGAACACATAAACTCACATACACTTTGAAATGATGCTTGGATCTTAAATTTCTACAATAATACTTTAAAATGCCACTTTTGACTTGCTCTTGAAAATATAGTATTTTCTCCTCAATTATATTTATTTTTTTGTCTTCTAGTTTTAAATGGTGAAATGACTAGGTATTTATACACATTTATTCAATTTCCCAAAAAAATAGATCTCGAAAGCCGACACATGAAATTTGAATGTTACAATGCCACCAACAACATGCCTAAAACTGGGTCCTAGCTAAGAAGGTGGACCCATACACCCAAGGGCATATGGGTCTTGGCACAAACCTCTAAGATATTATGTGCTAAGTCAGGGAAATTTAATGATTAATTGCAATTTTTCAATGCTTGTAATTTATTGAAAAATGGTACAAATGGGCTCCAAAATACATAATTTTAGGACATTATGGGGTCAATTAGGCTCAATAATTTAGGGGGGAAAATTATAAAGTGAAATTGTTAAGGATGACAATTTTCTATGCTATATTTAGCCTTGATTTTAGTGAGAGTATGAACTTATGCTTAGACTCACATTAAAATAGAAAAATATGTCAAGAGGGGTCTGATAGTCCAAATGTTGAAAAGATAGGATGAAAAAGGATCTAGGGGGAGAGCACTCAAGCCCTGAGATCCAAGATCCCATGGAAAACCAACATAAGCATGGAGGAACACACAAATGTATGATATGCATCATGACAACATACACAAACATACATGTCAAAAAACATGAAGCATACATGATGAAAATATACATGACATGATGGAACATAAAGATGATAATGAAATGAGAACAAACATGATGTAAACATGAGGAAGACACATAAAAAGGAACATAATAAAATATAGGGTTAGTACTAATGGATTCAAGTTAGTAAGGCAAAGAGACCTCAATCTTAAATTATCTCAAATACCAAACGTCTTCCATCAAATGTGCTATCTAAAAAAAATATTCTCTTAGAAGGATATAAAATCACTTACAGCCACATGGCTCCACTAGAAAACAAGTTGTATTATGCTAGGTGGCCATGTTAAAAGGGGTTCATGACTCAAACAATAGTATAGTCTAATATTTACTAGGTGAATCATAAACAAGGAGACACATGGGCTAGTGAAGTCTGATATTCACTAGGTGAGCCCCCAAGCCAAGGTAAAATGAGAGACACACACTAGGTCTAAAAGGTGTGCTTGTAACAAGGTGGTAAAAGTGGGAAACACACACTAGGTTTAGAAGGTGTGCCCACAATAACTATATCAAGAGTTATACTCCCTGATAACTCTAATAAGGTGCCAAAAATGATCAATGTGTTATGCCAACACTACACTAAGTTCAACTCCCATGAAGAAAAAATACCAAGGTTTAATATCACGAGGGACAAATGCCACAAGTTTTAACATCATTGGGGACAAAAAAAGGAAAGGCTAAAATCTCAAAGGATATTATATCACCACAAAAGGTAATTTTTGAAAACAATCAAAGGGGATTTGATCAAAAAATGAAAGGTCATGTTTCAAGTATGAAGGTGTTGTCATTGATGTCAACTGGTTAACTGGTTGTCAACTGGTTGTTGTTGTCATTGATGTCATGAATGTTGGTTACTGACTATATATGCTGAGGATATTGAAAAAATTGTAATAAATAAAGGTTGCATGTATTCAATGTTTGCTCTGATTTTTGCTTTGGGATTTTCTACTATGCTAGTGAGGATTTGAGATATTGTTCATGGCTGTTGGTATTTGCTATATCTAGATTTTGGGTTTCTGGATCACTGTACAGTGTGAGTTATGTTCACCAGTTGTGAACTGTGCTTTTTTGTGTATCTGGCTAAGGTCTAGGAGAAATGTAGTTGCTCTGGATTTCTTCTTGTTCAGGTTTTATGACTTGCGGTTCTATGGATAAGTTGATGAGGTCATTTTCAAGTGAAATTTGTTATCTAGAAGATTGGATCGTGTTAAGGTTGTGTGTGTTTAATTGATTTATGTGTTTTACACTAGTACTGGACGACCTTGTGTTAAAAACTACTTACGAAGTTCATGGAAGTGTGTTGAGGCATGTTGGGGCTTATTTAGGTCCTCATTGTGTGTTTTGGTCACCCTCATTCTAATTCCACTGTAGAATATTTCGGCGCCAACCTAACTTGAATTTATAAACATAAATGTTGTGTGACCAACTTTGGATGAGTCTCAAAGTTGAAGATGGTATAAATACAAGTTGAGATGTTTGTGAAAGATGAATGCAAGCAAGATAGATGTGAGATATATGTGAAATAGTGTGTGTGTGTGTGTGTGTGTGTGTGTGTGTGTGTGATGCAAGTTTTAGCAAATTAGTGTGAAATCTAATTGTTGAGTTTCTAGAGGCAGTGACTTGAATGTTTACTCTATCATTCAAGCATGTCTACAAGTGTGTGAGAAAATTGTGGTGGAAATATTCGTTGCATTGATATTATTTTTCTCTCTAACCAATCTATTCTATCTTCTATGTAATTATGTGGTAGTGAGCCCTTTGGGTGGTTAACCCTTGTTGGATAGTGAGTCATGTTCCAGACAGTAAGTCTTGTTTTGGCAGTGAGCCTTTCCAGTAGTGAGCCTTTGTATTTATTTTTGATATTCTCTATATTGTGAGCTAATCCTCAGCTTGGTTTTTCCCTCATTGGGTTTTCCATGTAAATATGGTTTTATGTGTATGGTTTTTCTTCTTTCTATTTTTGCTTTTGCATTTAATGATTAATCACATTAGCAGAGTAAAGGATTTGTGAATGATAATAGATGTAATCTCTAGTGGAGGTATTCAAGATTAAATTTTCTACAACTGATTCACCCCCTCTCAGTTGTCCTATACAATAGGTCACACCTTAGGGAACATCACACAGGACATCACCACTAAGAGAGGACTAGTTGAGGAATATAAATTCACACCTTAGGGAACACTATTCATATTGTTACCACCAAGGAGAATGTCATATGGCAAGAAAGGTCACACTCTTATGGGACATCAAGTATAATATCACCACAATGGAGACACGTCACATGGATAAACAAGACCACACTTTGGTTGAAAAGGTCACTTCCTAGGAGATGTATGCTATTGTCACTAGGAATGGACCATTTCCTATGCAAACAATGAGTGGGGGACTACAAGCCCCCCTTAAATGTCAACATACTTGCTATGTTGGTATTTGTAATGTCATAAAATTGCACCCCTTATAATTTCACATACATTCTTATATCCACTATAGTGTCCACTCCCTTAGCACTTGTGTAGGCTCATTTTAGCCCCTGCATCAACCTTTTTCCCTCTTAGGATGCTCAAAAACCCCTTTTTCAGCAACTACCTTTGCACGCCAGCTTTTCATCAAACTTGGGGTTGTTCAATGTACACTTCTTCTAGTTCTCCATTCAGAAATGCAGACTTCACATCCATTTGATAGACTTTATAATTCTTATGTGCAGCATAAGAAATAAATAATCTCACAACTTCAATTCTAGCTACAGGGGCAAAGGTTTCTTGAAAATCAATACCTTCCATTTGAGAATAGCCTTTACATACCAGTCCTGCTTTATTCCAGACCACTTCACCTTCTTCATTCAGCTTGTTTTTGAATACCCATTTGGTACCAATCACATTCTTGTCTTTAGGCCTAGGAACCAATATCCATGTGCCATTCTTTTCAATCCGTGTCAGCTCTTCCTTCATAGCTTCCAGCCAATGTTCATCTTGACAGGCTTCAGTTACACTCTTAGGTTCAATCTTGGATATCAGACAATATTCTTCTGCAATTTTTCTTCTAGTTTGCACTCCTTTACTCTTATCTCCTATGATTTGACTTTCAAAATGATTCAATTTTACATACCTTGGAGTTTTGGGACTTACTTGGACTTCTGATTCTTCATATCTCTCTTCTACACTTCCACTTTTCTATGCCTCTGCACTTGTATGAGTTTCCTGACTGACTTGATTCACCGAAACAAATTGAGGTTGCTTCACCAGAACATATGGAATAATCTAAAGTAGATTCAGTGTCTGAGTGTTTTTCAATTGACTTGTGTTGTCTTCATTTGAATCATAGTTGTATTGTCTAGATGACTTGATAGAGTCCTCATCAACTCTGACATTTTCACTTTCAACCATCTTTCTCAGTCTTTTATTATAGCACCAGTATGCCTTGCTCTTAGTAGAGTAACCTAGGAAAATCCCTTCATCACTTCTAGCATCAAATTTTCCTATATCATCATCTCTCTTGATATAACACCTACTTCCAAAGATCTTAAAATACTTAACAGTAGGCTTGTGACCAAACCATAACTCATAAGGAGTCTTACCAGAATTACCATTCACATTTACTCGGTTCAAGGTATACATAGTAGTACTTATCGCTTCACTCCAATACATTTGAGACACATTTCCTTCCATCATCATGGTTCTGGAAGCATCTAGAATTGTTCTATTCTTTCTTTCTACAACTCCATTTTTTTGAGGGGTTCGGGGAGTAGATAGATGTCTCTTAATTCCATGTTCTTCACAATAAGAATTGAATTCCTTAGAAATGAAATCACCACCTCTGTGAGATCTCAGGCATTTTATTTTCAGACCTTTCTCATTTTTTTCCCTAGCCTTGAAGCATTTGAATTTCTCTAGAGCTTCAATTTTTTTTCTCAAAAAGGAAACCCAAATCATTCTAGAGTAATCATTAATAACCAACATAAAATACCTTTCTCCATGAATACTTCTAACTCTTGAAGGACCACAAAGGTTATTATGTAGCAATTCCAGCAGATTATTTGAATGAAAATGTTTTCTCCGAAAGGAGACTCTAGTATGTTTACCCATCTGACATTCTTTGCTAGTTATATTAGCAGGCTTCACTAATCTAGGCAGATCTCTTAATGCTTGGGAAAAAATTATCTTGATAATGTTGTCAAAATTTACATGACACAATCTACTATGCCACAACCAGCTTTCATCTATCTGAGTAATCAAACAACTTTCACTAGTAGTATTCAAATGAAAAATGTTACCTTGTGTTTGTTTTCCTGTTGCAATCAAGTTTCCGGAACTCTGACGTATCTTGCATCTTTTGTCTTTGAACTGTAGATCATATCCCTTGTGAACCATTTGTCCAACACTCAACATATTGTGCTTCATACCTTCAACATAGAGGACATCATCAGTGTTGTCCTTACCACCAAGGAAAATGGATCCTCTGCCACAAATCACACCAACATTGTTATCTTTGAATCTTACAACTCCACCATCATACTATTCTAGACTCACAAATTTGCTTTTGTCACTAGTCATGTGATGTGAGCATCCACTATCAATGACCCACTCATCTTTTTCTTCAATTTGAGCTACAAGATCTTTTTCATCTTTAGTAGATTCAGTAGCCATAGGATTATTTTCAATGGTAGCAATGAAAGCCCAATCATCTTCTTTTCCATTATCTTTATCAGATTCTTCATCAGTCACTGCTTGTTCAACAAAGTAACATCTCTTTAGGAATCTAGACTTCTTAGGTTTAGATCTAGGAACTCTTTTAGGACATCTTGATGCAAAATGACCTATTTTACTACATGAAAAACATTTAATAGGCAATACATATTCATACTTACCTTTTCCTCCGCCTTCTTGCTTTGCAATCAGTGCTTTCAGTTCTTCTACTTCTCTTTCTTTATCTTCAAGTTGTTTTAGTTCTTCATCATACTTGGATACCTTCCTGGAACTCTCTCCCAGACTATATCTTTCTCTGTTGTTTCCAGACACTGTAGCCTTAAATGCAGATTCAATCTTTGGTGTGGATTCACCAAACTCACTTATCTCAAAGGCAACAAGTTTCCCAATAAGTGTATCTCTTGTCAACTTGTTTACTGATATGAATTCCTCAATAGCATGAACCTTCATTTTGTAGGAGGGAGGCAAGGATCTGAGTACTTTAGCCACAATTTCATCCTCATCCATAGAACCACCAGCACATGTAATACCCGTCACTATCTCATTTACTCTCTGCATAAAAGAAGTGATATTTTCATCTTCACCCATCTTTAAATTCTCATACTTTCCTTTCAAGCTTTGTAGCTTAGCCATCTTCACCTGTGCATCTCCTTCATACAAAGTTTCTAGTTTCGTCCATATTTCATGAGTTTTATTCAAACCTACCACATTAGCCATCTCTGAATCTGTCAAGGCACTCACCAACGCTTTAATAGCCCTCATATTGCTTTCAACATCTTTGATCTCATCAGAAGTAGAGGGACCATTTTGAGGAATGACATATTTATTTTTAGTAATCTTCCCGATAACATCACCAATACACATTAAGTGACATTGCATCCTAACTTTCCACAGTGAATAGTTTGAGCCATCAAATCTAGGACTATCATTCTTGAATGTAGTTGCCATCCCAAATCACCTCAAGCTATTAGACTTTCTTCAAAGGAACCTACTCTGATACCAATTGTTGGCACAACAAGGACACACAATTGAGAGGGGGGGTGAAGTAGTTGTGACATAAACTAAAACTCTTCTCTAAATCTTAACTTAATCTCAGATATGATGAATAAGCAATTAACCATAAACAATCAACACATCAGAGAGACAAATAACACAGATTTTTTTGCGTGGAAACCCTATTGGGGAAAAACCATGATGGATGTTAGTCCACAAGATTATACTCTGCTAGAAGTATAAAAGAAACAATAAGGGGAATGAACATGCATTCAGGAACACTGCCTAGAGCTCACTGCTCAATTACAAAACATGACTCATTTTCCAACAATAGAGTTTGGATTAAAACCATCCAAGATTTGTGAACTGAGAAAATAGCTTCTACACAAGCCTGATTACAGTTCCAATTAAGCTCAACACTTCTTCACACTTCGCACATTCTTCTTCACATTTTGCTCAGCAATCGAATGATATTCGCACATACACACATAGGAGAACATGAAGCATCATCACCAACAATGAACTAATCGCCCTTATATATCGCTACATGAAATTCCATCACCTCTTCATCGGCCAAAGAAAAAATATATATTTGTAATGTTGGCCCAAATTTACAAATAAACTTTTAATGTGTATCCACCAAGGTTGGCCACAACATAGTGGAGACCCAAATTAATATCTCCAACACAAGAATACTTTGATTAATTACACCTCGAAGATCCACAACACGCTGCCAACGACATGTCGACCAGGAACAAGAAAAACTGAACATGTGCACAAAGATCTTCAACCAAAAACTCTTCTGAATAATGTGGACGTACCACAAAAATAGAGAATGATCTAGAGACACCACATAACACCAAGAAACAATAGAGAGGCATCTGCAACAACTGAGAAAACAAGAATTACACAAACTTCATTCAAGAACACTAACAGAGACCAGCAACACACTGTCAAACCACATCATACTCAAAACTTCACGCGGACCTCTGAAACTTCTGGTAGATGATCTAGAAACATTCAACATTAGACCCTTAAATCCACATCATCTAATCTTCAATGTACATGAACACAACGCCTTCTTGACCTGCACAGTTCCACTAGGAACCAGGAATACTTTCTCTTACAATTTTCTCAATATCCTCGACATATACAGTCTTTAATGCACCAAATGCTAATAGTGTTGACATCAATGACAACCACATATCAGCAACCATATCCACAACATCCAACACTATAATTTATGAAATCAAAAAGGAATTTTATCTAAAAACACTTGAAAAGAAGGAGATCAAATTTAATGATCTATAGATATTGTTTTAACTAAAGAGATTCTTCCCACTCTTGAGAAGTTGAGGAAGGAGCATGTGCAATGGGAAAATGGCAATTTAGAAGTGGATAAACTCAAAATATTTTGTATTGCATATGAATTTGTGTTAGCAAAGAAAGTGAAAGATGATGTTATAAGTGGATTTCAACTAATGAAGTCAAACATTTTTTAACATAAAACTAACTCACCACCCCCAAACTCTCCACTCTTGAGCTTAAAACAAGCAAAATTATATAAAACACAACCCATAGTGTTTTCCAACTTGCCTATAGCTTATTGATTTGAAGAAGTTGAAACACAAATTTTAGTCTATTTGAGACTTGTTATATATTTTTAAGGGGTTCCTTTTATTACATTCATATTGTCTAAACAACAAAAGGTTTTCATTCAATCATATTTTGTATAATCAGGCATTGGAAAATATAGGGTGTTAAGAAACCTACAACCTATATAGTGTTGTAAAACCCTCTATAATAAGAACCCAATTGGTTGGTCACCCCTCAACTAAATATGGTTAGTTTTATGTATCCCCCAACTGCAACTCCTCCCTGAACTCTCCACCCTTGAGCTTAGAACAAGCAAAATTATATAAATGACAACCCACAATGTTTTCCAACCTAGCTATAGTTTATTGATTTGAGGAAGTTGAAACACAATTTATAGTCTATATAAGACTAGTTATATATTTTGAATGGGTGCCTTTCATTACATTTGTATTGTCTAAACAACGAAAGGTTTTCATTACAATAATATTGTTTGTATAATCAAAGGTTGGAAAACACAAGGCATTAAGAAACCTACAACAAACATTATGTTATAAAACCCTCTATATATAAGAACCCAATTGGTTAGTCATTCCTCGGCTAAATCTAGTTAGTTTTATGTATCCTTCAACTCCAACTCCTCCCTGAACTCTCCACCCTTTAGCTTAGAACAAGCAGAATTATATAAATCACAACCCACTGTGTTTTCCAACCTACCTATAGTTTATTGATTTGAGGAAGTTGAAACACACTTTTTAGTCTATTTAAGACTTGTTATATATTTTGAAGGGGTGTCTTTCATTACATTCGTATTGTCTAAAAAATGAAAGGTTTTCATTACAATCATATTGTTTGTATACCCAGAGGTTGGAAAACATAGGGCGTTAAGAAACTTGCAACATACATAGTGTTGTAAAACCCTCTATATATAAGAACCTAATTGGTTGGTTACCCCTCAGCTAAATCTAGTTAGTTTTATGTATCCCCTAGCTACAACTCCTTGAACTCTCCACACTTGAGCTTAGAACAAGCAGAATTATATAAAACATAACCCATAGTGTTTTCCAACCTACATAGAGTTTATTGATTTGAGGAATTTTAAACACAATTTTTAGTCTATCTAAGACTTGTTATATATTTTGAAGAGGTTCATTTCATTACATTTGTATTGTCTAAACAAAAAAAAATCATTCAATCATATTGTTTATATAATTAGAGGTTGGAAAACACAGGACGTTAAGAAACTTGCAACCCACATAATGTTGTAAAACCCTCTATATTTAAGAACCCAATTGGTTGGTCACCCCTTAGCTAAATTTGGTTAGTTTTATGTATCTCCCAACTATAAATCCTCCCCAAACTTCCCACCCTTGAGCTTAGAACAAGAAGAATTATATAAAACACAACCCGTAGTGTTTTCCAACCTGCCTATAGTTTATTTATTTGAGGAAGTTGAAACACAATTTTTAGTCTATCTAAGATTTGTTATATATTTTTAAGGGGTGCATTTCATTACATTCATATTGTCTAAACAAAAAAATATTTTCATTACAATCATATCGTCTATATAATCAGAGGTTGGAAAACACAAGGTGTTAAGAAACTTGCAACCCACATAGTCTTGTAAAACCCTTTATGTATAAGAACTCAATTGGTTGGTCACCCCTCAACTAAACATGGTTAGTTTTATGTATCCCCCAACTACAACTCCTCCTCGAATTCTCCACCCTTCATCTTTGAACAAGCACAACAAACTAACTCACAACCCATTGTGTTTTCCTACCTGCCTATATTTTAATGATATGAGGAAATCCAAACACAATTCATACTGTAAGTAATAGTTTTAGTAAATTTTGAAAGTTCCTTTTCTTATATTCGTACTATAAGGTTTTCATTACAATAATTTTGTCTATTTATAATTCAAGGTTGGAAAACATTGGGTGTTAACGAACCTGTGATCTTCTCAATGCTTCAGGAGGTAGTGAGTACTAGAATGTATGAAATGAATAAGGAAATAGCTGTAAAAACACTTGAAAAGAAGAAAACCAAAGTGTGAGATAAATAATCTATTGACTGAAGAGATTCTTCCTGCTCTTGATAATTTGAGGAAGGAGCATGTGAAGTATGTTGAATGGGAAAATGACAATGCAAAATTAGAGGCAACAGGTACTACAATGTATGAAATAGCAAAGGAATATGCTATAGAAATACTTGAAAAGAAGCAGACCAAAGTGAATGAGATAGATAGTGTATTGACTGAAGAGACTCCATGTTGTTGAGACGTTGAGGAAGGTGCAGTGAAGTATCTGCAATGGACAAATGGAAATGCAAAACTAGAGCAGTGGGTAGTAGAAAGTATGTAATGAAAAATGAATCTGCTCTAAAAAAACTTGCAAAGAAGTAGACCAAAGTGAATGAAATAGATAATGTATCACTTGAAAATATTTTTCCTACACTTGACAACTTGACGAAGGAGCATTGTGTAGTATGTGCAATGGGAAAATGCCAATGCAAAAGTGGATAAATGATGCAGGGGCATCAAGAGCCTCATAAGCATATTTATGTTATCTTTTGGTTTTAAGTTTGTTAAAGTGTTTTGAAGTCTCATAAGGTAATTTATGACCATTTGGAATCATATGGATTCATTTTGGACTGATTAATTGGGTTTTTATTTTAAAATTGTAAAAGTTGCCAAATGTTGTCATGCAACTTTGGAAAGGTGTCAAAAAGCAAGAAATAGTTATATGAAAATCAAGAAACTATTTCAAAGAGTTGTTTTTGATTGGTAATGTATAATACACCCTTTAAAGCTCGAATTGGGGGGTCAGAGACATTGTTTTGAAGTTTTGATGAATGAAAAACTCAATTTGTGTACATTTTTCTAAGTCTTACATTGTTTTCAGGACGAAGTCATGCATTGTACCACCTGGTACGACCTCATACCAAGTATATTAATATATGGATGGAAATATATTTGTTTCTAGTTTACAATTCTTTTTGTCTCATTGAATTTCATTGAGTTTTGTGGGAGATATGGCCATTTTGGTGAAGGCTGCCATGTTCTAATAATGTTTTCCAAATTTTGCAGTTTAAAAACATGCTAGTAGGGCCATGTATGGTACAATATTGGGATGAAACCAATTGGAATGGATTAATATATGTTTCCATCTTTCAATGCTTTTTATTTGGATAATTTTAATGGAGATTTGAATAAGTTATGACCATTTTTGTGAGGACGGGTCTGAACCCTAACTAGGATTTCCAATTTTGGGAAAAACACCATAACTTTCTTTCCCACCGTTGGATCTTGATGAAAATTGGAAGGAAGGTTTGTAATTATGTTATCTTCAATCCCAATTGAGTGATTTGATTTATTATTTATTTTTTGAAAGTTATTAATGATTATTCATTTCATTTCAAGGATGTCCTGTTAATGTTTTGAAGAATCAGTCATTGAATGTGTTTTGTTTTCCCTTTCTTTGCATCATTTTGGTATCAAAGATAGAAGACCTTGAGAGTGAAAGGTATGCACCAGGAAAAGAGATTTGTGAGATAAATTTTGTTGCAGGTATGAAAGAGAGTCAGTGACTTATATCCTCCAATAGTGATGAAATTGGGTAGAGGGTGTGCAGATTTCTTCCACTGAGAGGAAGTGGGTAGAAGAGGTCTTGGAAAGTGCATCTTCTAGAATCCTATTGGGTAGAGGATAGCTGTGTGTGTGAAGGTATTGGGATACCAAAATAATGGAAGTGTTGAGGAGAATAATCCATGAAGACCTGAGGAGTAAGAAGTTGTCAATCAAGCAATAAGAGATGAGAAAAGAAAAGAGTGAGATGAAGAAGGATGAGAAGGAAAAACAAGTATTCAACAAGAGATAATAGAGCTGAGAAAATATTTGGAACAAATGCAAAAAAAAATTGAAGAAAGAATACAGAGTATAGTAACAAGTGTGTGGATTTGGAAAATCACTATTCACAAAATTGTCAAGTGACCAGTAAAGGAAATTGTGGAAAGAAGAAAGAGGCAACAATTGAGAAGGAAGATAAAAAAAATTAATCAAGATGATGGAAGAGACAAAGCCATCCAAGGAAGACGAAAAAGATAAAGAAAATGAGTCTATTGAGACTCTAAATTTTATTTCTAACAATATTTGTGAGTATGTGTTTATAGGTGTAGTAGATGAAGATGAAGATGGAAAAGAGTATAAAGAAAAAAGAGAAGTGAATGTAGTGTCTGAAGATTGTTATGCAAATGTAGCACAATATGGTGAAGAAGAGGTTGCAAAAACAACAGAGGTATTGGTTGTATTTTCTGATTTTATGGATGATGAATATGCTGAAAAATTGTATTCAAATGATGAAGATGAAGACATGGACAGTGGTAATGTGGCATATGAACAATAACTAGAGTTTTGGAACTTTGAAGTTGAGAAGATAATAAGTAAGAGAAGATGCACGAAGAGAGGTAGAAAGAAATGCACACCAAGAAACAGGGAGCAGATCAATCCAAGCATGGAAAAGATTGAGAGGAGGTACAACACAATTGGAGGAAGCGGAAAAAGCAGCTGATTATTATTTGAAGTGGACCTTAATTTTTCTTTTCCTCGGGAGTATGATGTAGGGGCATCAGGAGCCTCATAAGCATATATTTTTTGGTTTTATATTTTTTTAATTGTTTTGGAGTCTCATAAGGTAATTTATGACCATTTGGAATCACATGGATTCATTTTGGAGTGATTAATTTGCTTTTTGTTTTAAAATTGTAAAAGTTGCCAAATGTTGCTAAATGTTGTCATGCAACTTCGGAAAGGTGTCAAAAAGAAATAAATAGTTATGTGCAAATCAAGAAATTGTTTCAAAGAGTTGGTTTTGGTTGGGAATGTATAAAGACACCCTCAAAAACTTGAATTGGGGGGTTGGAGACATTGTTTTGAAGTTTTGATGAATGAAAAACTCAAATTGTGTGCATTTTTTTGAGTCTTACATTGTTTTCAGGCTGAAATTGTGCATTTTATGGCCTGGTATGGCCTCATACCAAGTACTATAATATATGGATGGAAAGATATTTGTTTCTAGTTTACAATTTTTTTTGTCTCTTTGAATTTTATTGATTTTTGTGGGAGATATGGCCATTTTGGTGAAGGTTTCCCTGTTCTAACAATGTTTTCCAGAATTTGTAGTTTGAAAACGTGGTAGTACGGCCATCTACGGTACATTATTGGGATGAAACCAATTGGAATGGATGAATATATGTTTCTATCTTTCAATGCTTTTTGTTTGGGTCATTTTCATGGAGATTTGAATAAGTTATGACCATTTTGTGAGGATAGGTCTAAACCCTAACTAGGATTTCCAATTTTGGGGAAAACACCATAACTTTCTTTCCCACCATTGGATATTGATGGATATAGATGAAAATTAGAGGGAAAGTCTGTAATTATGTTATCTTCAATTCCCACTGGAGAGATTGGCTTTATTATTTTTGTTGTGAAAGTTATTAATGATTGTTCCTTTCATTTCAAGGTTGTCATGTCAATGTTTTGAAGAATCAATCATTGAATGTGTTTTGTTTTCCCTTTGTTTGCGTCAATAAAGTCAAGAACTCTTGTATTGCATATGAGTTTGTGCAAGAAAAGAAAGTGAGAGATGATGTTATAAGTGGAGTTGAACAAATGAAGTCAAAGATTCTTGAACTTAAGAATTTCATGGAACAAATACAATTTGAAATAAATAAGGAAAAGGCAAAATCATATCTTAGTGCAGAAAAAGAGAATCAATTGGTTGAAGACATGAAAGTCTTATGTGAAAAGGTAGACAAGTTTTGTAAATAACTTTTCAAATAGAAAGCATTTGCATTCTCTAATGAGAAAGACACTCTCAAAGCTGAGCAAAGAGTGGCTGCAAAGCTACATAAAAGTATTGAAGACATTGAAAAGTATATCCAAGAAATGGATATTGTCTTAAGGACTGAAGAGGGAGCAACTACTCCAAAGCTTAAAGTAAAAGATATGAAAAAGAAGGTAGAAGCTCATGAAAAGGAATACCAAGGGGGTGATAACAGGTAACAACAATAGGGATGAGGAAAAATGTATGGCTGGTCAACTCGCAAATGCAAAAACAATAGTTGGAAGTGTTGAAATTGAAGTAAAACAACAAAAACACTACAATTAACCACTTAGAAAAGGAATTAAAAGATTAAAAAAAGATTTTATCATCGAAATAAAAAGAGTTTAATTAATGTTGTTGACAGACAACTACAATCTAAAAGACATGAAGTTGACCAAATAAACATTGCTTATGAAGAAGGGCACATGGACACATTACAAAATGAGTGTTTGCGAGAATCTGAGGTAGTTCAAAAGTTGAAGGCTCATATCAAGCACCTCAAGGCTCAATTAGGAAATGTTCAATTTACCTATAATGATCACCTAAAGCATTTTGATAGATCAAAATTCAAAGTTGCGATTGCACAACTTGTAAAAGATAAAAATGCCTTGACAACCACAATCATATGACTGACAACCCACATTGTGTTTTCCAATTTGCAATTATTTTGTGCATTTTTTTCAATCATATAAGAAAATTTAAATGCAATTTTTACTCTAATTAAGAATGGTTATAAATTTTAAAGGGGCCTTTCACTACATTCATGTTGTCTAAACAACAAAAGGTTTTCAAGACATTCATACGGTTTTGTAAAATTCCATGTTGCAAAACCCTTGGTGTTATGAAGCAAACTACATTTGTGTTGTCTAAACAACAAAATATTTTCAAAACATTCATACTGTTTTGTAAAATTCCATGTTGCAAAACCCTAGGTGTTAAGAAGCAAACTACATTCGTGTTGTCTAAACAAAAGTTTTTCAAGACTTTCATACTATTTTGTGAAATTCCATGTTGCAAAATCCTAGGTATTAATAAGCAAGCAACCCAATGTGAGATAACCCTTTACATTTAAACATGCAGATTCAAATAACTGAAAACTCACATTGTGTTTTCCAAACTACAATTATTTGTGCACTTTTTTTTTTCAATCATGCAAATTTAAATGCAATTTTTACTCAAATTAAGAGTCCTTATAAATTTTGAAGGGGTCTTTCAATACATTCACAGTGTCTAAATTACAAAAGTTTTTCAAGACATTCATTCTGTTTTGTAAAATTTCATGTTGGAAAACCTTAGGTGTTAAGAAATAAGCAACCCACATAGTGTTGTAAAACCCTCTGCAACCTAATTGGTTAGTACCCCTCACCTTGATTTGGTCGGTTTTCTCCCCCAGCTCCTCCACGTGCACTCCAACCTTCAGCTTTCAACATGCAAACTGAAAACACTAAGTGTTTTTTGTCTTTTTTCTCGAAACACAATAGTTTTTGAAAATGCACACGTCAGTTCGCCTCTAATGCACGTGGTAGAAAAAAGCTCTGAAAATGATGGCTTCTCACACAAGCCATAAGGCCCAGTTTTATCGGCCGGCAGAAGGTGGGAAAACTGACTTGATGGTGCCGTTATCTCCTCGCTTTCGTCGTAGTAACGTTTGCTCCCATGTTACTGATTTTGTCACTTTTATTCACTGTCTGACAGACCTGCACTACACCGTCTCATCATGTTATGTATGTTTCAATGTATGTTTTTATCTAATGTACATAGGTGCGTTTTGTCGGGAGATTAGCTGCGTCCAAAATGAGAATAAAGACAAAAGCTATGGTCTCTCGTGAAAGCTTGTAACCCTCCACAATAAAACCCTGAAATTCAAAAACCCCCTCGTAACACAGCGCACAGATGGTTAGGTAGTGAAAGCAACAAAATGAAACGAGAATGGTACGTACTTTAAGGTAGGTCACACTGGAAACACCATAATTTTTCAGAATAACCTAAAATTGCGCAAATTCATGTGAGAAACGTTGTACGGACGGTGCACATGTACTCCGAGCTCTAGGGGATGCACTCCTAGTTCTCTGGATTGGATCTGAACCTTTAACGTTACGAAATTTGCGCAATTTCAGTGAGATTTTTCACGAGGGATATCAACTTGACTGCAAAAGAGGTGTACGTGACACTGACTCACTGGCTATGCGACAAACACTGATCAAGTGCCATCCTACGGCTATACATGCCCCTCCCTTCACTCTCCTCATTAATTGTTCGCCGACTGATTACATATGCTTTGTACTACACCAGTATTAAATTCAATAGGCACCTATTGACGTACAAATATTTTATATTAAAAATGTAACTGGTTTTGCATTTTCTTTTCTGGTTATCTTGATTATGGATACTTAAGTCTTTTGTTAGGTCAAGAAATTCTAATGACCATCATTTATGTTCTTTGGCTATCTTCATTTTTCATCGAGATATTCCAATGACTATCATTTATGTTCTTGGACTATTTTCATTTTTAGATTGCGAAGTTCCAATGACTATCACTTATGTTCTTTGGCTATCTTCATTTTTTATGATGGATCACGGAGTATGCTTTGTAATGTTAATGGAAACATACTTACATGTCAATCTAAAAACTCCAAATTAACATCAAAGATTTTAGAAATGTTGTGTCTCACATTTGTATTCTCTTTTTAATTTGAGGAGATAAAGCTAAACAAATTAGCAAAAAAATTGATTGAGTTATAAGTAGAGATGCACTGTAAAAGGGTTTGAAATTTTTATGACTTTTGAGGCTGTCTTTGTATCTTATGATCTTTTTGACTTGGTGCTCTGATGCTTTGACTTTTGGTCTATAAACTTTTTGACTTGATCTCTTGTTACTACTATTGATCTATAAAAGGTGCATATTGAGATGTTACTAAAAATATATTTCTTCTTCTTTTTCCTTTCAAATTGATAAAGAAGGGAAGAAAATAGGATAAAATTTTGTCTTATTAGCAAAACATTTGAGTTGATAGTTGTATTCATGATTTTTCTACAATCTTTTAAAGAATTTAATTTTATTGAACCAAATATATGGATAAGTAGTTGTATTCATGATTTTTCAATAGTCTTTTATGAAAGAGTTTCTAAAGATTAGTAAAAAAAAGAATTTATAAAACCTATGAAAATGATTTTCTTTTAATTTAATTGTATAATTTGTTTTGTATTAGTATTTCAAATTATATTTAAGGATTCATTATCAAAATAATAATGAATAAAAATAAATTTAATTACACAAATTTATTTTATATCAATATTTTAGATTTCATTCAATTATTTACCATCAAAATAAATACAATTTCTTTATCTTTTATAAACAAAACATCTACACAAAAAATAAACTTTTACATATACATGATTTCATTTTTCATCTCTTGTTCTCTCACCTTGACGATGATAGATCCTGAAATATGATTCAAAATGTTAAGGAAGAAAAAATATACATTAAAACTATTATCATAATGTCTTGAATACCTCCTCCACTATTTGCTGGGTGATGTAAACTAGAGAAAAAAAACCATGAAGTTTAAACACTTTCTAAGGCTGTGATATTACTATCAGGATTCAATCGTTTAGTTTCCCGAGTCAAACTCATTGACCCATGTTTCATGAGCAATGGTTCATAGGAACCCATCTCTCATGATAGTGAATGGTCCAGTTAACACTCATTGCATCTAGATGATGCTTACAGAGGTGAAGCACTAGGCCTTCCTAGAAAGTTGAATCCTGATAAAGAAGTTGAATCCTGATAACAATATCACAATTTGACACGCTGTGAAAATACCTCCTACTTATCGCGCATGCAACAATGGCGTTCACCAAGATAAGTCTACGTCTACTTAAAAAATGCCATGAATACAAAGAACGTGAAACAGACATGAAAAAAGAGCTCTTAAAAAAATGTGTATCTGAAGAATATAAACGAACCCTTTCTGTCCATTCATTAATTGCTTGCAGAGTGATTACACTTACGACATACTACAATAAATTTCAAGCTAGTATACGCCTACTTACCATTTCGATTCATATTCTACAAATGCGACTTATACATATATATAAATTTACTTGGCCCTTTTATTTATCAAAACCGTCGCCGCCGAGAAGAAGCGAAGCGACACAGAGAAGGAAATGAAGCAGAGAAAGAGGGAAACGTTAAATGCTTCAGAGCAAAGCCGGTAACAACCACTACATGAGCCGGTAACAACCATTACATGAGCCGGTTAATCAGCCTTCTGCTCACCGTCGCCGTCTTTCTTCTCTTCCTCGTCACCGGCAGGGGCGGCCTTCGACGGCGGAGTGTCGTCAGCGGCAGCGGCCTTGGGCGGCGGATGTGCAGCGCCGCCGCCAAGACTCCCATCAATACAGGTAGAGCATTTATTCTCTACCCACCCTTCAAAATCGTAGTCTCCATTACCAGTCACGTGCCTTCCGCCACAAATCCTCGCAATCGCCCCAGCCAACACCCCCAGAATAGTAATCGCCGCCAAAACCACCACCAGCATGCTAATGGACCCACCAGAATGCCCCCCTCCTCCTCCTCCTCCTCCAGGCCTTGGCTCTATTGTTGTTTGCTGCGGCACCGGCGGCGTCTGCATAGTCCACCATGGCCTTGACATTTCGCCACCACACCTCACACAGACTTTCCCCAACAGCTAGCCCCCCACGACCACGACCACCACCTCCTCTACCAGCTTCTTAATAACAATCCCTGATCTGCCCCTCAGAGATTCAACGCCAAATGCTAATAAACAAATGGGGAAGTAGAAAAACAGTAGGCAGAAGGGAGTGACCAAAAGTACTGGCAAGACCTGTTTACCAGAAACGAAAAAGGCGGTTTTCCTTTACGCCTCGTGGCCCGGGATATATATTCGTGGACTCCAATCATAATTATATTATTACGCTCTTTATGACGTTCATCATTGTTACCATTATTTCTACTTAACGAGGAACGGGGCGCGCCACTTTTTTCAATTCCAATTTGGGATGAGTGTGTGAACGGCGCAATCCCGAAAAGTGGGGTGAGGGAGTATGACTCGTGAGCGTATGCCTGCAATTGGGTATAATGTTCTTACTGAAAATAAAAAAATGGTAAGAGTCCTAATGGGTTGTAAGCCTAAAATGGCCAAGAGATTTCTAAAATAATATAACCCCCTTTGGATGTAAGGCTAAAGTGGATGAGCGGTTTATTAAATAGGGGAGGGTTTCCCACACGTTCTTACATTGGTTGGTGGGGGGCATTGTTACAATGGCTGGCATACTGGTCTCAAGACTAATGTCTATCCATTTAAGGTCCCACCATGGCCCCACCATGTGCAAACATAACCTAACAAGTTAAACTATGTGCAAACATAACCTAACAAGTTAAACTACCACAGTAATTTTTACATTTTGAAATCTAGCTCAAGATTATGTGTTTTCTATATTTTTTATATATTTAAACATAGTTTTAAGTTAGTCTTTATGTTATAGAGAAGAGTTATTTTTTTCATCATGGATCACAATGTGATTAGAAATATTGATGTAGAAATTATTATGTCTCATTTAGCTCTTGATTATTTTGATGATGGATCATGGAGTGTGATCCAAAATGTTGATGCAAAAACTCACACAATCTAATCTAGGAATAACAACAATCAACATGATGGATTGTGGAAATCTAATATCATTTTGTATTCTCTATATTTTTATGTATTTATACATAGTTTTAAGTTAGTTTTTATATTATAGGGAAGAGTTGTCTTATTGATCATGGATCATAATGTGATTTGGAATATTGATGTAGAAACTTTTATGTTTCATTTAGCTTTCTATTATTATGATGACACATCACATAGTGTGATCCAAAATGTTGATGCAAAAAGTCCACTCAATCTAATCTAAGAACTACAACAATCAACATTATGGATTGTGGAAATTTGATATCATTGTCTATTGTACAATTGTACTTGGAAGTATTTTTTTTATTGTCATAGACTTTGAAAAGATTGTATCATATAAAAAGTTGTTGTGTTATCTTGATTCCAACTTTGTCTTATTTAATCTTATAAGAGACCGAGGAACAAGTTTTGTTCAATCACCTAATTAACATCAAATTATATTGTGTATGCATACTATTACTATACCAATGACAAGTTGAATTGTACATATGTCTCACAACATGAAGATATTCTTATGACTTTTTAAGTCTCCATTGATTAAAAGCATGAGTGGTTTCTAATTGAGATGTTTCAATTTAATCAAAAAACACTTATCTTTAAATTATTTAATATTTTTTGTTTATCGATTAAAAGGTGGGAGTACCACCTATGTTTGTATTATATGATATAAAAATATTTACAATCAATAGGATATGAAACACAAAGTACATTAAACACAATGAAAATATTTAATCATAGTTCAACATAAAAAGACTAAAATGTCAAAATAGGAGATGATATGGTGTCATTCCTATGGATCTTTTACTAGAGTGCACTTTGAACATATTAGGAAAC
The DNA here is from genome assembly GCA_007258455.2 of Sequoia sempervirens. Taxonomy (NCBI): domain Eukaryota; kingdom Viridiplantae; phylum Streptophyta; class Pinopsida; order Cupressales; family Cupressaceae; genus Sequoia; species Sequoia sempervirens. The sequence continues at coordinate 28,426,813 of VDFB02000007.1, read as the reverse complement.
CAAAGGTATTGCACCACAAATAAGACAATACCTAACAAGATACAATACCCCAACTATAATGTAGTATAGAGGCTCAAAATATGGTTAATCACAAGTTAATAGCTACCACATTAGCTTTCCCCACCATTACCTAGCTAAAGCAACTCAAATGTCACCTCAACAAGCCACAATTTTATATTTTGTAGGAAACGACTATGCAAATCAACAAAAAATAAAGTTTCTTAAAAGTTTTTTTTGACCTTCCCCTTAACCTTTGTATGTATCTTTTCAAATTTTAGTTTTCCCTCTTCAAGGACACTCCTGATGAAGTGATATCACAACTCAATATGCTTAGTTCAATTGTGAAATGCTACATTCTTAGCCAAGTGAATAGTGTTGTTATCACAAAAGAGGGTGAAAACATGTTATTTGCATCCCAATTCACCCAATAATTGTTGCAACCATAACATTTACTTTGCACCTTCGGTGAGAGAAATGTATTCGGCCTCAGTAGTGGAAAGTGCAACCCCTTGTTGCAATCTAGAAACCCAACTGATCGTTGCCTCAGTAAATGTAAAGACATAACTTGTATTTGATCTTCATTTGTCCAAATCATCAGTCATATTGGATTCAACAAAGCCTTGCAATTGTCCATCTTTCCCACCAAAGAATAAAGCATAATCTAAAGTGCCCTTCAAATACCATAGGATCCACTTGATTGCTTGACAATGAGTTTTACTTGGATTACTCATAAATCTACTCACTGCTCCCATCGATGGGCAATGTCGGGACAAGTGCATATCATGGCATACATGAGACTCCCAACAGCTGATGATATGAGATACCTTTCATTTATTTTTGTTCTTGTGTCTTAGGACACATGGTGGAGGATCTAAACAAAAGTGATCAACAAGTGTTGTGCTTACAACCTCAACACTTTTCATATTAAACCTGTCCAAAACCTTGTCAATGTATTTCTCTTGTTACAATTTGATTTCTCTCTTTCGTCTATCGGATTATGGTCATACCAAGAATCCTCTTCGTTGCCCCTAAATCTTTCATTACAAACTTGTGAGCCAATTGTTGTTTCAAATCATGGACAACACTCATGCTAGTGTCGATTACTAGCATATCATCAACATAGAGAAGTAATAAAACAAACTCACCATTGTCCAATACCTTGGAGTAGACACATAGGTTAGATTCACATTGTGTGAAATGATGCTCAACCATGAAGGAATCAAATTTTAGGTATCATTGTTGTGGGGATTGTTTGAGTTTGTACAAACTTCTCAATCTGCAATACAAATCCTCTTGCCCTTATTTCTCAAAACCTTTACCTAGGTTGATGCATATATAACTCCTCTTCTATGTCACCATGGAGAAATGCAGTCTTCACATCAAGTTGCTTGAGTTTGAGGTCATATACCGCTACCAACCCTATAACTACTTGAATAGTGGCCATCTTCACAATCGATGAAAATATCTCATTGAAATAACGAAAATAAGGTTTTGGGGGAGGTATGAACCAATTAGAGACCTATTTCTCTTCTATTTCATTAGGAAATGAGATCCGCACAATGAAATGACTTACAACCCTTAGGTGAATCAAGTCAAATTGTGAATCTACTAATTTCCCATTTTTTTCCAAGGATGGTGGTCCTGATTAAACAACACTTTGGGGAGAAAGATTAAAAATAACACATCAAAACCAAAATGCAATCTACAACTTGGATCTTGAAGATTAAACTCAAAATAAGTAGAACCAGAAATTAGATCACAAATCAGAGAATGGTAAGATGATGTGTACCAGTCACCAAGAGTCAATTTCTAAAGCCTGAGTTAGGGTTTTTCTGCAACTTTTGGGAGCCTCTGCTATAGACTTGAATATCTTAATTTGCCTAGGTTTAAAGTTCAGAAAGTTGAAAATAAATTTTGCAAGTAAGTTTCCATGAGATGACAACTTTTGCAACTTTGACAAGTTCTCCAATTTTTCTCTTCAAAAGATCTTCAAGATTTCTTCCACCTAAATCAAACCCTTAGAGTGTAGATCTGCAACTTGCATGAAATGGCTTCAATGGATGTGGATCTTGAACCTTGAATCTTGATTTGAAATTATGCTATGAATGTTTGAATGGATCATGAAACCTACATCACCATATTAGCTCCAATAGCATGCATGATGCAAGAACACTTTGATGTGACAACTGGATCTTGATTGTTGCAATGAACCTTCAATAAATATGCCTTGAAATGCTCTTGAAATGCTCTTGTGAAAGTGCTCTTAAGACAACTTGAAATTTCCAGCTTGAAAATCTTAGATTACTTAGGTGAAACTTAGTGAAATAACCTTATATTTATAGGTATGTAACATTAATTTCTTGAAATTCAAATAACGCAAGACAACATCTGAATATTGATTTGAAAATGTTAAAATACCACCAAAAACGTAATTTAAATTTAGGTCCTAGGTCTAAGGGAGGACCCATTCTCTCATGGGCGAATGGGTCCTAGGCCACTCACCTAGGACACACATTGATCAATGAGAAGTGTTATGTTAAGGCATTAATGAATGTCGGGTTTCTTCTTCAGAAAATACAATTAATTATGCTTGTATTTGAATTAAAGGGGCCAATTAAGGAAAATTAATCTTAGTTAATTAAGGGTGCCCTAAATAAGTGTGGAAGTGTAAAGAGGTACACTGTACAACACTAAAATAAGGCACAATTAAGTCCATTTTAATTACTAGGGCCCTAAACTTAATGTGAATATGTAAAATACATATTACAACACTAAATTAAGTTCATTTTAATATTAATTCCAAATTAGGGGTGAAAATGTAAAGGGATACATTTTTCTACACTACACTCATTAAAGTATATCCCCTTTTGTTGTTCATACCCCTTCACTACCAACCTGGCTCGATATCATTTCTTGCATCCTTCTTCCTCTTTCAATCTGTACACCCATCAATTCTTCAATGCTCTTCAATTAGGTGGAAGCTTCACCAAATCCCATGTATGATTATTCATTAGTGAATTCATTTCCTCCTTCATTGCATCCATCCACTTTGCATGATTAATGTCCTTGCAAACTTCTTTAAAGATAACTAGCTTTGCCTTATTAGAAATAAATAATTGATAGTCATGTAACTTTTCCAAAGGTTGAAATTTCCTAGTGGACCTCCTTAATTAAGGAGCTTGGCTTTATATATTTGGTTGCAAATTTGTCCATGATGAATTACCAACATTAATAATATCACTAGTATTGTTATTATCACTGCTATGCATGATCCTTGTTGATTGTGGCAGTGAAATATTATTATTTCTTATTATGTGCAAGTGAGCATCATTTTCCACACTTTTGTTAGTTGATCACAAGCTAGACATATACTCTATACCCTACACAAGATCTTCACCAACATTTCTAGCCATGGGTTGTGAAGTGTGTGCAATGTATGGAGTAATTGGAGGTTGTGATAGAGAATTCCCATTGGCAATGTGTTTGAAACTTGGTGTGAGTGGTAGGTTTGACAATTCCATAGCAAGTGGCATGGGATAAACTTCACACATGACACCAAAATTACTTCCAATGCAGGAAAAACTTGGCATAGACATGGCAAGTCGAGTGGAAGCATTCTCTATTGGCACTTCAAAAAGAGTAGACCATAAATTTGGGGTGCACTCTACTTGGGGCTGTGGGGAGTTTCCAACTATGCCTTGTGTAGTTGGTTGTAAATTACTTCCAATTTACAGTGCATGTGGATTTCCAATATCATTTTTTTTTAGGCATACATGGTGCCACATTTGGATGTGAAAACTACAAATTAGTAATGTCTAATAAAGGAACAAATTCTTTTACTCATGACTTCTATTCTTCCAAACCATGAAATGACTTTTCATTAAATATTACATCCTTGTTGCGAACAAGTTTCTTGGAAATTAGATCCCACAATTAGAAACAACACTACTCCTCTCTATAGCCAACAAAAATGTACTTATTTGATTTGGGATCCAATTTTGTTCTCTTCTTCTTGGGAATGTGATAAAATGCTTTGTAGCCAAAGACCCATAGGTGATTGTAGGAAATTCGTTTTCCTAGCCATTTCTCTTCTAGAATGTCAAAATTCGATCAAGATGAAGGGCCTCGATTAATCAAGTATACCACTGTGTTAACCACCTCTACCCAAAATTCCTTTCCCAAACCTACATTAGAGAGCATACACTGATCTCTCTCCAAAATTGTTTGATTCATCCTCTTGGCTGCACCATTTTCTTGAGGAGTGAATTGAACAATATTGATATGTTGGATACCATTATTTGCACAAAAATTGTCAAACTCCAAAGAGCAAAACTCTCCACCATTATTCATTTTTAAACATTTAATTTTTATTTTCAATTTAATTCTCAATAGTGGCTTTGAAAGCTTTGAATTTTCTAAATACTTCTAATTTTCTATCTAGCATATAAACCCAAACTTTGTGGGTGCAATTATCAAGAAAGGTAACAAAATGATTTTTCCCCTCCAATAGAGGTTACCTTTGTAGGAACAAACACATCTAAGTGCATGAGCTCCAAAGGCTTTGACTTCATGTCATGTCTAGTCTTTGAGAAGATGATCCACCTTTGTTTTCCATATATACAATGCTCACATAACTCCAAATCAATATATTTCAAACCTAGAAATTGATTTCTTTTGACCACGATTTCAAGTTCCCTTTTTCTCATATATCTGAGCTTCTTGTGCCAAAGTTCCAACTTTCTATCCACAATAGCCATCGCAACTCCTAATTCATTATGACTTTCTAGCACATATAGAGTATCTAATTTGTGGCCTCTTACAACTATTAAGGCTCCTTTGGTCACCTTGCAAGTGTTTGAAGAAAATGTGATGCTACATCCTTGAGCATTGAGTCAAGTCCCATAGAAATCAAATTTCTCTTAAGCTTGGGAACATGTCTCACATCCTGAAATAACCATTTGTTTCCATTCTTTAATTGCAACATCATGTCACCTTTTCCAATAATATCACATGGTTCATTGTCACCAAGATAAACTCTACCAAGTTTTCCTTCTTGATAGTTATTGAAAGTTTCTTGGCATGTAGTTGCATGAAAGGAGGCGCCAAATTCCAATACCCATGAAATAGTTGTAGTTTCACTTGTTGACAAGACCAAGGCACCTTCATCTTGTTCATAATGGTGTTAACTTCACTATGATTTGGCTGATTTTGGACCTTTTTGTATGACCAACAATTCTTCTTGGTGTGACCTTCTTTACCACAAAACCAACAACCTCCATTTCTTCCCCTAGACTTAGATCTTCTTGCAGATTTTTATCTCCCTCGATTATTATTTATGCCTCTTTCTTGATGTCTCCCTCAATTTCCAAAAATAAAAGAATCACCTGATTAGGTTCCTTGAATTTTCCTCCTCATATCCTCGCTAAGGAGAGTACCAACAACATCATTGAATTTGAGTGTATTTTTGTTGGACACTGAATTCTTGATTATCATCACCACACCTTCCCAACTATTCATTAGAGAGCACAATAACAAGATGACTTTGATTTTTCCTTCAAATTTATGTTCATAGAGATCAATTGGCTTATTAATGTATTAAATTCATTGAGATGATAGGACACATTACCTCCATCCTTCATCTTCAAATTATACATTTTCTTCATGAGGAAAACTTTGTTAGAAGTGGAAACCCTCTCATACATATCACATAATTTGTCCCACAATCCTTTTGATGTCTTCTCAACTGAAGGATTAAATAGAACATTATTGGATAAATAGAGGATAATGGTTGCTCTAGCCTTCTTATCCAATTTCTCCCACTCCTCATCAGTCACTCCTCATCAATCATTGTGTTTGGCTTCTTGGCTTTTTCTTCCAGTGTGAGTAGAGGTCTCCTTTAATCAACAACAATTCCATCTACATCTTCCACAATCCAAAATTTTTCCTTGAGAATTTTTTGGTTCTCTATTTATCTGTTTCTTCCATCTTTCTAGAAATTGTTTCACAAATTCCTGATCAACTTCTTCACTAAGCTCTTATACCAATTGTTGAATAACAAGTGTGGATAAACAAATAGAAAAAAAATTATCAGATGCAAGATAAACAATTAACTTTGTATTTACAATACAATACACCTACAACAACAAGCATCTCATCACTATATCATTATCCATATTGGATAAAAGAAAGCTAAGAGACAAGGTAATTGGTGGGAGAAGTGAAGGAGTTTGAATAATCTCTGGGAATGACTATTGAACTTCTCATTCCAACATTTATCAACATTGACCATACAAGAATAAAATACAATTAACAACAAATTTTTTTAACAACAGTTATAGAAAGAAGACTCCATCAATCACAATTGTGTCAATTTTAAATCTTGTAAAATATGATTAATTTTATATGTAAGATTAATTCATTAAATGTATAATCATTATTATAAGATGTTATAACTAAATTGTGACAACTAATTTAAATTTTTTAATGTAAACTTAAATATCATAGTTATTTAAACAAGTGCAATGAAAGTCCTAAATATTTAAAGAATAAATAAAGAGAATAATTCAATTACAAAGAAAGAAATTATTAACATCAATAAAGATTATCTTTAAGATCGTGCACTTTCTTTGAGTGTTTATATTTTTTTCACTAGGTATTATAAATTAATTTAATTTTAAAATTGTTAAAATTTTATCTACCAAATAACATTTATTTAATATAAATAAAAGTATATTTATATTAAGAAAAACATATTTATGTAAAAATATTATTAATTTATTTTTAGTTTTAAATGTTATAAATAATTAATTAGATATAATTTTTAATATATATTTTTTAAGAATTATAGTTTATTTTTCAAAAGTGTTTTTTAATATATTTATTGGAATTTAAATTTTAAGATTATTTTGTTTTTACTTATTCTCATTATTAGAATTGTTATGAAAAATAAATCTACTCAAGATCAAAATGTCTATCAACTAATCACAAATTTAGTTAAATAGAATAATGATATTGTTATTCTATATTCAATATTATGAGAGAGGTTACAAAGACTAAAATACAAATATATAAGCCTCTTAGATGCATGTATCAAGGAGATCACAAATTCAGGAGGTATGGGTTAACTCTTAATCACTCTCAATCAAGAGGTGACCTAACTCAATCTAATTGAGATAGAGGTGGACTTGACTAAAGAGATGTGACACTTAACTACCATCAATCAAAGATTGATGAGGTAATGGTGACACTTATGTCCCTCAAGTCAATATATACACATGCCATCATTAGCTTCTTATATGAGAATAATTAAATATTCTAAGTAAACTTATTAAATACGTGTAATATCACATTAGGATATCATATATCCAAGGTGAATAAAATATTATACCAACACACCTTACTATGAGATTTGGGGGTGATTGTTTAGCCATTTCAAAGACTCGAATAACTCTTTTCAAACTCTCATGGTTTGTAAGGATCAAAGATTCTTGACTCTTTTCTTTCAAGAGATGCTTGATATTCACTAGTGTGTGGACAAAAACTTTGTTTCAACAATATTTTTCACTTAAAGGATTGCTTCTATCACTCACATTGTTTCTTCTTCAAGAATAATTAGAAAGTAATGAAAAACTTTTAGATATCACAAGGCTTGTAAAACATTAAAAATAAATAAAAAAATTCATATATTATTCTTATTGTTATTCTCTTTTAGATTTGCGATGTTTGACTGTTTTCTTTCAAGAGATCTTTGATCATCACGAATGTTTGGACAAAAACTTTACTTCAACAATATTTTCCACTTAAAAGATTGCTTCTTTCACTCACATTGTTTCATCTTCAAAAATGAACTGTAAAAAATAATCTTATTACAAACTTTTAAATATTACAAAACTCATAAAACATAAAAAATATAACATATTTTAATATACTTATTCTTTAATGCTTATTTTTGTTCTCTTTAAAATTTATTCCTTCAAACTCTTTATTTTTCAATCCTACGAACCCACTTTTAACCTTTGGCTCACATTAATATCACTATCATTATCATTTTTAAGTCATATTTAAAAAACAAAGAAAATCCACAAATAAACTCCTTATTTTTCAACCCTCTGAACCCACTTTTTAAGTCCTGTGAACCTGCTTTTTTCAATCCTACGAACCCACTTTTAACCTTTGACTCACATTAATATCACCACTATCATTATCCTTTTTAGATCATATTTAAAAAAAACAATAAAAACCCACAACTAAATCTTACATTGCATATTCTTGAATGTTCACACTCAATGCTAACTCACAGTCAGAGCTTCTCAACCTTTTCATTAAACTAAGCATACTCACTGTGTACTTTGCCAACCATACAATTTTTTTAATCCAATTACCTGTTCTTGGCCACTAAATTAACTTGAACTGGACTGTTAAAATCAGATCAACGTGTACCCAAATGAGTGGTCTTCTCTGTTATCCAATCCCATGTGATAAGGTGATCTCTTTGATCTTTGAACAACCGGTGGATGGCAGAGTGCAGGTTTTTGTTTGTTTAGGGAATGGCCTTGAAGGCATCCAGCATCCCTCCAGTCAAACAGTGGAATATGCATTAAAAATATAAATGCATGGGCACTAAGGACGAGAATTCTGTCCTTTGTTTTACCTCATCAAAATATTCCGTTTCTTTTGTCTCTCACTCTTCACTGGAATCCCTGATTGCTTCACATTCCGAGGCTCAGCTCTGGTTCATTATATTATTTTAAAACTCTTGTTAGGTGGGACAACTGAGAGTATATTAGGTGTGAGACTTATTTTAATTTAAGCCTTTATTCTTGGGTGAATGTCTGTACGAAAAATATACCCAACTTAATTCATTTTCAAATCCTCTCCTCGAACCTTATTCTTCTGGTTCACCTGACTGCCATGGATTCCTTTCAGAGCAAACACTGTGTTATTGGGATGTTGATAGTGGTGATGGGTTTGTCGTTTGTGTATTTCATATAATACAAGAGAGGAATAAAAGGACTTTTTCTTTGTTTACTTTAATAGTGGAATAGTGTCCTTATATTCTTTTAAATTAAGAAAGTTGTACCACCCAAAAAATGGGTGGTATGGCATCAAGTCTAAAATTTAGGAATGGTTAAAAATGGATATAATTATATAGTCAAGTAATTAAAGTTATAAAAGTAATTAAAGTTATAAAGTTAGATGTATGGAGAAAATTTTACTCATTTAATTTGGAACTCTAGCTATCATTTAGGAGTCTTTGTTGTTTCTTGAAGTGTTGGAACATCCAAAGGTTCATAATGAGGCAATATGATCAAAGCAATGTGTGAGAATTTTTCATCTTGCTAGCAGGTGGCCCCCACCTATGTCATTGAGAAGTTGTGGAGGAAGAGAGATCAATCTATGAAGGTAGGGAACAATTAGTGTTGCTCTTAAAATATTGTTATGAACTACTATTATGCCCTCTTATCTAGCCCATTAGTAGAGAACACGTACATGCACGAGGGGGTGAGCTAAGAGGTACCCTTACCATAGTGCAAGGTGCATTATCCCATTGAACAAGAACACCTATATACGAACAATTTGATGAGAAATATACAAGCTCTAATTCACCAATTGGAAATTCAATCTCTATCCAAATATGACTTCAATGGATGAGATACAAGGCTTGGACTATTACAATATGAAAGTCTAAAATGTAAATGCAAATCTAAAATTAAGTTGCCTTAATATGGAATTACTGTGATTAGATCCATATTCTTAATGATGCTAAAAATCAACCAACACACCATGCTTAATAACATCATCTTATGTGAACTTATAACAACATGACCATAAGATAGCAACAAAGAGGCACAAATTGGCAACATAAAAACATCACATAACACAAGATTTACGCGGAGAAATCCTTGTAGAAAAAACTCAACCAAGAAGAGAGGCCAAGTATGCATTATCTTCAAATAAATAAGATAACAATACATTCGCTTGCATTCTCCCCCTTGCCTCCAACATGGCAACACATGTGTACCTATGAACAACCTCTTTATTCCTCAACTTGTCCTTGTTCTTGCAAAGCAACACTACATTCAGTTGTTCCTCATAATTTCTACATCCAAGAAGCTGATTTTATAGGCTTGTGAAGAGGTTTAATGCACCAAACATGGCACCCAAAGATGACCATTCATTCCAAATATCCCCAACCCTTGGATTGTCTCCATAGAATGCGAAAGGACACCAAATTTGGCTCCAATACTTTCCCTTCAACTTGGGTGCCCAAACATGAAAATTAAACATTACATTAGATACAATAAATGATGGAATACCAAGAGACACCTGTTGCCTCTTTCCAAGCACCCACTTGGAGAATACCAGTAGTCATCAATTTATATTTATCTTTATCTTTTATCATCTTATTTTAGGCGTTCACATGTAGGGAGTTCACAATATTATATATTCATGTCCACAAGTCACCTTTACTGTTGCTAGTGGAACCTTTCACCACTTATGAATGTAATACAAACAATGGTGAGAATAAATATTGTAGACACCTAATTCTGACTAAATGATTAAATCAACAATCATTTTCACTCCATCCTAATAATTAATTAATCATTCCTCTATATTAATTAAATAATTAATGTTATTTAATTAATTTACTAATTATTCTTCTATACTAAAGTTTAATTCAATAATTATTAATATTTAATTAATTATCCATTTTCCACTTCCTAAATTAAATGATTATTTTAATTATTTAATTAATCTATTTTATCTCTCAGCATTATCTTCTTTCCAAAATAAATAAAATCATTTATTTTATTTATTAAATTCCACTTTGCACATGTAAATAATAACGAAATTTATTTAATTATTAAATGCTCATGCAAATTCCACCTTACCTCTTGACTAAGGCTTACTCTTAGTCCACTAATCAATCTAATCAGTCCACTCATCAATCAAATCCACTTCACTCCCACTCACTTTGAGTCTTCTAAGCAACCAATTCAGTTTACTAATTATTAGTCTGAGTTAACACTCCAATCAATCCCCTTAACTGAATCATGCGATTAGTTATCTGAAATCATGCAATCAGTTAACAATTAGTCAATTCCTCTCATGAATTCTTAACCATTGATCTTCTCAACCTCTCCTCTGATCTTAACTGTTGATCAATGTCATTGAATTTCTATCAATGCAACCATCCTCTCTTTCATTTATCATCTCAAATCACACAATAAAACTATACTCACATTTTGCAGGTGCTTTTGTGTTATTATGCTTAATATAAATTTGAGAGCAAAGATTATTCATACCATTTCTTCCAAGGTGAAATAGAGGAGAGCAATGGAGCTATTTTAGGGTAAAATTGTGTGTTTCAATGCTTCCATATTTGCATACCTTCTTGAAACAATTTACCTTATTTTCTTTATTGTTGTGATTATTGATTGTGATTCTCATTTATTCATGCTTATGTTTTTGTTTTGCAATCATTTTTTAAGGTCATACATTTTGGCATGTCTGGTGGGACCCCACATCCCTAATTTGATGTTTCTTGAAGTTTTTGTAAGCTTGCAGGGTTGCAGTGATGCTTTCTAAGTAGGTCGACGTGTTTGAAATGTCACAACATGTTTGGAGATTTTACAATGCATTTGATATAGAGCAATGCTTCTATCCAAACACATTTTCTTACTAACATTTGCAGGTTACAACAATACATTTGTTGTGACTCGACGCTTATGGATGATATGCAATGATGTGTTTTCCCTATTTCAACACATGTTTTGATGCATTTGTTATGTATTCTTGCAGGTTGGATCGACGCTTTTTTTAAGGATCAATGCTTTTGTCATGTTACAATGACACTTTTATGAAAACTCGATGGTTCTAACTGGTAAATATCAACACTTTTGTTCTATCAGGTTCTTTAATTAATTTTAGAGATTTCTAATTTAATTAATCCTAACATGCACTTGCTTCTTGAGTTTTCTAACATATGCACAACTCGCGGCGAATTCTAGAAAGAGATAAACATTTTGGAAGACTACTAACAATTAGTTTTGTAGACTTTTGTAGTCTCAAATTCCACATTTTATTTGATGCACAAATTTACCTACAAATTCTATATTTCATTTGGTGCATTAAAAGAACCCACAACTTGAACATTTCAATTTGGGCTTAAAATGAACAACTTGAATATTTCAATCTAGGCTTAAAATAAACAACTTAATTTTTTTAATTTGGGTTTAAAATTGAACAAGAAAAATTGTGTATTTGAATTCAAGCTAAAATATAGCTCATATTTAAATTTGAGTACCCTAAAATGAATTCTATGACGTGTCTGGTAAGCTAGTGATTGTGTATGTTATTTCCTTGCACTACGTGTGATCTTGGAAATCAAAAGCACCATTAGTTTGCAATTTTTCTTGTACATTTGAGGTGTGACTATTTGTGTATGATCTCCCCTCATGACTCCTAAGAACGATCTTGGGGATCCGAAATAATGTCATTGTTGCTTAATTAATTAGGAGACATGCTTGAGGATTTCATCACCTCAAGGTTCGATCTCAACCAAGTGTTCAGGCGTGGTATAAAAAAGGGGGAGAACAAAAGTTGTACCCCAAGGTGTGACCAACATCCTATAAGCCAAGCCTAAAGTTCCTCAATCCGTCGAGACTTGCATAAGTGAGGAGGAGAGGGGAGACCCCCTTGACTCGGGCATCCCTGGACAGGTCCACTGTTCACTAATTTTCACTACAAACCTTGACATGTTTGTTTTTCACACAATGACATATTTTTCCATAAACTTGGGCTTTTGCAAAATCACAATGCTTCTGTGAAGTGTAGTGCCATGCTTTTAACAGGCTAAAACAATGCTTTTACAAAAAAGTGACGCTTTTGACTGTCAATTTAAATTTTCTAGAATAGACAAAATTCCATATTCAAAATTTCACTAGTCAATTATCATAGGATCAGAAACTTATATTAGGTAGACTTGTAGTCACAATTAGTATGCCAAAACAACAACTGAGATTTGTCATCTTCATCTACATATCATCCTTTTATCTTGGGCTTTCTTAGAAAAACATTCCTTTAGTTTTGAACCAAGTAGCAACTTCATCCACAACAACAAAAATAACTCATCCACTATCAAACCAGAATTAGACATAGTCTTTTTAGATCTCTTATCATATCCACTAGTTTTAGTGATTTTTTTAGTGGCTAATAGTTGAAATTTGGGAATAAAAAATTGGCTAATAGTTTGAGATGTAATGCGACCTAAATTGCCACATTTTTACAAAATTTAATTTTAGTCCTATTTAAATTGCCAAAAAAATTATTTTATAAAAAAATTTAACTCAAAAATTTGCCACAATATTTGATACATGATTAGATCATATTTTCCTAAATTTTATAAGTTAAAGTAGAAATCTATATTAATTCACCAATTGTATATCATAATTATTAGTTTCTTTAGGGCTATATTTCCAATCTTTAGTTTTCACCATTTATCTATAATATAATCTAATGACCCTCATTGTATTGTGGAAGGTAAAATGTACTTACAATCTATATTGCTCATGGGGTCCAATTTTTTTTTTGGATTTTTGATCTTAGAAGATTAATGATCCTAAAGGAATTTTGGGCCCAATGAGAATTACATATTATGGGTACATTTTACCTTTTGGAATACAATGAGGTCCAATAGATTATATTTTAAATCAATGGTGACAAGTAAATATTATAGTCTACCCTTAAACCCATTAATAATTCCCACCCTTGGGCCCCTACTTTTACATAAGAATTGTTTTTTATATTGGAAGGATTCACCATCATAATTAATGCTTTTTCCTATTATTTTCCAAGATTCGTGAATATTTTTTAAATTTTTTTAGTGATGTACAAAAATTCGCCAATAAAATTAATATTTTTTTTGTAAAAATGAAGGATTCGTCAATAGAAATTAATATTTTTTCCAAAAAAATGAACAATTCGCCAAGATTTTATATCTTGTTTTGAGAGGGGTTTCTTAAAGCTATCACTGCCTAGTTTAGCCATTTTCTTGAAAAACTATCATTCTCAAGTAAGTTGTTAAATTAGTATCAATATTTGTGAACAAGTTTGCTTATTAGTCATTATTCTACTCCTAAGTTTATAAGTTCCACATCATCTTCCTTTGCTTGGACTCATTAGTCTAGGACAAGAAAGGACTATCCTCAAAAACACCAATAAAAAGTGAAATCTAGTTAACTATTGTCTTTTTTAGGTTTCATATCATATACCCATACATCAAGCATCCACAACAAAACTTTGGTTCAAAATATACTTAGTGTGTCTTTATCCAAGCCCAATTTGAAAACAAAACATTCATCCACAACATATCATCCCAAATCTCATCCAAGCTCACAAGGTCATAACATCTCTCATATGCTAGTGCAATGATGCAGAGTGAGCAGGGAAGTACACCAATCTCAGATGGTTGAGGTTCTTTTATAAGTTTTTCTCTCAAACACTCTTATCAACACACCCTCAAATCACTATCCTTGTATAAGGAAAACTCCACTCACCAAGAGTCTTTGAATCTCAGACCTTTGAGGGACTTGTAATCATCTCAAACATGCTCTAACAGACCACAATCAAACACCATAGCCATTATTAGCACTTAGGAAACCCCATGAGTTCATTCCTCAACTAGCAGACCTCTTTAAACCCAATTGCTTGTAGCACTGCCTGGTAGGACAGTCCAATTAATTCTCACCCACAAACCTATATCTGATGTAAAATACCATTTTTAGGCAAGTATAATATGCCTCTACAAGGCCACAAAATCTCACTTCTTGACAGTGATTAGAAAAGCAACCATGGACCAACCTATTGATGTCCCCAAGAGGCCTAATTGAGTGCACTTGACTGGTTTTTGGCTACCTAGGCTCACCCCTTCTCCCCAAAGCCTTGATTTAGACTCCTACAGGATAATTACAACCATTTTCAACATTCCTAAGTGCCTCTTCAAGAAAAACCCACACAAAACAAGCAAAAACTCACTTTTTGCTTCACCAATTAGGCCTGTCACATGAAGATGCCAGACCTAGTTCAATGCACAAAATTCTCCACACACCTTGCCATTCTCTAGAACCAAGAAAACATGAAAATTTACACAAGTATCTTCCATCCCACCAAGAATCAGCATTTTTACAATGTGGAGATGGAAGGAAGAGCCATTTTTCAACCAAAACCCTTGTTTTGAGGGTTTCAGACCTGCTTCTGCTAAAACGGCTATAACTTTTGCTACACTCAATGAAATCTTGTCAAATCAATGCCAAATGAAATCTAGTTCTTCTCTCTTTCCAACCATATCAGTCTTGTACTCGTACAGTCCGTACAAAGTCCGTACCACTCGTTTTAGCAGCAATTTTTACACACAGATTTTTCCAGAAAACAACAATTTTTCATTAGAACTTCAAAAAACGTGTTTCATCAGTCATGCCTCGACCATGAGAGGCTTATTTCAACTTCTAACAACCTTTCCCAATGTTCTCCAACTGAAAATTTGATTAGTTACATGTTAGAACTAATCAAACTTCACTTTAGTCTCTTAATTGCCTAGTTAAGGCAATGCACACTACTTCCTATAAGCCCAATTTAAATGAGGCTTCAAAAGGTGTTAAACGACACCACAACCACTTGAAATCATCAAGGCAACTCCCCTCAATTACCTGGTTGCATAATGGCATTTTGATTCTTTAATTTTCCAAGGTGCACCAAGCTTACAAAATGAGGATGGAGACCTTGTTATTACATAGAAACTTAACACCAAGACCAAAAATCAACAAAAAACCTAGAAAACATATTGAAAGGAATTTAAGATGGTCCTTAGGACCTTATTACATCAAATGAAACTTGACATCAAACAAAAAAAACAAAGAAGGCCTCAAAGAGGCATGGAAACCCAAGGTGCCCCTGCACCATGCACCGGGGTGGAAGAGATCTCAAGTACCACCTGAGATCAGTTGCTGCAAAGTAGTACCATGCTGTTTGATGTCCTCTTCAGTCATCCAAGTTGCATCCTCAAGTGGAAGACCCTGCCATTTAACAGGATACTCATTATATACTTTTTTCCTTGTCCTCTTTACCTCTTTGGTGTCTAGAATGGCTTCAAGTTTCAAGGGTTTAGATGGTGGAAGGTCCTGCACCCAATCTTCATCAGCTTCCACACCTGTACCTGCATCCAAAGATCCCTTAAATGGGTACAAATCAGCAACATTAAAAATAGGTGAGATAGCCACCCCAGGAGGGAGTGCTATCTCATATGCATTTTGCCCAAATTTATGAATAATCTTGCAAGGGCCTATTTTTTTCATTTGCAGCTTGGTGTATTTTCCTTTAGGCAATCTCTCCTTCTTCAAATAAGCAAAAACCAGATCTCCCACCTTGTATTGAACATTCCTTCTCCTCAAATCTGCCCTCTCTTTGTAGTGTTCTACATTCTTTTTGAGATTTTCCTTCACTTGATCATGAATAGACTTCATTGCCATAGCAAACTCTTCACCTTTAGCACTCCTCTTCTCCATTCCTTTCAGATCTCTCAACTCAAAGATCCCCCTTGGATTCATCCCATACACAACCTCAAAGGGAGTTTTTCCAATGCTTCTATTAATGGAGTCATTATAAGCATACTCTGCTTGTGGCAACACCAAATCCCATTGCACACCATGTTCTTTTGTCAAGCATCTTAAAAGATTACCAAGTGATCTGTTAACTACCTCTGTTTGTCCATCCGTTTGAGGATGGTAGGCTGAGCTATACTGCAATTTAGTCCCCAATTTCCTCCACAAGGTCCTCCAAAAGTGGCCTATGAACTTGGAGTCCCTATCAGATACAATGCTCATAGGAATACCATGCATTCTCACAATCTCTTTGAAAAACAAACCTGCAATGTTAGAGGCATCACTAGTGCATCTACAAGGAATAAAATGTGCCATTTTGCTGAATCTATCAACTACTACAAACACACTATCAACCCCCCTTTGTGTCTTAGGCAATCCTAAGACAAAATCCATACTTATGCTCTCCCAAGGCCTACTTGGGATTGGTAGAGGCTGATAAAGACCAGCATTTGAAGTGGTCCCCTTTGCTCTTTGACATATGGTGCAAGTTTCCACAAACCTTCTCACATCCATCTGCATTTTAGGCCAAAAGTAAAATCTTCTCACCTGCTCCAAAGTTTTGTCAAGTCCAAAGTGTCCTCCAAGACTCCCACTATGCTTTTCCTTTATTATATTCTCCCTCATAGAGCACTTGGGAATGCACAATTGAGCCCCTTTAAACAATAGACCATCTTGCAAAACATAATCAGCATAATCACTGTGAAAAGCATCAGAAAATTGAGAACAAACTTCAAAAGCAGCCTTGAAATCTTCATCCTCCTTATACATACCTTTGAGAGCTTCTATGCCCACACTTTGAAATTGGATTTCTTGAACCATCATGACCCTTCTACTAAGTGCATCTGCAACTTTATTAGCCTGACCCTTCTTATGCTTTATGGAAAAAGTGTATGCTTGTAGGTATTCAACCCACTTCATGTGCCTTTGGTTCAATTTTTCCTGCCCATTCAAAAAACTAAGTGCATGATTATCAGTAAAAACAATAAACTCCCTTGGCAGCAAGTAGTGCCTCCATTTCTTCAAGGCTTGGACCATAGCATATAGTTCAAGATCATAAGAAGAGTATTTTCTCTTTGCCTCATTTAGTTTTTCACTAAAAAATGCAACCGGTCTGCCTTCTTGACTCAAAACAACACCTATTACTTGATTGCTTGCATCACATTCTATGGTAAAAACTTTATTAAAATCAGGAAGGGCAAGGATAGGCTGCTGTGATACCTTTCTTTTCAAGTACTCAAACCTTTCATTTGCTTCATTGGTCCAATTGAACTTACTCTTCTTTTCTCCTTTGATTGTATCAATGATGGGGGCACAAATATGGCTGAAACTCTTGATGAACTTCCTATAGAAGCTTGCTAGGCCATGAAAACTCCTTACATCACCTACTGACTTAGGTGTTGGCCAATTAAGAATAGCCTCAACCTTTGATGGATCCATTTTCAAACTACCTTGTGAGATAACAAACCCAAGGTAGACCAATTCTTCTTTCATGAACTCACATTTTTGTAAGTTGATCAGCAACTTTTCTTCATGCAGCCTTCTTAAAACCTGTCCAAGATGCTCCAAATGCTCCTCCTTGGTCCTGCTAAAAACAAGAATGTCATCCAAATAAACCACAACAAATTTTCCAATAAACGGTTTCAATACCTCATTCATTAGCCTCATAAAGGTACTGGGAGCATTAGATAAACCAAAAGGCATCACCATCCACTCATAAAGACCTTCATTGGTCTTGAAAGTTGTCTTCCATTCATCCCCTTCACGAATCCTAATTTGGTGATACCCACTTTTCAAATCAATCTTTGAAAAGTAGTGAGCTCCTGCTAGACAATCCATAAGATCCTCCATCCTTGGCATAGGAAACCTATATCTGATGGTTATCCTATTTATGGCTCTTGAATCAGTACATAATCTCCATTTACCATCCTTTCTTGGAGCTAGTACAGTTGGAATAGCACAAGGGCTTAAACTCTTCCTCACTAGGCCCTTATCCAACAACTCTTGCACTTGCTTTGCTATCTCTTCATTTTGGGCTGGTGTCATCTTGTAGGCAGCCTTATTGGGCAATGTAGCACCTGGTATCAGGTCAATATGGTGGCTTATATCTCTGATTGGAGGCAGGGAACTAGGCAATTCATCCACTACAATCTCCTTGTATTTCTCCAACAAAGTTTGGACTTCACTAGGTATGGGTTCCTCTTTGTTTGAGGACAAAACAGACCTGCATTTTGGCTTAACAACCAAGGAAAACCCTAGACCTCCCTCTTCCTTTAAGGTCTGAAAAAATTCTTTCTCACCTACCACCATGATGTTAGACTCAAGTTGTTTATCTACTCCTTCATCCGGTAAAGGTCTCATAGTGAAAGTGTGTCCATCTTTTGTTATTGTATAAGTATTCTTCTCTCCATCATGTTGGGCTTTCCTATCATACTGCCAAGGGCGTCCTAGGAGAAAATGACAAGCATCCATGGGTGTGACATCACACAAAATTCTGTCCTTATACTCTCCAATCTGAAATTCTACCCAACATTGTTCATTAACAAGCACTTGTTGGACCTTATTCAACCAAGACACCTTATATGGGGTAGGATGAGGAATTTTTTTTAGTTTTAACTTCTCAACCATTTCAAGAGACACTAAATTATCAGTGGAACCAGAGTCTACAATTACCTTACATACCTTCCCATGAGATTTACATGAAGTCTTAAACAAGGACTTTCTTTGTGGTGGCTCCTTGGCACTTGGCACCTTGAGAAGTGTTCTTCTCATCATCAAGCTCTCTCCAAATTCAGGATCAGCAGGCCTAGAAGGTGAATTTACACTTTGTGCATCCTCCTCTTGCACCAATTGGTTCCTCCTATCTGCACCTTGAGAGGTTGAAGCTTGCTTTTCAGGACACTTGAAAGATGGGTGTCCAAACTGGTTACATGTGTAGCACCTTCCAGAGAATGAACCAGAACTTCTACCATTAAATCTGCCTCTTCCATTAGACCTCCTACCTCTAAATCCTCCTCTTGATTCTTGGCTTTGTTCCTCTCTTCCACTTGACTCCCCTTGTTGCCTTTGTGATTGGTTTCTACCACCAAAATTGCCTCTTCCCTTGAAATTTCTGCCTCTTCCTCTTCCTTGCTGCTCTTGCTTTCTTTTTAACTTCTCCTCTGCCTTGCATGCTATTTGGAAGCACTCTTCTACTGTTTTAGGAGTCACAAGACTCATCTCATCTTGGATTGCAAACCTTAGGCCATTCAAGTATCTAGCCACTTTCTCATTGTCATTCTTACATGACCACACCTCATACTGAGTTTATGAAACTCCTCAGTATAGGTTGCTACATCCATATCCTTTTGCTTTAGGCTTTGTAGTTTCCTAAACACTTGCACTTCATGATCTACTGGTAAAAATTGTGCCTTCAATCTGCTCACCATTCTGTCCCATGAAGTAATCATGTTCTTGCCTTCTTTCACTCTTTCTCCTTGGTGATAATTCCGCCAAGTCAAGGCAACCCCATTCAATTTAGTCTTAGCAAACTTAACTTTCTTATTTTCTGCCATTTCCTTGTACTCAAAATAGTTGTTTAAGGCATCCACCCATTCCAATAATGCCTCTGCATTCATCTTTCCCCCATACATTGGTATGTCAATCTTCACATCAGATGATTCTGCTCTTATGGATTGCAAGGCACCAATGAACCTCTTTTCCTGAGGGTCCAACCTTTCTTCTTGTGAAGGGATTTCACCTCCTTCCTCCACTTCATCCTCAGAGGTACTGTCCTCATCAGTAACCCCTCTCTTCTTCTCTAAGGCCTCTATCCTATCTCTCATGGCCTTCATTTCCCTTGCAACTGCAGACCCACCTTTTGCACCTTTTGGAGGCATTGTTTTCTTCAAGCACCTCAACACACAATTCTTCTTTACTCTTCCACAATCAAACCTTGCTCTGATACCACTTTGATGCAGAGTGAGCAGGGAAGTACACCAATCTCAGATGGTTGAGGTTCTTTTATAAGTTTTTCTCTCAAACACTCTTATCAACACACCCTCAAATCATTATCCTTGTATAAGGAAAACTCCACTCACCAAGAGTCTTTGAATCTCAGACCTTTGAGGGACTTGTAATCATCTCAAACATGCTCTAATAGACCACAATCAAACACCATAGCCATTATTAGCACTTAGGAAACCCCATGAGTTCATTCCTCAACTAGCAGACCTCTTTAAACCTAATTGCTTGTAGCACTGCCTGGTAGGACAGTCCAATTAATTCTCACCCACAAACCTATATCTGATGTAAAATACCATTTTTAGGCAAGTATAATATGCCTCTACAAGGCCACAAAATCTCACTTCTTGACAGTGATTAGAAAAGCAACCATGGACCAACCTATTGATGTCCCCAAGAGGCCTAATTGAGTGCACTTGACTGGTTTTTGGCTACCTAGGCTCACCCCTTCTCCCCAAAGCCTTGATTTAGACTCCTACAGGATAATTACAACCATTTTCAACATTCCTAAGTGCCTCTTCAAGAAAAACCCACACAAAACAAGCAAAAACTCACTTTTTGCTTCACCAATTAGGCCTGTCACATGAAGATGCCAGACCTAGTTCAATGCACAAAATTCTCCACACACCTTGCCATTCTCCAGAACCAAGAAAAATGAAAATTTACACAAGTATCTTCCATCCCACCAAGAATCAGCATTTTTACAATGTGGAGATGGAAGGAAGAGCCATTTTTCAACCAAAACCCTTGTTTTGAGGGTTTCAGACCTGCTTCTGCTAAAACGGCTATAACTTTTGCTACACTCAATGAAATCTTGTCAAATCACGCCAAATGAAAGCTAGTCCAACCATATCAGTCTTGTAGTTACAAAGTCCGTACCATTTTTAGCAGCAATTTTTACACAGATTTTTCCCAAATTTTTCATTAGAACTTCAAAAAACGTGTTTCATCAGTCATGCCTCGACCATGAGAGGCTTATTTCAACTTCTAACAACCTTTCCCAATGTTCTCCAACTGAAAATTTGATTAGTTACATGTTAGAACTAATCAAACTTCACTTTAGTCTCTTAATTGCCTAGTTAAGGCAATGCACACTACTTCCTATAAGCCCAATTTAAATGAGGCTTCAAAAGGTGTTAAAAGACACCACAACCACTTGAAATCATCAAGGCAACTCCCCTCAATTACTGGTTGCATAATGGCATTTTGATTCTTTAATTTTCCAAGGTGCACCAAGCTTACAAAATGAGGATGGAGACCTTGTTATTACATAGAAACTTAACACCAAGACCAAAAATCAACAAAAAACCTAGAAAACATATTGAAAGGAATTTAAGATGGTCCTTAGGACCTTATTACATCAAATGCAACTTGACATCAAACAAAAAAAACAAAGAAGGCCTCAAAGAGGCATGGAAACCCAAGGTGCCCCTGCACCATGCAAACAAGGTCTCAAGTCAAGAACAAAATGCAGAATCCTTATCCAAACATGACAAACAAATTCATGGATCCATTCCACGAAAATAATGAAAACCCAAACACGTATGATCCAAGGGGTGTCGAAGCACTACCCTTATTGAGTCCTAACGATAGTCCAAACATCAATGGGTTCATACGAGATGTAACACTCGAAGAGTTGGTTGAGGCACAACAAGATGTTCATGCAATAAAACTAATAAAACAGTTCTAATAGCTGAACCTAGATCAATTCTTTTTACTACTTTCCCAACAAGGGGCTAGATTACCATCCAATTTTGAAATAACATGTATCTAAAATGCCACTAATGACATTCCATCCCTAACCTTGGGGGAAATGAGTTCTGATAACAACATACCACCTTCACTATGAACAAACCCCAATCTCACTACTCAAACACCTAACAATCCACTCTGGCCCACACCATCATCATGGTATGTCAGATCAATGGAGATGGGGGGAAGGTGATCCATTGATGGTCCAAGCTTTCAAATGTGCTGAGACCTCCTCTGATACCTCAGAGGTACTGTCCTCAGCAGTAACCCCTCTCTTCTTCTCTAAGGCCTCTATCCTATCTCTCATGGCCTTTTTCCCTTGCAACTCAGACCCACCTTTTGCACCTTTTGGAGGCATTGTTTTCTTCAAGCACCTCCACACAATTCTTCTTTACTCTTCCACAATCAAACCTTGCTCTGACTTTGATGCAGAGTGAGCAGGGAAGTACACCAATCTCAGATGGTTGAGGTTCTTTTATAAGTTTTTCTCTCAAACACTCTTATCAACACACCCTCAAATCATTATCCTTGTATAAGGAAAACTCCACTCACCAAGAGTCTTTGAATCTCAGACCTTTGAGGGACTTGTAATCATCTCAAACATGCTCTAATAATACAATCAATCATAGCCATTATTAGCATTAGGAAACCCTATGAGTTCATTCCTCAACTAGCAGACCTCTTTAAACCTAATTGCTTGTAGCACTGCCTGGTAGGACAGTCCAATTAATTCTCACCCACAAACCTATATCTGATGTAAAATACCATTTTTAGGCAAGTATAATATGCCTCTACAAGGCCACAAAATCTCACTTCTTGACAGATTGAAAAAACCATGGACCAACCTACCAACCCCAAGAGGCCTAATTGAGTGCACTTGACTTTTGGCTACCTAGGCTCACACCTTCTCCCCAAAGCCTTGATTTAGACTCCTACAGGATAATTACAACCATTTTCAACATTCCTAAGTGCCTCTTCAAGAAAAACCCACACAAAACAAGCAAAAACTCACTTTTTGCTTCACCAATTAGGCCTGTCACATGAAGATGCCAGACCTAGTTCAATGCACAAAATTCTCCACACACCTTGCCATTCTCAGAACCAAGAAAACATGAAAATTTACACAAGTATCTTCCATCCCACCAAGAATCAGCATTTTTACAATGTGGAGATGGAAGGAAGAGCCATTTTTCAACCAAAACCCTTGTTTTGAGGGTTTCAGACCTGCTTCTGCTAAAACGGCTATAACTTTTTCTACACTCAATGAAATCTTGTCAAATCAACGCCAAATGAAAGCTAGTTCTTCCCTCTTTCCAACCATATCAGTCTTGTACAGTCCGTAAAAGTCCGTACCACTCGTTTTAGCAGCAATTTTTACACACAGATTTTTCCAGAAAACAACAATTTTTCATTAGAACTTCAAAAAACGTGTTTCATCAGTCATGCCTCGACCATGAGAGGCTTATTTCAACTTCTAACAACCTTTCCCAATGTTCTCCAACTGAAAATTTGATTAGTTACATGTTAGAACTAATCAAACTTCACTTTAGTCTCTTAATTGCCTAGTTAAGGCAATGCACACTACTTCCTATAAGCCCAATTTAAATGAGGCTTCAAAAGGTGTTAAAAGACACCACAACCACTTGAAATCATCAAGGCAACTCCCCTCAATTACTTGGTTGCATAATGGCATTTTGATTCTTTAATTTTCCAAGGTGCACCAAGCTTACAAAATGAGGATGGAGACCTTGTTATTACATAGAAACTTAACACCAAGACCAAAAATCAACAAAAAACCTAGAAAACATATTGAAAGGAATTTAAGATGGTCCTTAGGACCTTATTACATCAAATGCAACTTGACATCAAACAAAAAAAACAAAGAAGGCCTCAAAGAGGCATGGAAACCCAAGGTGCCCCTGCACCATGCAAACAAGGTCTCAAGTCAAGAACAAAATGCAGAATCCTTATCCAAACATGACAAACAAATTCATGGATCCATTCCACGAAAATAATGAAAACCCAAACACGTATGATCCAAGGGGTGTCGAAGCACTACCCTTATTGAGTCCTTAGTCCAAACATCAATGGGTTCATACGAGATGTAACACTCGAAGAGTTGGTTGAGGCACAACAAGATGTTCATGCAATAAAACTAATAAAGTTCTAATAGCTGAACCTAGATCAATTCTTTTTACTACTTTCCCAACAAGGGGCTAGATTACCATCCAATTTTGAAATAACATGTATCTAAAATGCCACTAATGACATTCCATCCCTAACCTTGGGGGAAATGAGTTCTGATAACAACATACCACCTTCACTATGAACAAACCCCAATCTCACTACTCAAACACCTAACAATCCACTAGATAATTCTTAACAAATTGTGGTAAACATTCCAAAAACCACCATTCCTACCAATTCCACACAAGTAATAGTATCACCTATCCACACTCAGGCTCCCACTTGCTCCATGCACATCACCAACCCTACATCTGGTGAATATATTGCCTCCACATCAATAAATAATCCACATGCACAATTATCTCAACCTCCACCTAACAATCCTAACATCTCCCATCCCATAACAAGCATGCATGTAAACCCATCAAATATACCACCTACTAAATACATCATCAACTCCATGACACAACATCCACAGGATCCCAACTTCAATCCTAATTACAACATACATAATACCTACTCCACTCAAAACACCATGATGTCACATCAATTTACAAATCCCCCTAACTACATACATCCACAACAAAACCACCATCCATAATACCAACATCATACACAACAATACACTAACTCATTTGGTCATTCTTACAACATCCCAAACCCTCCATATGGTTATCAAAGTCCATCATCATTAAACTACCTCCAAGGTCTACATTCATCACATCTTGTACCCACTTACAATGCAATCAATGCACCACTCACAACATATCCCAACAATCTAGCTTTGAAAATTCAAACCTTGCAACAAAGAATGGAAAATCTCCACACGGGGTCACAAAAAAAGAGCTATATAGTAGAAGACATATGCCCCTACCTGTTCGACATGACTTTAAATATGCCACCCTTTCCACATTACTTCAAAATACCTAAATTCGAAAAATACAAAGGAAAGGGAGACCCTCATGATCACATGAGAGAGCTCTATGTAGCTTGTTTCAAGGTAATGCATAACGATACTTATCAAATGCACCTCTTCCCAAGAAGCCTAGGAGGGCAAGCCATGGAGTGGTTTTCTAGAATCCTTGGTGGCATAAGGACCTTTAATGAAATAGTTGATAAGTTTGTCTGACATTTCTCATATAACATGGACCATTAAATGACAATGATAGACTTATGCACCACTAAATAAAATGGCGGAGAAACATTTTCATCCTTACAAAGGTGGAAAAATATAGCCAACAAAATCCCATGTCACATCCTGAAAAAACAATTGGTTGAGATGTTCATTCAAAACATGAACACTGAAGTAGGATTTCACTTAAAAATGCTATGTTTTAATTCCTTTGATGAATTCATTAAAAAAGGGCTTATAGGGGAGAAAGTGAATGAGATCTGCTAGGGTTTCTTGATTTTGCGGTCACTCTTGGCCTTTCTTGCATCATATTGTGCCTTAGGCACAAGATTTTTCATTTACTCTATGTTGTATGACCACATTTACTGCGGTTTTTTAGATGTTTTATTATTCCTACAATTGAATCCAACCTAGTAGTTCTTGTTCGTGTTAATGATTTAATGGTTGTGCAAATGGCTCCTCCTCTGAACAAGTGACCCCAAAAATTTGTTCTACAAGTGTTCCACGAAGAGTCTTTTCTCTTTGATGGATTTGGTTCTTCACCCAAAAATGATTCTACATTCAATGTTAGAGCAACATGCTCTTGTTGGCTATTTTGTTGGGAGGACTCCACCTGAAAGTGTGCTTAAGGAATGGGTTCAAAAGGCCTGTCCCTCATGGAGTCTGCCTTGATATGGTCCAAATTTTGACCAAAGGCTTTTTTCTTTTTTGCTTTGCGGAGGTTAGGCCTTAGTATGTTCGGTCCTCTTTGATGGTTTTCCATCCTTGGTCCCAGGACTTTGAGCTGATGATAGAAAGTTACAGGTTCCAATGGAAATTTCTTTTCCCTTGACTTGTCTGCCTTTTACAACATATTGCCTCCTCCGACTGGTTTTTTAAGAGAGTTTGTGTTGAAGTTGACCTTTCACAGGACTTGAAAGAGTCCACTAATTTTGAAATTGGTAGTTTTCAGAATACCCTTTCTATGGTTTTAGAAAATTGATTTCATTAGATCAATGCCTTGATGTCTGCACTCTTGAAATCCCGGTTATCAAGTTCTAGAAGCCTGTAGCTAATTTTGGAGAGCTCTTTCTGTGATCTTGCACTTTGAATGGCAACTTTTGCAACTTTGCAACTTTGACAACTTTGCTCCAAATCTTGCTCAACTTGATCTTCAACTTGTAAATCTGCAATCACACACTCAAGGGAAAAAAAACTTGTTGTTTGTTAGTGAATGGGAGTTTTCCTTAGTCAAAATCCTTATAGGTAATTAAACCACATGATGAAATAAAGGAATGAAGCATGAAACATGAAATATTGTAATTGATGTCACCTTGGATGATGTCTTGTGAAATAAATCTGCAAACTAACATGTAGTGGCCATGAAGAAAGTAGATCTTGGATCCTTGAATGTGATGTGAACAATGGTTGCAAGTAGATCTTCAATGCTACATCCACCTCTTTAGCTCAACAATATGAATGCATGCATCAAACCCTTGACATGATGATATGATCTTGAATTTCTACAATAAACTCTTAAAATCTACCTTGAAATGCCTTATGAATGCTCTTGTAATGCTCTTGTGAACTCCAATTTTCTATAGTGCTTGAGTACTTGAAATTCTAAGATGAAACTAGGTGAATTAACCCCTTATTAATACTAAATTAGGAGATTAACCCCAAAATTCAAAGAATTAAGGCCGACACTAGATATGGAAAAAAACATTATTAAATTCCCGCTAGAATGAAATTCAAAAAGGGGGATCTCATTAAGGGAGGACCCATTCACCACCTTTGGCAAATGGGTATTGACTCAGTTTACTAGGACCTAACCCCGAGGTATTAAAAGAGGGTTAAATACCCATTCCAGATCAACGAAAAAAGGGGGGTCCTATTAAGGGAGGACCCATTCACCATCTAGGGTGAATGGTCCCTAGCACACTTTCCCAGGACCAAACTTTTCCCAATGAAATAATTTGTTATTTAATATAGGATTATCGGGAAAGATCCTTGGTAGGTGTCAAAATGAAGGCCTAAAAAGGGGGTTAATAACTCAAATTAACCACAATGAATTAAAACCACCTATATAAGTGTGAAAGTGCTTTAAAAAAATTTACAACACCTAAAAGAGGTACAAATTATGTATATTTTATTTAGAAAAGGGCCCATTAGGCTTAATTTAGCAAATAAGTCCTAGAAAAGAGTGAAAGTGTGTTATAACACTTTACAACACCTTTGCAAAGGACCCATTAAGGCACAATTTAGTTAAATAAAGGTCTTAGAATAGTGTGAATGTGTACAATACATTACAACACCACTCCAAGACACCATTAATTCAGCTTTAATGTCAATTATCAGATCAATCAAGAAAAAGGCAACCAATTTTGCTACTACACAATTATACAGCTATCAACTATGATTATACAATTAACCATATTGAGGAAGTTTACAACCATGTATTGAATATCACTATAAAGAATACTAATCCAAAATGTAACATTACAACACATAGAGGCAAAAATCACTCTACAAGGAACTACATCTAGAAACACCATTACCCCACAATACAATCTAATGGATCAACTGAGTAAAAAACCAACTCAAATATCCATTCTTGAGCTTTTGTACATATCATCAATTCACAAAGATATATTATATAAAGATCTTAAAGAATCATCGATACCAATATATCTTAATGTGGACCAGTGTAAAGCTATGGTCAGTCATATCACCTCTTTACATCATTTGACATTTTCGGATAAAGACATGCCATCTCATTCACCTACTCACATTAATTCTCTTCACTTGGAAATATTTGTACACAAACACTGCATAAAATGAGTCCTAATAGATGGTGGTGTTGGTTTGAATATCTGGACTTTAAAATTGGTGAAAACACTGGGATACTCTGAGGAAGTTATTGTTACCCATTTTTCACCTATGGGCTCAATTAGATGCGGGGGAAAATGATGTTTTTAATTCAACACGTGGATTAAATGTGGCTTCCAAGAGGGTTGAGCCCAGCGTGCATATCTTCAGTTTGGGGGTGGGTTTTTCTTTTTTATGTTTTTCCTTGTCTTCCCCTCTTTCCTTTTTGCTTCCTCCTTGTCTTTTCTTTTGTTTTTGCCGGGGATGGAACCGGGTCGGTATCCGAACTTGGAACTTTTCCAAAGGTTCCGGTTCCTTTTTCTAGTCCGGTTCCGACCCCGGTTCTACCTTTTCTTTCTTTGTCGGGCTCCTTCTTTGTTTCCATCGGAAACGAAGTCAGACCGAATCCAAACCTGGAACTTTTCTAAAGTTCCAGTTTCCGTTTTCATTCCGGTTTCGGCCCCGGTCCCACTCTTTCTTCTTTCCTTTTCTTCGTGGCCTAGGATCGAGGGTTGTCTCTTCCTCCTTGGTTCCCCCTTATGTTTTTCTTTTCTTCCTTCGTGTCTCAAGTCTTGTCGGGGGCGGGATCGGAACGAAATCCGAACTTGAAACTTGAAGAAAGTTTCAGGCCCGGATTTGGTTCCGGTTCCGCTGCTTCTTTGTTTTTCCCCGTTTTTGCCGGTCTTGTTCCTTTCTTCCTTGGGTTTCGTTGGGGTTGCTTTCTCCTATTTGTCTTTCTTTCTTTTCTTCCCTTCCTTTGCCTTCCTTCAAGTTTTGTCGGGGTCGGCTCCGGGTCAGAATCTGAAATTGAAACTTGAAGAAAATTTCAGTGACGGATTTGGTCCCGGTCTCGGTTCCACCGGGTTTCAGCTGTCTTTGCTTCCGCCCCTTTCTCCCCTCGGTACCGGTTTCAGTTCCGTCTTGGCCCCGCCTCCGCTAGTTATGAAGATGCTTAGCAAAAAGGAGTGCCCTCGCCAGGAGATGGGGATATCGACAAAAGGTCCTGCCGATAGCAGAGTGGTCTCGGCAAAATGAAATGAGTGTAGAGAAATGTCTCCCCGACATCCAAGTCTTCCCAACATGGAGTAAGCTCACCAAAGGATCTTGCCTTCGCCATAGTGTCTCACCGACCCGGTGGGGTCTTGCCGATGGTTTTGATATAACTCTGGGAGCTCGCCATGAGGTCTTGTCAACCGTTGTGTGTCTTTCCGAAAGAATGGGCATATCGGTATGACTCTATCCGCCCGCTATGACTTCTCCCTGACATCCAAAGTCTCGCTGACATGCGATCCTTTTGAAGCAATCTTTGATCGCCTCAGAATCCACCTGGCACAAAATTGACCAATCAGAAGGCGCTAGGGCATATCTCGGGTAGTTTGATTGTTCGACTTCTCCCTGTGAATGAGATTGATGGAGCATGACGATATCGCTCTACTCTGAACCGAAGGTGATTAGTCAGTAATGGCGCTTGATTTGGCGAATGGATCTGATGTTGCTTCTCAAAGGGGAGATAGCTGTGAGTCACCATGGCAGCTGGGGATGTCGACTGGAGAGGTGGATCGACATTAATGACCATGTCATGGAGCATTCAAGGCTACTCTGACAAATCTTAATGGCGGACTCGAAGGCTGCGAGTTAATGACGATGGCTGTAAAAGATCTTAAGACATCCTTGGAGCGATCTCTTGCCGACATGAAGGGGGGATGTGCATTGAATGCTTCATTGACTTCATTCGAAGGTCTTCTAGGGGTGACATGTTCAGGTGTTGACTTATATTTTTTTGAAACCCTAAGGCAGGGGCCGACATTCTTTGGTTGTATATATGACATTTTTTCCTTTTTGTAAAGTAGTTCTTGGTTAGGAGACTGTTGAAAGAGCATTATTCAGACTTTGTAACTCATTTTTCATAATATTATAGACCTGTAACACAAGGACTCCTCATTCTCTCAATAGAAAGTCATTTCCTTTCAGATTTCCTTTGTTGTCTTAGTATTGTTTGTGAGTTGCATGATAAAATCCTGTGTAATCCTCTATTTTATCAGATTCCTTCAGTACTGGATGCAAAGAATATTATGTCATAAATTTGGTTTATGTTAGTGAGATCTTTCTACTGTGTTTATATATGTGAAGACATCTTGTTTTCCTTGTGTTGAGCACTAGAACAGTCAAAACCTTACATAGACTCATTTTTATAAGCATAAATCTCTGTATTGTGAGATTGTTTAGTTCTATTGAGATTTTTTCTGTGAGTTTTCTGCAGTGTTGTCATATTTTATCTTTGGTGTATCACCTGTTAGTGATAGGTTTTAAATTCGAGTTCATCCTTCTTACTCTTTCCCTTATCATTTTTTAGTTTTTCTCAAGGTATCTTAAGGGGAACCAGCCCATAATCTGGAGGTTCACTTCATTCCCAGGTCACCCACAACCTCGAAGTGTTCCCATGTGTCGATAGGTTGCTATAGTTGATAGCTTAGCAAGGGTGCAAACTTTATTCGACAACAGTTATAGATTTAACTAAGAAGATATTGATCAAAGCTTACGATGATGTTGAACAACCCTCCAAAGGGACCATTACTCTTCCAATCAGAGTGGGAACAACATTCAAGGACACAATATTCCAAGTACTTGATCTAGAAATCCCATGCAATGTACTTTTGGGTCGCCCATGGGGTAAGTGTACCAAGTTGTGACTCAAAATGGCTCTTAAAATGCCACTTTTTTTTTAAACCAAAAAAGTCTGATGTTCATGAGAAAATGAAGATAGTTATGCTCAAAATTTGAAGATGCAACAAGAACAAGAGTTGAAGTGATTTGAATCTACTTTCTAAGCTACCATTTAAAAAAAAATGAAGATTAAGGGTTTCAAAAAGGGGGGTCACCAAAAGTGGTCCCATTTTTCTAAAAAAAAATAACGTAGTGTCCATTGTGACCCCCCTTTTTTGTTAACTTTCTTTTAGAATTTCAAAAATTTGAATGGTGAGAAATTAGCTAACACCATGTAGTTTATTCCAATTCTTTTGGCTAATTTTTTAATGAATATATAATATTTTACTAATTTTCAAAGTGGAAACATCCTAAAAAGCTAAAATTTGAGCATGCTCCCCCCTAATTTTTTTGAAAACTAATCAAAAATCATTTTTCTTCATTACGTGTAGAATATAGTCTAGTTTATAAAAATGTAATTTTTTTCAAAATTCAATGAACGAGTAAAAATATATACTAAAACTAGCACATTTTGGTTTTTGACAAACAATAGAGGTACTAGCAAGAGAAGTTATGGATGAAAACCTTAACATAATCAAAATATTAAAAAAACTATTTGGTTATATAGGTAAGAGAGATCCTAACGTCATCACGGTTTTTTTATAAACTTGCATTGAAAGACATGCAAACCTAATAGTTAGCATGGCCAAAAATGTGTGAAATTTTGTTACCCTTTCAAAAAATCACATATTTGGCATGAAATGGTTGTCCAACCCTTTGGGTTGGATGGTCAAGGAAAAATCTAACCCTTTGCATTAACAAAAAATCCAATTTTTTTTTCTATTTGTCTCTCTCTACCCCACTTTGATAAGGCTTAAAGTTTATAGTTTATAATTAATGATGGATAGTCGAGGTTTTATCTTTCACTCCCTTTATGCCTCCTACCCTCTTAACCAATACTTACCCTATTCTCTCTCAACCCTCTCTAGGTCTCTCCCACCCTCTCTACCTTGCCTTCCCTCCTTAACCCCATCTCCATCCTTGCCTCCCTACCTCTCTCTTCTTCTATCTCCCTTTGATACTATTTCTTACCCATCTCTATCCTTTCTCTCGATCACTACCTCTATCGCCCATCTCTCTCTCTCTCTCCCTCCCCTCTCTAGGTCATCACCTCTTTATCTCCTCCTCCCTATGTTTCTCACTCTCTCCATGTACATCCCTTGTTACTCCTCTACTAATACTTCCCTTTCACTCTCCCTCTCTTCTCTCTCTCCCCTCTCTAGGTATCTCCCACTCTCTCTCCCTATCTCCCTCTCTACGTTTCCTTCCCTCCTTATCCCCATCCATATCCTTGCCTCCCTACCTCTCTCTTCTTCTCTCTCCATCTATTATTGTTTCTTTCCCATCTATCTCCTTTCTCTTTATCACTACCTCTTCCTCCCACTCTCTCTCTCTCCCCATCTCCATGAATATCCCTCCTTCCCTCTTTACCTCTCTACCTCTCCATCCTTGTCTCATTACCCATCCTCTCTACCTTTCCTTCCCTCCTTAGGGTTTAAGGGTTGAAGGTTGTGTTGTTGGAGCCTAATCAAACTCGGGAGGTTAAATTTCCCCACTTTTATCGACGTAGTTTCCCCCAAAATTATTTAATGGGGGTTTGGGGGCAGCGCCCCCAAGATGGGGTCAAGGGGCAACACCCCTTGCACACTCCCTGTCGTGATACAGGGCAGGGTCGAGGGGAAGTGCTCTCGAAACCTTGTTGGCAACACAAGGGAAAACATTTGAGAGGGGGGGGTGAAGCAGTTGTCTCATAAATTCAAACTTATCAAACTTATTAACCTTATTCTCAAATCTTATCAATAACCATGAAAGCATAAATCAACAACACATGAAAAATACACATAACGCCAAGATTTTTTACATGGAAACCCTGTTAGGAAAAACCACGATGGAGGTTAGTCCACAAGATTATACCCTGTTAAAAGTATAAATAAATGTGAATGGGGAATGCACATGCATTTAGGCGCACTGCCTAGAGGTCACTGCTCAATTACAAAAGGGAGACTCACTATCTTACAAAAAGATTTGGATTACATCCAGAAGATTTGAACTGAGAAAATAACATCTGTTAATGCCTAATTATAGTTTCGATTAAGCACATGAACACTTCTTCACACTCTGCTCACTCTTCTTCACACTCTACTTCTGCCTTCGAATGATTAGGAAATTATTCACACATCTCATACACAAGCACACCTTCAAATGGAATAAAAAATCACTTATATATATCCACAACAAGAGATTACATCGCTACATGTTGGTCTCAACAAAATAATAAAATGAATACAAACTATGTACCCAAAACATTAAATAAATTTCAATGTGAATTGACCAATGTCGGCCACAACATAGTGAAGACCCAAAATAAAATCCTCAAACATGAAAACTCTTCAAATAATTCTTCCTCGAAGATCCACAACACGCTACAACACCCTATCAGCCACAAACATGAAAAACATGAATGTTAGTGTAATTAATATTTAATTACACTTGCATAACTTTATTTAGGTAATATTTTAATTCCTAGGTTAATTATTCTCATCCTTATCTTGTTGAGCTATCTTGTTGCTCAAGATAAGATTAGGGTTATGCATACTTTGCTTTTATAAAGCAAATTATCTCATGTAATTATGAATTCCTGAATAATAATATTTTGCACAACTTCTTGCAAATCTCTTGATTTTTCTATGTTTCTCTTCTATGGAAGGTTATTTTCTGGTTTGCATTTCAAATCTTGGTTTCTAACATGGTATCAGAGCCTCGATTTGCAACCCCTTCTCAGATTTTTTGAGAAAATCATTGCAGAGTTTGTTTGGGATTCCTCGAGGGTATCATGCCTTGAGTTTATTCATGAAGTGTTTTGGATCAGATCGGTCTTCACCATTGGATTCAAAGCACCAGAAAAAGTCAGGATTGACTTTTGTTTTGTAGATTTTGGCCTTCCTTTTCCAGATCCATGAGGGTTTTAAGCTGGGAGATTTTTTGCAAGCTCTAGAGGTAGCCGATTTTTCGGAGCAGTTTGGGCACAAACGGAGGTCACCATAGTGTTCGCAGTGGCCAAAAACCCTAAGATCGCCCTTCGTTTCATCAATTTCTAAGCAGTTGGTCCGGAAGGAAAAAAAAATTTCCTAGGGGGTCATACGACCTCCCCAACATGCATCCCGAGGCACGATTTTGGAATTTTTTTTTAAAAAATTGATTTTTTTTAAAGAATTTATGCGCTCCCCGCATAGAAGAGAGGTGGTCACCACCGCGCCACCCGATGGCCACCAGGAGCGGAAACCACCAGGCGGCGCCCCCAATCCACCGCCCATCCTTCCCTCAGCCCTTGCAGGCCCCTTGCGCACAGGCCAAGGTCATATGGGGGACCAGGCGATATGCGCCCAACCCCTGGCTGGCCCCTTTGCACTCCACACAGTCCCATGGAGGACCAGGGGCTCCACCCCCAACACCTACCCTTTAGCCCCTGGTTGCGCACAGGACCAGGGGCTGACTTTTTTTTAGCCCCAGGGGCCCTGCAGGCCTTATTGGGCCTTTTGGAGCACTTTTCACTAAATCGGGTGTATTTTTTGCGTACGATGTCTATTTTTTGCAATCGAGATACCGTTGGAAAGATGATTCCGATGCCAATCCAGTGGTGTAGGTGTGTTTACCAGATTTTTCTCCAGATTTATTTTTCAGGTCCTTGAACTCAGATGTTGTTGTTTTCACTCCGGAGGGCATATCTTTTGACTCGGTGATCCTTTTTTCATCATTCTTGTGGCGTTGGAAAGATGATTCAGTCCTTTACAAAGATCTGAGGTCTATTTTTATTTTCCTTTTATGCATGTTAACATTATCTCCTTTTACAATTGTTGGGTTATTGTAATAAATGAACTGAGATAAAGTTCCATCAGGGGGGTTTCTTGCATAATAATTTGATTAGAGTGTGCATGCACTTTGATCTCCATCTTCATATTGTTTTGATGGAAAATCGCATGGGTTATCTGGTTTCTTAGTTTCTTTTGGCCACATCTTGCTATAGCTTGACACGTATCAGATTCACATCGGTTCACACTTTAGATTGGGAGTTTATATTTCTTGATCCGCATTGGTTCAGATCCTTCTCATTTTGAGGGCCATGTTTTTATGGTTAATGTTCCAGAGTCTTTATGGTACTTGTTCCCATGGAAGATTTTTAGTCATAGTTTGGCATCGACATCGAGATACACGATTTCTAGATTTTGTCATCATTTCATCTACTATTGCTTCACAGATTCCAGGGTTGTTCCAGTTTGTGAGTTTTCTAGTGTTCCGTGGCATCGAGTCTGTTGTCGCATTATTATGATTCCATTTTTGGTTTCTTGTAGACAAAATTATCTTTCCTTGCTTGTCAACTTGTGGTTCCAGTGTTACTCCACAGTGTTCTTCCAATGCTTCTTTGCAACAGTCATCTCATTGTAGGGGGATTTTTCCCACTGGGTTTTCCTTCTCTACCTCATTATTGCATTTGTACTGGGTACTTGATCAGGCCTTGTTGCCGGGACCCATTCATTCTTTCTTGCATTCATCTTAGTTTTAGGTGCATGCTTTTTTAGTCTCCCTAAGTTGCACTTATGGGGGGGTGTTAGTGTAATTAATATTTAATTACACTTGCATAACTTTACTTAGGTAATATTTTAATTCCTAGGTTAATTATTCTCATCCTTATCTTGTTGAGCTATCTTGTTGCTCAAGATAAGATTAGGGTTATGCATACTTTGCTTTTATAAAGCAAATTATCTCATGTAATTATGAATTCCTGAATAATAATATTTTGCACATCTTCTTGCAAAGCTCTTGCTTTTTTTGTTTTTCTCTTCTGTGGAAGGTTATTTTCTGGTTTGCATTTCAGATCTTGGTTTCTAACAATGAACACACAAGAGAAAATCTCTAATCACGAGCACAACAATCAATGCAGACATGCAACACAGATAGAGCACGATCTAGAAACATCCAAAAACATCATGAATCACTAGAGAAGTATATGCAACAATTGAACTTTCTAGAATCACATTATCTCCATTCAGGAACACCAATTGAAGCAACATAATGACTGACAAAACACAACTACTCATAACTCGATCAAATCTTCACGTGGATCTATGAAACTTGACATGGATAAACTAGATATACTCAAAAATAAACCCTTTGATCGATAACCTCTGATCATCAACGTACTGATCTAACCAACAGACTTAACTTGACTTCACCACTGACAACCTGCAAATTATTTCATTACAATTTTCTCAATATCCTCAACATATACAACTTCTAAGACATTAATGCCAATAGTGTTGACATCAATGAAAAACACATATCAACAACACAACCATAACATCCAACAATCTCCCCCTTTGGCATTGATGGAAACACATGATGTGAAAAACACCATCAACGCAACTATCTTTAGCACTTACTCCCCCTTAGGTTCTAACTCTTTTCTCCTCAACTCTTTCACATGACTCTTCTCCCCAGATAATTCATAGTTTTTCACATGAATCTTCTCCCCCTTTGACATCAATGACAAAGATCTCTTTTCTCCACACAAGATCTGAACCACATATTTGAACATTTGACTACTCCTCTTGAGTAGCAACCACCACAACATCAATTTAGATCAAGATATGACTATGAAATGCATGGATTGGTGCAAGTCAATGCATCTTAGTTCTGATTAGGAGGGGTAATCACCCCTAGCTTCCCTATGAGATACTCAAAAATATCCTTAGGCAACGGTTTGGTAAAGATATCTGCAATTTGTTCCTGAGTAGGCACATACTCCAACCTGACTTCCTTTTCACTCACCTTCTCTCTCAAAAAGTGAAAATTGATAGATATATGCTTGGTCTTTGAATGAAACACTAGATTCTTAGAAATCTTAATTGCACTAGAATTATCATAGAATGTAACAATAGGTTCATCATAAACAATTTTGATATCTTTCAACATCAGTTTCATCCACAATACTTGAGTACAATTGTTAGTAGGAACAATGCATTTTGCCTCTATAGTAGATAAAGAAATGGCATTTTGCTTCTTACTTAACCATGAAATCACCTTCTTACCTAAGAAAAATGCATCACCACTAGTACTCTTTTTGTCATTCACGTCACCTTCCCAATCAACATCAGTAAAATCACTCAAAGTAAGATCATCATCTTTAGGATACCACATCCCAAAATCAACTGTCCCCTTCAAGTATCTGAAAATACTCTTCACAACAATTACATGAGATTCCTTAGGATCAACTTGAAATCTTGTAACAATGCATACAACATTCATGATATCTAGTCTAGTTTGAGTCAAATAAAGCGATCCACCAATCATTGATATGTATCTAGTCTGATTTGCTTTTGGAGAATCATCATCTTGTGTCAACTTGCATTCGGTCACCATAGGTGTACCAATTGACTTTGAATCTTCCATTCCAAATTTTTTTAACAATTCTTTCACATACTTGGACTAAGATATAAAGATCCCTTTATCTAACTAAGTAATTTGCAATCCCAAAAAGAATTTCATCTCAACAATCATAGACATATCAAACTCATTCTGCATCTCATAAAAAAACTTCATGCACAAACTATCATCTCCTCCAAAAATGATATCATCAACAAAGACTTAAACAATCAAATTTTTATCATCATCAATCTTGAAATACAAATTACTATCAGTAGTACCTTTATTGAATCCAAGCTTCAACAAATACTTGTCCAATCTAGCATACCATGCTCTTGGGGCTTGCTTAAGTCCATACAATGCTTTCTTCATGATGTAGAGGGGTGGTGAACACTCTCAAACAACCTCATCCTGATCACAACTAAACAAGAAAAACTCTCTTCCCAAGGATCTCAACTTTTAGACATCAACTCACCCTCAAAACCCTTATAGGGTTCCAAACATGAAAAATAGGCATAAGAATCTACAAACACCTCAACACCTCAAACCCTTGGAGTTTCAGACACCTTTTACCAAGTTCTTCACCAAACGAAGAGATTTCATAGGGTTCCTTTGTAACAATTGAGTTTCAATACAACACCCCCTGCCTAGGCTACACAAATTAGGTTTAATTTACAAAGGGAGTACCTTCTAAACTTCACCAAACCCTTTGAAACCTCGAGGCAGAAATTTAAATGCCCTAAAACCACTAAATCCACCTTTAGAACTCGTATTCAAGCCCTTCTATACCCTGATCTAAGAAACCCTCCCTTTACATGCTCAAGATAAGGGTTTTGATAGAAATTTGTATTCCCATGCTTATCTGACCCAAACAAAGCTTCTATCAGGCTTCAAATACCCTACAACAACTTCACAAACCATCACATGGATAATTCCAAACACATTTTCACAAAACCACCCCTCATTACCCCTTTTTATACATGGAAAAACAACTTGATTGGCCCTAGGGCATCATCATATTCTCTTTCCATGTACTCACAGGTTGAAAAATCAATAAAGAAACATTATTACATCCTAAGAGAAGCCTTTCCACTAACACATGGGTCAATACAGTAGGTGGAAGGCTTAGGATATCATTTTGTTTTCTTCAAAACCCTCTAACACAAAAAATAGGGCAGTTACAATAAGATGCAAATATCTTTTACAAATTCCTATCTTAAGAATTAAAACCAACTTTAAATGATAGTAGACACATATACCAACATCCACTAAAATTTTCAGACCATGACAGGCCTGTATGGACTCGTACAAGTCTGGAAAAGACAGGAAAAACAAGAAATTCTGAGAATTAACAAAGCTTTTTATTAGTTTTCTTCTCCAAATCTCTTAGCCAACCATTAAAATGATGTTATTCTCCTTTTTAAAGGTTCTTCCACCAAAAACCACTGACCAACTACCATCAAATACCTTTTAAACCTCCTTGTGACCGTTGAATGCAAAATTGCATTGCTTTACAACTTTGTTGACAACATTGTTACATATTTTGCCACATTTTGTAATATTTGCATTTGTGGCCCCAAGTGACTCTAAATCAACCTAATACACCTTGAATGATCACAATAGACCTTATTCAACATAAACTAAGACATTATTCACCAAAATCCTCTAAAACCCATGATTACATGTAGTTTGCAATTTTGAGCAATCTTGACAAATTTCAACATTGTTTCGCAAAATGACTCCTCCAAACACCTATTAGGACTAAGTTAAGCGTAAATACATCAAAGAGTGGTCTCAATGAATTTATTTAGCACAATAACTCAAAGATGTAACAAAATTCCTAAATCCTACTTAAAATCATCATTCATTTTAATGGTGCCCTTGCACCATGCACCCCAACAGGGAAGCTTTCCAAGTCCCTTGGAAAATATGTTGTAGTCTACCCATCATTGTTCTTTATACACCTCTGACCATCAAAAATTCCTTGACCAGATGCAACCTTATTTTGCTCCCCTCTGTCTTTGTTTGTTTTGTCCATGTCTTTGTTTATCTCAGGCTACACTTTGTCAGTCAACACTGTGGGATCTTCCGCCTTCTTACCAACTCCAAATTCTAACTCTAAGCCTTCTCCTATACCTTTCCAACCACCTCTATCAGTTAGCATTACCTTTCCCTAATCTCCATGCTTTTTCCTCTGCCCATTAGTCCTCATAACTATCACCTTATCTCTATCAGATGCAACAACTACTATGTTAGTGCTTTCAAGCTTTGTCAGACTTGCACTAGACTCATTCACTTGCTTAGCATCCTTACAGACCTATGTACCTTCATTAACCATTCTCTCAACCTCATAGAACTTTTCCTTCTCATTAATCAATTGCTCCTTCTTAGTTGTCATAACTATAGGGCACATAACCAACCCTACAAGCACTCCTTCACTGTTGTTTTGCCACTCCAAAGGCTTTCCACCTCCATACTACCTTATATCAGTCTGACACACCTGGTCATTCCTTTTCTTTTTCCATAAAGGCATGCTTCTTCCTTTCTTCCTAAAAACCACACTTATCCTTCTTACCCATTGTCCAAGCATTACTCTTTTTCTCTTCACCTGCTGCTTTAACTTCAGTACCCTGCTCCAAATAAAAAAAAACATGTTGTCCTTACTATCTTTAAGCATTATAGGCTCATTTTTTCCAAAAATCACCACCTTAGACTTACTCTTATCCTTCTCTTCTCCCTAAAAAGGAGCTAGTTTAAAACTTTGATCATCTTTCCAAATTGTATAGGTGTTTTCCCAACCATCATACATGGACCTTCTATCAAATTTCCATGGCCTTCCCAAGAGCAGATGACAACAATCCATTGGCAATATATCTCATAAGACCCTATCCTTGTACTCCCCAATTTGGAAATCCACATAAGCTTGCTCATTCACCACCAAGGTTTGACTATCATTCACCCAAGAGACTTTTTAGGGTGCTACATGAGGTATCTTTTCTAGATTTAATTTTTCTACCATCTCCCTAGACACCATATTATCCTGAGAACCAGAATCAATAACAACTTGGCACACTTTACCTTTGCACTTGCATGAGGTTTTGAATAGGCTCCTTCTATGGCTCATGTCTTCCTCCTTAGGTTCTTGCAACAATGTTCTTCTCATCATGAGTGCTTCTCCTACCTCTGGATCTGTAGGTCTGCTTGAACTTTCACACTCTTCTTCTTGAATCAATTGTGTTCTTCTTTCACTCCTTCTATCACCACTTGATGTTGAACCTTGGTTTTGAGGGCACTTGAAAGATGGGTGTCCAAATTCATTACACCTATAACACCTTCCTGAGAATTCATTGTAATCTCTCCTTTGCCTAAAATTTTTCCTTCGACCTCTCCATCCTCCTTTTGCTTCAGAAGCTTGTTCTTTGTTCTTATCAGCATCTTCATGGTCTTCCTTGTTTTTCCTTGATGTTGAAGTGGTGCCTCTACCCATAGAAGTGTTGCCTCTTCCTCTTGTTTCCTTTTCTTGTCTCCTCTTTAGTTTTTCTTCTACTCTCATTGCCATTTGAAAGCATTGTTCAATTGATTTAGGTGCCAACAAGCTGATCTCATCCTGAATGTTATACCTCAAGCCATTCAAGTACCTAGCAACCATTTCTTCCTCATCTTCTTCATGTTTAGTTCTTATGCTTAGCCTATAAAATTCTTTAGTATATGCTTGCACATCTAAATCCTTTTGTCTAAGATTTTGTAACTTCTTAAGCAACTGAACATTATAATCACAAGGAAAGAATTTACCTTTCAGTTTGGTCTTCATCCTCTCCCAAGAAGTGATCTTGTTCTTTCCTTGTCTTTCCCTTTCCTCTTGCACAAAATTCCACCACAACAAAGCATGTCCTTTTAGTTTTGTTTTTTCCTTCTTCACCTTGTGCTCTTCATCAGTCTCTTCACTCTCAAAGTAGTTCTTCAAAGCCCCTATCCAATCCAAGAGCTCTTCACTATCAAGTTTTCCTCCATACATAGGAACATCCATTTTCCATGTCCATCCTTCTTCACAGCCTTCAAAAGCTTCACCATTCTCACATCATTTGGATCCATCTCTTCCTCTTCACTAGAAGTCTCCTCTTCTTTAGTTTCACTTTCATCCAAAAGAACCTTGCCTTTAGAATTTATCATATCCATTTCCCACTTCAAAGCTTCTATTTCCTTGTCATGATTGTCAATCTTCCTTGCAACTGCATTCACCTTAGAAGGCATTTTCACAATCCTCTCTTCACCTACCTGCAAAACCAATTCAAAACATCAACACAAGATCTACTACTATGCTCTAATACCACTCTGATGTAGAGGGGTGGTGAAAACTCTCAAACAACCTCATCCTGATCACAACTAAACAAGGAAAACTCTCTTCCCAAGGATCTCAACTTTTAGACATCAACTCACCCTCAAAACCCTTGTAGGGTTCCAAACATGAAAAATAGGAATAAGATTCTACAAACACATCAAGACCTCAAACCCTTGGAGTTTCAGACACCTTTTACCAAGTTCTTCACCAAACTAAGAGATTTCATAGGGTTCCTTTGTAACAACTATGAGTTTCAATACAACACCCCCTACCTAGGCTACTCAAATTAGGCTTATTTTACAAAGGGAGTACCTTTTAGAATTCACCAAACCCTCTGAAACTTTGGGGAAGCAATTCAAATGCCCTAAAACCACTGAATCCACCTTTAGAACTCATATTCAATCCTTCTATACACTGATCTAAGAAACCCTCCCTTTACATGCTCAAAACAAGGGTTTTGATAGAAATCTGTATTCCCATGCTTATTTGACCCAACCAAAGCTTCTATCAAGCTTAAAATACCCTGAAACAACTTCACAAACCATAACATGGACAATTCCAAACACATTTTCACAAAACCACCCCTCATTACCCCTTTTTATACATGGAAAACCAACTTGATTAGCCCTAGGGAATCATCATATTCTCTTTCCATGTACTCACATGTTGAAAAATCAACAAAGAAACATTATTACATCCTAAGAGAAGTCTTTCCACCAACACACAGGTCAGTATAGTAGGTGGAAGGCTTAGGATATCATTTTGTTTTCTTCAAAACCCTCTAACATAGAAAATAGGGCAGTTACAGTAAGATGCATATATCTTTTACAAATTCCTACCTTAAGACTTAAAACCAACTTTA
This sequence comes from Sequoia sempervirens, assembly GCA_007258455.2. Classification (NCBI taxonomy): domain Eukaryota; kingdom Viridiplantae; phylum Streptophyta; class Pinopsida; order Cupressales; family Cupressaceae; genus Sequoia; species Sequoia sempervirens. The sequence goes on along the minus strand of VDFB02000007.1, from coordinate 28,383,854 downwards.
AATGATATTAGACACATATACCAACATCCACTGAAATTTTTAGACCATGAAAGGCCTGTACGGACCCATACAAGTCTGGAAAAGATAGGAAAAATAGGAAATTCTAAGAATTAACAGAGCTTTTTATTAATTTTCTTCTCCAAATCTCTTAGCCAGCCATTACAATGATATTATTCACCTTTTTAAAGGTTCTACCACCCAAAACCACTGACCAACTACCATCCACTACCTTTTAAACCTCCTTGTGACCGTTGAATGCAAAATTGCATTGCTTTACAACTTTGTTGACAACATTGTTACATATTTTGCCACATTTTGTAATATTTGCATTTGTGGCCCCAAGTGACTCTAAATAAACCTAATACACCTTGAATGATCACACTAGACCTTATTCAACATAAACTAAGACCTTATTCACCAAAAATCCTCTAAAGCCCATGATTGCATGTATTTTGCAATTTTGAGCAATCTTGGCAAATTTCAACATTGTTTCACAAAATGACTCCTCCAAACACCTATTAGGACTAAGTTAAGCATAAATACATCAAAGAGTGGTCTCAATAACTTTATTTAGCACAATAACTCAAAGATGTAACAAAATTCCTAAAGCCTACTTAAAATCATCATCCATTTTAATGGTGCCCCTGCACCACTTCAACCAACAAACCATATCTCCCTGATCAGTCAATTGAAATCTATCAGGTTGCTCAACATACACTTCTTCTTCCAATTCTCCATTTAGAAATGCTAACTTGACATCCATTTGATAAACCTTGTAGTTTTTGTAAGCATCATAAGCAATAAATAGTCTCACAGATTCAATCCTAGCAACAGGGGCAAAGGTTTCTTCAAAGTCAATTCCTTCCGTCTGAGAATATCCTTTACACATTAGTCTTGCTTTGTTGAAATCTAACAACTTCACCTTGCTCATTCAGCTTGTTTCTAAAGACCCATTTAGTTCCAATTACATTTTTGTCCTTAGGTCTAGGAACAAGAATCCATGTATTATTCTTTTCAATTTGTTGTAGTTCTTCTTTCATTGCTTCCACCCAATGTTCATCTTTGCATGCTTCATTCACACTATTAGGCTCAGTCTTTGAAATCAAACAGTATTCTTCTGCAATTTTTCTCCTTGTCTGAACACCTTTGTTCTTATCACCTATAATCTGATCTTCTGAATGATTTAGTCTTACATGCCTTGGAGTCTTAGGATGTTCTTGAACTTCTGGCTCTTGTGATCTCTCTTCTGCACTTTCACTAGTTCCTTCCTCTTGATTTTCTTGATTCACCAGAATGATCTGAATTTGATTTTGAGTTTGAACTTTCTTTCTTGTGACTTAACTATTATTATGATCATCTGAATCATATCCATAGGTTCTGGATGGTCTAGCTATGTCTTCATCAACCTTGAAATTTGCACTTTCAACTACTTTCCTCAATCTCTTGTTGCAGCATCGGTAGGCCTTACTCTTAGTAGAATAACCAAGAAAGATTCCTTCATCACTTCTAGCATCAAATTTTCCTATCTCCTCATCTCTTTTGATATAGCATTTACTCCCAAAGATTTTGAAATATCTAATAGTAGGCTTGTGACCAAACCATAGCTCAAAAGGGGTCTTACTAGTATCATCTTTGACTTGTACCCAGTTGAGAATGTAAACAACAGTACTCACAACTTCTCTCCAATAGATATGATGAACGTTTCCTTCTAGCATCATAGTCCTAACAGCATCTTGAATTGTCCTATTCTTCCTTTCCACAACTCCATTTTGCTGAGGGGTCCGCGGGGCAGATAATTGTCTCTTTATCCCATGCACTTCACAAAAAGAATTAAACTCATGGGAAGTGAATTCACCACCTCTATTTGATCTCAAACATTTAATCTTCAGACATGTCTCTATCTCAACCATAGCCTTAAAAATCTTGAATTTCTCTAGAGCTTCAAATTTCTCCCTTAAGAAAGCAACCCATATCAATGTAGAGTAATCATCAATAAGTAACATGAAGTACCTGTCTTCTTGTAAACTTCTGACTCTAGAAGGACCACACAAATCAGTATGAACAAGCTCCAAGACTTCATTTGAACAATGTTGTTTTCTCTGAAATGAAATTCTAGTTTTCTTCCCCAACTGACATTCCTTGCATATAATATTAGTAGGCTTTACCAACTTAGGAAGATCTCTCATTTCCCGAGTAGAATTTATCTTGATAATATTGTCAAAGTTTACATGACACATTCTCCTATGCCATAGCCAACTTTCATCAAATTGAGCAATCAGACAACTTTAACCAGTAGCATTCAGGTGAAAGATGTTACCTTTTGTTTTTGTACTTGAAGCAATCACATTTCTGGAACTTCCCAATATTCTACACTTTTCATTCTTGAATTGAAGATTGTATCCCTTGTCAACCATCTGTCCAACACTTAAAATATTATGCTTCAAACCTTCCACATAGAGAACATCATCAGTATTATTCTTACCATCAAGAGAAATACATCATCTACCACGGATTACACCAACTTTGTCATCATCAAATATTACAACACCACCATCATAATTTTCTAGGCTCACAAATTTTCTTTTATCACCTGTAATGTGATGAGAGCATCCACTTTCAATCACCCATTCATCTTTCCCTTCGAATCTAGCCACTAGGGCTTTCTCAACATTTGAGCAACTTACATATTTAGTAGGGGCTGGATCATTTTCCTTGATAGCAATAAATACCCATTCATCTTCACTTGCATTCCCTTTGTCAGATTCATCATTTGTCACACCTTCATCAACAACATAATAGCACTTTCTTTGAAATATAGGCTTATTAGGTCTTGGCTTAAGAACTCTTTCCGGACACCTTGATGCAAAATGACCTATCTTATTGCAAGAAAAACATTTAATAGGCAATTTCCCTTTATACTTACCTTCTCCTCTGGCTTCTCTCTTGACAATAAGTGCTTCAAGATCCTCTAGTTTTCTCTCATCTTCTTCAATCTCTCTCATTTCCTCCTCATACTTAAATACCTTTCTAGAAGAACTTTCACCTAGATCATATCTCCGTTTATCCCTTCCGGAAGTAGTAGCCTTGAATGCAGATTCTATCTTAGGAAGAGCATCACCAAACTCACTCAACTCAAAAGAAGTAAGCTTACCAATAAAAATATCACTGGTTACATTTGTTACAGTCTGTAGCTCCTCAATAGCAGTAGCTTTGACTTTGTATGCAGTAGGAAAGGATTTAAGCACTTTAGCAACAATCTCTGATTCTTCCAATCACCCACTAGCACATTTGATACCGCACACAAGTTCATTCACTCTTTTCATGAAAGAAGTAATGTTCTCATCATCACCCATTCTCAACATTTCATATTTCCCTTTTAGACTTTGCAACTTAGCAATCTTCACATTAGCATCACCTTCATACAAAGTTTCCAACTTTTTCCAGATCTCATAAGTAGTCATCAAATCCATAACATTTTTCATCTCAGAATCAGTCAAAGCACTCAACAATGCTTCCTTAGCCCTGTTATTGTACTCGACTTCCTTATTCTCATCTGCAGTAGAAGGACCATTTTGTGGAATGATATACCTATTCTTTGTAATTTTCCAGTAGGGTTCACCAATGCATCTTAGATGACACTCCATTCGAGCCTTCCACATAGAATAATTTGTTCCATCAAATATCAAACTATCCTTCTTGTATGTCGCCATCTCGGATCACCTCAAGCTGTCAAATTTCTTCCAAGGAACCTGCTTTGATACCAATTGTTGGCAACACAAGGGAAAACAACTGAGAGGGGGGGTGAATCGTTTGTGTCAAAAATTCAAACTTATCAAACTTATTAACCTTATTCTTAGATCTAGTCAGTAACCATGAAAGCATAAATCAACAACACATCAAAAATACACATAACACCAAGATTGTGGATTGGGACAAGATGGTAGCTAAACTAAAAGGTAAGTTTCTCGCTTCAGATTATTCAATTCAAATGTTTAAGAAGTTACAAAATTTGAGACAAAAGGAAAGGGATATAAAGGCATACACTGAAGAATTTTATAGGTTGAGTATGAGGTCTAACCATAATGAAAATGAAGATGAGAAAATTGCTAGGTACTTGGGTGGCTTATGAATGAATATACCAGATGAGTTGGCTTTGACTAATCCTAGAAATGTAGAAGAATGTCACAAAATGGCATTGAAGGCTGAAGAGAAGGTAAAGAGAATACAAGAGAAAATAGTAAGAGGAAGAGGCAACCACATGAGGGGAAGAGGAAAATTTTCTACTCCAACGAAAGCAACTGAAAATCAACAAGAAGAACCAAGCAAGAGAGATTAACAAGTTTCTGATTTTAGAGGTGGATATAGGGGCACAAGGGGCAGATCTGGAGAAGGAAAAAACTCTAACACTTTTGCAGGTATATTTTATCATTGTCAAGAATATGGACATCCTGCTTGGAAGTGCCCTGAGAAGGCTAGTTCATCAACAAGTGGAGGAGAAAGAAAACTAGATAGAAGAACTCAAATAATTCAAGAAGATGAAGTTGAAAGTAGTTCAAGCTCAAACAAATTGATTGCAAGGGCTGAAGTTGGAGAGATGATGATGATGAAGAAAAAAATCTTGAAGACCACAAAGGAGGAAGAGTTGCTTCAAAGAAAAGCTTTGTTTAGAATAGCCTGCAGATGTAGAGATAAGGTATGCAAAGTCATTATTGACTCTGGTTGCACAGATAACATTGTGTCTAATGAGATGGTAGAAAAATTGTACTTGCAAAGAGTACCTTGGAAAAGGCCATATAGGGTGTCATGGGTTAGTGAAAATCAGTCTATGATGGTGAGTGAACAAGCCAAAGTTGAATTTCAGATAGGTCCATATAAAGATGAAGTGCTTTGTGATATACTACCCATGAGTTGTTATCATTTATTGTTAGGAAGGCCCTAATAGTTTGACAGGTCAGCCTTGCATAATGGTAGACAAAACACATATACCATAGAAAAAGATGGGAGAGAGTTTTTTTTAACTCCATTGGTTGAGGGCCTAGAAGAATATGGCAAGATCATTATGTTTGGGAGAAAATAATGTGTGAATGTAGATGAAGGAAAGAACAAGAGTTTAGAAGCCAAAGTAAAGCATGACAAAGATAGGACAGTAAATACAAGACATGAAGGTGATTTGCGATTAGTCATGAGGAAAAATAATTTTTTTTGGTAAAATAAAGTTGATGGTAACAAGTTCCAGACTGGTAAGGTACAAAGTGAGTGTAAAGGACCCTTGGAAAGGAAAGAACACAATGATAGCATCTAGGTTGGGGCAGTTGAATTCCCTATAACACAAAACAAAACAAGGAGACAGTTAATAGGTGAAATCATAGTGGTTGATGGAATTGGTGAGATAGTAGAAAATAAGATAGTGGCTTGTAATAAGAAAGAGACAGTGAAAGAGAGGATAGGGATTAGTGATGACGTTGATGTGATAGAGGCTGGTAGTACAGAGAAGAAGCATTTAAAAGTTGATAGTACAAAAGTTTCTGAGATAGACAAGATAGTGGAAAAGAAGATAAATGTTGGTAAGGTAAAAGGACAGTTGGGAGATGATAGGACTGATGAGACAGTTGGTAAGACATTGCATAAAGCAAGTACAAGTTTGACAAAGACCATTCGGTGTAATGGTACAATAAATAAGATAGAGGTAGGTTTGATAAGGACTGGTAAATGTAAAAGGAAAGTGGACAGTGATAAAGTTGTAGAACAAGAGGTTGAAGGACAGTGGAATGAGAAAAAAATTGAGGAACAATTGATGAAAGATGTTAAGAGAGTGAGTACAGATGGAAATGTGAATGTGACAACAAGATTTGAAGATGGAAAAGTGGAGAAACACTCCACAACACAGGAAGAATAGTTGGAGCAAAGAACAGGTGAAGACAAGGATGCCAAAAATAGTGAAGATAAAAAGGAGATTGACAAAGGAAATAAAGGAGGACAAATACAAGAAGAATACAGAGGAGGACATGTGAAATTCATCTTTCCAAGAGACTTGGAAAAGCTTCAAGTTGGGGTGTATGGTGCAGGAGCACCATTAAACAAGTTTAGTTCATTTAAGGTTTTGAGGTCTAGACTCTAGAAAGTAGGGGTTTTGTATTAGGATAAGGTCTATAAGACCATTTGTTGATGTATTAAGTTATTGGTAATGTGGTTTAGGTGTCTAGGTGGTAAAGTTCTCAAGGTGTGCAAAATATACTAAATTATCAACTTGAAATAATGCAAGGTTTTAAATTTGCATTATAGAGGGAGACCAACGGTCACAAGAGTTTAAAAGTTTGTTGGGGAAGTTGGAATAGTTTTTTTTGGTGGGAAACATTATAAAATTCCTTGTAGAACTCGAAAGGTTGTTGTTGAAGCCATTTGAAAGATTGGAAGTTGAATAAAATTATGTTTTGCTCCAAATTTTTGTATTTCCAGTTGTAGCAATAGTTTGTACAGGTCGTACAACATCTTTTTGCTTCAAATTTGTGGTGATATTTGTAGTATATTGTTCCTTCTTTCATTTAAATCTAACTTGAAGGCTTCACATTATATTTTGTGCACTTAATCACTAGTTACTTTAGAGCGGCCAAAAAATAGGGTTTTGGGGTTTTGTGAGTTTTAACCATGCTTTAAACCCATTCCACCTTTCTGTCTGATCTGTTTCTTGGTGGAATGGGTAAAATTTGTTAGGGGAAGGTGTGAGAATGGTGGATAGGAGCAAGGGTGGTCTGGAAAAGAAGTTGGGTGTGAAGCCCTAGTTGAAATATTGTGTTTCCATGAGGAAAAGTGAGGTTTTAGTGAGTCAAATTGAGAATTTGTCTTGGGAAGCATGGTTTTATGTTGAAATAAGCATTAGTAGATGATTTTATGCCTATTTGAATAGTTTTTAGGTTTTTTGAGTGTTTGGGAAGTTATAGATTCAATAAACCCTAGGGTTTTTAGGCGTTGGATGAGGGTTTAAAGGTTTGGCCCTTACAAGAATGAATTCCTAAGATCTAATGGTGGATTATGTGGTTTTGGCACATAAGAATTGCTTCACCAAGAGTTTGTAGAGTTTGGAAAAGTATGGTGAGTGGTTTCTTTGTTAAAGTGGCCTAATTTGAGGCCTAGAAAGTGAGAAATCCCTGTTTTGAGCAAGTTGACACAAAACAACCATTGGTGAATTGATGATATGTTTTTATGCTCTGTAATGGGTCCGTGATATAAGTTGAGTTGTGGATTGAAAGTAAGTGTTAGTGAAAATATACCTAATTGAGTGGATTCCCTATGCTACAAGGGAAGGAGTTGATTTGATGAAATGGTGAAATTTTGAAGAGATTGTGATCTAACAATTGTGTTTGTTGTTTGGAATTGTGTCAAGTGAGTTTGCAGGACCTCCCCTACTGCATCAAGTTGATATGATGGATTGCAAGGTCAAAAAGAAAGGCAAGGAAAAAGGTAAAGAGATTTCCACAATCAAAACCCAAGTAAATGAGGTACCTCTCGAATTTTAGTGTTGCACAAAATAGAAAGAATATGGAAGAAATAATTCATGCAAAAGACAGTAAGAAGGTGGAATTCCTAAGTTATAAGAACAGTCCTTAGATCATTAGTATGACAATCATAGGGGCGGGATTTCAAATGTAAAATGTGCAGCAAATAAAGTCATGAAAAGGGCAGCTTATGATAGTTTTATGAGCAACAAATGAAGTCATAAATGTGCAGAAAAAGAAATCATATATGAACAAAAAATAAAGTCATAAAAAAGCACTAGTCATAATGCACACTTCACATAAAATCAATAACACTAATAGGATATTGTCATATATGTCAATGAACCTTGACCCACACCAAAATTTCTATATGAGTTTGATGCAATCTTCAAATAAAACCTATACAATTCAAAGTCATACATGTAATTAGTACCTTCAAATCAACCCTGTCATACAACTCTATCTATGCCACTAGATCCTTAATACAAAGTCATACAATCATGAAGGAATCAATTGCACTCAACTATGATGTATAAACAAGAACACTCAGCATGCCATACAAATCTAATGCAACCTTTTAAAAAACCCAACATACAAAAAATGATATATATCATCAATTCCTTCATGCAAATGTCATACACTCATGTAGAAGCATCAATGCCACTCAACCATAATGCATGAACAAGTAACTTTCAAAAAAATTCCATATAAAATCATTTGTAACCATCAACTAAAATCCATACAACTTAGTGACATATATGTTATTAGAACCTTCACTTAAAAATTCATAATCAACATGCATGAATAAACGCACTAAGCACACCATTATGAACACTAGTTATGATGTATGCTTAACATAAAATCCAAAATCGATAGGATGTTGTCATATATGTCAGTGAACCTAACACATATGTCGTACTCCATTTGAACAATCAAACAGTAACTCAATTATGACACATAAACAAATTCATTAGGTATGGCATAAAATTTTGATGTATAATAGAAATACAATCCACACCATTTAACCCTAATACATAAGTGCACTAAGACTCATCATGAAACTCAATGGTATACATGCAAAAGGGTAGAAAATTTTGATGAGCTATTACTTAGAAATCTTGGCACTTAGAAACATTTCTTCTAAAGGTACAAGATCATATTGAGTCCATCTACAATAACCTCTCTTAGTTTTTGATATCTCGAAGCTATTTGCTAGTGGTGATGAGTTTTTAGTTGATGGAAAAAGTGTCAAATGCATGTAGTGTAAAGTTGCAAGGTGGTGTAATTTTTGTTCTGTTCGTTGTACGACCAAATTGAAAGTTCCAACACATCTAGATGGGTAGGTTTATTCTATACAAGGTCCCTTTTTGCACCCAAACATGTCGAAATAGTTTGAGCTTGATTGCACTAGTGATATCTCTTAAGAGACCAAAGTGCAAAAGGGTAGCAAACTTTGACGAGCTATTACTCAAAAAATTTGGCACTTAGAAAAACTTTGTCTAAAGGTATAAGATCATGTAGGGCCCCTCTACAATAACTTCTCTCATTTTTTGATATCTCTGAGTCATTTTCCAAAGGCGACGAGTTTTCAGTTGATGGAAAATGCATCAAATGCATGTAGTGTAAAATTGCAATGTCGTGTAATTTTCATTCTATTCGTCGTGTGACCAAATCGACAGTTCCAACACGTATGGATGGGTAGGTTTACACTAGGAAAGGTCTTGTTTCACACCCAAACATGTTGAAATAATCTGAGCTACATTGCACCGGTAATATCTCTTAAGAAACCAAAGTATAAAAGGGAAACAAAATTTAATGAGTTGTTACTCATAAATTGTGGCACATAGAAACATTTTGTCTAAAGGTACAAGATCATGTAGGGCCCCTATGTAATAACCTCTCTCGGTTTTTTATATCTTCGAGATGTTTTCCCATGGTGATGTGTTTTCAATTGATGGAAAAAGCATCAAATGCATGCAGTGCAAAGTTGCAAGGTGGTGTAATTTTTGTTTTGTTCATTGTGTGACCAAACCAACAGTTCCAACACATTCGGTGGATAGGTTTATTGTAGGCAAGGTTCTATTTCATACCTAAACATGCCAGAATAGTTTGAGCTACATTGCATCGATGAAATCCCAAAGTGAAAAAGGGCAACAAACTTTGATGAGCTGTTACTCAAAAACCGTGACACTTAGAGGTCCCCTCTACAATAACCTCTCTTGGTTTTTGATATCCGGTCTGTTTTCCTATGGTGACGAGTTTTCAATTAATGAAAAAAGTGTCAAATTCATGTAGTGTAAAGTTGCAAGATGGTGTAATTTTCATTATGTTTGTCATGTGACCAAACTGACAGTTCCAACGCATCTGGATGGGTAGGTTTATGCTAGGAAAGTTCTTGTTTCATACCCAAACATGTCAGAACATTTTGAGCTACATTGCATTGACGATATCTCTCAAGAGACTAAAGTGCAAAAGGGCATAAAACTTTGACGAGCTGTTACTCAAAAATCGTGGCACTTAGAAAAAATCCCATTTGAAGGTATGGGATAATGTAGGGCCCCTCTAAAATAACCTCTCTCTATTTTTAATATCTTTGATCCACTTTCTTGTGGTGATGAGTTTTCAGTTGATGAAAAAAGCGTCAAATGCATGTAGTGTAAAGTTGCAAAGGTGGTGCAATTTTTGTTTTGCTCATCATGCAACCAAACCAATAGTTCCAACACATCAGTATGGATAGGTTTATGCTAGGAAAGGTTCTATTTCACACTCAAACATGACAAAATATTCTGAGCTAGATTGCACTGGCGATATCTCTTAAGAAACCAAAGTGCAAAAGGGCAACAAACTTTGACAAGTTGTTATTTGGAAACCGTGGCACATAGAAAAATTCTGTCTAAAGGTACGAGATCATGTAGGTCCCCTCTATAATATAATATCTCGGTTTTTGATATCTCCAAGGCATTTTCCCATGGTGATGAGTTTTCAATTGATGGAAAAAACATCAAATGCATGCGATGTAAAGTTGCAAGGTGGTGTAATTTTCATTCTGTTCATCATGTGACCAAACCAAAAAATCTAACACATTTGGATGGATAGATTTATTTTAGGTAAGGTCTTGTTTTGTACCCAAACATGCCGGAATAGTTTGAACTACATTGCACCGACAATATCTCTTAAGAGACCAAAGTGCAAAAGGGAAAAAAACTTTGACGAGCTGTTACTTAGAAACTGTGACACTTAGAAAAATTCCATCTAAAGGTATGGGGTCATGTAGGTCCCCTCTACAATAACCTCTCTCGATTTTTGATATCCGATCCATTTTCTTGTGATGATGAGTTTTCAATTGATGAAAAAAGTGTCAAATTCATGTAATGTAAAGTTGCAAGATGGTGTAATTTTTATTATGTTCATTGTGTGACCAAACTAATGGTCCCAACATGTTTGGATGGGTAGGTTTATGCTAGGAAATGACTTGTTTCATATTCAAATATGCCAAAACATTTCAAGCTACATTGCATCAACGATATTTTTTAAGAGACCAAAGTGCAAAAAGGTAGAAAACTTTGACGAGTTGTTACTCAAAAACTGCAGCACTTAGAAAAAATCCAATCTAAAGGTATGGGATAATGCAGGGCCCTTTTAAAATAACCTCTCTCTATTTTTGATATCTCTGATCTATTTTCCTGTGGTGATGAGTTTTCAGTTGATGAAAAAAACATCAAATGCATGTAGTATAAAGTTGCAAAGGTGGTGTAATTTTTGTTATGTTCATCGTGTGACCAAACCAATAGTTCCAACACATCTATATGGATATTTTTATGATAGGAAAGGTCATATTTCACACCCAAACATGCCAGAATAATTTGAGCTAGATTTCACTAGAGATATCTCCTAAGAGAACAAAGTGCAAAAGGGCAGCAAACTTTGATGAGATTTTACTCAAAAACCGTGGCACTTAGAAACATTCCACCTAAAGGTATGAGATCAAGTAGGGCCCCTCTACAATAACCTCTCTCATTTTTTGTTATCTCCAATCTATTTTCTCATGGTGATGATTTTTTTGTTGATGGAAAAAGTGTCAAATGCATGCAATGTAAAGTTGCAAGGTGGTGTAATTTTTGTTTTGTTCATCATGTGAATAAAAAAATAGTTCCAACACATTCAGATGGTTAGGTTTATGCTAGGAAAGGTCATGTTTCATACCCAAACATTCCAAAACAATTCATGGTACATTGCATCGGCAATATCTCTTAAGAGACCAAAGTGCAAAAAAGAAACAAACTTTGATGACCTGCTACTTAGAAACCATGGCACTTAAAAAAAAATTGTTTAAAGTTATGGGGTCATGCAGGGCCCCTCTACAATAAACTCTGTCATTTTTTGATATCTTTGATCCATTTGCCCACGGAAATGAGTTTTCAGTCAATAGAAAAAGTGTCAAATACATGTTGTGTAAAGTTGCAAGGTGGTGTAATTTTTGTTTTGTTCATCTTGCGACCAAAACAATAGTTCCAACACATTTGAATGGGTAGGTTTATGCTAGGAAAGGTCTTGTTTCACACCCAAACATTTCAAAATAGTTCGAGCTACATTGCATCGGCAATATCTCTTAAGAAACCAAAATGCAAAAGGGTAGAAAAATTTGAGTTGTTACTCAGAAACTGTGGCACTTAAAAACACTATGTCTAAAGGTATAGGTTCATGTAGGGATCCTCTATAATAACCTCTTTTGGTTTTTGATATCTCTGATCCATTTTGCCGTGGTGATGATTTTTCAATTGATGGAAAAAGTGTCAAATGCATGTAGTGTAAAGTTGCAAGGTGGTGTAATTTTTGTTCTATTTATCATGTGACCAAACCAATAATTCCAACATGTCTAGATGAGTAGGTTTATGCTAGGAAAGGTCCTGTTTTGCATGAAAACATGTGGGAATAGTCCGAGCTATATTGCATTGGAAACATCTCTTAAGAGATCAAAGTGTAAAAGGGCAACAAACTTTGATAAGTTGTTACTCAAAAACCGTGGCACTTAGAAAAATTCTATCTAGAGGTATAGAATTATATTTGGTCTGTCTACAATAACCTCTCTCAGTTCTTTCATATCTCCAAGCTGTTTTCCCATGGTGACGAGTTTTTAGTTGATGGAAAAAGCATCAAATGCATGCAGTGTAAAGTTACAAGGTGATGTGACTTTTGTTTTGTTCATTGTGCAACCAAACTGACAATTCCAAAATGTTTGGATAGCTAGGCTTACTCTAGGAAAAGTCATGTTTCATAACCAAACATGTCGGAACAGTCCAAGCTACATTGCACTGGTAATATCTCTTGAGACCAAAGTGTAAAAGAGCATAAAATTTTGATGAGTTGTTACTTGGAAATCGTGGCACTTAGAAACATTTCGTCTGAAGGTACATGATCATATTGGGTCCATCTACAATAACCTCCCTCACTTTTTAATATCTCCAAGCCATTTACTTGTGGTGATGATTTTTTTCTGTCCCAAAAACGTCAGATGCATGTAGTGTAAAGTTGCAAGGTAGGCTACTTTTTGTTTTGTTCTTCGTGGAGCCAAACCGTTAGTGCCAACATGTCTAGGTGGAAACATCTATGCTAGGCATGGTCACCGCCCTTCATTTTACATGAAGCATAAAGCATACACATGAATACACATAATACATTGAAGCATACATAAGAAGCATGAACAATACACATGAATACACAAAATATACACAAGAAGCATGAAGCATACATGTGAATACATGTAATACGTGAAGTATACACAAGAAGCATGAAGCATACAAGTGAATACACGTAATACATAAAGTATACACAATAAGCATGAAGCATACACGTGAACACATGAAGTATACATAGGAAGCGTGAAGAATACATGTGAACACATGAAGTATACACATGAAGCATGAAGCATACACATGAATATATATAAAACATGAAGTATACATAGGAAGCATGAAGCATACACATGAATACATGTAGTACATGAAGTATATATAGGAAGCATGAAGTATACACATGAATACATGTAATACATGAAGCATGAATCATACATGTGAACACATGAAATATACACAAGAAGAAAGAAACATACATATGAATACTATTGGGAAAATGTGTCTCAACCTTGTAATTACATAAGTTACTATTGATACATAAGGTACTATTCATACTACGATTGATATTTTATTATTATTGTAAATTTGAATCATTCATCATTAGGTCTTAGATCTAACGACTGATATTTTATTAGCTTGAATTGCCCTAGAAGGAAGCCCTATTTTATGAGGGAATTGTATTATGGTTGTGTGTTGTGATGTATTCTAAGAGTCTAATAGCGGTTGTGTTGCCTCTAGATCTTTTGTTGGTGATACTCCTATGAGAAGCTTTCTCTACAAGTATATTGTAATCTTTGTGATTTCCGAATAATATATTGGGTGGCTTTTGGAGTGTGGGGTTCTTTTTCCGAAAGAGTTTTCCCCACGTAAATCATTGTATTATGGTACGCATGATATTTATGTTTAGCTATGTTTAAGTTTCGGTAACTATTAAAGATTAGTGAAATTTTTGCATTATCGTCCTCTCAAGATTAGTGTAGGAAATTGTTTCACTACATTAGCTTCCCTACAAATACACATAATGCATGAAGTATACATAGGAAGCATGAAGCATACACATGAATACATGAAGTATACATAGAAAGCATGAAGCATACATGTGAATACACCTAAGTATACATGAGAAGCATGGAGCATACATGTGAATACATGTAAAACATGAAATATACACATGAAGCATGAAGCATACACGTGAACACATGAAGTATACACATGAAGCATGAAGCATACACATGAATACACGTAATACATGAAGTATACATAAGAAACATGAAGCATACACATGAAAACATGAAGTATACATAGGAAACATGAATCATGCATGTGAACACATGAAGTATGCACATGAAAACATGAAGTATACATAGGAAGCATGAAGCATACATGTGAATACATGTAATACATGAAGAATGCATAGGAAGCATGAAGCATACATGTGAACAAATGAAGTATACATAGGAAGCATGAATCATACACATGAATACACATAATACATGAAGTATACATTGGAGGCATGAAGCATACATGTGAATACATATAATACATGAAGTATACATAGGAAGCATGAAGCATACACATGAACACATGAAGTATACATAGGAAGCATGAAGTATACATAGGAAGTATGAAGTATACACATGAATACATGTAATACGTGAAGTATACACAAGAAGCATGAAGCATACATGTGAATACATGAAGCATAGAAGCATAAATATGTAAAAAATACCTATTAATTGTGATTTTAAAAACATCAACAAGTTGGACGATTTTTTCCCCGATTTTTCAAAAAAAGCATTGAACTTTTGGTGAATATTTTTTCCTATTTCAAACTACAAAATTCCCAAAAAACATGTTTAAAACCTACAAAAATATACAAATAAAGTTCTGATTTTCATGCGAAGAAAAACCACAAGACCATAGCTTATTGCTTACTATTATGCTTTGATATATTTTTTCCAAGCATCTGTAGCTTGTTCAAAAGCACCTATTTTAGGCTTTTAGCCATAGCAGTAAGGCAGTGAACTATTTGATAAAATGCTTTGATAGACATGTATGAAAAATGTGGTAGTATAGACAAGGTAGTGAACTGTTTGAAAAAATGGCTCAAAGAAATATGGTCTCATTGTGATGGAATGCCATGATGAATGCCACAACAAGAAAATTGCTACAAATTATGGCATTCCATCACCATGAGACCAAATTTCTTTAAGGCATTTTTTCAAATAGTTCATTGCCTTGTCTATGTTATTGCTTACTATTATGCTTTGATAGACTTTTTCCAAGCATCCATAACTTCTTCGAAAGCAACTATTTTAGGATTTTAGCCATAGCAGCAAGGTAGTGAATTGTTTGATAAAATGATTTGGTAGACATGTATGAAAAATGTGGTAGCCTATATAAGGTAGTGAATTGTTTAAAAAAATGCCTCAAAGAAATGTGGTCTCATGGTGATGGAATGCCATGACAATAGGCAAGGCAATAAATTGTTTGAAAAAATTCCTCAAAGAAACGTGGTCTCATGGTGATGGAATTTCCATGACAATCCATATTATGGAATACTTACTATTATGGATTGTCATGGCATTCCATCACCATGATACCACATTTCTTTAAGGCATTTTTTCAAACTATTCAATGCCTTGTCTATGTCTTGTCATGGCATTCCATCACCATGAGACCACATTCTTTTGAGGCATTTTTTCAAATAGTTCACTACCTTGTCTATGCTATTGCTTACTATTATGCTTTGATAGATTTTTTCCAAGCATCCATAGCTTATTTGAAAACAACTATTTTAGGATTTTAGCCATATCAACAAGGTAGTCAACTATTTGATAAAATGCTTTGGTAGACATGTATGAAAATGTGGTAACATAGACAAGGCAGTGAGTTGTTTGAAAAAATACCTCAAAGAAATGTGGTCTCATGGAATTCCATGACAAACAAATGCAATTGGCAGTTGCTCCTAGTTATTAGTTATGCAATGTAAAGTAATTGCATAACTCCTTAGGTTGACTTTGTAAAAAACTATATTATAATTGAAAATTTGTCATCTATCAACATTTAGTTATTAGTTATGCAATGTGAAGTAATTCTTTGAGCTTGAAAAATATGCAATGCAATGTAATCAACGATATGAATATAAACTACGAAAACCTATTTTCTACAATTGATTAGTTAAGCTCTTTATTTTTTTTGCTCTCTATATCTCTATGCTATGGAAATGCCTTTCAATTTCAAAAAAACATAGTTTTTATCTCTTGTTCTATAATTTTTTTACGTTTTTTTTAATTTTATATTTTCTCAAAATTTTCAAAAAATCTTATACTTTTGGTTTGTCGATTTTTTCCCCAAAAGATTTTTTCTTCTATGACATGAAGTATACACATAAAGCATGAAGCATACACGTGAACACACATGTAGTATACATAGGAAGCATGAAGCATACATGTGAATACATGTAATACATGAATTATATACAGGAAGCATGAAGCATGCACGTGAACACATGTAGTATACACAAGAAGCATGAAGCATACACATGAATACACATAATACAAAGTATACATAGGAAGTATGAAGCATACATATGAATACACACAATACATAAAGTATACATCAGAAGCATGAAACATACATGTCAATACACATAATATGTGAAGTATACATAAGAAGCATGAAGCATACACATGAATACATATAATACATAAAGTATACACAGGAAGCATGAAGCATACACGTGAACACATGAAATATACACATGAAGTATGAATCATACACATGAATACACATAATACGTGAAGTATATATTGGAAGCATGAAGCATACACGTGATTACATGAAGTATACACAAGAAGCATGAAGCATACATGTGAATACACATAATACAAGAAATATACATAGGAATAATGAAGAATACACATGAATACACATAATACATGAAGTATACATAGGAAGAAAAAAACATACATGTGAACATATGAAGTATACATAGGAAGCATGAAGCAGTTACATATGAATACACATAATATGTGAAGTATACATAGAAAGCATGAAGCATACATGTGAACACATGAAATATACACAAGAAGCATGAATCATACACATGAATACATGTAATACATGAAGTATACATAGGAAGCATGAAGCATACACGTGAATAAATGTAATACATGAAGTATACATAAGAAGTATGAATTATACATGTGAACACATGAAGCATACAAAGGAAGCATGAAGAATACATGTGACTACACGTAATATGTGAAGTATACACATGAATACACATAATACATGAAGTATACATAGGAAGCATGAAGCATACACATGAATACACATAATACATGAAGTATACACAAGAAGCATGAAGCATACACATGAACACATGAAGCATACAAAGGAAACATGAAGAATACACGTGAATACATTTAATACATGAAGTATACAAAGGAAGCATGAATGATGCAGTCACGGTCGGAGGGTCCTCAAAGAGAACTATTCAGACCATGCAGTGAGAGTCACACAACGTAAGCAACACAAAAAATGGAGGCAAATACAAAATTGAACATTCTTATTATCAGAGAATTCAATTACAAACAACCGACAACATCCGAGATTACAGATTCGGGTCGCAGCCTTGATTACAACATGCACAAATTACCCTCTTCTTACATGCTCCTCCATGTGAATGAAAATCCTACAGAGAAACTCTTTCTTTCCCTAATATCTAAATATAATCTTCACTACAGCCTTCTAATGATCAATTACAATGCTTTATACACATTTGCAAATCTAGAAACATTCGTGTTGACCCAAAGATCATTACATTCTCCAATGAAAGAAAATATAACGTGCGTATGATTAGGTTGGCCTCAAATTTGAATTACTCTTCAACAGGTGCATATGATGAAGTGTGGACTTATAAGGAAGGTCGGGGACACTCCATGAAACATTTAAATTCACACCATTCAGATCCGCAAGTCACGGGGACGATCCACAATGATCGAACTAGCCGTAAGATAAGAATATTATTCTAGTGCTAGCTCAAGAACTACCACATAATCAAGAAGCAATAACTTGCCAAAAAATGAACCAACTGTGCTCAAATCTTGGAATAAGGTAAGTGAACATGTCCATGATGAAAACATAGATCCGCAAGGTCTAGCGAGCAAACATGAAGAATCACCGGATCTACCACTTGAACTAAATTGAAATTGAAACAAAGAAAAACTAGAATGAAAATATTTTTGGGTGATGCAAGATTGCCATGACCCAAGGATGCTCCTACATCAGACACCCCTGGTGAGATAAGATGTTCCATGAGAGGAACTCATGAACATCAAACTGGGTTTGGGATGTAGATCCCATGCTCATTCTTGATCCAAATGTTCTTTGTTTGTAATTCTCTTCCTCCTAACCTCCCTTCTTTCCTCCGTCAGATCCTCCAACTTCTTCTTCTCTTTATCTTCCTTTCCCTGCCTCATACCTGCACAAGATAGTAAGGGAATTTTACCACCAATCACCTTCTTCCACCCATATGATCTATCTATACCATCTAATCTATCTCTTCTACAAGACTTCACCTTATCTGCTATCTTGTCTGCAACCCGAGTTTTTTGCTGCACAACTCTTCCTTTACACTCTTCTAGTTCCATCTCTCTTCTAGATTTAGCCACAAGGTTCTTCTTCAAATCCATGCCATCCTTCAGTACAACCTCTTCATCTTGCTTCTCAACTCTGCAACTCTTCACAAGACTCAAGTTCCTCACTTCCACTTGCTTATTCTTTAAGGAAGCCAAAGTAAACTTCTGTCCATTCTTTTCTACAGTAATCAGATTCCCTCTGCAATCATATATAGCTCCTCTATCAAACTGCCAAGGTCTACCCAAAAAAACATGACAAGCACTCATAGACAAAACATCACACAAAACTTCATCTCTGAAGGGGCCAATATTAAAGCTCACCCAACACTGTTCTTTCACCTCCTTTGCATGATCATCTTGTAACCAACATATCCTATAAGGACAAGGATGTGGAATCCTCTTCAAACCAAGTTTCTCCACCATCTCCTCAGATACCAAGTTATCAATACTTCCAGTATCCACAATAACCTTACAACACTTACCTCCTGATTTGCACACAGTCCAAAAAATATTCTTCCTCTGTGAAGTGTCAACCTCTTCCTTGCTCTTCCTCATCAAGACTCTCCTAAGCATAAGAGATTCTCCCTGCTCTGGTTCTACCCCATCTATTGCTTCAGTTACTTGCTCTTCATGTGTCATACAATTCTTTTTGCTAGTTCCTTTACTTGATCCCTCAGGACACTCAAAAGATCGATGTCCAAATTCTCCACACTTGAAACATTTGCCCAAGATTTCCTTGCTGCCATTTCCTCTCCTTTGTAACCTCTGATTTGATTCTTTACTCCACTTAGATCTTGATTCCTCTTCACTTGTCTACTTCTCTTTCCCCTTGGGATTATTCGGCTATCTTTTCTTCACTTTGTCTTCTTCCTTCAAAGCATATTGGTAGGCATCTTCAACTGTGGAAATCCTCAACATACTCATCTCATCCTGAATGTTAAATCTAAGGCCATTTATATACCTTGCCACCTTCTCCCTAGTCATCTCTCGGTGTCTAGATCTGATTGTCATCTTGTAGAATTTCTCAGTATACTCTTTCACACTCATGTCCTTCTGCTTCAGTGTCTGCAACTTCTTGAATAGTTCCAACTCATAGTCTTCTAGAATGAATTTAGCCTTCAGTCTTGCAACCATCTTCCTCCACCGGGTGATCCTTGTTTCACCATTCTCCACTCTATCTTTCTGCATCTCTTTCCACCATAAAGTAGCATGTCCTTTCAACTTAGTTTATGCCAACCTAACCCTTAATGGGTCTCTAATATCCTCAAACTCAAAATAGTCTTCCAACTCTCCTATCCGGTCTATCAAGTCTTCTGGATTCAATGTACCAGAGAAGTTAGAAACTTCCACTCTATGGCTTCTACTTTCTTGTGCCACTGCTCTCAATAGTCTCTCTTTTCCCTCATCTGTCAGCTCTTCAGCCTCAAGTTCTTCTGTAGCTTCTTCATATTCATCCTCCAGTTCAGGGTTTCTCCTCAAACCACCCAAGAGGTTCTGGATCTCGTTCCTCATCTAATTTCTAAAGTCCTCCATTATCTGCTCCATTCTTCTAGGGTTCATCCTTCTCGGCGGCATCTCTCCCCTTGCTCAGTGCAACTGCCTCAACTCGACGATCTGACTACAAGGTTTCAATTACCTCTCTCTCAGTGATCTATTGAACACACTTACAGCCTGCCTCAAATTGGCGATCTATTCACCCAACGAATACCACAAGAAAATCAACCCACTCAAGGTTCACAGCCAACTCTCATCTCAAGATTCACAGGTTTACAACCATCTACCTGATACCATCTGTGCAGTCACGGTCGAAGGGTCCTTAAAGAGAACTATCCGGACCATGTAGCGAGAGTCACACAACAGAAGCAACACAAAAAAATGGAGGCAAATACAAAATCAAACATTCTTATTATCAGAGAATTCAGTTCCAAACAGCCGAAAACATCTGAGATTACAGATTCGGCTTGCAGGCCTGATTACAACATGCACAAATTACCCTCTTCTTACATGCTCCTCCATGTGAGAAAAAATCCTACAGAGAAACTCTTTCTTTCCCTAATCTCTAAATCTAATCTTCACTACCGCCTTCTAATGATCAATTACAATGCTTTATACATATTCACAAATCTAGAAACATCCACGTCAGCCCAAAGATCATTACATTCTCCAATGAAAGAAAAGATAACGTGCGCATGAATAGGTCAGCCTCAAATTTGAATTACTCTCCAACAGGTGCATATGATGAAGTTTGGACCTATAAGGAAGGTTGGGGACACTCCACAGAACATTTAAAATCACACTATTTAGATCCGCAAGTCACAGGGACAATCCACAACGATTGAACTAGCCGTAAGATAAGAACATTATTTCGGTGTCGGTTCAAGAACTATCGCATAATCCAGAAGCAATAACTTTTCGGAAAATGAACCAATTGTGCTCAAATATTGGAATAAGGTAAGTGAACATGTCCACGATGAAAACATAGATCAACAAGGTCTAGCGAGCAAACATGAAGAATCACCAGATCTACCACTTTAACTAAATTGAAACTAAAATAAAGACAAACTGGAATGAAAATATTTTTGGGTGATGCAAGATTGTCACGACCCAAGGATGCTCCTGCATCAATGAAGCATACATGTGAATACACGTAATACATGAAGTATACACAAGATGCATGAAGCATACACATGAACACATGAAGTATACATGGGAAGCATGAAGCATACACATTAATACACGTATTACATGAAGTATACATAGGAATCATGAAGCATACATGTGAATACATGATGTGTACATAGGAAGCATGAAGCATACATGTGGATTCATGTAATACATAAAGTATACACATAAATAAACATGAGACACGAAGTAGGAAGCATACACATGAATAAGTGAAGCATGTACTCAAATATACATGTCATGAAGTATACACATGAATACACATAAGTCACAAAGTATACATTGGAATACACGTAAGTCATAAAGTATATATGTAAGTTGTAAAGTATACACTTGAATACACATAAGCCATAAGTCGCAAGTCATGAAGTATATACATATGAATACATGTAAGTCACAAAGTATTCACATAAACACATGTAAGTCAAAAAGTATGAATACACATAAGTCACCAGTATACACATGAAAGACGCACTCATATAGAAATGCATTATTGGCATACTTAAGAAGAAGGTTGTATAGTTTATTAAAGAAGATAACATGTTTATTAGCCTTAACTGTAGGAGTCTTTAGATAATTAAATGTCTACTCAATAACATTTGTCATGAATGTTAGAAATCTATAGACACATGTGAAAACTTGAATGTAATAAAAACCATCGATAATTATTTAAGCATTGGATGAATAATTAGTGAATATTCAACAATAACAATCAAGAACAAGATGTAAACAACATCCATGCCTACAACATTCAAGAACACGATTCACACAATACACATGATAACATCATTCAAGAATAGCTATCAAATATAGGATTTACTTAATCCTCATGTTGAGAAAGTGTAGGATAAAACTATATAATTTGATAGCAGTGGTAAAATAAGATTTCTATTAATAAAAAATCCATAAGTCTATACAATGATATATGTCGATAAAATTAAATAATATATCCAATAAAGTCATACAGGGTTACTACAAAAGAGCCATATGGACATAAAATGTCACATATATCGATAGTACAAAATATATGTTAAAAAATCTCACGTAGACATACAACAAATGACCCTAATACATAGTCATTTCCCACTAGGGGAAGGAAATAGATTACATGTTGTCTTTGACTATCAACTAGATGGAGATGCAAGTGATGCTATTGTCTTTCGAAAATGCTCACTCATCCTCCTCTCTTCACTTCTTTGGAGTTTCAACTAATATAATAATAATTTTAGACATAAATATATAGAAATTGAATTATGGAATGACATATAATAGAAAAATCACTTACCACAAACAAATAATCATGATGTTCATTCATAATAGAAACACGTTGACAATATGGTGTGACAAACACCTGTAGCAAGTATCAATATGGAAATTAAACTACATACGAGTACCATTAAAATTTTCAATAATAGACCAATAAAGGACCAAATATAATGTGAAATTCACTAATTTGTCTCATACCTCTATTTAAGGACTAGAACCTGCTACTGCTGCACCAACTACATGGTCCATCATGCCATGAACATTGAAAGGGTTGTCTGATGTCAACACCTAAAAATGAAATGTTCAACAAATATGAAGTTTCAAACAATGTTTCAAAAATAACAATTTCATATGAAATTATGCTAAAAAGAACAATCATATATGGAATAGTGTTTTTTTCAATTACCAAAATTGCTTAACATTATTTTACAACACCATTAAATACTAAAGGTTACTTGAGTGAAAGTTGCTCAAGGATGAGAATAGTGAGGTGTTGATGTCAAAGGTCCGCCAAAAAAATATTTGACATCTAAAGTGTGTTATGAGACAAACATTCATATAAGGTTAAAATATTCACATGAAATAATTATTTCTTTAATACTGGTTACATACCTATGGACTCAATGATGTAAATATATAGGGGTCTATGGGAAGGGTGCACATAACATCAACGGTCTAACCCTAAATTTTCAACATATTCATTTTACTAATTTAGTTATTCTTTCATTTTAGAATAAAATTTAATAAAAAAGTTAAAGGAAATTGCTAAAATTACCTAAGTATCAATGTCGAATGTTTGATTCAACAAGGCATCTGTCATGACCATCTACTTTGCAGTTGATGTATCTTGTGTAGCTACATCTCAAGTACTCTCACCATCGTACGTGCAAACAAAATCGCAAGAGTGATAAATGTGGGATGGAACTTTAGGCCTAGAAGACTCACCCACACTAGGCTCTGCTAGAGGCCTCACACATTGTACAAGGCTCTGAGTAAGAAAGCTAATTGAGTCCAGTGTGTCCACCTCGACATTGTCCTTCACAATGGAAGGGATGGTGACATGCTCCACCATGGGTTTTACCAAGGGTCTTGGTGCCAAGTGTGGATTACGCCATGCACCCAGTCTATCATGTGTGGAGCCCCCACCTTTAACCTGAAAGTATAAATAGGAATAATAATTTTGCATCTTATTGAGAAAAAACTTACAGTAGAGTTTCCTCAAAAAATACTATGGTACCTTATAGTTATTGCATGAAGGTTGGTAAAAAACTATCCACCACCACTCCCAAAACTTATTTTTAATTAATTCATGGTGGCACCAATGGATGGAGAATCTCCTGCATGCATGTGATAAAGGTGCATTGGTTCTTGGGTCCGTGAAAAAGGGCACACAAGTCAGCTTTGCTAAAATTTTCTTTCTTCACTAGTGAATAGAAAAGTCCAATTGCATAAAATCATTTTAATTCTTCCCTCTTATTCGACCAAAAATTAATTTTTTCACTCTTTGCTCCTACATGAGATACAATCGACTTTAGTGATTCGAAAATGCCTCTCCTATAAGGGTGGGTTGTAGCATGTTCATTTAACCTTCCAATCAATTGTTGAAGCTCTCTTTTATTGTTTTCAATTTGATTTAAAATATTTTATTGAGTTCCTAAGGATGTCTATGAATTGAGGGAGGGGTTTGATGTTCTTCTTGTTCAAGAGGGTTTTCGTGAGGAGGTGTTTGTGAATTATCAATATTTGGAGGTGGAGATTGGTTTCCTAGAAAGTAAAACAAAGTTTAATCAAAAAAACTATTTCGATCTACAATTTAATTCAAATTTGAAACTAAAACAACACAAATACATACCTCTTGTGATGTCTTGGCACCATCCTCATGAAGAATCACAAGCAAGGAGTGCAAAAAATAAGGAGATTTGGCAAGCGCGAGTTGCAGAGGTAAAAAATTTCAATTGAAGTTGTGGGTTGAAAGAAAAAAATGGCATGTTTGATATGATTTTTTATTTATTGTGCTTTTCAATTTGGTGAGTGCAAAATTTGATGCTCACCAAATAGTCAAGCTAATTTGGTGAGCACCAGGTGCTCTCCAAATTTGTCATGTGCAATATTGCATGTTATAGCTTTTTTAAAAAAAATTGGCACCTTTTTTGTGTCATAGATTGGTGCACATACCCCATGGATTCATAACATACAGGCCATACACTCTAATTTTCAAAAGTATCTCAAGTTCTAACATGAAGGAAATGAAGTAACCATTTCGATAGATCCAAATACTTTCAAATATTGTTTTAAATTGAGAGGATCCACCACACTTCGTGTTCCTAACAACATTGAAGCATCCTCCTCCAAATCCTGCATAGACCCTTTAGAACTAACTCAAACATCTACTTCGTCCACGGTTACTCTAGAGGTTAAAGTTCTGGTCAAAGAAAAAGGGTGTGGGGAAAATGATAGACACAGTCTTTTTGTGTACTTCAACTTCCATCATCACCTAGATCATATGGTAAACTAGGTAAATATTAAGAAGCATCAACCATGGTATCAAATGTGTAGTCCGACTACCTTTTCCAAATGGGGGGAGATGGATAAATAATCTATAGATTATGAAATATCCAAGTGGATCTACAACGATAAAGAAGATAATATCACATTACCAGTAGAAAAGTACACAAAGGGATTCCTAATAATGGAACACATGGTATATGATGGACATAGTGGATTGGGTGCACAAAAGCAAGGGATGATAGAACCTATCATAATAATTTTCAAACCACACTATACATAACTTGGATTTGGGAAACAAGATACTGTCTTAAAATATCAAAAGTACACTTGTAGATGTAGATAAAACTCCTCTCGTAGTTAATTCTTTTATTGTTTTCAATTTGATTTAAAATATTTTATTGAGTTCCTATGGATGTCTATGAATTGAGGGAGGGGTTTGATGTTCTTGTTCAGGAAGGTTTTCGTGAGGAGGTGTTTGTGAATTATCAATATTTGAAGGTGGAGATTGGTTTCCTGGAAATTAAAACAAAGTTTAATCAAAAAAACTATTTTGATCTACAATTTATTTCAAATTTGAAACTAAAACAACACAAATACATACCTCTTGTGATGTATTGGCACCATCCTCGTGAAGAATCACAAGCAAGGAGTGGAAAAAATGAAGGAGATTTGGCGAGTATGAGTTACAAAGGTAAAAAATTCCAATTGAAGTCGTGGGTTGCAAGAAAAAAATGGCGTGTTTGCTATGATTTTTTATTTATTGTGCTTTTCAATTTGGTGAGCGCCAAATTTGATGCTCACCAAATAGTCAAGCTAATTTGGTGAGCACCAAGTGCTCTCCAAATTTGGCATGTGCAATATTGCATGTTATAGCTTTTTAAAAAAAAATTGGAAGCTTTTTTGTGTCATAGATTGGTGCACACACCCCATGGATTCATAACATACAAGCCATACACTCTACTTTTCACAAGTATCTCAAGTTCTAACATGAAGGAAATGAAGTAACCATTTCGATAGATCCAAATACTTTCAAATATTGTTTTAAATTGAGAGGATCCACCACACTTCGTGTTCCTAACAACATTGAAGCATCCTCCTCCAAATCTTTCATAGACCCTTTGGAACTAACTCAAACATCTACTTAGTCCACGGTTACTCTAGAGGTTAAAGTTCTGGTCGAAGACAAAGGGTGTGGGGAAAATGATATGACACAATCTTTTTGTGTAGTTCAACTTTCATCATCACCTAGATCATATGGTAAACCAGGTCAATATTAAGAAGCATCAACCATGATATCAAATGTGCAGTCCGACTACCTTTTCCAAATGGGGGGAGCTGGATAAATAATCTATAGATTATGACATATCCAAGTGGATCTACAATGATAAAGAAGATAATATCACATTACCAGTAGAAAAGTACACAAAGGGATTCCTAATAATGGAACACATGGTATATGATGGACATAGTGGATTGGGTGCACAAAAGCAAGGGATGATGGAACCTATCATAATAATTTTCAAACCACACTATACATAACTTGGATTTGGGAAACTAGATATTGTCTTAAAATATCAAAAGTACACTTGTAGATGTAGATAAAACTCCTCTCATAGTTAATTCTTTTATTGTTTTCAATTTGATTTAAAATATTTTATTGAGTTCCTAAGGATGTCTATGAATTGAGGGAGGGGTTTGATGTTCTTCTTGTTCAGGAGGGTTTTCGTGAGGAGGTGTTTGTGAATTATCAATATTTGGAGGTGGAGATTGTTTTCCTAGAAATTAAAACAAAGTTTAATAAAAAAAATATCTTGATCTACAATTTAATTCAAATTTGAAACTAAAACAACACAAATACATACCTCTTGTGATGTATTGGCACCATCCTCATGAAGAATCACAAGCAAGGAGTGGAAAAAATGAAGGAGATTTGGCGAGCGCGAGTTACAAATGTAAAAAATTCCAATTGAAGTTGTGGGTTGCAAGAAAAAAATGGCGTGTTTGCTATGATTTTTTATTTATTGTGATTTTCAATTTGGTGAGTGCCAAATTTGACACTCACCAAATAGTCAAGCTAATTTGGTGAGCACCAGGTGCTCTCCAAATTTGTCATGTGCAATATTGCATGTTATAGCTTTTTAAAAAAAAATTGGCACCTTTTTTGTGTCATAGATTGGTGCACACACCCCATGGATTCATACCATACAGGCCATACACTCTACTTTTCACAAGTATCTCAAGTTCTAACATGAAGGAAATGAAGTAACCATTTCGATAGATCCAAATACTTTCAAATATTGTTTTAAATTGAGAGGATCCACCACACTTCGTGTTCCTAACAACATTGAAGAATCCTCCTCCAAATATTGCATAGACCCTTTGGAACTAACTCAAACATCTACTTAGTCCACGATTACTCTAGAGGTTAAAGTTCTGGTCAAAGACAGAGGGTGTGGGGAAAATGATATGACATAGTCTTTTTGTGTAGTTCAACTTCCATCATCACCTCGATCATATGGTAAACCAGGTAAATATTAAGAAGCATCAACCATGGTATCAAATGTGAAGTTTGACTACCTTTTCCAAATGGGGGGAGTTGGATAAATAATCTATAGATTATGACATATCCTAGTGGATCTACAACGATAAAGAAGATACTATCACATTACCAGTAGAAAAGTACACAAAGGGATTCCTAATAATGGAACACATGGTATATGATGGACATAGTGGATTGGGTGCACAAAAGCAAGGGATGATAGAACCTATCATAATAATTTTCAAACCACACTATACATAACTTGGATTTTGGAAACTAGATACTGTCTTAAAATATCAAAAGTACACTTGTGGATGTAGATAAAACTCCTCTCGTATTTAATTCATCTAATGAGGATATCGATAATGACTCTTTCAAATGTATTGTTGACCTATTCCACGATCATAACATTTGCACCATATCCAATATGTCTTTTGAGCCTTCAAATTCCAATAAAAAACTTATGCTTATATACCCCCAAGTTATTAATTGGGACCAACGCGATCCACCTTGTTTAGACACATTCTAGAATGATGACACTATAGATGAGTTTTTGGGACTTCGAGACGAGATACCTCTAGGGGATCATAGAGCTAGATTTATCATAGAACTTGACACAATGGCATACTTCAAGGACGATGCCAAACCTTTTAGTCATAAAAACATAAAATGTATAAACAGGCACCCTAGTGAAAATTGCCATGCAACACTTTTAGACCAGGGAATAGTAAAAATAAAGGATGTATCCAAGGGTGACCTTTTTGAGGTGCCCAATGGTGGAAGGTTTGACAATCTCCCTATGGATCAAGAGAGATCTCTAGTTCTTAGTGAAAAATCCAAGGAGGTAGACATCAATACTACAGACAGTGTTAGGATAACATACTTTGTATCTCCTTTATTTGAGGAGGAAATGATCAATTTCATGGCATTTTTCAAGAACAAATAGATAAACTTTGCATGGTCCTATGCAAACATGCTTGGATCCTCATTGGGAAAAATCACTAATGACATAACTCAAGAATTTATCATAGGGTAAAATCACCACTAAAAAATCACAATGATCATTCTTAGGAAAAATCACCAATGGTGGAATACAAAGATCATTAATGGGAAAACTCACCAATGACATCACAAACACATTAGACACTAGGATAAGATGTTAGAGATCTAGTTAGGGAGTGTCATCATGATGCTCACTAGTATGGCTACACGTTGAGTCTAGTACTCCTCTCATATGGATGATGATACTTGACCTTACAAGACCCAAGCTCAATAAGCTAGCATGTCTTCCCAAACATCCTTAGTTTTACTAGCAGTCAAGGCATGAGAGGGGCATCCATGATCTCAATTAATTAATTACCCTATTTCATTAGTTTTCACTTGATTAGATGAATCCCCACCTAAGATCATACTACAAGTCACTTTGGGCTGGCTACACATTGGGATCCACTCCCTCAACACTCTCTAGTACCTTCATCCTAGGCTCACTACACTCACCAACGAGTGTGGCATAGAAAATAGTGTATAAATTCTATTTTCAACAAATTTTCACAACAAGATTTCAAAACATTTGTTTCAACATTTCATGAAGTATACCTCCATTGCTACATTCTAAAACGTCATAATTCACTTGAAACTTTTAAAATTTGCTAACTTTTCAAATAACCAAAAACCAAAAATTTCTTCAAAACATCATTAAAATAGCTTAAAATTTCTTCAAAATTTATATTTTCAAAAATTAAAATTCTAACAATACCTTTGGTTTTAAAATTTCCCAACACCTCAAATTGTCAATTTCAATTTTTGATCATTTCTAAAAAATTGGGCATTATAAGCACGTTTTTGGGAAAATTCTATTATTTTTATTAAATTAAATATACAATATGAAAATTCATGAAATAAAAGGAATTGAGAGGTTTGAACACTCCCCTAATCATTTTCCAAACCTTTCAAACTTGAAGACAATAAATAAAATTAAATAATTTAAAGAATTACCTAAATTTTAGCCAAAATCCAAAATGAAGAACACTTCAAGCACATACCACAAACACACTTTCCTTCCAATTCCTATTCTAATGCATCCAATCTCATTCAATTCCCTAAATCCACTCACAAGGACACTTTCCTTCCAATTCCTATTCTAATGCATCAAATCTCATTCAATTCCCTTCACAATTTCTCTCACAATTCACACAAAAAAAAATCCAAAGAGTAGGGTTTTCTCCTCCATTTCTTTACAAAATACACATGAAAATGAAAAGAAAGCCCATTTTTCCTATTTACCCATTTTGAGTTTTAAAAATAAAATAAATAAATTCATTTTTCTATATTTTATATTCTTTTTTTTTCAAAAAAAAAAAACCATTTGCCTTTATTCATTAGCAATTATATAACATCATGATTAAATTGAGTATAAATACACATTCCCACCCCAAGAATTTTCTGAAATTATTTAACTTAACTATATTTTCCCATTTTTAATGGAATACATAAAAAAATCTTCTAACTCATCAAACATTCTATTACAATTTAAAAGGGGAATGTAAACTATCACTTAAATATTTTACCTTAATCTGATTTTATAATTAAAATATGACTAATCAAGCAAATATGCAACTCAGAATATTTTTACAAAAATGTAAAATTTAAGAAATCATTTAAAACATGCATACATTGACATTTCATGACACAAAGGGATTCCAAAATCACTAGGTCTAGGTCAATAGTGGTCAAATATGACACATACCATACTCGATTAAAGTATGATCGAGGAATAGATAGGGAGGCCCAGTGTGACATCTTTGAAATAACCATTGTGGGGAATAACTTAGACCTATGTAGCTAGGTGGAGAAAAAACCCTATACCTATAACAACTCAATGCACATCAAGGGTACCTGCTCAATGTATATATAATCAAAGCACAACATAATCACCCAATGAGGTACAATAACATAAAGCATAACAGTGACATCCATACATTCATTATATCAATCATTCATTTATAATATTAATAATTAGGTTCAAATTTAATCATTGCATAAAAATAATATGTATATCATTGAACTGAAGCATAATGATAAACCAAGTATTTAAGCATCATATAGGCATACAAGCATCTCAAGGAAAACACCACTAAAAAAATCAAAAGGAAAACAATGAAGCTGAAACACCAATCCCACATAGATACAAGTTGCAAATAGGAGGGGAATTATATTTACTGACTCTTTCCTATGTAAAAATAAGAAAATCCATCATTTCCTTCAATAATTCCCAATCCCTTCACAAAAATGAACTCACCTCTCTTTTTGAAGTTTTGACAATAAATGAAAAGAGAGACTTTTGAGTTTTTCGTAACTATTTATTTTTTATTTTTTGGGAGTTTCTAAAGTTTTATAAAAATAAAGTTCTAATAACTCCCAAGAGCATACCTTTAAACAATTTAATTATAAATATTTAGATAAATTAAATGATAAGTTTTACTCAAGATTTCCTAAGGAAATGACTATCAAGGATTCCAATATCACTACTCCAAAACTATATATGTTTCATTTCATGTTGTAGATCCATGACATGGCATATTCAGGAGCAATGTTTTCAAAGGGGCCTAGCATGTAAACTAAAATATGATGCCAATATAATCTTCATTTGAGAGTTTCATATCAACTTCTTGACACTATCATCTTTGAAGTGTATGATATCATATAATATTCCACTACCAAAATATCAAAAACAAGAAGACACTAACCATGTTTTGTGCAATAATCCATAAGTTATATCACTATCTAGGAAACCATGTAACACTTGGATGATCTTAAAAGGTGAATCCCATACATGTGGTTATATCCAAATTGATTGTAATTTAATTAATAAAATGTCTCTCCACTCCCAGAGAATTTCTATCATCTTGTTCCCTTGTATAGTTGTAGTCTCTGAACTTAAGGATGGGTTTAAATTAGGTGAATCTATAATGAGCCTCATCATGATCTAATTTTATAATATTTTCACAAATTATCCTCCTAAAGCTAGCTTTACCACATTGAAAAACTATTAGAAAAAAATGTTATTAGGGGCCATACCCTTATAACATTTATATAATGTTCTAATACAAAGTTATTAAACCTTATATATTATATGATTTATTAAGCATATCCCATTTGAAATAATTACAATCTAATAAATATTAGACTATTTATTATTTATGAATGGTTATTTTGAATAGGTGTGACTAATACCCCTTAAGGTATTATGCCACTCTTTCTCTAATATTTAAGGAGGTTCCCTCTCATTTGAGAGGTGAATAATTTGGAGATTGATAGTGAATTCTATAACTATGCACATGAGGTATTATTGACTGTGTGGAAGTATGGAGAAGGGTTCCCCAAGTTCGTTCCATGTTATAATAGACCATTATTGTATGTTTTTTAATAAAATTGATGTTTTATGAGGATTTTTTATCCAAAAGGGATTTCTCCTTATATATCTTGTGTAATTTGTAAAATATATGCTTGTATGATTATCATTTGAAATGTAGAAAAATGGTGACCTTAAGTTTAATGTCCAAAACCAGGGTCAATTCCATCTTTTCTAGATTTCATTAGGATACAAATCAACAAGGAAATTAGATTGAATTTCAACCATAAAAGGTGAGTCAATCAGACCTAGATTTGATCCTTTTGAGTCTTAGAAATTGATTGGAATTAAATTTACCCAAATAACCCTATTAGACAATCTTCCCTAGATTGAAAATGCAAGATTCTGATAACTAGAAAACTGTAATAGAAATTCAGACAACAGATCTGAGAAAGGTAGAGTGTTGTGCACCTGTCCTACAAATTTGAGGCTAATTTTGGAGGACACATACACCCAGGGTGTGAGTGTCCTTGTAGAGTTTTTTCAGATCTATTTTGGTAGTCCTTTGATGTCGAATCCTTTCCTGCAAATCTATTGGATAATTTGTAGGTGAGTTTCCGTGTGTTGACAAGATGTAGGGTTTTGATTGCAACAATAAATAAATTGTCTTAAAACTTCCTTTGATATCCTTTAAACCTGAAACTTGCACATTTCAAGAGAGAGGAAGCGTTGTGCCATTTGGGATATTTCCTTATTCAAACCCAGTGTTAGTGTTTCCACTTCCACAATAACAATGCCAATGATAAATAGATAAATGGTAGGAAGGAATGATGAATCAACAAAGTGTTGCAACTCACCACCCTTCAATGGCTTCCTTGAAGGACTAAAGTCATACACATAACCTCAATTTCTTGGATCTTTCTTTCTTGATTTTTTTGGATGGCTTGAATTTCTTGGAGACCTACAAAGATTAGCCTTCACAAACAATATGAAAATATAAACATGAACACAGTCACATACATTTTGACATGATGTTGGATCTTGAATTGTTGCAATAAATCCTAATGGTTTCTCTTGAATTTATCTTGAATGCTCTTGATGATAGTAATTTCTCTTAATGTTCACCTCTTTCTAGTTGATGTTCAAATGATGAAATAAATAGGTATTTATATGAATTTATTCAATTTCCCAAAAATTAAATCCTGATGATTGACTTTAGACACTTGAATGACAAGTATTAAAGTGCCACAACCAACATATTTGAATTTGGAGGGAAAATAGGACACTCATGCCTAGGGCATGAGTGTCCTAAACCTATTTTCTAGGGAATTTAGTGTCAAGGGAAAGGTATTAGATAAATGCAACCGTTTCCCACTTGCAATTCATCAAAAATTGTTAAAAATGGGCAATAGAATGAATAATTAAGGGAATTAAGTACTCAATTAGGTCCAATAATTTAAGGGGGGACCAAAACATAAGGTGAAATTGTCAAGGGTGACAATTTATGATGGTACATTTAGCCCCACTTTAGTGAGAGTGTGAACTTATGCTCAGACTGGCACTAAAGTAAACAATTTATGTCAAGAGGGGTCCAATTGTCCAAATGTTGAAGAGATAGGATGACTAAGGATCCAGGGGGAGCTTGCAAGCCCCCAAGATCCAAGATCCCATGGAAAACCAACATAAGCATAAGGAACACACACATGTATGAAATGTAGTAAGATAACATACACATACATGACAAAAAACACGAAGCATACATGATGAAAACATGGCATGATGGAACATAAATATGATCATGAAATGAAAAATAAACACGATGTAAACATCACAAAAACATGAAGAAGATACACAAAATACACACAATAAACAAAAGGTTAGTACTAAAAGGATTTGATTCGATAAGGCAAAAATACCTCAGTCTTAAATTGTCTCAAATACCAAATTCCATCCAATGAATGTGTTGTCTAACAAAATGATGCTCTCATAAGGATGTAAAATCACTTGTGAACACATGGATCCACTAGAATGAAAGTTATGGTATGCTAGGTGGTCATGTTAAAAGAGGTGCTCAAGTTTAATGTATTGAGGGATGAACAAAACTCACCTCAAGGGGAACAAAAAGTTTAACATCTTAGGAGATGAGTAAAACTCACCTCAAGGGGTGAACAAGGTTTAACGTCTGAAGGGATGAGTAAAATTCACATCAAGGGGTGCATAAATTTTAACATCTTGGGGGATGAATTGATAACCATGCCTTAGGGGGTGCTATAAACACCACCACCACCAAATATGGTATGTCAATAGGTCAAATATCACAAGATGAAATGGGTATGGGTAATATATGCCCCCCCTTAAAATGTCAACACAATTGCTATGTTGGTATTTTAAGGAGAAAGAGGGGAATATGGGATCATTGAAAAGAATGCACACCTCCCAAAACTAGTTAACCTTGCCCCCAAGTGTAGAGACAAGGACAACCACACCAAGGAATATCATGTTGTTTCCATGAAAAATATGGTTGCACTTAAGATTGTACCACCATGAATGTCAATAAGCAAAACACATAAAGCTACAAATACCACATAGTGATGAGAAAAATGATAGGATGATCTTTATTGATTAGAGGGATTAGGTGCATCAAAAAATGGAAGAGCACCACAATCCTTAAGCTATTGTATTCTATTATTCAAGGCCTGACATTCATTGGTAGAATGAACACACACTGGATGATATGTGTAAAATGAGTTTTTGTTATAAAATTTCTTTCGTGTTCTTGGAGGAAGAGTAGTTAGGTAGAATTTGAGAAGCCTCAACAAGATATTATCTTGATCAATAGTAGGGGATATTTCTTTCTCTTGTGAATAAAATATTTATTTTCTTATCACAAGATGCCATACATACATTAGATGAAGATGGGGAGAAATTTTGAAAACCTAGACCCTACTTGGAAAAGTACGGTATATACTTCACTTGATTCCTATTATTTTGTTTCAAGTTTTCATTACATTCATGTTTGGAAATAATTTTGTATCCAAGGCCATAACATGCTTCCAACTTAGATGAAGATATTTTATCTACATGCTTATGAGAATATTGTCTTCTTCTCGAGGACACAAGTCCTTTTTAAGTTTTTTAAAGTTATGCATCTTCCTCTCATGAGGGACGAGAGATGAAAATCCCCCATCATCACCATGGGGTGATGTTGTTGATGTATAACCAAGTTGAGAAAATGAAACACAAAACTGTTTTGGTTTAGATTGTGAGATTTTGTAATCTCCGATAAAGGAGGGTGTAAAATATAATGAACCCAAATCATCCCCAAAACATGTGTTTGAAGATGAATCATTTTTATTGGACTCTTTAGACTTTTATGGTGAGATTTTAGACTCCCCTTTGAAACAATGTGTAAAATCTATTAGCCCCCAATCGTCATCTAAGAGTTTTGTTGTTGGTGAAAGACAATTAAGATTATCATCAAATTGTATAGGTTCTATCTTTGAAGTTGGAATCAAATTATTAAGACATTTGGAAGTGTTATGATCATCTTGAACTTGTGAATTGTAACTTTTTTCATCTCATTTAACCATGTATTTCTTGTTATTATATTCATACTTCATCTTGCAGTCAAGAGTAGATGAGATTCCCTTCATGGCATGAATCCATTGTCTACCTAGGAGAAGATTGTACGAAAGAGGTCTTGGAATGATATGGATAGGGATAGGAAAAACCATAGGTCCAACCTCAATGGGTAATGTGATAATTCCTAATGATTTCTTATTAACATTGTCAAATCCATGAATATTAACATTATTGGGTTCTATATGATTCTTGTCCACACCAATTTTATCTAGATAAATACTACAAACATTAAGACCTGCTCCATTGTCTATGAGAGTATGTATAACTCTAGTTTCATTAATGATCACCGTTATCATTAAGGCCTCATATTTTTTTGGATCTCAAGTGAGGGTAATTCATGTTGAGGGAATGTAACATCCAAATTTGTCACTTGCATACAATCAAACAAGGTAGCTATGTTATTTGGTCTAATAGAAGGTGGGACATCAGTCTTTTGCAAAACCTCTTAGAGCATCCTATTGTATGTAGGAAATGTTTGAATCAAGTCCCAAAGGGATATTTTTGCTAGAATACTATGAATTTTCTCAAAAATATCATACTCTTTACCACTATGCTGAGGAATGTTATATGTGCGATCAACTGCATGATAACTTGGTTGCTGCGATACATGTTTATTAGTGAGTTGTCTTGCAAAGTTCAAGATATGGCCAGGGGGTTTAGAAGGTCCTATAATGAGATGTGATTTGGGAGGTCCACTAATTAAAGGAGATCCAATTGTCAATTGTGCATTCATAACCTCAATTGAGTTGTCTACTTTTTAATGACCTTCTATTGAGCGGGATCTAATGTAAAATTAAAATATTCATCTATGCTATCCATCTTATTGTCTATTGAAAGAAATGTATAAATTATTTCATCCTTTTATGCCATAATATATTCCCAAGTAGGAGAAGTATTGGGAGAGAAACAAACAAGATTCTCATGAAACTCAATTATTGGATCCTCTATCACCACGATACCTTCTTCACAAGTGGGTGAGGTATCGGGAGAAGAAAAACTAAGATTGTCGTGATTGTTGATGATTGCATCCTCTTGCACCAAATTGTTATCACAAGTAGGGAAGATGTTGGGAGGTGAATGAAGATTAGGCAAAGTGACTGGTGCAGGAGCACCCATCTAGTTTTATCTGATCAAGATGTTGAGTGATAGGTTGTTTAGGATTTTTTGTCTCAAGTTGTGTCAATAAGGTCTACTTGACCAGTAGAATGTAATGAGGAGCTCAATTATGTAAGGGACGGAAAAGTTGTCAAATGATGCTCAAAAGATGCAAAGTATGAAAATAAGGTTTATAAAGGGTTATGGGTGTCAAGTTGTAGGTTTTGTCAAATAAGGTATTAGGAGATCATATAATATTTTTTTGAGTCATGTGTAATGGTTTTTAGAAGGTTTGGGGTTCAAAATTGGGAAAATGACAAAGTTGTCAAAAATTGCCAATGTTGTAATGCAAAAATACAAAATTCAAGAAACTCAACGGTCAAGAGGAATTTGAAAGTTGGTTAGGAACTTTGGAGGGAAGATAGGTGTGAGAAATTTATAAATATATCTCCTCCACCAATGTGGAAGGTTGTTGAAAAGCTTTGGAAGAAGATCCAATCAATAAAGCCCCTGTTTTATTCAAAATTTTGTGTTTTTTCTCTATAAATTTGCATTACCAGCAAACTGTACAAACTCGTATTGTAAAATTTCACTCCAAAAGCTTGTGAAAATTATAGAGGGGTGAGATACTTGTGTTTTTTATTTTGTGTGAGCATTTGAATATGTGTTTGAGGCATTTTATCTTCATTTTACTGTAACAGACAGGGCATACCCTATTTAAGGGTTTTGAAGTCTTAACCATGTTGTAAGCCCATTCCACAAACTGTGTTCACTGTATCTCTATGGAATGGGCATAAAATATTAATCTAGGATGGTAGGGATTAGGATTTATTATGTATGATGAGATTTGGGGAACAAAACATGACTGTCCTGGGGGGTTTTGTGAAGGATTGGGCATGAAAAATGAAGGTTTTGTGAGTGAGTTAGATGAAATAAGGTGTGAGAAGGCTGGGAGTTGGTCTTATGAGCATAGGAAT
This sequence comes from Sequoia sempervirens, assembly GCA_007258455.2. NCBI lineage: Eukaryota > Viridiplantae > Streptophyta > Pinopsida > Cupressales > Cupressaceae > Sequoia > Sequoia sempervirens. The sequence goes on along the minus strand of VDFB02000007.1, from coordinate 28,346,023 downwards.
ACATTTTAAAGAGTGTTGGAGGCAATTTTAATATTGTAAAAGGTTGGGAACCTAGAGTTTGAATAAACCCTACCCACAAATAGTGAAAAAGAGGGTTTGTTGGATCAGCGATAGGGAGAGAGTTTGGAGCCTTAAAACCTGATGAATTTGTATTTTTTTGACTAGTATAAAGGTATAAGGATTTTTTTTAGGTTGGTGAAGAGATTTAAGAGGACTTACTTTGAAAAATAGACCTAATTGGTCTTTTAGGGCAGCATAATTTCAAGGTTTTGTGAGAATTGTTCAAAAGGAACCCAAAGAGGTTTTGAAATATGTTTAAGAGGGAATTGAAGGGTGTTTAAGTCACTCAAGATTTTGGTTGTGGTGAGAACCATTGAGGAGAAAAGTGGAGTAAACACAGTCTGCATACCTAGTTGACAAGGCATAGTCAAATTGTGAAAGGAGTATTGTAAGGGTTTTAGGATTAATCTAACTTGTTTTTGTGTTGTTTAGGTGAAAGACATCCTATCCCTACATCAGGTGGTATCAGAGCACATGGAAGACGTATTTGAAGACTGAAGGTTGTTGGTGTAAGAGAAGAAAGTAGGAAGTTGAATAGTCAAATTGACAAGATGCCTCCAAAGAAAGATAATGTAGTGAGAAAGATGCAAGAGATGGAAGAAAAGATGGAAAGGGAGATGAGAAAGATGCAAGAACTTCAAAAGATATTTGTATCAAGGTTGGAAGATGCTGAGATAGGACAAAAGAGAGGAATGGTTGTGAGTGAGGATAGTAAAACTGGAGATGAAGAAGATGGAGACTTTGAAGATGTTGAAGAGTAGAAGATGGAAAGGATTTTGAAGGCAGTAAAAAGTAGCAAGCATAAGGTAAAAGTTGAATTACCAATGTATGATGGTACTTTAGATGAAGAAGCACTATTAGATTGGATTTCTGCTTTAGACAATTTCTTTGAATTTGAGGATGTTTTAGATGATGAAAAAGTGAAGATATCCAAGAATAAATTGAAGGGGCATGCTTTAGTTTGGTGGGATTATGAACAAGCAGAGAGGAGAAGAAGAGGTAAGTCAAACATTTCTTCATGGGATAGTCCATGGTAGCAAAGTTAAAGGGAAATTTTTTGCCAAAAGATTATGCCATTCATATGTCAAAGAAACTTCAAGATTTAAAGCAAAGAGAGATGGATGTAAAAACCTACACTAATGAATTTTATAAATTGAGCATAAGGGCATGACATGTAGTTGATGATGTTGAGAAAGTGGCTAAATCCCTTAGTGGGTTGATATTTAATATCCAAGATGAGATAAGTTTGCTTAATCCCAAAACAATTGAAGAATGTTATCAAATGGAAATAAGGGCAGAAGAAAAGGTTAAAAGGAGACAAGAAAAATTAACAAGAGGAAGGGGTAGCAATTCAAGAGGTAGGGGAACATTTTCTTCTTCAAGAAAAATTAATGAAGGTCAAGGTGATGCACAAAAAGGGCAAGAACCATTTGCAAGTTTCATAGGTGGATTCAGGGGATCAAGAGGCAAATTTGGAGGTAGGAATCCTAACATTTTTTTAGGAAGATGTTATAAATGTAATGAGTATGGTCACCCTGCTTGGAAATGTCCTGAAAATCTTGGTGCTTCATCAAGTAGTGGAGAAAAAAGGAATGAAAGAAGAGCTCAAATTATGCAAGAGGATGAATGTGAAAGTTCAAGTTCAAAAACTCTACGTGTTGTACCTAAGGTTGGTGAAAGTTTGATGGTGAGAAGAAATTTGTTTCAAGCATCCAAGGAGGGAGAGATGGCTCAAAGAAGGAAATTGTTCAAAACAACTTGTAAATGCAAAGGTAAGGTGCTTAAAATTGTGATTGATTCAGGGTCTACAAATAATATTGTGTCTTGTGAAATGGTTGACAAGTTGCAACTATAAAGGATCCCTCTTGAAAAGACAAATCATGCTTCATGGGTGAGTGATGATCAATCAATTCTTGTTAGGGAGAAAGCATTAGTTGAATTTCAAATTGGTACATATAGGGATAAAGTGCTTTGTGATATCTTACTAATGATTTGTTTCCATTTAATCCTTAGAAGTCCATGGAAATTTGATAAGCACTCTTTTTATGATGGGAGAGCTAACACATAAGATTTTGAAGGATGGTGTCAATTTTATGCTAAACCCATTGTAGGAGAGTGAGAAAGAATAAAACAAGGAAGCTAACATTATTACCTGTGGAAAGAAGGAGTTTGAAAAGTTTGTAGGTGATGGATAAGAAGTAAAGAAGACATTAGCAGCCACTTCAAGGTTAGAAAAGGACAAGACAGTGAATATGTAGGATACCAAAGTCATGGGAAACAATAAAGAAGGTGAAAGCAAGGTGAAAAGGAATGAGTTTGAGAAAGGAAAAGGTGAAAAAAGAGAAGGCATAGAGGTTGGGAAAATATTCTATCCTATTGCTGCTAAGAAAATGGAGAGGCAGCCAAGTACTGATGGTACAATGATGAAGAATTCTGTCAGGGCAGAGAATAAAGAGAAAAGAAGCTTGAACACATAAATGCAAGGAAAAGTGAAGGAAATTCAAGAACAAGTGAATGGTTCTAATTTTGAAGTCAGAGGCAAGAAAGAAGCAAGTAAACTCAAGATGGAGAAGAGTGTATATGCAGGTGATAAGGTAAGCAACATGACAGTCATGAGAAGAGGAAGAGTCAAGACACATGTGATAGGGAAGTCAATACAAAAGAGAGCAAAGTTGGATGAAGAACAGTTTGATTTTGGAAGGGATGTTGTAGGAAAAAAATGTAAGGTTCAGGGGAAGATAAAAAGAGAAAGTGAAGAGAAAGAGGATGTAGAACACAAGTTGGAGCAGACTAAAGTACATTTCCAAGAGACTTGGAAAGATTTCAAAGGCGGTTGCATGGTGCAGGAGCACCCATCTAGTTTATCTGTTCAAGATGTTGAGTGATAAGTTTTTTAGGAGTTTTGGTCTCAAGTTGTGTCAATAAGGTCTACTTGACCAGTAGAATGTAATTAGGAGCTCAATTATGTAAGGGAAAGCAAAGTTGTCAAATGATGCTCAAAAGATGCAAAGTATGAAAATAAGGTTTATAAAGGGTTATGGGTGTCAAGTTGTAGGTTTTTTTCAAATAAGGTCTTAGGAGATCATATAATATTTTTTTGAGTCATGTTTAATGGTTTTTAGAAGTTTTGGGGTTCAAAATTGGGAAAATGCCAAAGTTGTCAAAAATTGCCAATGTTGTAATGCAAAAATACAAAATTCAGGGAACTCAACGGTCAAGAGGAATTTGAAAGTTGGTTAGGCAGTTTGGAGGGAAGATAAGTGTGAGAAATGTATAAATATATCTCCTCCACTGATGTGGAAGGTTTTTGAAAAGCTTTGGAAGAAGATCCAATCAATAAAGCCCCTATTTTATTCAAAATTATGTGTTTTTTCTTTGTAAATTTGCATTACCAGCAAATTGTACGAACTCGTACTATAAACTTTCACTCCAAAAGCTTGTGAAAATTGTAGAGGGGTGAGATACCTATGTTTTGTATCTGGTGTGAGAATTTGAATCCATGTTTGAGGCATTTTATCTTCATTTTACTGTAACAGACCGAGCATACCCTATTTAAGCATTTTGAAGTCTTAACCATGTTGTAAGCCAATTCCACAAACTGTGTTCACTCTATCTCTGTGGAATGGGCATAATATATTAGTCTAGGATGGTAGGGAGTAGGATTTTTTATGTATGATGAGATTTGGGGAATAAAACATGACTGTCCTGTGAGGTTTTGTGAAGGATTGGGCATGAAAAATCAAGGTTTTTTGAGTGAGTTAGATGAAATAAGGTGTGAAAAGGCTAGGAGTTGGTCTTATGAGCATAGGCAGATAGTTTTAAGAGTGTTGGAGGAAATTTTAAGATTGTAAAAGGTTGAGAACCTAGAGTTTGAATAAACCCTACCCACAAATAGTGAAAAAGGAGGGTTTGTTGGATCAACGATAAGGAGAGAGTTTGGAGCCTTAAAACCTGATGAATTTGTCTTTTTGTTGACTGGTATAAAGGTCTGAGGAGTTGTGTTAGGTTGGTGAAGAGATTTAAGAGTACATACTTTGAAAACATAGCTAATTGGTCTTTTAGGGAAGTGTAATTTTAAGGTTTTGTGAGAATTGTTCAAAAGGAACCCAAAGAGGTTTTGAAATATGTTTAAGAGGGAATTGAAGGGTGTTTAAGTCACTCAAGAGTCTATTTGTGGTGAGAACCACTGAGGAGAAAAGTGGAGTAAAACCGGTTTGCAAATCTAGTTAACAAGGCATAGTCAAATTGTGAAAGGAGTATTGTAAGGGTTTGAGGATCAGTTTGGTGATTAATATAACTTGTTTTTGTGTTGTTTAGGTGAAATAAATCCTATCCCTGTATCAGTGACATTGAGAAATGTGTCAATGATTTCACTTTATTATGTTAAGATACTCTCACAATTAGGAGAGATATTATGAGAATAGCTAATATGATTATCATGAGTATCAATGATTATGTTTGTTGGAATGTTAGAAGCCTTAGTGGATGATCTAGGTGAGACAAAGTCCCCAAGGGCATCATATAACATGTCAAAGTCATCACAACTAAAGGGATTGGTAAATATATAATGCACTTGTGGAAAGAGATTTAACATGACTATGCTTTCTCCAAGATCAATTATTAAACTTCAATTGTAATCTAGGTTTATGCATGTTAAGGAAAACTAGGACTAAAAATAAACTTATAGACCTCTTATAGACATAGATTTGGAAATCAGATTCCAGATTTGCAAATTGACAACATGTATGAATCTACACTTGAAATCTGAGGCAAATTTAGTAGGATAGAGGCGCCTAGGGTGCCTATGTCCAACTAGGGCTCTATCTAAAATTTTAGTTTTAAAGGCACTAGTGATAGAAAGTGACTGTGTGATAGTTTTGAAACTCAAATTTGGAATTAATTATGTTGTTTTAAAATATTTTAAGTTTGTAATGTGTTGTAACAACCAGGGTTTTGAAAATTTACCAAAATGAAAACTAATTTACCTAGATTATGTGATGTTTTAGAAAATATAATAATTTTCCTACAAATATGATAATTTCCAATATTGAAATACAATAATTTTTCATAAATTTACAATAAGCTAAGAAAAGTAACACCTTATTTGCAAATGTAACACTACTTTTTATAATTGAAAACCCAAATTAGAAATCAGATAACAAAAATGGATAGAGAGCATAAAAACAAAGATCTGAGTCAAATTTCAATAAAAAATAGTAGGATAGAGGTTCCCAGGGCATCTATTTCATGGATAGGGTTTTTGAAAATTCAAAGTTTGACTATCTTTATTACTGTTTAAGGTTCTCAAATTTGTATGCAAATAGGTCTAATAGTGAATATTTTTTCTAGATTTTATTGAATTTATGATTGTGAACTTGAAAATGTAAATGTGCAACAAAGTTGAAAATGTTTGAATAGTAAATTACAATTTTGAATGTAATTTTGAGATCTAAGATGAAATTATTGACTGCTTTCAAGATGCAAAATTCTGAGAATGATGATTTGATGCAATTTTGAAAGAAAACAATACAATTTTTCACTTTTTAAACCTAAATGAAAGATGCAATTTGAATGTAATGAACAATTTTAGACTTTAATGACCTAATGAATTCAATTTGAATGTAAATCTGATCTAAGATAATTGAAACAAACCCTATTGCAACTTACAATGCAATATTCTATACAATTTTTTGGATTTTATGACTTTTAATGATGCAAAAATGAAACACTAAGTGAGAAATGCAATATAATGCAATGCAAAACCTAGATCTAGGGTGAATTTTGGCAAATTTGAGAAGGTTTATGATGTTAAAATGTTAGGTTCACCAAAATTAAATGTAGAAAAATGGTGACCTTAAGTTTAATGTCCAAAACCTAGGGTCAATTCCATCTTTTCTAGGATTTTATTAGGATACAAATCAACAAGGAAATTATATTGAATTTCAACCATAAAAGGTGAGTCAATTAGACCTAGATTTAATCCTTTTGAGTCTTGGAAATTTATTGGAATTGAATTGACCCAAATATCACTATTAAAAAATGTGTCCTAGACTAAAAATGCAAGATTCTAATAACTGGAAAATTGGACAACAGATTTGAGAAAGGAAAAGTTCTGTGCACCTATCCTACAAATTTGAGGTTGAATTTGGAGGACACAAACACCTAGGGCATGAGTGTCCACTATTAAAAAATGTGTCCTAGACTAAAAATGCAAGATTCTTGTAACAAATATTTAGACAACAGATTTGAGAAAGGAAAAGTTCTGTGCACCTATCCTACAAATTTGAGGTTGAATTTGGAGGACACAAACACCTAGGGCATGAGTGTCCTTGTAGAGATTTTTTGGATTTATTTTTGTATTCCTTTGATGTCAAATATGAGCTTCAAATTCCTACCTGCAAATCTATTGGATCATCGTTAGATAATCTTGTAGGTGAGTTTTTGTGAGTTGACAAGATGTAGGGTTTTGATTCCAGTAATGAATAATTTTTTTTCAAACTTCCTTCAATCTCCTTTAAACCCAAAACCTTTACATTCAAAGAGAGAGGAAGGGTTTTGGGGTCGGTGCACAAAGATGAGAGGCCAAAAAGTGGCCACTCCACTTTTTCATTCTGAAATAGCAAAAACATGAGTGTGTTATAATAAAATGTGCTCATGTTATGGGTTGGTAGTGACTGAGCCTATAATTTACTTTCTTATAATTTATTTTATATTTCATGTATATAGTTTCAAGATGTTTGAGAGTGGTTTTGGGTCTCTATGAGTTATAATTCAAATTCTAGTTTTTGGAAGATCTTATAATTTTTTGGATAGCCAAATTTTAGTAATCAACATGTCAAATTTTAGTAATTAGGAGGTCAAATTTCAGTAATCAATAAGTTGTATCATCTTTCTCTCTCTTTATCTCACTCATTATTTGTCCCTTATGCTCTAGACCTATCTATCACACTCTCTCCTTCCCTCTATACTTTTATCTATCTCACCTCTCTCTCTCCCTCTGTCCCTCCCTCCTTTCTCTCCTTTCTCTCTTTGTCTATCTCACCATTCTCTCTCTCTCTCTCTACTTATCCCTCTCTATCTCTCATTCCCTATATACTCTCTCTCTCTCTCTCTCTCTCTCTCTCTCTCTCCCTCCTTCCTCCCTCTCTCTCTCTTTCTCTCTCCCTCTCTCTCAACCTCCTAACAAATTCCTCTCTCTCTCTACCTCTCCCTCCCTCCTTCCTTCTCTCCCTTCCTCCATCTTTCTATCACTCTCCTTTCCTCTCTACTCTATATCTCACCATTCTCTCCCTATATATACTTTTCTCTATCTCCCTCCCTCCATCTCTCCCTCTCCCTCCCTCCTTCCCTCTCTCTCCATCTCTCTCAATATCCTTACCTCCCTCCTCTCTCTCTCTCATACTTCTATCACTCTCTCCTCCCCTCTCTACTCTCTATCAAGCACCATTATTTCTCTCCCTCCCTCCTTCCTTCCCTCTCTTATTTTCTCTATCTCACCATCTCTCTCTTCCTTCCTATCACCTACCTTCCCTCTCCATTTATCTCTATCTAACCTATCCCTCTCTACCTATCTCTTTCCCTCCCTCCTCTCTCTCAATCTCTCCACCTTCCTCCTTCACTCTCTACTTCTCTCTCTATCACCTCTCTCTCTCTCCTTCCCTCTCTACTTCTCCCTCTCTAATTCTCCCCCCTCTCTCACCCTCTCTCAATCTCCCAAACCCTATACCGAATATCATAAATACTAATCCCTATACCCTATACCCTCAATCCTACACCCTCAAACCTCATCCCTATACCCTATACCCTCAACCTTATAACCTAAACCTTGAACATTAACCCTCAACCCTATACTCATCCTTGTACCCAAAACTACAAACCCTCAATCCTAAACACAATACCCTCAACCCTATACCCAATATTCTAAACCCTAATCCATATACCCTATACACAACCCTATACCCTCAACCTTGAACACTATCCCTCAACCCGCAATACTATACCTTAAACCATAAACCCTACATCCTCAACCTTATATGATAAACCCTATAAATTATCCCTCAACTCCATACCCTCAACCCTTAATCCTATACCCAGTATTGTAAACCCTAAACCCTAATCCCTATACCTTATACACTTAACCTTATACCCTCAACCATGAACATAATCCATAAATTTTAAACCCACAACCCTCAACCATATACTTGAACCCTAAACCCTCAACCCTAAACCAAATACCCTATACCCTATACCCAATATCATAAACCCTAATCCCTATATCCCATACACTTAAATGTATACCCTTAACCCTGAACACTATCCCTCAAACCTCAACCCTATACCTTAAACATTAAACCCTACACCCTCAACCCTCATCCCTATACCCTATACCCTCAACCTTATAACCTAAACCTTGAACATTATCCAACCCTAAACCCTAAACCCTCAATCCTAAACCCAATACCCTCAATCCTATACCTAATATTCTAAACTTTAATCCCTATACCCTCAACCTTGAACATTATCCCTCAACTCTATACCTTAAACTATAAACCCTACACCCTACACCCTCATACCTATACCCTATACCATCAACCTTATACCCTAAAACCTAAACATTATCCCTCAACTCTATACCCTCAACCCTATACTTAAACCCTAAACCCTACACTCTCAACCCTCAACCCTATGCCTTATACCCAATATCCTAAAACCTAATCCCTATACCCTCTACACTTAATCTTGACCCTCAACCTTGAACATTATCCCTCAATCATAAACCCACAACCGCCAACCCTATACTTAAACCCTAAACCCAACATTCAACCTTGTGCCATAAACCCTAAGACCTTAACCCTAAACCCAATACCCTCAACCCTATACCCAATATCATAAACCCTAATCCCTTTACCCTATACACCTAACCCTATACCTCAACCCTGAACACTATCCCTCAACCCTCAACCCTATACCTTAAACCCTAAACCCTACACCCTCAACCCTATACCCAATATCCTAAATCCTAATCCCTATACCATGAACATTATCCCTCGACCTTATAATTAAACCCTAAATCCTCAATCCTAGACCCAATACACTCAACCATATACCCAATATTATAAACCCTAATCCCTATACCATCTACACTTAACCCTATACCCTCAACCCTATACCTTAAACCCTAAACCCTCCACCATCAACCCTCATCCCTATACCCCATACCATCAACCTTATACTCTAAACCTTAAACATTATCCCTCAACTCTATACCCTCAACCCTATACTTAAACCCTAAACCCTACACTCTCAACACCTAACCCTATACCTTATACCCTCAATGCTATACCCTAAACCCTATACCCAATATCCTAAACCGTAATCCCTTTACCCTATACACTTAACCTTGACCCTCAGCCTTGAACATTATCCCTCAACCATAAACCCATAAACCTCAACCCTATACTTAAACCTTAAACCCTACATTCAACCTTGTGCCCTAAACCCTTAACCATAAACCCAATACCCTAAACCCTATACCCAATATCATAAACCTTAATTCCTATACCATATACCCTTAACCCTATACCCTCAACCCTAAACACTATCAACCCTCTAAACCCTCTACCCTATACTTAAACCCTAAACCCTACACTCTCAACCCTTAGCCCTATACCTTATACCATCAACCCTAAACCCTAAATCTTATACCCAATATCCTATACCTTCAACCCTGAACAATATCCCTCAACCCTCAACCCTATACCTTAAACCCTAAACCCTACATCCTCAACCCTCATCGATATACCCTATACCCTCAAACTTATACCCTAAAACTTGAACATTATCCCTCAACCCAATACTTAAATGATAAACCCTACACTATTAACCCTACACCACACACCCTAAACCCTATACCCAATATGCTAAACCATAACCCCTATACCCTATACACTTAACCTTATACCCTAAACCCTCAACCCTAAACCCTATACCTTCAACCCAATACCCTCAATCCTATACCCAATATCCTAAACCCTAATCCCTATACACTATACACTTAACCCTATACCTTTAACCCTAAACACTATCCATAAACCCTCAACCCTATACCTTAAACCATAAACCCTACACCGTCAAACCTTAACCTATACCTAATATCCTAAATCCTAATCCCTATAGCCTATACACTTAACCCTATAAGCTCAACCCTGAACACTATCCCTCAACCCCATACCTAAAACCCTAAGCCCTACACACTCAACCCTCATCCCCATACGGTATTCCCTCAACCTTATACCCAATATCATAAATCCCAATCCCTATACCCTATACACTTAACCCTATTACCTCAACTTTATACCTTAAAAACTAAAGCTTACACCCTCAACCCTCATAGAGGGACAAAGAAAGAGGGGGGAGGGAGGGAGGGAGGGAGGGAGAGAGAGAGAGGGAGATGTTATATAGAGAGTAGAGAGGGAAGGTGAGAGTGAGAGAAAGAGGGGGAGGTAGGGAATGATGGAGGGAGAGGTAGTCAGAGAGAGAGAGAGAGAGAGAGAGAGAGAGAGAGAGAGAGAGAGAGGGGTTTATAATGTAAGGGATAAATAATAAGATAAAGAGAGAGAGACATGATACAACTTGTTGATTACTAAAATTTGACATGTCGATTAGTGAAATTTGACTAAGTCTAAGAAATTATAAGATCTTCCAAAAACTAGAATTTGCATTATAACTCCTAAAGATCTGAAACCACTCTCAAATATCCTAAAACTATATACGTGATATATAACTTAAAGTATAAGAAATTTATTTTCCATATGTAAATGTCAACTTATACTTAAATTTTTATTTTATATATATAGTTTCCCTGAAAGATAACAAGAAGAAAGAGAAAAAGAAAAAGAAAATCAATCCAGACCAAAAAGGGAGCACATTATAACACGCTCGCATTTTGTCAATGCATTCAAATAACATGAGCTCACATTTTTCTTGCTTTGGGAATCCTCAAGCCTTTGGATTGGATATACTTTGGATTTCCAACCCAAAGGCTTGGAATTCCTTTCCAATGCCCAAAAACATGTTTTTGCACATTCTACAAAATTTCACATAATCTCATTCATGCTAACCATCAACTTTGCACGTGTTTCAAGTAAAACAAAAACTTGGGTAATTTTAAGCTCTCTCTTAGCTATTTAATGATGTAATTTTTTTCATATTTTGACTCTATTTTTTTTTAAAGGTACAACACACCCATATTATTAGGGGTAACCGCTTTTGACCAGAGCTATGAATTGGGTACAAGAAACCACAATAAACTACCAAACCCACGAGCGCATTGGCCCAGCAAAGGCATAAGGCCTGCGAGCACTTTGGCCCATCAAGGGTTTGAATGCTGGTGGCCATCACTACAACCAAGCAACTTGACCACCGAGTCAAACCCTCATTAGCACATTTTGAATATGTTAAGGATTTCATCTTAAATTTATTTTGTTTGTGTCTATTTTTTGTCAAAAACCAATATTTGGTATTTTTTACTTTACTTTTTAACCGTTATGTGGAATTTCAAATAAATTATTTTTTTATAAACTAGAATCCATTCTACACATTAAAAAAAATGAATTTCAATTAGTTTTAAAAAATTATAGGGTTAACATGATCAAATCTCTATTTTTCAAGATGTGTCCACTTTGAAAATTAGTGAAAAATCATATATTTATTAAAAAATTATTAGAAAAATTGAGCATAAACTACATGCTGGTAGATAATTTCTCACCAAAGTGATTTTAAAAATACTAAAAAAATTTAACCTTTTGAGTGGCCATAACAGACACTATGTTATATTTTTAACAAAAACATGACCAATTTATGTGGCTCAATTTTTTGAACCCCTTAATCTCTACCATTTTCAAATAAAATTAGTAGTTTAGAAAGTAGTTTCAAAAAACTATGACCCTTTTTTTATTGCATCTTACAATTTTGAGTGTAACTATCCTCAATTTCTCATCGAAGGTCACTATTTCCTAATTTCAAAAAAAGTGGCCACTTAAGACCCCTTTTTGGCCCCTCATCTTTGTGCACTTACCCTTTTTCATTTAGGGGCTTTCCTTAGTCAAACCTCGTGTTAGTGTTTTCACTTCCACAACGACAATGCCAATGATAAATGGATAAATGGTAGGAAGGAATGATGAATCAACAAAGTGCTGCAAGTAACCACCCTTTAATGGCTTCCTTGAAGGACTGAAGTCATGCACATCACCTTCAGGTCTTGGATATTTCTTGCTTGATTTTCTTGAATGGCTTTAATTTCTTGGAGACCTACAAAGATTAGCCTTCACAAACAATATAAAAATATAAACATGAACACACTCACATACATGTTGACATGATGTTGGATCTTGAATTGTTGTAATAAATACTCTAATGGTTGATCTTGACTTGCTCTTGAATGCTCTAGATGATAGTGATTGCTCTTAATGTTCACCTCTTTCTAGTTGATGTTCAAATGATGCAATAACTAGGTATTTATAGGCATTTATTCAATTTCTCAAAAAATAAATCTCAATGGCCGATTTTAGACACTTGAATTGCAAATATTAAAGTGCCACAACTGACATATTTGAATTTGGAGGGAAAATAGGAGGACACTCATGCCTAGGGCTTGAGTGCCCCAAACCTATTTTCTAGGGAATTTAGTGTCGGGGGTAAGGTATTAGATAAATGTAATTGTTTCTTGCTTGGAATTCATCAGTAATTGTTAAAAATGGTCCATATATAGAATGCATAATTTAGGGAATTAAGTACTCAATTAGGTCCAATAATTTAAGGGTGGGAAAAACATACTTGGTGAAATTGTAAAGGGTGACAATTTATGATGGTACATCATTTTATTTATTTTCTATATTTTTTATAATGATTAGTATCCTAAGATCTTAATTTCTAACATGGTATCAAAGTAGGTTAGGCCATACTAATCATTTTTTTAGGTTATATTAGAAGTCATGTTGAACTGCATGGGAAACAACTTCATGCTCATGAATCAACTCGTGCACAAAGTCATTTGTGCAATGTGGTAATTGAGAATTTTTTCATATTTTTTTTCTAAAGTATTCATATAACATAGGATTGTGATTACCAACTATTTGATTATTAGGTGATGTATGATGTTTACTTTTTGAGTATTAATTTTCATAATCTAATTAATTTAAAATTATTTCATTATAATAGATCTCATTAGCATAAAAAAAATTAGTGACAATTCTATAGAAAATTGTGCTTCTTTTAATAGATTAACATCCTTTATAAAATTCAAAATATGTATCTTTTAATGTGAGGGAAATAGACATAAGTCATGACCTTTGTTGCCCTCATCTCATGAAGATTTTCATGATCAATACATTAAAAAATTTCATATACATTCTAATTATCGTTCAATTTAGATTCTTTGAAACAACTAAAAATTTATATCATCAAATTTAATTGGAAAATATATATTATTTAAAAAAAAATATATAAATATAATTTAAAAAAAATTATTATATAAAAATAATTTAAAATCATTAACAAATAATCATGAATATTATAAAAAAACATATATATTATGCCTTTTATTAAAAGGTATGTGGGAGCCCTTAAATACCTTGAACTCTCATCTAAGTTAATATACTAATTCCATTAAAAAATTTAATAGTCATGTCTTTTTAGAGGGGTGTAGGTGAGATTTGCAATCATCTTCTCAACATCTTCTTAACCACTTATGATAGGCCTTCTCTAATGCTATATGTTTAATGTTGCGATTTTTATATGAGTTGTTGATTTTAGTTAGTGGTTGGTTACTTGCTAAATCATATTACAAAAATAAATATTATTATAGTGATGAATAAGATATACAACCAATATTTGGTCACCCAATTGTTGCATATATAGACTATATCCTTAATGGAGTTGTATGATGCAGAATATGGGAAAAGTTGTGTATGATTCTTTGATAAGGGAGGGTGTGATACCTCCCATAAGGTTCTATGTATAATAATTACTCTCTATCCATAAGCATTGTTACTTATATTTTTTAGTGCCACATCTATAAACACAATGATCATGTGAGTTTAACTTGGAAATTTTGGAAGTATATTTATCATATAAACCTACCATTATTTTCAAGGTTCATGGAGGATTAAGTTTTTCTTTTTGATATATGTATTAATAGAATGGTTATGTTCATGTCATTCTTTTCTCATATGCAAAATGGTTTATTGATATTGTGGCTTACAACATACAAGATGGTAAATTTATAAGAATAGTTCAATTCCCCATCCACTAAGTTAGAAATGATATTTTTTAAGCAGACATGAGATCTTTTATGGGAGACCCATATGCATGTGAAGACACATATCAACTAATTAAGTATCATATATTATTATATATAATTTGTTTATCATCTATATTTATAAAATGGTTATAAAGTCTTACCTCACCATGTGTATGTTCTAGAGCTCACAGTGTCTCTGTTAGAGAAATAGGATGGGACATCAATAGTTTTGAGCTTGTTAAGAAAAGAAAGAATAGTAAAAATGGAGTGAAAGTGCACCATGCTTATGTGAATTTTAATTTAGTGTTAATTCCCTTTGACATGTCATTTGTGGAAATTAATTAAGGTAGGAGAAAAAAAATTCCTAGGAAAATATGTGTCACCACCATTGGTTGAGAGGATAATGATGTTGGAACACAACAATCTACTGAGAGGGGGGTAAATTAGTAGATTATAAAAAATTTAACCCTTAATAACTTATACTTATTAATTCTTTTAAATACTTTAGTGAAAATTGAACTGATTATGCAAAGTGATAAACATGCACAGACAACAACTCATAACACAAGGTATACATGGAAAACCTAAGATGGGAAAAACCATAGTGAAAAAAGCTGCTAGGATCTACTATCCTAATCCAACCTCACAATGAATATCTTCTGATTACAAAGTTTAAGGGAACCAACCCTAATAAGACACCAATCTGTTGGTTTTAGGAGCACCCACTCCAAGGAAGCACCAACTCCCTACTCTGAGCACCTACCCAAATATTTGATGGCACCCACCAATCAAATTTACAAACAAGAAATTACATGTTTTTTCTAAAGAAGACAATTCGATGTTGCAACCCTATTTGTAATTGTTCAATTCTTTGTTGTTGTCAATGCAACTCAATTCTCTAATCTACACATCTCTCTGTTCTACAGCTGAATGTAAACCCTAATTAAGATCTTTTGACTTTTGTTTGGGTTCTACTCATTCACTACACCTTTTCACTTTCCCTTTTATTTTTAGTACATTCTTTGTCTGCCTCAAAAGCTCATAGATACACTACTCAGTTCTGTTACACACTTTTCTATTAGTGCATTCTTTATCCACCTCAAGAGACCATGCACATCCTTTGTAATTCTCTCTCCTTTTTCTTTTAGTGCATTCTCTGTCCACCTCAAGAATCTCAAGATACTCTTTTCTACATACACTAACCACTATATCAACTATATCCTATCTTAGCTAAATTATGATCATCACTTTTATATATCTTCAATGACCTGTAACATTTTCCTTGAGATTTGCACATACACGTCCTCTGCTAGGGTTTTCTAATTGTCTTCTTCAACAAGCCAGCTACCCATTGAGCCACACATGCGCTTATCCAGATTCAGTGCTTTTCCTATTTTAGCATACTAAAAAATCTAGGGTTTTAGTTTCATTTAGTGTACATATTCTCTATATCTGATCTGAATACAATTTTCTTGTCGCCTACACATCCATGTCACTGATTTTCTATCCCATCACTAATAAAAACTAGTAGCTAGAGCAATTAAACCAGTTAGAATCATTCACATAGTCAATTTATAGTCAAAACCCTTGTTCACACTGTCTTAACCATGAGAATCTTCAGTTTTAAACTTGAGCCATTGATCTATCATTTTTCGTGCCATGATTCGTTGATCCTTGTTTATTGCTCAACTTTAAAACATGAATGTTGGATTAAAGTCTTTTAAATAGTCACAGTCAATATTAATCTCATATGTTATGCTTAGCATAGGATACCACCAAGACATGTCACTCGCCCACAATCCCACAAGGCAAAGACAAGGGCCCACAATTTCTCAGTAGTTTGGCAGGCAACCACCATCTGTCACCTACGTCATTGTAGAATAATTCACAACAATGATCTGAATTGACTTATCGAGCAATAATTCATCGCCGCTTGTCTTCATGTGTCATCTTCCACTACCATCACTTATCATTTTTTGGTCCCACTGTACACTTGTCGCTTTCCTACAATCACACAAGGAAAGACTAGGACCCACCACACACATTGTGGGGTAGTGAGGAGGTCATTAGATCTAACAAGCTTGATTGCAACAATTGATCAAGCTACATAAAATATTTAACACATATCTTAGGAAGAATTAAAGTCATTTACAATTTGCCAAGCCAAAATGCTAGATAAAAGGGACCGGTCTGTTGCAAGTACAAGAAAGTTTGGTGGTGTTGTCATTAATGTTGTCATTGATGTCAACATAGTTCAGTATGTTGCAGATTGTACATGTATAGTTGAGATGATGTTGAGATGTTGTGAGTACATGGAGTTATCTTCATGACATTGTAGATGTGCTGAAATGATGAGTTTCCAAGTACTTTTGAGATAATTAATAAAGAAGAGAAGTTAGAGTTATGAATGTGTTTAGAATGTGGTCCGATATGTTCTTCGAATTTCTCCTATGTTGATCCTATGTTTGTGCAGATCTGAAGGTTTGCTAATGGTGATCTAGTGGTGATATCTCCTGAGTTGAAGCTTTTGGTTTGATGGTATGTGAAAGTTATGTTCATTGGTGTGTGAACTGTTCTGGCAGAGTTGGTCTTCTGTGGACTAGGAGAAATGTTTCTGCTCCATGGTCCTTTGCTATTCTATTTCAGATCTTGTGGATCTAGCATATGTCTTATAATGGTGTTCTCTAGGTTCTGGCAAAGAGGTTTGAGGTTTGGTGATCCAAAAGTCATGTTTTTGAGTTGTTGTATGTGTTTGCACAGTCTGGATGGACTAATGGTGATGTAAGCAAGGTGGTGATGACTCAACCAATCTCACAATAATCAGATCCAAACAAAAAAACCAAAGCTTGAAACACAAAACACTCAACTTGTCTCAAACAACTCACACTAAGGCTTGTAGCCTACAAACACCAACTATTCACAATATCTTTTAGAGAAGGCAATACGAAGGCCTAAAAATCATCAATTGAGACTTACCATAGAACCCCAAGCAACATATCAAAAGATCCCACAAGGTTTCTTTGCCACAATTTTGAAAATCAATAGCCTGCCCCTATTTTAGGCTACTTAATTAGCCCTATTTTCCAAAGGAAGTACCCTCCAATCAATTTTTTTTCACTCAAACTCACTCAATAGTCACTAATTGTGTCCCAAAACAACATAATCAATCATCATTTCTTAGATACCAAACTCCTAGAATGTTGTTCCAAGAAACCCTCCATTTCCATGCAAAACACTAGGGTTTTTAGAAAATTCTCTATTCTGGGCTTATAAAACACAACCAATGCATCAAATAGATTCAATTAGGTTTGTACAAACTCTCAAAACCTTCACAAGAATAATTCCATCAACAATACACCAAAACCCTCTCACAACACCTCATTTTCATAAGAAAAATGCTCTGCACAACCCTAGGGAATCATCTCAAAACCAATAACTAGACTCCTACTGGAATTCAAAACCATAAAGAAATCCAAACATAGGATAGGTCATTCCACCAAGGTACAAGATAGACAGTAGGTGGAATGACTTAATTTGTCATTTTTGTTACAAACAGACCCTTCATTGGCCTATCATAGGCAGTCATAGAAAATTGAGAAAATCTCCCTCCAAACTTATTGTTAGACTCTCAAAATGGATGTAAAAGAAAGATACTTCAAGTCCCTACAAGACACAAAGATATTTAGAGAATATGCTATGTGTACGGGTCCATACAATTACAGAGAAGTTCATAAATATAGTAAAATGCAGAAACAAGCATTGTTATTGTTCTTGAAATTTCAATACAATCTTCAACAACTGATGTTCGAGCCTTTTTAGAGGCTTTTATACATATTTCAATTCAAACTCCAACTTCCCCAATGCCTATAACTACCTTTTGAAATAATAGACTCTTCATATTCCCCTAAGTTGCATTTTTACAAAATCTTTCTTTGACAACTTTTACATATTTGACACCTAAGACACAAAACACCCCCAATTACATATTAAATAGTCTTTTTAGACCTTATTTAGCATAAATAGACCCAACCTAGAACCAAAAAACCTTAATACCAACTCTGGAAAAATTGACCAACATTGGAAATCTTCATTTTGCTAGGTGAACCTACACCAGATGGAAGAAGTTCCGTGTTCAAATATTATTGCACTTGTTGTGAATGTATCTGAAGGAGTCTAAGATGTGTTCTCGTGCATAATGAAGCATTTTGTGTCATCCACGTGTCATCTTCTTGTTGGAAAGTGTGTACATCAATGCTCATTTGTGTTTTCATTAGGTTTGGCCGACTTGGTGTTTACACTTCATTCAAAGAATTGAAATTTAATTAAGGAAGTGTGTGGTTGATCTAAGACATTATCTTTTGGTCTTGGATAAATGTTTTATTGGTCCACTCTTATTCTTTTCCACTGCGGGAATGTTGAGTTGCTGACCTAATTTGAATTTTATGAAATGAAGCTTATGTGGCTGACCTTGGAGAAAGTTTCCAAGGTTGAAGATGGTATAAATGCAAGTCAGATTGTGAAGATTTAGATGTAGATGAAAAGTGATGAAGAAAGCCACAAATCAAAAGAGAAAAAGTGTGTGAAAGAGAGTTGAGGCAGCAATACTCCATTGTGTTAGATTCTTGAAGGCAGTGAGCTGAAGGTTCCTGCAATCTTTTAATCAAGGTTGGGGATGTGTGTTAATTGTTGTGGTGGATCTTTTCTTATCTTTTGTATCAGTAGGCAGTGAGCCTCCCTTGTAAGCAATGAGCTTTGTGCTTGGACAATGAGTCCTCTTCTAGGCAGTGGGCCTCTGTATTTGGTTTTATAATCTCTTTATATTGTGAGTTAATCCTCACCGTGGTTTTTCCCTCATTAGGTTTTCCACGTAAAAATCTGGTGTTCATCGTGTTGATTTTACTTTCTATTATCTGCATTTCATGTTCATACTTAATAACATAATAGTGTGGTTGTGGAATTGATAAAAGTTGAAGCTTTAAGTTTGAATTTGTGTGACAACTGATTCATCCCCCCCCTCTTAGTTGTCCTGCATCTTTTTAACAATTGGTATCAGAGCTTTGGTTCCTTGGCGTAGAGCTTAACTTCTTAAGGAAGATCCGATGGCACATAAGTTGGCGATCCCTATGTTTGATGGATATGATTATAGTGATTGGAAAGTGCGGATGAGAGGATATATTGTTTCTCTTGGTTACAAGACCTGGAAGGTTGTTGAGACAAAGTATACTGCTCCAGTGAGTGGTTCTTCTACTGCAAATGAGGTTTCTACTTATGAGGAGAATGAGAAAGTGAGGTATGCTATTTACAGTGCTTTATCTAAAACTGAGTGAACTAAGGTTCTTTCTTTGGATATTGCTTATGAATTCTAGAAGAAGTTTGAAGAGCTATATGAAGGAAATGAAAGAGTAAAGTTGACAAAGAAGCTGGTGGAAAAGCGCATATATGAGAATTTGAAAATGGAAGAAGGTGAAGAGTTTACAAGCTATTTCCAGAGGGTTCAGATGATAGCAAATGAAGTTAAGAATTAAGGGGGAAAGCTGACTGATGAAGATATTATTGAGAAGATCCTGATCACCCTACCATATTGCTATAGTGATAAGATCTCAATTATTGAAGAGATGTATGATCCTAAGAAGTATACTAAAGAATAGTTGTTCGACACTTTGCAAGCATTTGAGATGAGAAAGTTTAGGAAAGAAGACATGAAAGAAGAAAACACAGAAACAACATTTAAGGCAATGAAGATTGAAGATGATCCAGAGAGTGATGGTTTTGATGAGTTGGAAGCGAATTTCATTAGGAAGTTGAAGAAAGGTACCAAAAATTATAAAGGTATGTTTCCCTTTAAATGTTTTAGTTGTGGTAATATTGGTCATTATGCTTCAAGATGTCTGAATAGAGTTGTACATAAGAAGAACAACGATTATAAAGATAAGGATAGAAAGGATACAAAAATACAAGAAGTTTTATTATGTTAAAGAAGAAGCCAAAATCTTTGATGATGAATCTAAAAATGAGGTTGATGATAGTGAATGCTTGTTTTTAGCTTTGGAAAACAAATCTGTATCTGCCAACCTTGGAAAATGTGCAAGCAAGAATGCTCTAAAGAACAAAAAGAATAATATGGAAGGTACTTTGGTCACCACCTTTCATGCAAGACATGATGAAGACTATTGGGTGATTGATAGTGGATGATATAATTACATGACCGAAGAGAAGAGTAATTTCACTAAACTTGAAAAGTATGATGGTGGTTTAGTCGTGTTTGGTGATGATTCAAGAGCTAAAATTTGTGGGAAAGGTTCAATTAGCTTTGATGGAGTACACAACAATGATGATGTATATTATGTGAAGGGTTTGAGGCATAACCTTTTGAGTGTTGGACAGATGTGTAGCAATGGTTTTAAACTTTGTTTCAAAATAATACTTGTGAAATTAGAAAAGGATCTGGAAATGGAGATATGGTTTTTGCTGGAAGGAGAACTCATGGAAGCATCTATCGGCTTAAGGGAGTTGATGATCAATGTCTTGTATCTCAAATCAATGAAAGTTGGTTATGGCACCAGAGAATGGGACATGTAAATTTTGATAATCTAGTCAAAATAAGTTCAAAATATATTGTCTAAGGTTTGCCTAGAATCACAAGGCCTTCTAATACTATTTGCATAATTTGTCAATTGGAGAAAAGAGCACTCTACTACTAGAATGCTAGAATTAATTCATATTGACCTATGTGGTCCGAATAGAACTAGAAGCTTGAATGGTGATAGGTATTTCATGCTCCTTATTGATGATTATTCTCGAATGAAATGGGTTGCTTTTCTTAGAGAAAAGACTCAGGCTCTGGATAGGTTTAAAGTGTTCAAAGCAAGAGTGGAAAATGAAGTAAATTTGAAAATTAAATGTTTGAGATCTGACAGAGGTGGAGAATTCACTTCTAGTGAGTTTAATACATTCTATGAACAACATGGAATAAAGATACAATTTTCTGCTTTGAGAACCCCTCAGCAGAATGGGGTAGTTAAGAGGAAAAATAGGACAGTACAAGAAGTTGTAAGAACCATGATGAAAGAATCAAATGTACCAGATGTGCTTTGGAGAGAGGCAATACACATTGTTGTCTATGTTCTTAATAGAGTTCAAATTAGAGGCAACAACATAGACTCCTTTTGAGTTATGGAATGGTAAGAATCCTACTGTGAAGTACTTCAAGGTATTTGGAACCAGATGTTACATTAAAAGAGATGATGAAAATATTGGAAAGTTTGATGCTAGATGTGATGAAGGAATTTTTCTTGGGTACTCTACTACTAGCAAAGCATATAGATGATTCAATAAAATATTGAGGAAGATTTTTGAAAGTGCTAATGTGAAAGTTGATGAAGACATGCACAAACCTATTGAGATAAGTGAAGTTGGACCTAATGACCCTATTTGTGGACAAGTACCTGAGAAGAATAAGGAGAAGGAAGAAGAAGAGAATGAACCGAAACCTGCTATTAAGACTCCTAAGTATGTATAGAAGAATCATCTGGAGGAACAGATAATTGGAGATAAGAGTGAAGGTGTGAAGACAAGAAGTGAAGTAGCAGCTGAGGTAAATATTTGTTTACTCTCTAAAATTAAACCTAGTATATGAGTGAAGCATGTGAAGATGAGAGTTGGATGAAAGATATGAAAGAAGAGTTGCAAAAAATAGAAAAGAATAAAACATGGGAACTAGTTCCTAGACTCGTGAATAATAATGTAATTGGTTCAAAATGGGTGTTGCAGAATAAGCTGAATGAAAATGGAGAAGTTTTAAGGAATAAGGCAAGACTTGTATGCAAGGGATATTCACAAGTTGAAGGCATAGATTTTGAAGAAACATTTTCCCTTGTGGCTATAATGGAAGCTATTAGAATGTTTTTGGCATTTTTTTCCCACAAGGATTTCAAAGTGTATTAGATGGACGTCAAGTCAACATTTCTGAATGGTGAATTGGAGGAAGAAGTATACATGGAACAATTTGAAGGGTTTCAATTATCTGATAAACTAGAAATGGTTTGTAAGTTGAAGAAGGTGTTGTATGGACTGAAGCAAGCTCCCAAAGCTTGGTATGCAAGATTGGATAGATACCTAACAAACCAAGGATATAGCAAAGGCTTTGCTGGCAACAATCTTTACTTCAAAGTGCAAGGTAAAAAAATGTTGATAGTAGTTGTAAATGTTGATGATATCATCTTTGGTGGAAATGAAGGCATTCGTAAAAGATTTGTTGAAGAAATGCAAAAAGAATTTGAGATGTCCATGATTAGTGAGTTGAATTTATTTCTTGTTCTTCAAGTGAATCAAATTGATAAAGGGATATTCATTTCACACTCTAAGTATGTAAAAGAGTTGTTGAAGAATTTTGGAATGGATGACTCCAAATCAGTTAGTACTCCTATGGTAATTGGATGTAAGCTGAGAAAAGATGATGAATCTGCTAAAACTGATCAGAGAAAATATAGATCTATGATTGGTGGACTGTTGTATCTTACTACTACTAGACCGGATATTATGCATGCAATATGTCTAGTTTCCATATTTCAAGCATATCCTAAAGAGACACATGTTATAGCTGTAAAGAGGATATTTAGATATCTTAAAGGTACATCAGATTATGGCTTATGGTATCCTAAGGGTGTTGATTTCACCTTGAGTGCTTATACCGACGCAAATTGGGTTGGTTGTGTGGATGACCGGAAGAGTACCAATGGAGGTGCTTTCTTTCTTGGTAGGATATTGGTTTCTTGGTTGAGTAAGAAACAAGACTCAATTTTTTTATCCATTGCAGAGGTAGAATATATTGTTGTAGCATCCTGTTGCACACAGGTTTTGTGGATGAAGCAAACTCTGAAAGACATTGGAGTATTATGTGATGAGCCTATTCCTATTTTCTATGACAACACAAGTGCTATAAACATTTCAAACAATCCAGTTATGCATTCAAGAACAAAACACATATCTATCAAATATCATTTCTTGAGAGAAAAGGTGTTGGAGAATGAAATCAAATTGGAGTATGTGACAACAAAGGAACAAATTGTAGATATATTTACTAAGGCTCTTCTGAAGGATACTTTTGAGCATCTTAGGGAGAGGTTGGGGGTCATTGGCCCTCCAAACTAGGTGCACATGAAGGTGCATCAGTCCAGTGAATTCACATATTCTTCATTTATCTGGACTAATGAATGGGTTTACTCCACAGGGGGAGTAGAAAAGGTTTTCATTGTTGTAGTATGAGTTGAATGGGTGCACTCCTAAGGGGGAGTGATCAGATTTTTTGATCTTTTCCATTGATGTCAAAGGGGGAGAGAAATTCATGTGAAAAAAAATTGTAGAGGAAGAGAAGGTGTTCTCCCAGAATATTGTGTAAGATTTTGTCTTTGATGGTTTTTCACACCATGTGTTGCCATCAATGACAAAGGGGGAGATTGTTGCAAGTATGAGAAAGTTTGGTGGTGTTGTCATTAATGTTGTCATTAATGTCAACACAATTCAATATGTTGCAGATTGTACATGTATAGTTGAGATGCTGCTGAGATGTTGTGAGTACATGGAGCTATCTTCATAACATTTTAGATGTGCTGAAATGATGAGTTTCCAAGTGCTTTTGAGAAAATTAATAAAGAAGAGAAGTTAGAGTTATGGATGTGTTCAGAATGTGCTCTGGTATGTGCTCCACATTTCTCCTATGTTGATCCTATGCTTGTGTGGATCTTAAGGTTTTCTAATGGTGATCTAGTGGTGATATCTCCTGAGGTGAAGCTTCTGGTTTGATGGTATGTGAAAGTTATGTTCACTGGTGTGTGAATTGTTCTGATAGAGTTGGTCTTCTGTGGACTGGGAGAAATTTTTTTTCTCCGCAGTCCTCTGCTATTCTATTTTAGATCTTGTGGATCTGACATATGTCTTATAATGGTGTTTTGTGGGTTCTGGCAAAGAGGTTTGAGGTTTGGTGATTCATAAGTCATGTTTTTGAGTTGTTGTATATGTTTGCATAGTTTGGATGGACTGATGGAAGAAGTTCAATGTTTGAAGATTGTTGCACTTGCTGTGAATGTATCTGAAGGAATCTAAGATGTGTTCTCATGCATAATGAATTTTTTTGTTTCGTCTGTGTGTCATCTTCTTGTTGGAAAGCGTGTACATCAATGCTCATTAGTGTTTTCATTAGGTTTGTCTGACCTAGTGTTTACACTTCATTCGAAGAATTGAAATTTATTCAAGGAAGCATGTGGTTGATATGAGACATTATATTTTGGTCTTGGATAAATGTTTTATTGGTCCACTCTCATTATTTTCCACTGCGGGAATGTTGAGTTGCCGACCTAATTTGAATTTTATGAAATGAAGCTTATGTGGCCAACCTTGGAGAAAGTTTCTAAGGTTGAAGATGGTATAAATGCAATTCAGATTGTGGAGATTTAGATGTAGATGCAAAGTGATGAAGTAAGCCACAAATCAAAAGAGCATAAGTGTGTGAAAAACAGTTGGGGAAAAAGTAATCCATTGTGTTAGATTCCTAAAGGCAATGAGCTGAAGGTTTCTGCAATATTTTACTCAAGGCTGCAGATGTGTGTTAATTGTTGTGGTGGATCTTTTTTTGTCTTTTGTATTAGTAGGCAATGATTCTCCCTATTAGACAATGAGTCCTTTATGTAGGCAGTGAGCCTCCCTTGTAAGCATTGAGCATTGTGTTTGGATAGTGAGTTGTCTTCTAGGCAGTGAGCCCTTGGTAGTGAGCCTCTGTATTTGGTTTTATAATCTCTTTATATTATGAGTTAATTCTCACTGTGTTTTTTCCCTCACTAGGTTTTCCACGTAAAAATCTGGTGTTCATTGTGTTGATTTTACTTTGTGTTATCTGCATTTCATGTTCATACTTAATAACAAAATAGTGTGGTTGTGGAATTGATAAGAGTTGAAGCTTTAAGTTTGAATTTGTGTGATAACTGATTCACCCCCCCTCTCAGTTGTCCTGCACCTTTTTAACATGGTCATGGAACAACTTCAATGGATTAAGTGATAACATAAGCGACCTACAACGATCAATCAATAGTCAACACAAAAATATAATTTTTGATTAGCACCATGACTGTGACACTTAGGCTTTATTTGCTAAACCCTAGTTGACTAGAAGGCATAAATAATTCATTCTTGAGTGTAATTTTCCTCCTTTGACCATGCAATCCACACCATTTTAACCTCCTTGAAAAACCCACATCAAATCTACTATCAGATTCCTTTGTAGACCTATAGAAGAGACCATTGCAACATGTCAATATTGCATGACAACTTTGCAATATTCTAAGCAAATTGCAACATTTACAGAGGCATGCTCCTCTCTCCATTACACTTCATCAAATCTTCTAGATCTTAACCATAGATTTCCATGACACCATTTGACATCATGCCAATAATCTACCTTATAGGATATCACCCAGATATCCCCTTTTGACATCAATGACAACAATATGCCAACAATATCTCCCCTTTTCATTGATGGAAAAACCAAATGCTCAAAAATGCTATGTACTAATTATGATAAAATTGATCATTAGTGCACATACACAAAAACTCCCCCTGAGACATATCTTTCATCAAAATTTGCACACTTTCTCCCCCTTGCTCAATTTCATAAGCATTTGCACACTTTCTCCCCCTTTGACATTGATGGCAAAGGGACCTTACTTCCCATTTGACTGATATCTTTGTGTGCTACTATAGGCATTATCCCCCTTTGATCAATCATTCAAAGAGAAAGAAAAGATACATAAATCTGCAACCAACAAGTCGTTAAAAATTTGTAAAACCAAGTTTACCTGACTTGATCTCTCCTTCATATCTAGGGATGAATATAATTTCAATGAAGCTCCCCCTAGACATATTCCCTATCACTAATATTTAGTGATATAATGTGGGAGAAATGACTCCCAATTTATGCCTTAGATATTCAAATTCGTCCTTGGGAAGAGGCTTTGTAAATATGTCAGCAACTTGTTCTTTGGTGGATACATATCCCATGTTGACTTCCTTTTCTACAATGTTTTCTCTTATGAAGTGATACTTGATTGATATGTGCTTTTTTCTAGAGTGAATCACTAGATTCTTTAATATGTTAATTGCACTTGAGTTATCATAGAGAATAGAGATAGGTTCTTTGTACTCAAATTTGATGTCATTGAGTGTTTGCTTCATCCAAAAAACTTGAGTACAACATGTTATTGCTGCAACATACTTTGCTTCTATTGTAGAAATACTTACTGATTCTTGCTTTTTTCTCATATAGGAAAAAAAATTGTCTCCCAAAAATAATGCTCCACCACTTGCACTTCTCCTATCATTTGAACTTCCAAAACAATCAAAATCTATATATGCAATTAAGGTGAAGTATATGATTTTGGGATACCATCTTCCATAGCCACTAACATGGTATCAGAGCCTTGATTTGCAGCCCCTTCTCAGATTTTTGAGAAAATCATTGCAGGGTTCGTTCGGGATTCCTTGAGGATATCATGCCTTGAGTTCATCTATGAGGCATTTTGGATTAGATCGGGCCTCACCATTGGATTCAGAGAGCTGGAAAAAGTCAAGATTGAATTTTATTTTGCAAATTTTGGCCATCGTTTACCAGATCCATGAGGGTTTCAAGCTGGGAGATTTTTTGCAAGTTCTAGAGGTAGCCAAATTTTCAGAGCAGTTTGAGCAGAAACAGAGGTCACCATTGCATTCGCAGTGGCCAAAAAACCTAAGAACACCTGTCGTTTCGTTGATTTTGGTGCAGTTGATCCGGAAGGCAAAAAAAATTACCTGAGGGGCCGTACGACCTCCCCAACACGTTTCCCGAGGCACAAAAAAAGAAAAAATTTCAAAAATGGTGTTTTTTGGGGTTTGTGCAGCGTTGCCAGTTCAAAAAATTTCCTCCGCCTGGCGGCCACCGAGCCGCCACTGCCACCAGTGCCCATTGCCCAAGCGCTGCCGGCAAGCTAGCCCCCATGGGTCCCCAACTGCATAGGCCGTGGTCCTATGGGGGACCGGGCGCTATGCGCCCAGCCCCCGCCCGACCGCCCAACCCCCTCTATAGAGCAGTAGGTCCGATGGAGGACCAGGGGCTCCACCCCAGCCCCAAATCCTCCAGCCCTTGGTCACGCACAGGACCAGGGGCCTATTTTTTTTTAGCCCCCTGGGCGCCCTGCAGCCCTTATTGGGCATTTTGGAGCAGTGTTCACGAAATTGGGTGTATTTTTTGCATACGATGTCCGTTTTTCACAAACGAGATACCATTGGAAAGCTGATTCTAACGCCGATCCAGTAGTGTTGGTTTTTTTTTGCTAGATCATGCTCCAGATTTAGTTTGCAGGCCTTTGAACTCATATTTTTTTGTTTTCACTCCAGAGGGCATATCTTTTGACTCGGTGATCCATTTTTCGTCATTCTTGTGGCATTGGAAAGCTGATTCAATCCTCTACATAGATCTAAGGTCTATTTTATTTTTCTATTTATTCATGTTTGTATGCTCTCCTTTTAGAATCGTCAGGTTATTGTAATAAATGAACTATGATAAAGTTCCATTTAGGGGGGTTTCTTGCATAATAAATCTGATTAGAGTGCAGTTTTCACTTTGATCTCCATATCCATTTTGTTTTGATGATAGCTCGTATGGGTTATATCTGGTCTCCTAGTTTCTTTTGGCCACATTTTTTGCTATTGCTTGACACATATCGGATTCATCGGTTCACACTTCAGTTGAGAGATTATGTTTCTTGATCCTCATTGGTTCAAATTCTTCTCAGTTTGAGGGCCATGTTTTTGTGGTTAATGTTCCAGAGTCTTTTTGGTACTCTTTCCCATGGAAGATTTTCAGTCACAGTTTGGCATCAACATCGAGATACACGGCTTCCAGATTCTGTCATCATCTCATCTACTGTTGCTTCACAGATTCCAGGGATGTTCCAGTTTGTGAGTTTTCGAGTGTTCTATGGCATCGGGTCTACTGTCGCATTATCATTATTCCGATTTTGGTTTCAGATGTAGACAGAAATATCTTTCCTTGCTTGTTAGATTGCGGTTCCAATGTTACTCCATAGTTTTCTTCCAGTGCTTCTTTGCAGCAGTCATCTCATTGTAGGGGGGTTTTGTCCCACTGGGTTTTCCTTCTCTACTTCATTATTGCATTTGTACTTGGGTACCTAATCAGGCCTTGTTGTCGGGACCCATTCATGCTTTCTTGCATTCATCTTAGTTTTAGGTGCATGCTTTATTTTCTTCTCCCTAAGTTGCACTTATGGGGGGGTGTTGGTGTAATTAATATTTAATTACACTTGCATAACTTTACTTAGGTAATTATGTAATTATTTAATTCCTAGGTTTATTAATTCTCATCTTTATCTTTTGAGCTATCTTGTTGCTCAAGATAAGATTAGGGTTATGCATATCTTGCTTTTATAAAGAAAATCATTATCTTGTAATTATCGAATTCTCGAATAATATTATGTTGCACATTGTTTTGCAACCTCTCTTGCTTTTTGTTTTTCTCTTCTGTGGAAGGTCTATTCTGGTTTGCAAATCTGATCATGGGTTTCTAACAAATAGTGCTTTTGATATATCTAAAAATTATTTTTACTGTTTTGACATGAGAATCTTTGGGAGGATCTTGAAACCTTATAACCATACACACTACTTGCATAATATCTGGTCTTGATGCAATTAAGTACAACAGGCTTCCAATCATTGACCTATATATTGTCTGATTTGCATCTGAGGACTCATCTGACTTGCTTAACTTACATCTAGTAATCATGGGGGTACTAATTGGTCTATTTTCCTCCATTCCAAACTTTTTAAGCATTTCCTTAGCATACTTAGTTTGAGATATAAATATCCCATCATCATTTTTTACAATCTATAAACCAAGGAAAAATGACAACTCTCCTCGCATTGACATCTCAAATTCATCTTGCATTTGAGTAGTAGATACTCTACACATTTTGTCATTGATACCACCAAATATGATGTCATCCACATAAACAACAACAATAATCATGTGCTCACCTTCTTATTTGAAGTACAAATTACTATTTCAACATCCTTTCTTGAATCCCTGTTGTTGTAGATATTGGTCTAATCTTGAATACCATTCCCTAGGTGCTTGTTTTAGACCATACAATTCTTTCCTTAGTCTAAAAACATAATCTTCTTCTGATAGCTAAAAACCATTTGGTTGTTCTATGTAGAATTCTTCTTCAAGCTTTCTATTGAGAAATGTAGATTTAACATCCATTTGATAAAATTTAAATCCTTTGTAGACTGAAAATGCAAGAAACATTCTTATGGCTTCTAATCTTGGTATGGGAGAAGATGTTTCTTCAAATTCTATGCCCTCAACTTGTGCATGCCCCTTGCACACCAATCTTGCTGTGTTCCTCACAATAGCACCATATTCAATGAGCTTATTTCTAAACACCCATTTAGTACCTATCACATTTTTGCTTGGAGGTCTAGGAACCAATTCCCATGTCTTGTTTTTCTCGATTTGATTGAGCTCTTCTTCCATGAATTTTATCCAATTCTCATCCTTGTTGGCCTCGACATAATTCTTTAGTTCAATTTTTCATAAGAGAGAAAAATTTACTTGTTCCTTATTCTTTTCTAGTCTTCTCCTTGTCTAAACACCTTCATTTTTATCACCAACAATCTGGTCTACAGGGTGATCCTTTTGCACATATTTGGAATGTGCTCTTTCAACTTCTTCTTCAAATTCTTATTCTTCATTGTTATCATCTTCTTCACAATCTAATTCTTCTTCAAAGTTATTCCTATTAGATTTAACATGTTTTATATCCTCATCAATCTTGGCATTAAGGCTTTTCACAATCTTGTGTAGCCTCTTGTTATAACACTTGTAAGCTATGCTTTAGGTGGAATATCCTAGAAATATTCCTTCATCACATCTAGAATCAAAGCTTCCCAAGTTTTTTTCTTCTCTCTTGAAGCAATTGCTACCAAATACCTTGAAATACTTGACCGATGTAAGCTTTCCATACCACCATTCATAAGGTGTCTTATCATTGTTAATTCTTATTTGAACTCTGTTTAAAATGTATATTGCAATATGAACTACCTCTCTCCAAAACATATCTGCTAACTTGGCCTCATTCAACATTGTTATGGCCATACCCTTAACTACCCCATTCTTTCTCTTAACTACTCCATTTTTCTATGGAATTCTTGGTGCAGAGTATTGTCTCTTAATTCCATGCTTCTCACAATACTCAATGAATTCACCTGATGTGATCTTAATCATTTGATCCTTTTGCTAGTCTCCTTCTCAACCGTCTATTTGAATATATTGAACCTTTCAAATGCTTGTGACTTATCCTTTAGAAAGGTTACCCATGTCATTCTAGAGTAGTCATTAATTAGCAACATGAAGTATCTTTCACCTTTCAATCCTCTTGTCCTTGTAGGACCACACAAATTAGTATGAACCAATTGTAAGGGTTTTATGGTTGAAAATTATTTTGTTTAACTTAACCCTTGTTTGCTTTCCTTACTAGAATTCTTTGCAAATGGTATTTGTAGGCTTATTTATCTTAGGAATGTTTCTTACCAAACCTATTGAACTTAATTTCACTAGATTACAAAAATTTGCATGCCCCATTCTCCTATGCCACAACCAAATCTCATCAACTTGACCTATCAGACAACTCTGACCTTTTACTTCACAAAGATTATAAAGGTTGTTGTCAGTTCTTATTCCCTGTGTAATTGTTCTTCCATTTTTCCTTCTCTTGCATCCTTCTAAATTGAATGTGACTTTATAACCATTGTCACACATCTGACTTACACTCAAAAGATTGTGTTTCAAGCCCTCAACATATAGGAAATATTTGGTCAAATTTTTACCATCTAAGCTCAATATTCATTTTCCATAAATATTTACTACAACATTGTCACCCAAACTAACTGAACCTCCTTTACATGTCTTGAGTTGGATGAATTTGCTCTTATCTCTAGTCATATGTTTCGAGCAATCACTATCTATCACACACATTTTTTTTATTTTTGGCATGAAGTGTCATTTGTGCAATCATTGATTGTGTGGGAATATGCTCTTTTTCTCTCCACACCTTCTTAGGTTTATTTTATACCTTCTCCTTCTTAGAGATTTCAAAAAAAATATTTACTTTAGGAGGTGTGTTTTTCTTTTTCTCATTCTGTACATTTGGTCTTATGAATTTTTTCTTACAATTCTTAGCTATATGACCAAGGTTGTTACAGTTGTAACATGTTACATTCATATCTACTAAAGGATCAAATGGACTATTTCTTAAAAAAATTATACTCCTTTTAGGAACTACTCTACATTCTCTATCCCTATGGCCAAATTGATTGCATGTATAACAATACCCATAGAAGTATTGTTGGGAATTAGTGTTCACATGGTTATTGATAAATTACGATGTGGTAATATTACTATATGTAAATGAATTGGTTGAATGAAAAAATCATATTAAATAGTATTTTTAGTGGGTTACGTGAGTTGTACTCACCCCACTTAAATAGATTTTATAGTTAAGTGGTTTCCTAGATTATAGGAAAACTACAATCTATATATGTAATTCATGTTGAATGAAAGAGTGTGGAATATAGAAACAAAATTTGGCTTCTATGATTCCCCATTTTTCTGATATGGTATCAGAGCGAATTCATTTCTACACCTATTATTTAGTGATTAGGAGATAATTCTATATTATTTGAGTGTCCTTAGCTATTTTATTTTCTCTGTATATAGATTTATTCCCTGATCTTAAGCAATCGCTTCCATTGTGTAGAAGGTTGCGGGTTGGGATGCATAACACCTTTAGATATAATGTCCAAGTGATGTGCAGGTGGGAAAGCACTATTGATAACAAGTGTTGCACGTCATCTCATTGTTTCCAACGGTAGTAGAAAGGTACAAGTAGCAAGAGCCGTGGTATCAACTTCTCAAAATATAGTAATGAGGGGCCAAGTTTGAAGTGGTGTAGTGAAAGTGACGATCAAAGGCAGTGCTACATCAATATTGGTGTGGCATTTGGCATTCGAGTTTATTTTGTAGATGTTGAGTTCAAGTTTATTTTGCATAGTTCGTCGAAGAGTGTGTCAAATTTGATGTATGAGGTCCCAAGGCCTTGGTGAAAAAGAAATCAATTAGTAAGATTTTCTAATTCCCGAATGAAAAGCGAATGGAAGAAATATGATTAGAAGAAAACAAAGGAAGACATAGATCCATCCATGCATGACGTGATGGATCAAAAACTATGAATTTGAACTTCTTGGAGCTATTATTTCTTGCTTTCTTCTTCACGTCACAACAGGTGGCCTGCACACAGGAGCGTTCATAATATCTTGATGAATTCCTTTGCATAGTATGATTTGATAGACTATATAAACTAGGTTGATAATGGGCAGAACTTTCACTATCTCATGATCTTTCTTGGGAACATGGTGGTGGTGAATGCCATTGGAAATCCGAATTCCACATTATTTCTTGTGTTTTAATATCCTCCATTCAAATCATGGATGTAGCATGGATTACTTGTTATGATATGTAGAATAGAGGAAGCTG
Organism: Sequoia sempervirens; assembly: GCA_007258455.2. Lineage (NCBI taxonomy): Eukaryota > Viridiplantae > Streptophyta > Pinopsida > Cupressales > Cupressaceae > Sequoia > Sequoia sempervirens. The sequence continues at coordinate 28,313,030 of VDFB02000007.1, read as the reverse complement.
CCAGTGGTAATATTGTAAGAGTTCAGACTGCAGCTAAATATAGAGTTTGCAAGTTTAATTTCTTCTATTAATGTTAAATTTTAGATATATGTATTGAAAAAAGATAGGCATTATTATTTATTGGTTTTATAAAATCAATATAGGAGCATTTATTTTTAGAGTGCATGATTGGTGGTACTCGACACTCTCATGATTTGTAGAAGAGAATTTTGTCTTGAGGGGGGACTCTAAATAGTGAGCTTCAAAGTCAAATTTTCTAAGTAGAAAATATTATTGGGGGATGGAGGCATTGGAGTTGGAGGACAATCAACGTCCTCTCGTCAGTCACCAACGACAGGGTCGCTTGTCAACTCTGGTGGCATTTCATTTTCTATGTGTGTTATTTTCTTATGTAATCCCCTAGTGTAAAATAGTGTAATGAACAAAAGCACCAATGTAATGCAATTCATGGATCTTGAAAGGGTTTGTGGGAGGATCCAGAAAACTACACAAGGTGGACAGTTGGAGGGTTCCTGTTCATGTCCAGGTTTGTGGTAAGCCTGTGTGAAAAATATAAAAGGTTGATTGGAGGTGCCTTTTCTTTTGAATCAAGATCATGACCCACAAGAGTTGGGTTTAATGCAGATGAAGGATGCGAGTTATTACCATGTTCACACTAAGGGGGGAATGTTGGGAATTAGTGTTCACATGGTTATTGATAAATTATGATGTGGTAATATTACTATATGTAAATGAGTTGGTTGAATGAACAACTCATATTACATAGTATTGTTAGTGGGTTATGTGAGTTGTACTCACCCCACTTAAATGGATTTTATAGTTAAGTGGTTTCCTAGATTATAGGAAAACTAAAATCTATATATATAATTCATGTTGAATGAAAGAGTGTGGAATATAGAAACAAAATTTGGCTTCTATGATTCCCCATTTTTATGATAAGTATGAAGAGTACCTGATCATAGTATCTCTTTGGCTAGGATGTGGGTGTCTTCTTTGATTTGGTTTCTTCAGGTCTCTCACCCATATGAATCCATCAACATTAGTTCTTCTTATGGTCTGCCTCTTCTTCTGATGATTCAGTGTTTGTTGGTTTTTCTTCTTGTTTGTAGTAGACTTCTTTTCTTCTTCAGCTTTCTTTATCTTAGTAGTCTTCTTTTCCTCTTCAGAGGTGTTCTCCCTGCAAGCTTTCTGACCATCTACACTAGAATTTTCTCTTGCTCTAAATCATTCATATAGTTTTGTAGAAGCACTAGTAAAGGTATTCTTTCCTTTCTTTAAACCTAAGCCAACTTTTATTTGTTAGAGGGATTTTGTGTGCTTAATAATCCATCAAGAATCTCTAATCCTCCCTTCAGCTTTAGACCTTTTTCTATTTTTTCTCAAGCCTTTTCTAAGTCTTTTCTTAAGGAAACTATTTTTTCCTCTATCTCCATACATTTTTTAACTTCATACTACATCTTGGATTTAACTACTTCTTCAATTCTCTTGGCTTCCTCTACTTGTAACTTTAAGCCCACCACCAACTGGTTAGATTCTTCAATATTTTTTCTTAGCTTGTTAGTCTTCTTTTGGGAAAGCTTCTTCTGATATTTATTCTCCTTTTTCAGCTTTTCAATCTCTTCTCTAAGATCATCAATCTCATCTAGAGCATAGATGAGTTCTCCTTCTAGATCAACTTCTCCTTCCTCTTCATTAAGATATTCAACATTTCCATCTTTTTGTTCTTCAATTCTTTTTCCATGAAAAGAAATTCATTTTCTTCCATCACAAAAGCACAATCTAGTTCATCCTATGAACTATCATTGACATCAGATACACCATTATCTTCTTGAATGTACAAAATATTCTTTTTCTAAAAAATCCTTCTCTTAGAGAAGTAAGGTTTCTTCATCTTACCATCTACTTAGTTTTTAGAGTTATCCCTCTTATTGTAAGTGCATTTAGCAGCAAAATGTCCCACTTTACCACAATAAAAACATTTGAAGGGTAACTTACCTTTATATTTTTTGGAGCCTCTCCTTAATCTCCCAATGATGTTTGAATCTTCCTCATCAGTCTCTTCATGATTGGATGTAGATGTTTCCTCTTTTTATTTCTTGGATATTTCAACATTTTCCTTGTTTGCAACCTTGAATGCAACTTCTCTTTTGGATGGTTCTGCATTTCCCATTTTCATTTCATATGTAGTGAATGTGTCATGCAATTGATCAAGAGTGATTTTTTCAATTTATCTTCCTTCCTCAATAGTAGATATCTTGGATTTGTACTTGGTTGTCATGGACCTTAACACCTTTTGAACAATGACTGTATCCTTTACTTCTTCTCTGAACCCTCTAATTGAGTTCACTATTTCATCAACTCTAAGAAGATAATCTACAATCTTTTCTTCTTCCCTCATCTATAGATCTTCAAACTTGGCTCTAAGAATTTATAGCTTTGCTAACTTTACCTTGTCATCTCCTTCATAAATTCTCTTCAACATACTCCAAACATCATGTTTTGTTTGAAAATGCATCACTTTGAAAAATACTAAGCTTGTCAATCCATAGAGAATAGCATGCTTTTCCTTTGTCTTGTTCTCATAGTCTTTCTTTCCTACAACATCAGTAAGAGCAGTAGTCGAAGGTGTATATCCATTTTTTATAGACATCCACACATCAAATACTAAGGACCCCAAATATGTCTCCATCAAAATGCTCTAGAACATATAATCTAATCCATCAAACTGAGGTGCCTTGTTTGTAGAAGAACCTTCTTGACTAGGTATTGTGTTCACTTTTCCAAGATCTACCCAAGTTTATTAAGCTTCTCCTAGGGAACTAGGGCTCTGATACCAATTTTTGGAACACAATAATCTACTGAGAGGAGGGTGAATCAGTAGCTTATCAAAATTTTAACCCTTAATACCTTAGATTGATTAATTCTTTTAAATCCTTTAGTGCAGATTGAACTAAGTATCTAGAGTGATAAACATGCACACACAACAACTCATAACACAAGGTATACATGGAAAATAAAAGATGGGAAAAACCATGGTGAGAAAAGATACTAGGATCTACTATCCTAATCTAGCCTCACAATGAATATCTTCTGATTACAAAGTTTAAGGGAACCAACCCTAAGGAGACACCAATCTCTTGGTTTAGGAGCACCCACTCCAAGGAAGCACCAACTCCCTGCTCTGAGCACTTAGCCAGATATCTGATGGCACCCACCAATCAGATTTACGAACAAAAAATTACAAATTTTTCTAAAGAACATAGTTCGATGTTGCAACCCTATTTTTAACTATTCAATTCTTTGTTGTTGGAAATGACACTCAATTCTATGCTTTGTACCTCTCTCTATTTTGCACTTTAATATAAATTGTGATTAAGATATTCTATTTTTTTTTTGGTTTCTACTCATTCACTACACCTCCACACTTTCCATTTTCTTTTTAGTGCATTCTTTGTCTACCTCAAAAGCTCATAGATACACTGCTGAGTTCTATTGCACCATTTTCTTTTAGTGCATTCTCTACCCACCTCAAGTGACAATGCACACCCTCTGCATTTCTCTCTCCTTTTTCTTTTAGTGCATTCTTTTTTTTCCTCAAGAAGCTCAAGATACTCTCTACTACATACACTAACCACTATATCAACCATATCCTATATTAGCCAAATTCTGATGATCAATTTTGTATATCTTCACTGACCTATAACACTTGCCTCGAGATTTACACATACATGTATAGATCCTATGCTAGGGTTGTCGAATTGTCTTCTTCAACAAGACACCTACCCATCGAGCCACACACATGCTTATCTAGATTTAGTGCTTTTCCTATTTTTAGCACACTAACAAATCTAGGGTTTCAATTTCTTTTAATACAATTTTTTGTATCTGATATGAATCTCATTTTGTACCACCTACACATCTGTGTCACTGACTGTTTATCCCATCACCAATAAAAACTAGCAGCTAGAGTGGTTGGACCAATTAAAATCATTCAAAGAGTTGGTTTACAATAAAAAACCCTTTTTCACACTATTGTAGCCACTAAGAATCTACAATTTTAAACCCGAGCTATTGATCTATCATTTTTCGTGACATGATTCATCGATCCCTATTCATTACTCAACTTTAAAACATGATTGTTGGATTAAATTATTTTAAATAATTGTCGTCGATCTTCATCTCATATGCTATTCTTAGTGCAGGATCCCACCAAAACACATGTGAATTGACTTATCGAGCAATCATTCATCACCACCTGTCTTCATGTGTCATCTTCCACTACCATCACCTATCATTTTTGTTGGTCCCACTATACACTTGTCACTTGCCCACAATCTTGCAAGGAAAGACTAGGACCCACCACATACATCATGCACTACTGGGGAGGCCATTGGATCTAACAAGCTTGATCACAACCATTGATC